>OU911090.1:23543928-24190714 GCA_918358865.1 Melinaea marsaeus rileyi | reverse complement strand
TTATCACCATTGGAGCATAACTCGACGGTCAATTATGATAAATTGTTATATATATATATATATATATATACCTATATTTATGTATATATTTTTATATGCTTTTTGGATCTAAACATGTAAATAAATTTGAAGTGTCTGTTTGTAATTCCAAATTAACAGTTTTTTCACTAAATGCACATGAAAGTACATAAAAAAGAAAAAAAAAAAGAAAAATTTATCTCCGTTTGTCTGCTTTCATAATTGAAATGGCTGGACCATTTTTAACAAATTTACACTGGCAAATATATGATGATATATAGTGTATGATAACTTGAAGTACTTTTAAATTAAAAAACATTCCGCGCGGACGTAGCCGCGGGCGGAGCTAGTCGTACATAAAATTAGGTTAATCGAACAACAACATGACACCTGAAATGTTTAATGTAGGTTTATTAAATTGTGTGATCTCTGAATGTCAAATTTATCTAACCGAGGCCTTGAAGTCAATATTCCAGTGAGCCGGTAGTTTGATGTGAAAATTTCCCCGTAAGCCATTAGTTGGAGTGGTCGCGATGTAATTAAATAGTTTACGACGGCCGCTCCCGATCTATTTAAATTTTTGCAATTTATATTTTGATGTTTATGAAAAATTTTTCCATTTCATCTCGGAGTAGATTTTTTAATTTATAAGTAGTTTGTTTCCATTAAACATTAAAACTGATTTTTTTTTTAATGATGTCTAACTTTTAGTTTAATACAAAGAGAGGTATAAAATGAATGAAAAGTAGTGGTAGATGTGTGAGATGAGATGTAGATGAGAGTAGCATCTATTCTGTCATAACCAATCAATTAATCGATCAATCAATCAATTTGAATACGTAATTGAAATACCTTAGTAAAGCTAAGGCTATAAATCGCGCCACATGCCAGTCTCACTGGATGTCTGTGTCTCTGTGTGTGTGTGTGTTTGTGTGTTTGTGTGTGTCTGATAGGTTTCATAACAGCGGCTCGTTTTAGGTTAACAACTTCCTCCCCGTGTTTTGTTTTGCGTTTCCTCCGACCTTTGAGTTTCTTGCATTTGAATCTGTTTATTGTTATGAGATGTTTGTAATGTTGTTGTATTAGGGAATAAGATTATATACTATTTATTTAGAATTATTAATAGTTCGATCTTAAATCTTAATAATTACTAGATCTCCAGCAGTAGAAGAAATTTAAGATAAATTTGATGAATTCATATTAAAAATAAGTTAGCGACTATACCTAAATTATTATTTGTTACTATAATAACCCGTGATCGTCTCCCGTGCAGCGACCTGGAGCCCGGCGCGGCGACGGCTCCTTCCGGCAGCTCGAGCAGCTCGAGCCTCTCCTCGAGGAGCAACGAGAGCAACACTGTCGCAGCAGAACAGCAAGGTTTGTGCTGATTATGAATTTATAACTTTAAAATCCAATCTGTTTTCTTCTTCTTCTTCTTGAGCCATAGATTAGAACTTTCGGAACTGTTGATATATAATAAAAAGGAAACGCTTTTTATACTATGCCTAAAAAAATCCAAAATATGTCCAAATTGTTTCTTGTCAAAATGTATTGAAATCTTCTTTGGATTTCTTTTAATTTATGGATTTTCCCGTCCAGCGTCCCAGTCGGACTGGTCGGAGGAAGAGGATCCGCTGGCTGCTCAGTGGTCGGAGAGTCTGCCGCCTCATCTGAGGGACTCTCTCGTGCTGTCTGCCAGGATCAGGAAGCGACAGGAGGTTATACACGGTAAGAGATATACTCGATTAGAACCACAGAAGTATGGATTTCATATACTATCGTTTACACCCATAATCATCGAATGCGTCAGCTTTTGACGTTTGGATGTATTTTATTTCCTTCAATTACAAGGTGTGAGATTCGAAGTGTAGTCTCTCATAGAAGATTGGCGTGAAGTAGCCTATATATATAGTTTCGTCCCACGAGTGAAAGAGCCGGAAGCGCAATTATTCACCTTTCTCATTTATCTCCCTTCATTCATTAAGAATAACAAAGCGTTTGCTTTCAAATTATATTTGAAAATGTCCTTCATTTTTCAAAATTCATCGCATGTTTCGCAGAATTAATAGTCTCGGAAGGATCTCACGTGCGTTGGCTGAAGGTTCTCGGGGTGGACTTCCTCAAGCCCTTGGAGCGTCAACCGTCCCTCCTGCCCGTGGACGAGTTGCGGGCCCTGTTCCCCAACCTGCCCGGGGTCACTAACCGACACGTCAAACTGTATGCGGATTTACGAGCCGTTAGAAACGAAGCTCCGAATCACGTGGTCCAGATAGGTCCCTTGGCAGACGCCATGTTAAATACTGTGAGTATTATGAATATTTCTCCATATAGTATATCATAATTTGTGTTTGGCTAGATTTTTTAATATTTAGAAATTATCTGCTGCACGTTGTTCTCACCTATCATCGTCAAAAATAACATAACATCTTGAATTTTTAGCTTGTGTTTTATTGTTATTTTATGTTATAACAAAACAAGTAAACTAGGGGAATAAATATGAAAATAGTTAGTTATCAAAATATGTGTCGTAATGTTTTGTGTGATAACTGAACAAACGAGCAAATGTGAAGTATCCGTGTGTGGTCAGTTGGGCGAGGCGGGGTACGCGCAGTCGCTGTCGCGCTTCTGCCGCGGACAACGCATGGCCCTGGACGCGCTGCGCGAGAGGCGCCGCAAGAACAAGGAGCTGCAGGCGCTGCTGGCGGCCAGGGAGCAGCTGCCGAGGTGCGGCCGCCTGCAGCTCAGGGACCTGCTAGCATGCGTCTGGCAGAGGTACGACCCTCCTGTAAACCTTACTCTCTTTGGTCCCTCTCTATTCTTATTAGTTATAGTTTTATATAAAGTAAATGTACACCAAGAAGATATAATTATGTTTTCAATCTTAGACAAGACAGTGATAATTTTCCATAGAGTAGTCTCAAGTAGTATATTAAATTCTAGATTAACCAAGTACCAGCTGCTGCTGGACAGCATCCTCCGTACGGTGGTGGAGGACAGCGAGGAGGAGAGCCCGGGGGAGGTGGCTCGGCTGCGGTGCGCGCTCACCGTAGCTAAGGACGTGCTACATAGCGTCGACACCGCCATACGCACAGCGGAGAATGAGCACCGCCTGCGCACCATCCAGGCCAAGCTGGAGGTGCGCGGCGCGGAGTGCGAGGAGCTGCGCCGCCTCGACCTCACGGCGCACTCGCTGCGCCACGAGGGGGAGCTGGCGCTGCGTACGGATAACAAGCGGACGGCCGTGCTAGCGCTGCTGCTGCGCGACTGCCTCGTGCTGCTGCAGCGGGAGGGCGAGAGATACGTGCTGCGGCCGGCGGCGCAGACCGGACACGCCGCACCCCTGTCGCCCCTCATCAAGTGGTTGGTGACCATTTTAAACCAATAAATTTATGACAAAAAAATACAACACTATCCGGCTTATCACTATTGAATTTCAATTCTGTTCTCTAGGGACAAGGTTCTGTTTCGTCCGAACGCGGCCGTGAAGAATACGTTCTTCCTCATGAACATCAACGGCATACAGATGCACGAGCTGTCCGCCAACACCGCCGCCGAGTACGCCACGTGAGTATTATTATTATATTATTATATTTTACAAGGACGACAATGTTCATTCTCCATTCTTTTTGACACGTCACGGCGAACTATATACAAATGTTAACCTAGTTATAACGAAAATAATATTTCCAGGTGGGTGCGTCTGATCCAAGAGGCTCCCCTGGCGCGTCTCGCGGAGGCCAAGCCAACACATGCGCACTCAAGATCAACAGACGACTCGGGTGAGAACACACACGCACAAATAATAATATAATTTAATAATATATTAGGATTTATTTTAATAATTGTTATTACTATTTCCAGGAGTTAATGTCTCTCGGAATCCCTCGGACGCGTCTGAGAAGTCAACCTCGAGCGCGCCGCCAACGTGCGAGAACGAGAGGGACATATCGTTAGAGAGAGATGACAAACCAGACATTGACAAGCCAGCGCTGGACGTAGACGTGAATGGCGACAAGAGACTGTCGGAGAGGGACGAAGAGAGAGAGCGAGAAAGATCGACGTCGATTGAGAAGGAAGAAAAGGATAGGTGAGTGGTGTCTTTACTCTTTACTAAGAGATTTTTGAAAGGTTGTAATCGGTTTATCTCTTCCGCAACTCTTTATATCTTGCTTATTTTGAAAAATATTGGTTGTGCAGACACCAGTTTTAAGTCCTCTAACTTTATTTTCTGTCTTAAGTTATTGTCTCGTTACACTTTCCTATTTTACTCTATACTTCATGTTTTGTATCTTTTGTAGATTAATATTAATTATTTTCTGTTTCGACGTCTCTTATGCATGCTGTGATTGTCTGTGAGTGAAAATATTTGATTAGCTAAATATTCTTTTATTTATCGCTACATTGTTTTATTTTTATATTTTTATGGATCTTTACTCTTCGTTGTCCCTTCATCTAAAAATATCTATCATATTATTAATTTTTTTAGCTATTTAGAGAACGTTTGTTAGAATTAGAGTCACCTCAACATTGTACAGTGTTCAGTTTTGTATAAGAAAGGTATTTCTATTATATATATAGTGTAATAAGTTCTTTGTGTGTCAGTGTGCCGGTGGTGGGCAGCAGCAGCACGCACACGGCGCCCCCCCATGCGCTGCATCCTCCTGCCGCGCTCACCGTGCGGCACCCGCAGCACGCACACCTCGCTACTAGGGCCTACTCGCACCACGGTAACGTACACACGCACACACACAGACACACATATTCATACAAACAGACACGCAGAGAAACACACACATACATACATACATACACGCAGAGAAACACACACATACATACAGACACTCATACGCATACACAAACACGCGCACACACACTTCCGCACGTACACATCATAGGTCACCGTTGCCTATACATGTGCCTCTCTACAGAGCGCCTCCGTCGTCTGGACGAGGACATCAGTCGCGCGCTGAAGGCGAAGAGCGCGGTGGTGGCGGAGCTGCTGGGCGTCCCCGCGCACTCCTACACGCACCTGGCCGAGCTGGCCGTCGCAGACACCTTGGGACAAGTCGGTGAGTGGAGGAGACAGAGACTCGTAGTAACTCGCGTTTAGTTACGTAGTATACGCTTTAACTCGGCTCGTTTTTAGATATCTGCGGCGAGCAGCCCTCTCCACGCGAGCCGGACGAGCCCGCGGACCTGCATCAGCTGCTGCTGGCGGCGCAAGCGCAAGGTGAGCGTCTCATGTATTTATTTTTAAATATTTAAAGTAGCTTCAACGCCTATATTTATCCTGAGTAATATACGTTCTTGTTGTAACTGCTTGCTTCGAACCACACTCGGTTACTTTAAATGTCGCTATATATGAGAGTTCTGAAGTCTGTTCGTTCTAAGTTCGTTGTAAGTTCTGATGATTGTAAGTTCTGTTCGTTGTAAGTTCTGAAGATATCCGTTTATCACACTTCAGCCAACCAGCTCACGGAGTCTCTCAGCGGTGCGCTGTCGGCGAGTGAGGCAGTGCGGGTCGCGGCGCGCGCCGGCCGCTGCGACACCTGCACCAGGAGGAGGAGGAGCGGTAAGCACACACGCACACACACACGCGCACTAACGCATTCGCACATGCACGATTGAGCATTATATTGCAATTTATATAATTATCCACAATTAGATAGTAAACAGATGTTTTCTAAATGTCAACAGAAGTCCTCGAGGAGCCTGAGCGGGACGCCCGAGCGTCGTTCCGCGCGGAGCCCGAGGCGTCGTTTGACATGCTTGCTGACTTGTCGCAGGAGCCCGGCGTGGACGCTGCGCTAGGTCTGTATCTACGTCCATCAAAACATTACAATTCGGCGTATGGTCATATAACTCCTCGGATCCGAGTAGATGGCGACGCAGTCAGCTGTCCTCTGCTGGCGGCTCGGCTGGCGGGCGGGGTGTGTGGGCTCCAGGCGGCGCTGGCGGCACTCCTGGCGGCTTTGCCGGCCGTGGAGCGGGAGCGCCGGGAGCTCAGGGAGGAGCTCGCCGCGCTCAGGGAACGACTCGACAAACGGAGAGGTGAGGCTTACGATATATCGTGCCGTAGATAAATCGTATAATGTAAATATTACCTCAAGGCATTCAGATATTTTAACAAATTATATGTTGTTAAAATTGCGTTCTACATTCGACGTGGAACATAATCTCTTGATTGATTCTACTAATTACTTGATGACACGTGTTTTTGTATCCGGAATGTGTCCTGATATAAGCATTATTGTTATTTTATCTAATATTTCCATTTGGTGTTTTTAGCGGATAACCACACGAAGGAAGATAATATCTATCCCAAGGGAACCCTGGACCAGTCTTTACAGGTCCGTTGATTTTTGTAAGATCTACTAAATCTTGAATTTAACATTTTATTAATAATATTTGTAATTTATACAGGAACAACCGAGTAATGGAGGTTGATCACCCGGCTCGGACCGGACCGAACTAGACCGGACGAGACTCCACTGACGCCACGAAACTTGACGAAAATCGCGTTTTTTCCAAAAATCGATCTATATTTTCGAAAAGTTTTCATCAAAATCGATCCAGCATTCCGCGTCGAACGTCGAGTACCATTGTATATTGTATCTGTTACCTTGTCATTTGTAATATTCTTTGTTTAGTATTATAACAGATTTTTTATTATTCCATACGTAAGTTTAAATGTGATCGCTTGTGTAATATTTTCTCTTAACAATTTAAGTGTAAATAACTTAGGTCCGTATGTATATCTCTATATATACACACATATATATATGACGCGGCAGTCAATAGTATTATATGACAATATATGTTATGAAAGTAGTAATTTCAGTAATTTTTGAAAGTAAAAGAAAAAAAAATATTGTTATTTTTTTTTAATAAATAAATAAATGTATCTTCCATGCTTTGTATACACTCAACGGTCAACGACCTTGTACAAACAGAGTTTCGTTTTAAGTTAATCACGAAGTGCCCTCAAACAGTACCTTGCTAATGCCATATTACTGACATATGTACAGACATAAGCTGTTTAATTTATACGTAGACAATTTTACGTTAAGCGTAGTCGATTGTATCGGAAATGTGATGGGTGACCGTTTTTTTAAATTTTGAAACAAATATATATGGCTTTATAGGAATTGATATTTAGTGTAATGAAAGTATTGAAAATACGCTCGTCTGTATCATGCTATACATTAAACAGCTTGTAAATTAGTAGTGTATAATTAGATCGTGTAATGTAGAGTATATGTCGCCATTTTTGTATAATTACAAACGAATTCCGAGGGGTCTTTATATGTAACTAAATCGATTTCGATAACACTCTTATTTGACGTGACAAATTAAAAAATAATTTATATAACAACATTACCTGTAAATAATCTCATTAGGACGCTATTTATTTTCTCGAATTACCTGTTAGCGGGTAGTTATTGACCTTTGACCTTGACTTTGATCTGATAAATTCCAGATATATATATACAATGAAGGTATGATATGATATCTTGTATTTGAGACCCCCGCTAGTGCATTGATAATATTTAACCTAGGATAGACTTAGACCAAATGATCCCATCCGTTTATTGATCGACCGATTTTGATAAAACTATTATTATATAACCGTATTTATAGGATTTGAGTAAAATTATACATTTTATATATTCTGGTATTTGTATGTAAAAAAAAAATTATATATTTGAAAATTTATTATGTACTAAAAATAATTTTCTTTACATTTTTTGTAATCAGACAACTAAGAGATCAAGTTATCTTACATTTATATATGTTATGTATGTATGTATGTATGTTCGTGCTCCGTATATCGTATGTACCCGATTTAGCGTTTACACAACACATAAAATTGTAACAAATTGTAGTTTAAATAAATTCGTTAAACTGATATCTTGTTTTATTTTTTCTATTACTCCCAAATTCACCAAAAAAGTGTGTGACATCAAGGGAAAAGTTGATTAAATATTTTTTTTTTAACAAATAATAATAATAATGCTGTACTAGGTGGATAATATATTTTTTTAGAAACACAAGTATTCAACAAATTTTACACTGATATTAAATGTACGTATTAATATACTAGTAAGGTGTTATTGCAAAGGTTTTTCAATGTATCACTATTCTCCAATAGATGGCGCTTTTATAAATAGTTAAATGAAATAGCTAGAATGTGGGATAATACAAACATCAAATCAATAAAATAATATTATTTTATTGGTGAAATGTTTAGCTTTATCAGATATACCTTATCAAAACGTAGAAAATTAGGGTTCTGACCATTGGTATACCGTATTGTTGTATTAAGTAACTTGTTTGCAGGCTTTACTGTGAAGGGTCATCAAAAATAAAAACATTCCTTTAAATTATGTACGTACCTGTGACGCTGTCATGGCAGGTAGGGCTAACTAAATATATATATATATATATATATATATATATAAGGAGCCAGATATTTGATTTTAAGAAAAAAAATACTTTGAAAGGAATTTAAGCGGTTTTTAATTCTATTTAATATAACCTATATATGTATATATCATTTTATCTGACCAATTGAAAATTAATAAGGTGCAAGATCCGTAAAAGGTCCGAGAGAAAAGTAACTGATACGGATACAGATACCGAACTTTTTTCTCCCTCGGATATCCGCAGATACGGATACGGATACCCGAAACATCACTAATAGGAGGTAATTTGAAAGTATCCCAAGGATAGGAAATAAAAGAAAAATGATTACTTCTGAATATTTTATTAGAGGTATGGTTACAATGCGAAAGGAAGAAAAACGTCAGATCTCCATTAAGATACGGTGTGATAGATGACCGTGAAAAACATATTCCTTGACAACGCATGACTTGAACTATTCAAAAAATTGTTTAATTTTCTTCATACTGCTTAAAGTATACATTAAAACAGATAATCATGTGTCTTCTATTATTTAATTAAAAAACAATTGATTAATTTGGACTAAAAGAAATTGTATTTAAAGCAATTTATTTGTATAAATATTTACAAAAGAAAAAAAATATTTAATGAAACGCTGCATAATACACAATAATAGTAATTAGGAGAGCTCGTGACAACGCTGCAGAGACAGCGCTCGCCCTCATACCGGTCAGCACCTGATCCATGAAGAGCAGAGTTTCAAGTTTGGTCTGTTCCAGCTGAGCTGTTTCACTGTCACCACTAGGTCTGGAACAATATTAATAATTAACAGATGTTTAGAGTGAGCATTCATTGAATGAACTGTAGTGAGGTTTGAGTGTATGTCAAAGCTTTTAATTTTTATCTTCGTACCTGATAGCTCTACAATGCGATACTCCATCCACCACATAGACGGGAGCTAGTTCCGTCTCATGGGTTTTATTTGGTCCCATGGGTGACCAGGGGTCGTGACCCCCCGCCACTGAAACCACGTGGTCTGGGAGGTGATCAAGACCAGCGAAGAGGCGGTTCGTCCGCGTTATAGCAGATCGAAGGAAGGTTTCGTTTATACTGCAATGAGTTGGAGATGTTCATTAAAACTGATAAGTGGGCCAGTTTTTAGGAATAAATTTTATATTTCAAAACATTTATTATTTATGTAATAAATGTAGTTAAAAATAAATGTGTTTAAGAAATCTTGCATTGAATTTTTCTCGTTTCACAAATAGCAAATATTAATGCTCACTCAGTATTAAAGAAGTCCTTGCACATCTGGTGGAAGTACTCGAGCGGGACCACAGACAGGAAGGGTTGACGCGCACTGCTCGTGGTCTGGTACCAGCCGTACTCGGTGCAGGTCTGGTACGTCCACAGACGCACTGTGGTGGATAATATTCCATTAATATATCTATTTTAGATATGAGTTAAATATCTATGTAGAAAATAAATGCACAATTTCATTAAAATAAGGTAAATTTTGTACATTATAAAGTATTAGTAAAAATTTGTTTAAAGTTCCACAAAAACTACTAGAAGGGTTTTAATTAATTTGTGTTTAAAGCTTATTAGAGGAATTAACATACGAGTATGTCAGGATACTTTTAATTTCCTCCTTCATTTATCCGGCAAAACACAAAAATTGATTGCTGTTATAATTACAATGATACTACAAAGCGCGTTATGAATAAAGATTTATTTGAAATAAACTTGAATATTTAAAACCAATGATTTTATTATTTAAATAATGATTTTGAATTATATTTAGAAAAAGTTGGAACCTCATGCATAATGTTTATTCGTAGAAAGTAAATTCGTAAACAATAATTGAACCAAACCGAACGTAAACAAAGAGGGCTGTCAGTAAACAAAATTATACGTCTAAAGGCAAATTGTGTTTAAAATTTCCATCTAAAAGTGTTGTATTCAACAGCAATACATTCAGTCCTGACAATCGGAGCTTTAATACAAAAGCTCCATTCGGATGCAAATTATCCATCGCACTGAATTTAGTTTAGTACTTAAGAACAGTCCGTATTTTGAACGGATTTTGGTTTATTCTCGAGAATTATTTGCATATTTTAAAAAGTAATTATGTTAATCTTTAATTAATGTTCTCGCAAATATTTAGCATTTATAATTAATTTTTAGCTGAATATTTGTTATCAGGGGTGGATGAAATGAGGTTAAGATGAAGGCCGTATTTGCATACACACACACACACACACACACACACACACTTCTAGACACACACACAAATGCTCGTTGCCCCATATTCACATACACACACACATAAATACATACTGGTGGCACTGGGTGCGTCGTAGCTTGTGTCTGTGTGCGCGATGACCTGCTGCGTGTATCGCGCCTCTATACAGGGCTTTGCGTTGTCCTGAGAAGTGACCCATGACGCCAGCCGCGTGAGAGGGTCCCCTGGGAGGAAGGGGGTTACTTAATTAGGGTTATTTTTATTTAACTCAAAATGAAAGTTTTTTATTTTAATAAGGGCTTATAAATAAATGTAACAAGAACTTCAAAGTTATTGCAACGATTTGTCATTATGTATGTCAGCTTTTGATACAACAAAAATGTTTTACCGAGTGTGCTATCAGTGATGTGGGCGCACGCAGTTGGTATTTTCCCCGGCGTTGCGTATTGAACGAGATACGCGAAGGTCTCCGTGACTCCGAACCAGAACAGCGTGGAGTAGTCTAGTGTTGAGTTCTGGAGCGGGGAGCAAGTTCTGGATAACATTTAGTAAGGGTCAAATATTGTAAATATTATTAAACTAATTAGTCAAAAACATCTACTATTTAAAGATCGTAATATTCAGATTCCGAGATATGTTTCAAAGTTATTGAGATTCAAGTGAAGAAAATAAGTTTACTTGAATAGTGTAGACAGGGTACCCAGACCCTGCTCAGTCTCGAGTAGTTTGGTGGCTTGGGTCATGGCACTGGAGATGTCTTCGACGCACTGCTCGCTGCCTTGTTCCCTGAGAGCAGTCGTTATGACTTCCAGGTATTCTGGTATGTAATGATTGATTTTTATTTTTTACTAAAATTAATCATTTATTTTACTTTCGATATGAAATACAAATTTCAAATATCACTTCGTGTTTTAAATGTACATGTTCTCGTGTGAATTTCACAGCTTTTAATATTTAGCTTTATTTTCACTGACACTCTTTATTCATAGAGCTCGAAATGCAAACAGTTTTTTCAGTGAACGATATAAAGTGACGACTAAAAATATTATAAAAATAAAAAATATGTTCGAATAAAATAGCGAATTCACGAATGAACGAAGTTACTGAGGTTGTGGATTATTGTCAAATATTTTACCTAAAGCATGTTTAATATTGTACAATTATATAAAAAAAAAAAATTATATAACAACATTTGGATTATGTTCCTGTATTGTAATAAGGAATATATACCTGGGAAGTCCTCCTGTGCGTGTAGGGGCCCGCTGTCAGACATGGCCGTGGTGATGAGATGGGGATACGCCAATCGCATCCACGTGGCCATACTGCCTGCGTATGAACAACCAAATAAGGCCACATTTGCGTTCCTACACAAGAGAGAGAAAGAGAGAAAAGTATTAAAAGAGATAAAATAATTTTATATTATAAGTTTAAATTATTGATCTATACAATTACGTCAACTCGCCTGACTCACTCCAATAGATTAGGGGAGTTGTTAATTGATGATTATATTAGGAATAACCTACTTTTGTAATGACATTATATAAGTTTATTTTCCTTCTCATTCAAATGTTTATTCAAATTGTTTATTGTTTGTAAATACACTAATAAAGTGTCGTTATATGGGACTCATCGCGTCCATTCTTAATATGACAAAATTAAACGCAGGTTGTAAGGTTCGTGATTTCTAAATTTATTTTGGAAGAGTACATACTACAGATAGAAGAGTACATACTACAAACAGAAGAGTACATACTACAGAACAGCACAGAATCTCTACTTAGTGGAAATCACATTCCAGTGTTAACTTACTGATATCTGCCGTATTCAAAGTCGGTGCTCCTCACATGTTGTATGAACTGTGCCAGGTCGCCGAGCGCTTGGTCCACGTTCAGGAATCTCAGCTCTGGTAATGTAGTTCCACTGTTGATATTAAAGTCATAATAAAAGAAACAACAAATATTTAGTTTTAGGCTTTAATATTATATCTTTTATTAATGTGACACTACTCAGGACTCTCGAACTGAGTGGACGTGTGCATTATATTAACTAAAATCCGCAAAATTTTTTGCAAAATCAATTAATCCAGTTCAAGGAAAAGTGATACTTAAATCCTAATACTTTCTATTATACGTGAAGTGATTTTTTGCAAATCATAATTATATCATAATTGACTAAAACATACTGTGTGTGGACATCAAATCTTTCGGAGCTCCCCTCACCCCCTCGGGTAAAGAGCACAGTTGCGATTTTTTTAACTCGCTCGCACTACAACGAAGCTACGCCTTGATCGAACTGGTTATAAGATAAGATGACTACACATCAAGCATCGAATAGCGGAAACCTCACAAGCGGTGATACTATATCAAACTTATCGAACTACGATGAGGATAATATGAACATAGACATGAGACCCAGAAAACGAAATGAGCGGTCAATTGAATATGAACTAGCTGATTTTCGGAGGGAAATTATTAAACTTTTTCAAGACTTTGCAACTACACAAAATGATACATTATTTCAAATACGGAAGGAGGTTACAGAAATAATAAGTGAGATTAAAAATATCAAAAAGACGACTAATAATTTAAATCTACAATACGAAACACTAAAAGCAGAAATAGAAAATATAAAGTCTGAGAATCAATTAGTACAGGAAAAATTAAAACAGTCTGAACGATCTAACATTACAACGCTCAATAGTATTACAAGCAATAAATCGCTTCCGCTTATTCACGAAGATCTAATGCTTGAATTTAAAGATCGCTTCGACCGAGAGAAAAATATTATTTTAGTGGGTATAAGTGAAATATGCGATAAAAATTACAATATCCGGCGCAAATATGATGATAACGAATCTTTTAAAATTATTGCTTCCATATTTGAGCAGTGCCCTAAACCTATTAAGACTATGCGTCTTGGTAAATACAATGCAGGAAAAAACCGACCTTTAAAAGTATGTTTTGAATCGGCAACCACTACAAAGCAGTTATTACGAAATAAATTGAAACTGGTCGGTAATATCCGATTATATGCCGATCAAACTCCGTCTCAAAAAACTTTTTTAAAACAACGTACAGAAGAGTTACAAAAACGTAAAGAAAATGGTGAAAGCGACCTCCTCATTAAATACATACAGGGAGTACCTAAAATAATAAGGTCAAAAAACGATTAAAGAATACTGTTCACAATCTATTAACAAGTTGCGCTACCCGTATAAGTACAGATAGTAATTCCGTGGCGCATCATTTAATTCATAAATATCAAGATCTACCTGCGAGTTCAAACTCTTTAAATTTTTTCTATGCCAACCTACGAAGTATAAGAACACAAGGTAAATTTGACGAAATTCAATGTATACTCAAGGCGATACCGAAACTAGTGCATATTCTCATCTTTACCGAAACTTGGCTCACATCGGAACAAGACGCCCGCCTATATCATATACCAAATTACACGCATATATACAACTACAGAAGTAACAGTAAAGGTGGTGGTGTAAGTATATACATTCATAACAGTATTAAATATGACGTCACGGAAGACGTTACAGAGAACGGGAATCACTATTTGTGGGTATATCTACCCAAATTTGCAGTAAATGTAGGAGGAATTTACAAACCAGGTGAGTCTAATGTAAAAAGTTTTTTAGAAACATATTCCAATCAATTAGAAAAACGCAACAGAACCATAACTTTGGGTGATTTCAATATGGATCTCTTAACTTCGAATAATAATACTATTAACTATTTGAGAACGATAGAACAAGCTGGATATGACATATTAAATAAAATTGATAACAGATATTGTACGCGTGAAACAAACACAACCCAAACTATTTTAGATCATGTATCTACTAATATAAATAAGAATACGTTCACCCTCTCAATTATTGAGTCATCTCTGTCTGACCACAAACAAATTTACGTGGAACTATTAAAATGTAAAACTCACACGCTACAACGAGTTCAGTACAGTGCTATTGATTATGAAGGACTGCTAAGAAGTGTCACAGAAACTATGCCTCTAAATACTACTTGTGACTATTATTACTTCGAAAACCTTATAGCTGAACAAGTTTCGCAGAATAAAATATTAAAGTTTAAAATACTAAACTTGCCAAGGCAAGATTGGATTAATAAAAAGATTATAGATGGGATTGACAGGCGCAATATTATCTGGCAAAGCTTAAAAAAGGATAATGAAAATGAAAAAATATTATTAAGATATAATTTGGAAAAGAAAAATATTAATGAAATGATAAAGAATTCGAGAGAAACCTACTATACCAATGAATTTAGTAAGTGTAAAAATAAACCTAGAAAGATGTGGGACCTTATAAATACTTTAGCCTTAAATAAAATTAAAAATTGCTGTATTCTACCAACACTCACAATATCTAGTATTAATATTACGGATGGATATAAGATTTGTCAATCTTTTAATGACTTTTTCTTAACGATAGGTACAGAATTAGCAAACAAAATACACTCAAAATACCACACGAGTTCAATGCATACTCTTATGTTTAGTGATAATCATCAGTCTGACCTAATTTTAAGCGAATTTAAGCCTTGTGATATCAAAGAAGTATCGACAATTATTGAAAATTTAAATATTAATACAAGCACCGGTATTGATGGTCTTAGTCCAAAGGCCCTGAAATGTATTAAAAATGTAATTGTCGCAGATCTAACAAATTGCATTAATCAATGTTTAGTGCAGGGTGTATTTCCCGATACCCTGAAAATTGCAAAAGTAAGCCCAATTTATAAATCTGGCTCGAAATCAGACCCGAGTAATTACAGACCAATATCCGTGCTTCCAGTTATTTCAAAAATTTTTGAAAAAGTAATTTATAATAGACTAAATGACTATTTAAACTCCAAAAGTTTTATCATCGAACAACAATATGGTTTTAGATCAAAATCAAACACACTCTCGGCAGCAATTGACATAGTTACCAAAATAAAGACAAATATCGACCGGAAAAATATTTGTTTAGGTATATTCATCGATCTAAAAAAAGCTTTTGACACAGTAAGTCATTCAAAGCTATTGCAAAAGCTAAGTAACATCGGAATCGCAGGATCGGCATTAGATATGTTTACTTCTTATATTACTAACCGTAAACAGATTGTCCAAATTGCTCATTATAAAAGTGATTCACAGCTAGTAAAATGTGGTATCCCACAAGGATCAATCCTAGGACCATTACTTTTCTTAATATATATAAATAATATAGTTAATCTAAATCTATCAGGTCAATTAACTCTGTATGCGGACGACACTTGCCTCTTCTATTTTGCAAATTCGATTCACGAAGCTATAACACAAGCTCAAAAGGACCTTGATACAATAAATGAATGGTTCCTATACAATCTTCTCACAATTAATACAGCAAAAACTTCATATATGATTTTTAAGCCAAAGAATAAAAAAATACCTGATTACACACCACTCAATATTAATAAAATTATTTTAAAGAAGGTAACGAAAGAAAAATATTTAGGTCTAATTTTAGATGAAAAACTTACATGGGATCACCATATTGAACAAATATCATCAAAATTATCATCGCTGACGGGAGCATTACGAAAAGTTTCTAATTGCATTCCTCACAAACTGCGGACCACTATTTACAACGCCCTGGCTAAGCCACATCTAGAGTACTTAATAGAAATTTGGGGATCAGCTGCACAATCACATCTTAATAAATTGCAACGAATTCAAAATAAACTAATAAAGACACTATTCCGTTATAAATACTTAAAACCATCTAAAGAAATATATCTAGAAACTAAACTCCTGAATATAAATCAAATGTACACCTACAACACATGCAATCTTATCAAAAAAATTACTACGAATAATATACATTCCAATATAATATTTACACCAAGAGTATTTAAACATCACCTTAGAAACAAAAACAAAATACATATTTGGCAGCCTCGAACGAAAACCTATGGTAATAAAAATATTATGTATGAGGGTGCAGTTTTATACAATAGTTTACCTGATGTCATTAAGAGCTGTAACAATATTAAGCAGTTTAAAAATAAGCTTAAATTACATATTATCGATAATATTGTATAATTAACTTGAGTAATGTTAAGACCAAATTGTAAGATAAATAACTTAATGCTCATGTAAATTACTCATTTTTATTTTTTAATTAGTTGATTAGTTAAGATACATGTCTATTTACAATAAGATTTAGTTTTGTTATAAGTAAAATAAATAAAATGTAATGCATGCAGAATAACTTAAATGTATGTACTTAATCTCTGTATAAGTGAACAGTATGTTCTTCATGAGAAATAAATATCTTTAAACCCAAATTGTGATACATTAAATAATACTCAAGTTTTGTAAGTTTAGTTTATTTAAGGACTATAATAATAGAGGACATTAGTAGATGTAGGATGATTTGAGTTAACAACAAAATGAGGAGTCGTTGTTGGCTGCGGGTCATCGGGCACGTAATTAACAATAAGGATGTCACTTTTATTACAAATAACTATTGTAATATTGTGTTCAGGCAGTTTTTACGCTTCAAAAACGACGAATTGATATATTTTCCGTTCGATTTAATTGATTTGTAAAGTAATAGATATTTGTAAATGATATATATTTCAGAATATATCGTCCATATAAATACAATGAATCACACCTAAATGTAGATAGTTATTCGCTTGACTAGATATTGGGAACAATTTTAGTTCTGTCTTTATGAAACTTTTTGGTGTCAACCCTACCCCCAATTACACGTCTCCCAGACTCATAAAGCACACCTACTTAACTCCTTCATGAGATCACGAGCTGGCCGTCAGATTAGGAAATCCGATGTTTAGAACAAGTGAATTCTTGTTTTGACCTTTCGACGAAATAGACAAAGTTAGTGTTGTCTTTAAAGGTCATTGATGTTAACTTCTCTATTAAATATCTGGTAGAGTAGAATTAATATTTCGTTATAGTACCATGTGTACTAAATACTGATTGGAAGTCTCCGAGATCACGGCGGTTTCAATATTTCGGAATATCAAAGACAGTAATTACTGTTGTTTGATTATAAACGTTTAAATATCTATAATTTTATAATATATTATTTAATATTCGTCTGTAAATATGTAAACATTGTAAATAATGCACACGGCATGCGAAAACACGTCAGAACTTCAACGACTCGGCATCCTATATAAAATCATCTTCCAGGTAAGGTAACTTCTATAAGACTTTTTTATTTTAGACAAAGTTAAGATCATTTCCTTAAAATCTATTTCGTGGTTTAGATTAAGACATATTTCGTTACAGATAAATAAAGATAAAGAAATATAGATATGTTGTTTTATTTAGTTAGTTCTCCAATTATGTACACATTACTAATAATATTATATGACATACACAATAGTTAATAACTTAAATTTGATATCTCCTATAACGAAGCTTAGTTTGAATACAACCTGAATGAATTGGTTCTTAAATATTATTACTATACCCTGGCGCTGTGCCAGTCGTTGGTGTGAGTTTGGCAACGTTGGGCCATTGTTTGTTGATTGTTATGGAACATGATGTGATACCAACACGGCTTTATGATTTAAGTACGGTGTTGAAATCAATAGTTATAGTTATGTTATGTTATGTTACGTTATGTTATGTACATGGTTATGGTCGACATTTTCATGTTTATTAAAATATTATAACAAACATTTATTTTGTTAATTAATTTTCTGTTTCAGTCAACACAATTCGATTTTTTATAATATTTTGAGTAGCCATCAGATTTTATTTTGTTTTGTTATATTATAAATAAGACAGTGGTGAAAAATTATTAAGTTTTAAGGATTTGAAAATGATAATAACTTTAATAAATTTTAATTAATAATTTTTAAAACTCCGATAATTAAAAAATTACAATTGTTAAGACTTTTTATGTTACAAATAATAAATAATATTGTAAGTAAGGTCATGACTAAGATTGTTATATTAAACTCATTGAATGCTAAAAATAATATTACCTAGTAGTGCTCTAATTTATTTTATAATATATTTATCATTCTAATTATATTAAAATCTAATTAGAATGTATGGCGCCGTGAACTTTGATTCGTCGCCTCGCTGTTCTGAATCAGAAGCGCCTAATTACAGGCCGTCTATTACACAGACTTTCTCTTTACATACATTTTATTTATATATTTTGTATGTATATCATACAATATTTAAATATATGTTAAAAGTTAGTCAGGAGTGGAAATAAGTCAATATATTTGATATTTGGAGTGTAAACTGATTGTACTGTTGTGTTTATACCGCAGAGACATCTCGAAGGATACTCGAATTTCTCAAGGGATTTTATAAATATTGATTGTTGGTTATCCTTTGGGGTTCGTCTGTTCCGTGTCTCCGTGTCTGTACCTTGGAATATCATTGTGTTTGTTTATATTTTATTCATCTATATCAAAGTATTGAAGCTTCAATAAAATATTCTATTCATAATCTAAATATCTGTAGGTTCTGTCTTTACACTGTTTATACTTTGTTAATACTTAGATTTTTTGTCTTCATTTTCGTCTATGAGTCAAAACTGGATTGATGATTTGATGAAAATATAAAGTAATATAACTTGAAAACACAGATAGGTTGAATATAAAATTAAACGTTAAACAATGATGATGAAGAAGGCGGATGAAGGCGCTGGTAAAACTTTTAATTAAATGTATTTATTATATATTTAGTTTAAAGTTAAAATATAAAACCTGAGGCTTGATATTTGCTAATGACTTTTCTTTAACAGACAAATTTTGTCTACATAGATGTATTTTTGTTATATTGTAATAAATAGGTAGCACGGTGTGATGGCGGTTCCCTCAAATGCAATCAGATTCCGAGCGATCTCGTTATGTAACATCAGATTTTATCTCCTTAATATGTATTACATGAATACTATTTTGTAGCTTAACTAGTTTTGACACAATGCTTTTTAAACTTTGATATCAAAATTTTGGTTTGAAATTATTTCTGAGCACGGAATTAATTTAACGTTTGCTGAGTTTGAGTTTGAATTGTAATAAGTTAGAGTGAAATGTATGTACGTATTTATAAGTGTCAAATATTTGTTTAGTGATTATATTAAATATGAATATTAATAAAATAAAATATAAGTTACATCATTACGCTGTTATAACATATACATAAGCGCTGGGATTAAAGTATTAACAGATATATATTTTTAAATAGATAGAATTCAGTGCTTCTTGAGGTTTATTTTAGGGTGGAATAAAAGTTAAGCGATCTTTCCTATTTTTTTATAAACTATTTAGGCAAATTTATATATATCCTAAATGAAAACCGGGCTTTGCTTGAAATGTGACTTATAAAAATGTAATGAAATAATAATTGAAATTTCTATTTCAAGACTGATTTGGTTTATTCTGAGTAAGGTACTGTGCCGGACTGGACGGAACTGCGTCTTCACTGATACGTGTGAATCGGCCTTAACGAACTCAAGATGGCGTCCGGTGTCAGTGACATTTTGCTAGTGTGGCCAATATGGCGACTGTACTTGTCTTGTAGCACACTTATAACGAAATATTAGACAATCCGAATTTTGCAGATATATGTTGTCGGCTCGTAATCATTATTTTTTGTTTTATTAGGTAAGGTTTCAATCGAGTGTACATTAATCAAAAATCTATATTAATAATTTAATTTTAAGAGCGTACCTTTTGACGAAATTATTAATATAGATTTTCATACTTTTTTCAATGGGGCGCTATGATTTAAAGCCTAAAGCGATCGTCCTCTCCTCCGTACAAACGGGCCGGTCTTAATAGAATCGGATACATTACATCATACATATATGTAGACTCTAGTCCAGCCTGTATCATTATTTAATTTTAAATTTGTATTATCTGTTAGTTCATTGAACTCTTAATTTTTGTATATTATAGATACTATAATAAATGTATTGGAAATTTGTTTATCGAACTTGGTTTTCATGAAATTTACAAGTAAGTGCTCATGAAATCGATAGATTGATCGATTAAATTAATATGATACTAACTCAGCATTAGATTATATTTAATTTAATGACACATCCTCCATAATTAACATTTAATCATGGCCATGAATATATGACCTGTTACTGAGACTAAATCATCTTATGAATCATACACTGTACAAACAGATAGTTAAGTCAATATACTGTGTAATCAAGGTTACAAACCTGGTAGGTCTGGTCATTCCATAGTATCTGTGCTCAGTGTAGAACAGAGCGGCGCCGGTCCTCTCTGCCAGCTCGTAGGCGAGTCCGCTTCTCAGCCACCCGGGTGTTATCCCCCACTCGCCCCCCACGAATATCACTATGTGCTCGTTATGAGCGAACTGTGGGTTGTAGTAGTATCTCTAAAATTAAAAAATAATTTAATTAAAAATTTTTCAACTATTCTTCTCAGCACTGCATCGTTTAGGACAGAATTTTGTTTTCGGCAAAGAAAAGGAATCTTTTGCAATTGATTTTAATTTGATTGATTGCTTGATAGATTGAATCAAAACCGTTATTTAAGAAACTTTAAGTGAAGAAACATCCAATTATATTAATCATGTTTATTTCTTAATTAGAAATTATAATTATTGACAAATAGAAAATCTGTCGGATTATTACTACCGTGTTATTCTTGTCAATTTTATCATTTTAGGACGGGTATAACCGTTAGCAAGAAACGAGTATCTTATAGATATAAATATATCTTTTTATATGGGTTACAATAATAATTAATCGCAGAGATTAAGATCTATCTCCGATACCAACACAACAATTGTGTTACGTATTAAATGATCATGTTTTTTTTATTTAGTATTCATAAACTTATTTCTGTAAACACATATTTACACACACATATACATGCCTTAATACATATATATCAATTTCTCTATAAATATCCATCTTAACGATGTTCAGTTTTTATATAAGAAATCCATATAATTATTCATAATCAAGCTATTAAATATAATTGTACAATTATGATAAATAATTAATTAATACATTCAATTATGTACCTCAGGGTTATGTGTTAAAGTTCATTTTACTTTGATCTCAGTTTTCTTATTGTTCAATAAATGAGATTTTTTTATATTACGCTATACATTTATAGATATGGGGGGCGCCACTTAACAATTATTTATGAGATTTAATTGTTGTATTGAATGAATAAATTACGTAAGTTATGTAACTACTTGAAACTATTGAATTATATTTACCATACGGAAAGTGTCCGTGTTGGAAGCGTCGAAGTGATTTAGATTGACTGTGAGCCAGCCTTCTATTATGTTGGGTGTGCTTCTGCTTGATGGCTCTGGAGGAGGAGGTTCATGGGTCCGGAGAGCCAGGACTGGAGCCAGGAGGAGGAAGATGAACCCTGGAGAAGTAATTCGAATGACGTCTTCAGTTCTGATCAATGTTATTATAGCAATGTTTATATCTAACGTTTTGTTAATAATTAATTCACTATAAATTAATATACATATAACAATAAAAACCAAAATTGTATTCACGTGCTATAAAAAACACACGTTCTATAAAACACACATTTATTGTACAATATTATTATATTTGCTTGTAAAATAAATCTACAAAACTTACACATTATTCAATTATTAATTAACTCCACTTCACTGTAATACTCTAAGCATATTAAATTATATAATTACAGATATATAGAAAAAAAACTCTCGAGAACAAACGCGTAAGTACCTTTAGTTTTTTTTCTCGGTATTTTCCTATCATTTTTATTTCCGAGAAAAAATATTAATTGAATAGGTTTCATATTGTTTTTCGTTGTTAATATTTTCAATTAAGAAGTAATGTTGTGTTTTAATTATTATACGAGTTATAACAATAACATATAAATACAAAAAATCCATATTTGTTACGAATCATGTATTATTTATAATAATATTTAAATTTTAAAATATGTGACTTATGAAGTTTTCATTAAGATATTCGAATTAATCTGATATATTTTATCACAGATATTGGGTGATAATTTTATTAAATTGTGATTATATTTTATTATATTTTACAATAACATAAATATTTTTCAACAGATAGGCCTTTATAAAGGAGCAGATAGTGTGTGGCCTTCATGATAAGTGTACCTAATTATTTAAAAGCACGCGAATAAAGATTTTTTAATACATTTTTTATTCAAAGAATAATGTAGTTATTCAATTAAATGCGTGCAATTACTTCATGCTAACTGTATATATTGTTTGTACGTCTAGAAAAAAAATAAGATTTAAAAATATAGCAAGAAATTTACGGATGTTCGATGGTTTTACTTTATTTAGTAATTTTGTTTAAAAGATTACTTCCATATTTTGGCAGTCTAAGAATATTAGAAGAGAAAAAGAGAGACGGAGAAGACATCTTCAATCATCTTAAAGTATTATAAAGTATAAAGTATTAAATAAGTAAAGAAATAAAATCCCGTGATCTGTAAATGCTGTGCGTATTCATTTAATTTTTATTATATTTTATAAAAAAAATATTTAAATTTGCAATATTATAAATTTTGTACCCATATCATATATGTTTTTATATCCAACACCATTTAGGTCTAATTTTTTGTTTTAACTTGCAGATAAGCTCATCGCTAACCAAACTAGAGGTCTAACAGCACTGGGCATTTGTAATAAAGTTTGAACACGACATGATAATGAAAGCCACCTTGTTACAAAACTGAACATATCAAAGGAAATTTGAATAAAGATAATGGAGTTGGGAAAAAATGTTCAATTATTATAATGAGATCCGAAACGACGGGCTGGAAGGCATTTGCGTGATGTCGCATTCACGAGACTGAGGGAATTAGTAATCTCAAACTACGTTGATATTAACACTAAACCTACCAAGTACCGGTCAAATTGACCGTTCTTAAACTTTTGTAAAACTTACACATTTTTAAACGTTATTATATCGTTATCAAACTATATGACAATTCTTAGAATATGCATATAATATTTTCTACACTCTTTATTTTTAGTTATTTCCATTATTACCTGTGTTATATAATAAAATATCTTTTAATTACCGGTCAATTTGACCGCGTGCGTTAGGAATAGGTATACAAGAATTGTCGGTAAGTTTAGTGTTAATATTTAAGAAATCAACTGTAAGATGGTAAGTTATTCGCTCTGTGATAATAAAATATTATGTTTTAGTGGTGAGAGAAATGTACTAGAGATATACGAGCTAGTTAATCCGAACTTAATCTCTATATAAAAAGCAACTATCATATCAATTTCTCGCTTGTCTTCTGGGTATCATACGATCGGAAGTCGACGTTGGGACACATGATTACAACTAGGTTGTACTACAAAAAACATATACATATATATAATTTATGTAAAATCCTACTCAGAATACTAACTTTATTAATATATACAAATAATAAATATTGTTGATCGACCTATAATTGAAACAAATTAAGTACCATGCGTTTATAGTTTTACTGCATCTGTTTTTATTGATACAAACAGACAAAGTGTTACAAATAGTGAAATAATAACATTAATAACTATACGTTAAAATATGTTGTTGTGTTTGTGCCGGATCTATATCATTTCTATAGACTAATCTTAAATTTCTTATAATATTTAATAATGGAATTGTATTTTGTCCTTACCTGATAGTAAAATAATATTATTTTCCAACAATATCATTCCCCATTCTTTTTTATTCTATTGTTTTATTCTTTTACAATAAGTCTTTTCAATTTTGATTTATTTTTTATTAGCAAAAAGCTTGTCTTTGTGTCGCGACAGGCGGGGAATTTCTTATAAAACACAATGGGAGGAAGTGTTTTTAAAGTGGATGTCATCGACACCACAAATTGATAGCATTTAGGAAAATATACGTCCATTTTAATTAGGTATTAACCACACAATTGTTCTTTTTTCTTTTAGGGCATGTGGATAATATATTCAATAGATTTATATTAAATGAACAGGTAAATATATGTCAATGAAATAGTGATGTACATACCTACTAGGTTTCTCGGAATTGTTTGTCTTGAATCCTCACAATATGGACCACAACTAGACTCAGAGAATCAATGACTAAATTTCCTGTGACAGATGATTAATATGAATCATTTAATCAAAGTAGTTATAATTTTTGGATATCGTAGTTTTTATACGACTTTTTTATAGTAAAATAAGTTAATAGATTTAGTGTTTAAAATTATTCAACGAGCCAATATGGCGGAGTTTGTATATGCTTTAAGTGTGAGTTTTTATGTATTTTACAATAAAATATCTCAGTCTTTTATTTACTAACAACCTTTTTATGAAGTATCAAACATAATAATAAATTATATTTTTTGAATACATAACAGAAATATAGTATAAGCAATAATGGTACACCCGGAATATTGAGTTATAACTGTTTATAACTCGTGAGCAAAATAATAAAATGGTGACTAATTCGCTCATGGTTTGTTATAATGGAAACCCACGTTGACACCTGTCCACTATCTTATATATGTGTGTACTTCCTCATACGTCTCTATATTTATAAGTATGTGTGTGTGGCCCTGAAAGATAGAGGTTAATAGAGTTTTGTTGTTGCTGTTAATTTATTTATTAAGGTTCTTGTAAATTTTTTATTTTTTTAAATTAGATATTTTTACATGTTTGGGAGGTAAATTAATGTCCATAAATAATATTATTTTTGCAATTTTCTAACCTCTCTACCCTCCCTGATGGGATGAAGTTTTAGATAACCTCCCACTCCAACTTTTTTTTTATGTACATATTTTTTTCACAATATGATCTTCTAATATTAAAATCATATAATTTTATTCTGTTTCATTAGTTGCAAATTAATTTTGATCGCATATTCATAAAAGTATGAATTGTAATCGCACTTTTAACGAAAAATAGAAACACGTCATTTTTCTACACCCCCTCTTTTGTGACATATCGTGATTTTTCGAACCCCTGGTTTGAGTCTACCATGATTAACGAACGATCCCTAAGTGCCGTCGGTGAAAAATGGGGAACGACGCAGGGTAGGACTAGGGACTTTGATTATACATATCTTTTCCTCACAGGAAAATTCTTTAAGATTATACTGACTGTATGTATTTTAAGTAGGATATGTCGTCTTGGGTTCAGTCCTCAGACAGGTACAAAACTTTTCGCTATGTCAGAATATTTAATATAAACAAATAAAATGTCACTGTCCTTTTTTATTCGATTGTTATTTTTAGGTCCAGAAGTGTTTTTATTAAAAGGAAACACTAATTATTTATATATAGAAAATTATATAAAAGTTAGTAGCAATTTTCATGTAGCCACAACATTGTAACATAATATTACTTGACCGAAATAATGGGCGTTGATTTTATCTCAGGTCCTTCTTGTATCACAGTTTAAGTTTAAATGAAATATTAATAAAACTTCTATCTATTTATTTATAGTATGTAAAAAGTAATAATTGTATAATATACTATATAATAAGTAATTAATAAAACTTGGTTTGATATAAATGATCAAAGTAGAGTAAAACATTATCTCATGTCCGTGAAACATGATATTGATTTGAAATATAACAAAATCAATAAAAATAAAAATCTACTTTAAGCAGCCATAACTTGCTATTATATGTTTAGTTCCGTGAGTAAGTGCTTCTTATCTTTGTATAACGAAGTATCCATCCATTTTAATTTTTCGCAATTCTTTCAACAATTAAAATTTTGGAAAATATTTATTTGCGATGCCACCTCATATCATCAGAGGCGTCTGTTCATTTGCAATAAAAATAATAATGTGTGAAATTTGAACTAATTTATAGATTTTTTAACTATCTGTTATAATATAAAGTAGATAACGATTACTTAATAATAAATAATATTTGATGATAAAGTACGAATAAAGGTTTAAAGTACGCAATTATAATGACGTATTGTTAATACTTACATAATTGATAATACAATACAAGGAAAATGTTGTACAGAACTGAACCGACACGTTCTTTAAGTTTAATTCCTGTTTGTAGTCAATGGTTTTTATTTCAATTGCTCTTATGATGTCAGAATCTAGTTCCACGGAGAAGAACAGATAAGAAAGTTAATAATTAATCGTTAGTTCATTCTCTCATTCAATTAAAATGACGCCAAAAATTAACTCAATACAATCGATAGAAACGGTTCAAACACAAAATCAAATATTTTTTTGGTGTTTTGATTATAATAACATATTAATTACAATAGTAAGAACAGTATACAAAATATATGCGCATGAGTCGATTCTTGGTGACTATGCGGAAACTATTTGAATAAATATAAGTATACACGTTTTCACGATTCTGCAAGATGTCTATATTATAATATTAAATAGAAAAAATGCTGTCATTACCGTACAGATTACTTGGTTGGGCCTTGTAAATTTGTATTTAGGAACAAAAATTTAAACCAATAAATAATATAACTTATTGTTTATTTTTAATGTTAACAATTATTTCAGCTTAGCTATGTACTAAGGCTGGTAGGGTTATCTAAATCACTGTAAATAATTATAATAAATCCATCTGTCTGTACGTCTGCGTTAGTCCGAAGATCTATGACGAAACCATTAATCATTATAAGTCCAACGATTACCCCCCTCCCCTCAGATTACGCAAACCCTTATTTAATAGAGTTAAAAGCAGCCGACGGATCTGTTTTTACGTTAGTGTGTGTTGAAATGCCTGGGTAATGTCGATTGGTGGAAAATTTGCATAAAGGGTATACTTTGTAATGGAATCTCAATTTGTCAGGCTTTATTTTGTGTGTACATTGTGTTACTATTATCTGAACGCTGTTATAATGTTTATGATAAGCCAGAAAAAGTATTCTTAAAAATTAACAGCAATGTTTTTCTTGCATTTTCAACAATAACAAGTCCAACCTCATGTTCCTTGACTTTTATATTGTAATTGTTATTATAGTGTAGTTAGTTTCTCGTGATTTATTCATGTACCGACAAATCTCAGCATTCATCATACATGTAATCTGTACTGTATCTTGGACTTTTTTTTTAAAGACAAAAACATCTTCCATAATACCATAATAGGCATAAATAAATTTAACTAAATTTCTTTAAAAAAGGCCGTCTGGTCTTGGAAATAAGATTTAGATATGTTAAAGGCAGACCTAATTCACTAGCTTAAGTATCTAAGTCTGGATATAACATGGACGACAGGGTCCACAATGCTCAAGCTATCATTAAGAAAACAAACAAATTTTTAAAATATCCAACTTTGGGACATACACATCCCTAGCTTTAAAACTAAAACAAAATATAAATATTAAATTATATTCATATTGCAAACCAATAAAAACAAAATTTGAAATGGCGTTCGAATTTAACAAAATATAGTTATTCTTCAAAAAGTTACTTTAAAAAATAAATATTATCGTCTGTCGTTCGTGTCGGATCACGTTGGATAAGTACAACATACGACATATGAGTTTCGACTGCGATACGATAATCATATCAAAACAATTACTCATTTGTATGATTTTAAATAAGAAATTCCTAACAGCTCAGACATAAAGCCTTCTGGGAATAAGGAACACATAGCACTGCCATTTTAGTTAGAGAATGTTGCGACAGACCCAAGGATTCCAGTCACAGTTTAATTGTGCTCCTTAAGGTCAGTCTTAGTCATTGTGAACGATTATCCATACATTAAATATATAATACACTTTAATTCAAGGATTGTGTACTGGAAGAAGAATATTCTATATGTTATATAATATTTATAAAATAATAGATTTGAAACCACACAGAGGTAATTTTATACAATTTTTTTTTGTTAGAGGAGGACAAACCAGATGATATGTGATCACCGCCGCCCATGAACTCTTACAACATACGAGCAATCGCAAGAGCGCTGCTGATCTTAAGGGGAGGAGTAGCCTTTTTTGAAGGTATCCATGTGGTACCTATCGATCCAGAAGAAACGCCGAAGGGAGTTCGTTCCACATCTTAATGGTACGTGGAAGAATCCTTGAAAATCGCACAATAGAAGATCGTTACGCATCCAGGTGGTACAGATGGTATTGGAGGCGATAACGTGCTGTGCGGTGACGAAATTCAACAGCGGCATCAAATCGAATAGTGCTTTGGAACACTCACCGTTGTAAATGCTTTAGAAGACGCACAGCGATGTATCCAAGGAGGAATTATGACCAGTAATTGCAGCTATTTTAATCTACTGTGAAATAATGAAATGTTAAAAAAATACTTTTATAATATTTTTCTAAACAAGGACATTAAATTACATACATAATACTAATAATATATATTATAATGTTATTAACAGACAGTTGCGTGTTTCAACCCCGAGGGTAATTTTAACCCTTGCTGTTTAATGATATTAAACACGCGAGTGGAAAACCCCTTTTTAATAACATTAACGATTTTATTAAACATGTTTTGTCATTATTTCAAATTTTAAATTCTTTGAATCTCGTAGAAAAGACATGATGTTAAACATATATTCTACTAAATATCTATATATCTATATATATAGTTATGTATAGAGAGATACTTATGTAGATAAGAGATAATCAAGCCTTAATTTGTTTCAAGAAGGCTCAGATTTGATTATTTTATAAAGAATATGATGTGAAAAATATGATATCGAATTCGAAAAAAAAAACAAACTCCTTTATCTGTTTGTCTGTTTTTCTATTAAAATAACTTTGTCTAGTGTGTTTATATTCTTCATATTCTGGACAAACGCTAGGAGCAAACAACAAAATTAAGCTAGGGAACAAACAAGAAGTAATAATTTTGTAGTGAAATAGCGACAAAAATTGCAGTTCCGGTGTAACCACTAAAATGGAAGCTACTCTTAAATAAACGTAAAGTTCTAAACAATACAACAGTACATCGGTCCGGGATCATCACAGCCGACCGTGTTCTCAAGGTAGAATCAATTACGTCCATTACTTTGTGTACGATTTACAATTATTGCTTGTTTATTTGTTCTTTATTAGAAAAATGTAGGAAGACACTATTTAAACTATTCTGATTCAGATGTTACAAAATATTTATGTTGTAAAACAATCGTTATTACGAAGACAAATATATTTTAATTAATTTCACAACTCTAAAATTAACTCTAAAATTGCGGAGTTATTTGTAATGTTACTAAATATTCTTTGACTAACAAATAGACTTAAGATAAGATAAGATAAGATATAAGGTCACAGGTGAAATTTTGTATGCAATTTATGGACAAACAGTAGCTAGTTCTATAATGCTGGTATCAAAATATGAATATGAGTCCTTAATTAAATTCTTCCATCGTAAAAACTAATAAAAATGACACATTATATAAATCTTCCTCGCCTACGTTTACTATGAATCAATTGTTTACTACGGTACTACCAAAAAAACTATTCTACTACGTCCATTCATGACGGTAAGGAAGTGTAATTTATACAAAATTGATCTCAATTCCACTTACTTAAAGATCAAATTAGTATGCTCTCATCTCAGTAAACAAGATCTTAAATTGAAATGATATATGGATGGACTTTATTATATAGTATTACGAATGATATTAGGATATCATTATAGTATGACTGTATCAAGGGGTAGGATATATGAGTCACAGTTCGCAGGATACAGCATGTATTACTGCGAAGTCTGACAAGATCGATTTTTTAATTTACTTCTGGGTTGCGTCACCACGGTGGTGGTGGAATATACTTTTAGTCATTTATATATCGTTTTAATTTTTTTTTCTTAATAACGACATCTTTATTTTGAATAACTTAACCTAATAACTCTATCTTCTCTTTTCCAAAATACAAACATAAAATCAATTTTAAGACACTGACTGACTGACAGATTCAGATAAACAGGAATAAAAAGATTTTCTTTAATTCAATTTTTGTTATATTCCTATTATTCTGTTTTTTTTAATTACTCGATTATTAAAAAGCTTATATGAATTACTTTAATGATGCTTCAATTTTTAACCGTATTTGTAGGAAAAAAAAATATCAATAATCTGAAAAATAATTTTAAAATAACCTTTCATCCCTTATAACTAATTCCCTAATTCTAACAATTGGATAGATATAATTTTTATTGAAAATAATTTGTATTCTCCATAGTTTATTTATTCCTAGTTATACGTGACATAGTGCATTCATTTGTAAACTTAACAATATATTTCATAATGCGGTTTTTTATCAAACGTGTAAAATAAAGGAAAAACAAGTCAGTGACATTAATTAAATTTATTAGGTTTTCATTCACACCCTATTGTTATAAACTATTATTAATGAATTTATAATAATTTATACTATAATACTATTTTTTCGACGAGACTTAGCTGTAGACAAATACTAAATAACAACTTTGAAACAGATAAGCAAGATAATTTTCCTTTGTAGTCAAATAATAACAAATATCAGAATGTATATAAATAATATTTTATATAAATTATATATATTTAATGACTTAATTCATTTTAAATAGATACGTAAACAAAACTGATAAAAAAAAAGGTTAATTCAACTGAATCATAAGATGACGCAGTTCAGACGTATATTATAGTGGCGCGCACGCCGGCACGCCATTTAATTGTGAGACGTCGAGCGAGTCGCGCGGTCACCATGTCGGTACAAGTGCCCAAAGTTATTTTGTACATTCTAAATACTATTTACACCATACTCGGGTTAGCGATCGCCGCGGCCTCGATATGGTTCTTCTCTCAAGTCTACGAGTTCACGAGGTTACGTAACAGCAACCACTATCTCTTGGATTACACTGTGTATTGGCCGCAAGCTATACCATGGTTGTTTTTCTTCGTCGGATTCTTCATTTTAATAGTATCGGTGTGCGGTTTCACCGGTGCAAGCAAGAAGAATCGTAGTGTCCTAACCATGTATGTGATCGCTATGTCCTTTGTGGTGTTAATATCGATAGCGGCGGCGGTGGTGGCGCTAGTGTTCGCGGATAATAAATCAACAGATGACTTTGTTAAGGACACAGTCTGGGATGTTTACTTCCAGACGAAGAATGAGAACGATGTTGCGGATGCCTTCGGCCTCATTGAAAGGAAACTGCACTGCTGCGGAGCCGACAGCCCGAGGGATTACAAGAATTGGAAGTCTGAATTCCCGATCTCCTGCTGCGATGTGTATTACCACGGCTGGCTCGAGCCGTACGCTATCGACTGCGAGTTCACAAACAAGTTGGCTAATGAAAGACACGGATGTTCGACAGTGGCCGCTCAGTACGCTAGAATTGCGATCAAGGTCCTCTCCGGCGCGTCTATTTTTACCGCGATTATTGCCATAATGGGTATTGTGTGTGCTGTGTCCATGTCAAGAGCCTTGGAGAAGAAAAACCGACCGCCCGCGGTACACGAATCTGAGAGTAAGAAGGTGCTATTATAAGTTAATGTAAGTGTTATAATGGATTGAGATTTACTTGACAGATATCTCATAGATACTGATCTGATTAAATTTAAATGCTTGTGGCACAAATTGTATAGTTTTTGAGTAGATAATTACGTATGCGAAGGCTCACTTGTGCTTCTTTTGTGTGTAAAGATTACTGAAAGTGGGACACTTGATATATGTAACTGTTTAGTTACTAGTAGCATTTAGGAGTTCACGAACTGATAGTGGGAAGTAACTGATTAGTTATTTTCTAAGTTTAAGTGTAAACCAAAAAATGTATTTTTTATATTATCGATAACTGTAAGTTGTAAGTTTCTATGTAAACAAACAGGCTACTTTCACGATTAGTATTAAATAGTTTTGTAAAGACGATAAAGCAGAAACATATCGATGGAGCGATCCGCTGCGTTTTTAATTTTTAAACTTTTTGTTTGAAACTTAAATACCTTTTGTATATACAGTATTTTTATAGGAGTATTTTATGAAGTTTGACTGTCTAAAGAAGCAGATCGTTTCACAGGTGTGATGCTACACTGTCCAATGTGTTATTGTTTTTGTCAATAGTCACATCTTTATGTATACAATGATGTAATCTGATAGTGATGTAAGATTTTTGGATATGAGATAAATACCTTATTCAAATGAGGCGATAAATATATGTATAGGAAATAATGTATGAATGTTATACATTATTTATCTATTGAGGTTAAAGTAAGCGTGGAAAATTGGTCTATTTAAGGAACTAGGGCGTTTTGGATAAGCTTGAATTTTGTCCTTTTCGTATTTATTGCATTAATAAAGGAAGTGATAAGGACAAAATAACTTTAATGTGAGTCTTTTATAATAGTTTTATCCGTGGGATAAGATTTAGTTAAGGATAATTTTAGAAAAGTAATTATGATAGAATTATTTATGTAGTATCAAATGTAACATATGTTTAAGTTAAACAATTTGTAGGCAAGTCAAAAGGCATAATCGGTTTAAATTATATTTATAATATTGTAATTTAGTTCTAATACGATTTTTTATAACATTTGCAACGGTCGTAAGCTTTAAAAGCACTTTTAAATGCTGTTATTTCGTGAGAGACAATAACTGATTTAACTGTTACTTTTAACAGCCGCTTATTTTAGTGATTATCGTTTCAAACCATTTTGTTGTTAAATTCTCATAATGAGTGATTAAAAACTGGAATTTATTATCTAAAATATCACTCTATTATATATTAATGAACCCTTTATAATTAAAATAATTAAATTAATAATTATTTTGAGATGAAAATAAAATAAATGTAATTATGTAAGCATCATCAGCACAATGCAAAACAAAGTATGTCATCCGACCTTCCTATGTTAGTTAAATCACGTATAACGACTCTTTGAATGTGACGGGATGGGTACGACACGACTTTTACTTTCTATATATATTCAACATACTGTGTTCTGACTCATATGATTATGTAAATATCGTGACCACGACGTGACTACATTTAATCAGATATTTATAATTTTTAGGTTTAATTAAGGTATGACCCTATGTATTTATGACAGGACTTAATTCAACCCTTATTTTACCATTATTTTTGTACCTGTTAGCGAAGTATATTTTTTTTATCCAATAATATATTATAGTCTGATTTTTGTTTTAAATTGTTACAAATAAATAATATATGTATAATTTTTCTTTTCTTTATTTTATTTTATTTTTATTAATATTAATATTATATAAATATATATAAAACATGAATCACAATACACAGACAAAGTTACGAAGGAAATATGACATAAATTCTATCCCATTACCAAATGACTGCAATTAGATTCAATTATCTTAGTCACCTCTCACTAAATATGCAATTTGTTATCGTATCGCTACGTGTAAATCCGCCAATCTTAAGATCCGAACAAGTTGCGCGTGAGTTTATAAAAGTAGTCGCGGCTATGCTGCGTTTCTCATTCCACTGCCAACCTTCGCTCACGACGGACGTTATCACGCAGCCATGGGGAAAGAAGAGCTTATCAAAGGAGTGCTTTATGTAGTGAATGTGTTATACGCATTATTTGGTTTGATCACTGCAGCCACTGGAATATGGTTCTTCGTGCAACTGTCTGAATTCGTCGCATTAAGAAACAGCAACCATTATTTGTTGGACTACAGAGTATACTGGCCTCAAGTGGCGCCATGGCTCTTTATATTACTTGGTCTATTTGTTATGATGGTTGCCTTTTGCGGCTGGTGCGGAACCAACAAAGAGAACAGAGGTCTTCTAGGAATTTACGGGATCTTTCTCATCCTGATTATCTTGGGACAGGCGATAGCAGCGACTTTGATATTCGTGTTCGTTGATGGTGAAGATACGGACAGATTCATTAAGGATACCGTCTACGATGGCTATTACAATTCTCAATCAAATCCTGATGTGTTCAAGTCCTTCGGAAGGATCGAAAGAAAGTTGAGATGCTGCGGTGCCAATGATGCTCGTGATTACAGAAGTTGGCGAAATGATTTGCCATTGACTTGCTGTCAGGACAGCTATTACAGAGCCACCTGCGACTTCACAGATAAGGAAGCTAACGAGAGATTAGGATGTGCCAAGGTTGCTTCAGTTTATACGAAGATCATCAGTTCATCTGTTGCCGGAGCATCACTGCTTATATCTCTAGTGGAGATAATGGGGGTGATATTTGCTTGGAGGCTTTTCAACTCTTTGCGGGAGGTTGAACATTACATAACGGAGAGAAAAGAGGGAGAAACGGAGTGCTAATACAGGTAACAAGATTTTAATAATATGACTCATGAATTTTGTAGTTCTCGATTGTGTTTGAGTCGATACGCCTGAATGGATTGAATTCTATTGAATTTATTGTGTCTAATACCGTGTGAATACTGAGTTGATCCAATTTTGCTTTATTTGTAATATGCCCTTTAGTGGACTTTGGAAAACAAAGTAGAGTTGTGATGAAGTAACATCAATGAACGAAGTCGTATTGAAATCACAATTTATTTTCTATTTTAAACATATTTTATTATTAAATGTGTGCAAAAACCGATGACGCATGATTGGTTATGATACTAATAATGTTTTTATTATTTAGTTTATTAATGTAGTGGTGACACTTGTAATAATGGGTGTGGTCATCGGTTTTGCTATTTATTGTATTATCGATTCTTACACAATTCATGGTGCTCCTGTTACTTTACTTTAATACCACCGATTGTATGAATATCGCTCTTTTGACCTCATGATAAGGGTTGCTTTAACGAGACCGACCTTCCGAATCGAAACGAAGTCTGAACAATTTTCAGCGCTACGAAAGTTTATCCAGCGCCATTTCTTTTGTATGTAAACTTTGTTTTCTTTTGAGAAATTACGAATGTTTATATCTTAGTTAGTTATACATTCCATGTTACCATCACGTTTATATATTGTATTTATATTGACGCAATGTATGTTAGTCATTATATATCTTATATTAAGTTTATATTTTAATACTTTTAAATTTTATCAGGAAGAATAATTGTTCAGTATTCATTATAGATATTTACTATAAATATACTTTAGGTATAGGTTTTCTTCACTTAACTGTAACAACACCTTCTAGGGGTTCATGAACTTATTAGCACCACGGGTCAAAGATACATTCGGACAAATTAATTTCCTCTTTAACTCAATGAATCAGGTCTGACTCATTACAACTCAATTGTTAATTTAATCCCCCCCTCCCTCATTCTCCATATCGTAATATTTATGCGTATGGTTGCGTAAGCTGAGCGTGCTAAGTCAAGAAGGTTGATCTATGAGAAAAATTTGACCTCGGCGCTTATTCAAGCGAGGCAAGCTTAAGCAATACTTGGAGATGTACTACTAAATTTGAATATACTCTCCATTTGTATAATTTTAATATATTATGACATTTTGACTTTGTATTTATTATGAAATATGAAGATTTTTAAATGTCGTTTTTGTTAAACTATAGAGATCTTATGATGACATACGCGTCTGCCAAGGCTGCTAATTGGTATGTTGCGTGGACTGTCGATACTTGGTTTCACAACACTTGCGTAACTCAACGTAGAGGACCCATGGTGTCGAAATGTTAAGTAGGTCGCGTCTGGCAGGTGTTTTTAAATTGATAGATTTTGCGAAACAAAAATGCGTCTTATGGTAGCTTGAAAGTTTCGTTATTATTAATATTTGTTTAAGTACATATGTTGTGTAAGTTTGTTTATGGGATAATATATTTTATTGTTTCTTTGTTTTGCTATTTAGGTTACGCTTGCGACCACCAAGAATGTTTTAAGAGAGAGCCAATATTTTTATAAATTAATTTAAAATTATTATGCCTTTTGTACGGATTGCCTTTAATATTAAGAAAAATATATTCTAAAATTAATTTTATCCGTCTATAATTTTTTATTTAACTGTATAAATAAGTGAAAGTGGATTTTCCGTCCTTTTAATGTATAAACGCCATATTGCTTACATTTAAAAATAGAATCTTTGTAAATGATCATATGCCAAAGAAATGTGTACAAATATAACGCATTCATAAACCTGAATTATATAAAAAAAAATGAAAGTGCATGCAAAATAAATATACGATTATATGCGTAGTTAATATATCACCACTGATTTAGTAAAAATTATAATTTATGTCTGTAATGTAATAATAATTGTAAGACAAAACTAGTCTTAAGACGTTCATATAATAATGATTTTATAAGAGGAATAAATTTATATTGAATCTATATGATTTTTTATTTTTTATTTTATTTATAATGACCTAAAAAAATAAACTTAAATGTAATTATACAATATAGTATATTATATATACTTAAATTATATATATTATAAAAGAAAACTATATTATATATACTTTGATAGGACTAAATAAACACATAAAAGTTGTCACAAAAGTGAAAACCCAGTCGGGGTCAGAACGGAATCATATATGTACAGAGTAACGATTACTAGAAGTGGCTTCTATACTTAATATTCATTTACGTATGTATTTTATTTAAATTATATATTACATTGTTTCCATGGACACTAATTAATGTATCCTTCGCACAGATAGCTAATTATATAGTGTCCTATATAACAACCTCTGTTACTTAATTACACTTTGTGAATACACGTTTAAAGTTTCGAAATAAATAACTATTTATAATATAATTAACATAAGAATAAGTATTAATTATTTAATCATTAAGTCTTCTTTGAACTTCATCAATTGCAATTAGCGGTATTCTAATCGATTTATTAATTATCTTCATTACTGTCCAGTTTGTGTGAACTCTTGAAATTAGTATTTAAATAGAATATTAAGTCTCTATTATAATGGACACGAAATATAATTAAAATTATAGTTATATACAAAAGAACGTAGATTTTTCAAATGTTAGTCACAGTTACACGGTATATACTTGCAAACTGGTTTTATCAATGTTTTCCTTTAAGTATTATGTGCTAATCATACCCACGCTACCTGTGACAATGTGACTGTAATCATGTCCGCTTGAATGCTATACTATGTATAAACACACAAGTTTTATTGACATTTTTATATATGGAATGGTATCAAAATTAAAAAATGTGTGTAAAGTATATTCTATAGTACCACAGACTAAATTTTAATCATATGTTCAATTCGGTTAGCTAATAAAAGTATAAACTTCCATTACCGATACTTTATTAACTACAATGTAGTCTATGATTTAAAAATATTAAAGTAACTATATTTATTTTTTGTTATTTAATAAATATACTTTGTTAGTAAAAATCTACATACATAAGAATTACAGTGGAAGTAAGAAACTACGCTCGCTGCCGCTTCATTGCGCTCTCTCTCCACGTTTGACCCACATTTTTTAGAGTTATGTCTGAACCATAAACAAACAAAATAAGTTTTGTGTTGTGTTTTGCACGTTTTATTTACGATTACATACGATTCACTGAATTGTGTAATCATCTTTGGTTATAATAGGTATTGTGTTGCTCAGTATAATTGACATTGTAATCTTCATTTAAAAATCTACATTCATTTATTTTAATAATATTCTTTTTGCATACATCTTTAAATAAGAGACGTTTCATTTATTTACAGAATTTATAATTAATAAATGATTTTTCTTTATTATTTAATTAACTAAGTTACCCAATTTCATGTATAATTTACTTGTATTAAGAATTGTTTTTAAGACAAACTTATTTAAGATATTGATATATAACTTAATTATATAAGGATAAGTTTAACATTCCTATTAAAATATCTAGTAAGTTATATGTCGACATTAACTTGATATGTACGAGTATGTGAGTATGTTGGTTGTGGTGTGAATGGTTAGGTGTGGTCGTTGCGTCACAGCGCTAAATAGTAAAGAACTTATTCAGCACGCTTAATATATTACCTATTAATTCTTTCCACGATGTCTATATTAAATAAAAATTGAGTTTAAGTTGTAAAATTTTGTAATAATACTTTTATTAAGCCCCGAAATTAACAACTGGGATTCCTCAACCGTTATGGGCACGTAACTCTCAAATAACATCAATTTGGCAGCTAGGTTTGTGCGGCCTTAATAGCATTCCAATGGTGTAATTGGAATTGTGTCTCTAATGGTTTTTAATTAAGGTCGTTAATCCTGTGAGGGACACATCTGTATTCATCAAGTAAATCGCTCGCCAAAATGATTGCAAGGTTGGTGTTTATTGGACTTTAATCAATATAACATTCACAAATTGTTGCAGGATTCATTTCTATTACTATTAACAGTTTACTGTTTTTATATTTTTCATTACATGGAATTTAAGATAATTTGAAAGTGGTTTTTATGTAATCTAAACATAAAGTTACAATTTTGTATTGTATCTGTAATCTTGTGTTACACAAATTCTATAATATAGTAATAGAATTATTTAAAAAAAATGTAGTTTTGACTTGAATAATTGTGACGCAAAATCATATTTATTAATAATCTAAGATTCCGGTTATCATAATGGTATAATCTTACGTCGTAGTAACCTAATACCAATATTGTGAAATGACGGAAGACATTTAAATTTTATAGTTAATTTGTACGCTGTAGAAGTAGGAGCGAGTGGTATAACAGCAAAATCTCTCTACAACTTATTTAAGGATCTCGGCCTTTCTAGAACGATCATCAGTTCCTTTATAGAACGTATTTCAAAGGCAGCTTCAGTAGGTTCTTACGATATTTGGAGTTAGGGAGAGGAGCGTGAATAGTGAAGGTGAGCGTGTATGCGCATAGTAAAGGGGCCCCTTAAACCTACACCTGGGTCGCCCTGTCTATTCCCTAAGTCCCAGCCACTGCGCTCCTCTTCTTCACCCGCACGGTGATCCATGGAATGCTAAGAAGCTTCGTCTCTATTAAACGTGTTTAGATAAATTTTGAATTATTTGAAGTATTCTGACTACCAGGCAACATTTATTCTAAATATATGTAGTAAAGAAATACATGGTGTCTATTTTTCTGGAATATCTACTTTCTTGATGATTCACGGTGTAGAAAGTATCGTTTAAATCTAGTTTTATTTATTACTTTAATTGGAAATAAGAAACCTCATCCTGGTGTGATTCACAGTATTTTGCGATTAATACAAAAATAATTATGAAATGAATCATAATTTTTGTTAAATATTTTATAAATTGATTTTACCTTAAACAAATGTTTGATACAAAATGTTGAATATGTTTTTGTTAGATAAGTACATATGTAACATTATGTAATTACTTTCTTGCAAGAAAAACTTCTATCGGAAACACAAACAACATTCTCGTCCCACTTTTCGTAGTACCGATAGTATTGAGCAACCTTCTGCCCTAAACTAATAGTAGTTATGGTCAAGGAGGACTGGTTTAGAAGTAGCGTAAACAAGTAGGTATGTTAAGTGGAGAGCGGGGACGGTAGCGGAGCGGGCAGCGGGGAAGGTAGCGGAGCGGGCAGCGATGAGACTAGCGAAGCGGGCAGCGTGAAATATATAGAAACGGCTAGCGTGAAGCAGGAGCAGGATCGAGAAGGAGTGTAGCGGGGTAAACATTATTTAATTATCTCCTATTCCAATATAAGTTTTGTAGAAATATGGTTTTATTACAAACCGCAATCCCTTTTTAATTTAAGGAAAAGAATAAGAACTTTCAAATATTTTTTACCCATTGGATAGTCTAGCAGAATAAGAAGAGTGTTACATGATAATTTTAATAATGATACTTTTATAAAAACATTGCTTATATATAATATTATTAATATTGATGTTATTAAATTATAATAATGCTCGCGTATTATTTGACGGAGGTTTAATATTATTACCTACTAGTTACGTCATTGAATCAACGGGATTTTTTATAACAAAGAACTTTAACGAGCTTTGCAAGAATATAATCTTAGTATTACAATAATTAGTTTTTAAGTTTATTAAAATAAATAAAGTTATTTTTCATTTGGAATGTAAAATTTACAATAAAATAACAAAATAATAAGTGAATAAAAATCTTAATAACGTATTATGATGAAATTGTAAATAAAAAGCAACATGTGGAGCGATGTTTTATTTGTTTGTCCAAAAAAATTTCATTGAGTACTGCTGGTTAAAAACATTCAGTTTGAACACTTTATATCTTATTTTTTTGCGACTTGAAATAACTACAAGCAAATGGTGTATTATTAATGGTAGGTGATAAGGTAGGTGATGGTGATGATGGGAGGTACGGCACTTCTGTTAGTATTTTTAATATGTTATGTATCTTTCATAATTTAATTGTATATTTTTACTAATTTCTCCAATTATTATTATATATTAATTAAAGAATCTTGAACGGCGGAGGATTGATAGTTAAATAAATTATTCTAAATGTTTTCTTTTCTTATAAATAAAAAGTAATATAATTAAAAAAATATATATGAAATAATATTTTAATATTGCCTTTTATTTGTTCTTCCAATATTACAATAATTACTAGGAACAGAGGACACATTTCATTATTGCATAATTATTAAATTGCAATGCAATATAGCAATTTAATTATTATATTTAATTTGCATTTATAATAGGTGCTGGGATGAGTAGTTTACATTGTTTATAATTAACTTGAATTGTATAAATGTTGTTTGGTTCGTGTGAACTTGTATTTTTCATTGTCATTCAACTTCAATTGTTAGAGAATGGTTTAAAAGCAAGAAACAGGTTTGTCATAAAAAGACAAAATAAAACTCATTATTATAGTTCAAGACACATAACAAACTTAATTGAAGATATTTAAGATAAATCTCCTAAATAACTGGATTCCTTTACCGTTCATCTAGAATGGAATGTTTTTTTCTTTAAACTGTATAATGTTTACTGAAGCAATGTAATTATAAACTAAATTTAATATAACACCTTATTTTTATTTATTTTTATCTTCTCCACTTAGAATTGTGTACCTCAAATGGGAGTGACAGGAGGGCCTATTTTGATACCATACTTATCAAAATAAGCCTTTCTGTGAAGACACTATTCAACTTAAAATTAAGGTTACAAGAGTTCCAAATGCTACCTGGGCTGAGAGTTATGATATACATATTCACATTATATTTTTTTGTATGAATGAATAATGGTATCTAACCTGTCAACTTGGTACCTCGTATAATACTCTCAACCCAAAGCATGTGTTTAATCTTTAATGTATTTTGATGGATAGTCAGATAATCCTGATATAGTGATCTTAAGTGAGGTCATTGACCCCTTTCAATATCTTTCTCCACACTTTGTTCTATCTGGAACAAAATCAATAGATATATAACAAAGATATATAAGAATAGTTTTTTCTGTTACACTGTACCTTTGTACAGTTCATTAGTTTTAAATATTGAATAACCGTATCGAAGTTATGAATAAAAGTAACCTCATGAATAATTGTTGCTCCACAAATGTGAGAAATAAATTAATCAAAGCCTGAAGTATTTGTTACAGAAATGACAAAGATTGATTTATTCATTGAGTTCTATATATTAATTATATTGAGGTTACATTTTATTGATAAAAGTTGTTGACAATTGTATTTATGTATTGTATGCAGGGCCGGATTTGGAAATGTGTAGGCCCAGGGGTAACATCAATTTTTTTTTCTGTATACTCTTTCAAAAATTTTTGTCAGAAAATAAAATTATTTCAACAAAATTTAGTAATTAATTATAATACAATTTATAAAAAACTACATTACTACGTTAACTAATGGAATGTTCTTTTTTATCTTTATTGTGGGAGTCACCTTTCTTTAGGGCAGTAGATTCGCCTGCCCTCCCCTACATCCGGCCCTGACTATATGTACTATACATACATCTTAGTCGCTGTAAACCTTCACACACCTTGTCTATGTTCAAAAAGTGGGTAATGAGAGCTTGATTGTTCTGCAATTGTAAGAATGTAGATACATATTATGGGAATTTACTCGTAATATCGATTTGAGAAGCGGAAAAGTTTGTAATGAATTGTCTTAAGTTCGTGAAGGAAGGAAATTTGATTCTATTCTGTTTTTGCAACACTTTTATAACGTAAGAGAATAGTGATCTTACGAGTACCTTATTAAGTTATATATACATATATACATATATACATACATATATATATATATATATATATATATATATAGAGCGAGATAGAGAAGCGGAAAAGTTTGTAATGAATTGTCTTAAGTTCGTGAAGGAAGGAAATTTGATTCTATTCTGTTTTTGCAATACTTTTATAACGTAAGAGAATAGTGATCTTACGAGTACCTTATTAAGTTATATATACATATATACATATATATATATATATATATATACATATAAATAAAATTGAAGTGTCTGTTTGTTATTCTAAATTAATCAACATTACGAACGAATTATTGTGCATAGTTAGTTTACTAATAAAGATGACAACCAAAGGTAATACTAAGATTTCGGATTCGCGGTTCATGTCAGTCATATGTATGCGTATGTAAAAATGTACAATAAATTTTACCTTGACTTAATTCAAGACTTTAGCAATTTAACAAGGACGCCGTATTCTGCGGCCCACATCTTTATCCTCTTGAGATCACAATTGATATCATCTAAATATAGTAGTAGCATGTATTGTTGCATATTCATAAAGTAACAAATTAACTGCATGGAGAGGGTAGTTGCAAATAAAGATTTCAGTGGTTCCTTTTATAAGTCGGAAAAAGAGGAGGGGTTATTACGCTGCCTTGCGGAACGATCACACAGTTTGAGCGGATATTGGTAACTATATGGATTCCATACTTATGTATTTAAATAATGTACTATCAGAGTTAGGTATGTATATGAAAGTTTGAATTAAAGGTGTTCGTATAATTAATTAATATGGGATTGTATTAATATTAAGCATTATTCTTCATTCATTACTTTAAAGTGAATACAAACTTAGGTATAATTTTAATATAAGAATTGTTATATTCTCAGTACATACGTACATACGGATATTAATAAAAGGCATTTATAACCGTGGGAACGTCTGTCTGTATATTCATGCGAAATAATCGCAAAAACACAAATTTATGTTTAAATAAACCAAGGATATTAGTCATGTAAGTATTTACGTGTATATATATATATATATATATATATATATGTAAAAATAATTTTAAATTGCTTTTTTAACCAAAGGCTTATCAGGAATAAATGCAACATTCATAATTTTTACGCACGTGAGTCATGTTACGCTTAATTTTATATAAGTATGGAAAGGACATAAAAACACACACCTCGGTAGTTTTTGTTATTGAGTTTTTATTTAATGTTATTTTAAATAAAATATCAATGTATTTTATACATTATTGGAAATTTCTTTGTAATTTAATTACATCTTACCAGTTCACATAAGAGTTGGTTGCGAAAATCATATTATCGAGATAAAATCTCATACACACGGTAAAAAGATATCTTAAAATAAAGATTAGAAAATTTTTCCTACACTTTTTTTAAGAAATTATCTTGTATATTCTAGATATGTAATAAAATCCATAACAATGTTTATCTCCATTCTTTAGCAAACCCCACAAAGCAAGAAGTAAACACTGCCCTTGGCGTTTTGTGAAAACTCTTTGACTTTGAATCACTTAACTTTTAATAAAAGCCCTTAACAGCAGGGCTGTGCTAAATAAGACCTAATCAAATAATTAACGAATCAAAGATGCATATTTTTGCTAAAAGTTAACGACGATTTAAACTTTATATTCAAGTAACAAGATTCAAAATAGATTAAATCTATTCATAACCGTAATTGTCTGAGTGACCCGGGTGTTGAACCTTGGCCCGGCAGCTGGACAATGCATGGCCTTTATCATACAAATCATAAGAACTAAATTTGATTATCACTATCAATTATACGGTAGCGGTTACAGTAATACGAGCGATTAGAGTACGGTACGCTTAAAATTATATTGAGAAGAACATTTATTAGAAAATAAACTGATATCTTTTGTCCCGAAAACAAAATAGCTTACGGAATAGGCATGCGAATGATTTTGGAGTAAAATTTGTTAAAACATTAACACATATAAGTTAAAATGTAACGACAGTTTGTAATATTTAACATAATATCAGATTTATTTCATAATTACAGTAATAGTAACATGCGGTTATGAATGTATTACTCTGCAGGAAATAAACCATTTACAATATTGATAAATAGTATAATTAATATTATAAAATATCATTTAAACTGAGATAATATTTTGATTTTTTAACTTATTCTTTTAATATTTAAGTAGTATATTTTTTGTTACCAATATTAAAACATTTTAGAACTAGTTGTACCTACGACTTCGCGCGGATGTTTTTTTAAAATAAAAGTAGCCTAAGTTACTCCTTAAAACATCAGCTCTCCGCCAGTTAAATCTCTTGAAATCGATTCGGCCATTTCAGAGATTAGTCGGACCAAACAGACAGACAGACAAACAGAGAAATATTTTCAATATAGTTTTTTTTTATGTAAGTACAGTATATACGTTTAGTCGAAAGTTGTTAATTTGGAATTAGAAACACACAATTCAATTTTATTTATGTGTATAGATTTAATTAATTCTTTCTTTTGGTATGATTTTGAATTATTGATATTATTAGGTTTATATTATTTTATATACTCATATTACTTCTAATAATATAAATAATTATCTCTAAGTTGCAATCTTTGTGTCTTAAAGTGGAACAAAAGTTCCAAATCGAGTAGTAACTATATTTTAAAGACAGTTACTTTGTATTGCGAATATATTATGTAGTATAAGAAGTTATTTTTATGTATCTCTACTTGGAGATCACAGTTATATTGAGCTTTTGAGCTGTTTATTATGTAAAGATGTCTTGTTGGCTACCGAGCGATAGCTTTGAATGCTTATAATGAGATTTTCTAAACTTTGCATCAGTTTTGGCTGGAAATGTAATGTACAACAAACAATTTGTACATCTTCATTGCAATGTTTAACATCCAGATATAATCGTTAATATTATATATTATTTTTTACAGAGCAGCATTACGTACCTCCTCGAAATTACTAACATCGTTTAGACTTAGAGCATTATCTTATATAAAACATTTGGAATATAATATAATTTTGACGGAATACTCGGACAAAATGGTTCTTGTATCAATGTTATATACAGAGTTATAAATACACATATTTTCATATTATTTAACACTAAACCTACCAAGTAACGGTCAAATTGACCGTTCTTGAACCTTTGTAAAACTTACACATTTTTAAACATTATAATATCGTTATAAAACTACAATGAAATTCTTAGAATATGCATATAATATTTTCTTCACTCTTTACTTTTAGTTATTTCCATTATTACCTGCTTTATATAATAAAATAACTCTTAATTACCGGTCAATTTGACCGCGTGCGGTAGGAACAGGTATACAAGAATTGACGGTAGGTTTAGTGTTAATGTAATATAAACATTTTGCAAAAAATTAAGATAATATAATTTAAATTTGAATATAATAATTTTGGTAATGACAATAAACGCTTATCGCTTCGCTCATGTACATATCCACTGTCTGCTGGTGAGAAGATTCAATTATCACCAAGATGCAATGAAGTAATTGCGACGTCCGTTATGAAGAACATAATTGACTTTGTTATAAACTGGTGTCCATTAAAGGATGTGATAGTTGCCAAGAGGAACTGAGATGTAATATTTAAATATTATATAGGTAATACATTAAGGTAATATATTAATATCATTATTCTGCTGTTATTATATGTTACAAATATTATATTGGTAATAATAGTAATTATAACTTACAAGTACATGTTTTAATAAAGTAACTTTTTACTTTTTACTTTTTTTACTGATGGAGTCATTTAAAATATATACATAAAAAAGTACTGACCAAACTCGGCGGGTAACTTGAGGTTAACAACCCAAAAACTTTTATTAAATAAGATCTCTATTATATGTGTTAAATACAAATCTTAGGTGCTATTAACAATGTAAAAACCTCCTGCAATGGCATACGGGTTAACCTATGAAATAACACCAATCATCATAAACTATTCAAATAATATAAGATTGTAATACATTATGGAGGAAAAAGCCTCGCATGCGATAAAATAATCTACAACTCCAATTGTCTAAACAGGACAAATACAGAAATCATATCACATAAGGCATTAAAGGAATTAACACGTATAGTTTACTACTAATTTTAGTAAAGAATCAATTTATTTACGAATATTCTGGCCGGAAACAGTTGGCAAGAAAACTTACTGTCAGACTAATTAAAAATGAATCTTGCGTCCAACAGAAAGAATTAGAAAGATCACGACATGAAATTGAACATTCAACATGTTAAATGTTAGGGCATGTATGAAGAGGTTGATGTCTGGTCGAGGCGAAAAAGGTATGCAGGGACCGTAGCGTTTGGTGCTCCGTCGTCTTTGCCTACCCCGCAAGGGATATGGCGTGAAGATAAATAATAATAATAATAATAAAAATGTTCAAGTAAGGTGTTGTTATACACGCAGACGGTCAAAATTAATGTTGGTAAATAGCGATAACATTAAAGAATTGATTATCTCTGGGAACAAAGAAGCATAATTAATTGATTCCATTTCATCAGTAAAGCAACGTACGCAGCATCTAACCTCTGATATGAAAGACAGCAACATATAACATAATATTTTATTTTGTTATAAATATATTAATTTATAACTAAAGCAAAACATCAAATATATTAAATAAAAATATATATTTTTTTTATATTTCGAGGAATTTTGAGTAATCTAAAGCTGGTAAAATCGAATTTCTCTTATTATAAAAACAGGAATGTGTGAAGATACATATTCAAAATTATTACATAAATATTATAATAATTCTACGTATCAAACTTTATACATGACGCGTTTTAAGATTGTACCCCACTTTTGAATTTTAAATAAACAAATAATTATCCAAAATTATTTAATAAAGAAACCTTAACTTATCATTTCATTTTTAATCAATTATGAAAGAAGCGTTTTAAGAAACGATTATGAAAATTTCATAATAATATAAAAATGGTATTTCTTACATCAGTAAGAATAGAATTGACACCATTTCTTTTATCACACCATAGTCTGTTAATATCCCACGTTCCCATATCCCATGTTCGAGATCTTCTTGCCAATTGAGGAAAAGGAAAGTCGAAAAAGGAAAAGGAAAGGAAACGAAAAAGGGAAAGAAAGATGAACCCGCAACACCGCTTTCGAACAAAATAACGTGTCGTTTCAAGTAGAATATATTTCTCCTATGATTTTAACTATAATCATTTTAACTAATTCAATTTTTTTACTTGATACTGGCAGAGTACCTCTGTCCATATATTGCCGTGGACTAGAAAAAAAAGGAACATACTTCTTCATTTATTTTTAAATATTAATGTTCGAAATAAATTTTCCGAGCGCCATTAATGTTCACCACATAACGGGTAGAATTTCTAAATAATATTTAAATACATCCTACGTTTTTGATTTCGAAACTATATAAACACTTTCTTAGAGTTAGAATTTACAAAAACCCTACACTATAAAAGAAAGCCACAACAAAATATCGGACCTAGGTATCAAAAACGCAAGAGACTGACTCACCATTAACTTGGTACATTCCCTTGACCACATATTGATATTCGGTACATATGAAGGTCACATGACACAAAAACACTTTTCCTTAAAAATAATATGGACCTTAAATAACCACATACTCGTATAATTAATTATTCACTTGTGAGTATGCATATGGAATACTAAATATTATTTAGTTTTCACGAAAAAGTTCTATTTAATAAAAACTTTAGTTAAAAAGGTTTAATTTTAATGTATTTATGTATGTGAAAAGGTTTAATTTTAATGTATATAAGACATAATATATATATAAAATATAATGATCCTATTTTTGTCACAATAAATTGGAAACACAATCAATTTCTTAAGTTATAATTGCAAATAACTGTTATATTAATTTTAAATGAAACTAGTTTAGTTTGATGTCATCTCGGATTTTAGATCGATTATTAATTTTGGCGTATATTTAATTTAAGGTTTTAAATCGTTATCAGATAGACCTTTAAAAAATCTTCTATCCTTACCAAAGTATATATATTTTTAATTTAAAATATCTTTATTAAAGTAGACATTTAAACGCACTTTTGAATCGTCAATTAATACGGTCAGTGTAATCAGTAGTGAGTAAGATATCGGAATGCTGCTCTGCTGAGAAGAGACTAGAAACTAAACAGGTAAATTAAAGTATCATAGAAATTTGTTTACAACGCTTAGCAATATAAATATATATATATATATATATACGCTTAGCAATATATTATTTTATATGACCGATGCAATACCTACCTCTGAGGCACGTATAGCAGTGGTTAGAACAGTAGTCAAGGCGAGGTGACTCACCGATGACGAAGATATTATTTATTACATGACTCACTTGTATTGTATTTGAGTGAGTTTTTCACATCACAGGTATATAAAGGTCGATGTTCCTATTAATTAACTGATTTAAGACAAATTGTAGTCAAAATATGTTTGGATTTGAAAATAAAGTTTGAAAAGTTAGTTTATATAGGCATAAAAAGGCTGAGTTTGTTGTATGGAACCCATATAAGGATAGTCATTTAAAATAATATATTTATGTTAGTATTTTACATTATTACAGTATTGTTTGAGTGAATGGTTTAAACATGAAATAACAAATTAGGAACGCATTCAATAACTAAGTGAAAAAAAATATTCTTAAGATAAAAAAAAAGTGACTATATTATTTTTTAATCTGTGGTATACACGACTGAATCGATTTTGATTTATTTTGTTAAAGTGATACATTTAATAAAAAAGAAAAAAATATATAACTTAATTACGTGTGTTATGTATTATTATATATTATACGATATTTAAAAAGTTATATAAATTTATATTATGTTAATTTTTATAACAAACAATTAAATTAATAATATATCTACTTAAGGAACTCAAACAGTAACCGACAGGTTCACTTGAAGGAACCTGAAAGAGGAAAATCCTCTGTCCGTCACATGATTATGTTCTATTATTTTATATCATAAAGTTCATATATTTATTATATATATAGCATAATGATTATTAGAAATATATAAAAGAATAATTCTTTTAACAACCTCAGAAGCTAAAGTAAAATTTTTGTTTAAATAAATAAGTTAATATTTTATTTCATCTTTAAATACTAAACGACAAAACAGGGGGAAGTCTAAAAAAGGCTTCGCTGTTCTATATATATAATATAATATATAAATATATAATATAACTTATAAATATATAATTTTATAGTGGTTTCACATACATTATATAAGAAAATTATGATTATGCATTCAGAAATGTCTTAATAGTTCTGGAATTTTCTAACATAAATTGACAGAAAATTTCGTAATTATACTTCATGACACTTTTTTTAAATTTGAAATGTATTTAATTCGTTCCTAGTCAAATTTGTCCAACTAACAATTTACTTCGGTGACCCAGATAATTAAACATCTGTTTGGGAAACAACCACGGGCAGGATGACTGTTAACAATAAACATTTACATGAATTTAGTTCTTGATTAGGTTCTGTATAAGGCTATAATGCTACAAAAACAAAATATTAACAATATATTTTAATAATGTAATTTTGTTCACAAAAACAATACAGCTTGTTATAAGAAATAACTATTACTAGATAAATATTTATTATATATGTAATTATATACATCGTTAATATTATATAAGTATAATCCAATATATATTGCTATAACTTTTTATGTATAGTGAACACTAAGCCTTATAATCAGGCGCTATTTGTATGCGTCCCCCGCAGTGTACACGCTGCACTAATGTCTTGCCTCTATTGTATGTATATACCCGATGACACCAGCTTTCCTGGCTTCAAATTAGGTCAATGAGAAAATGTATTTATTAAAATAACTTTCATATTATCTTAATATATATTTTTTGAATACAATACTGTAACTTTAGAATAAAAAAAATCTCTAATACACACACACACACAAACACACACACCCATACACATGTAATATTTGCTAATAAAAAAGCCCAGAAAATGTTTTACTATTATACGAGTCACGGCGTTTATGACGTCATCATATACGTGCTATCATGAGGGTAGTGTGATTGGCATTTTGTCTATTAGATTTTCGTTCTTTTATCACTTACTTTTTGTGTCTTTTATGTTCGTCATTTATTTGTTACGGACGTTTTATAACTAAAAAGATATTTTTTTTCGTTTTTATTTACTCTTTCTTGTATATAAAATGAAATCTTTATTTCAAATTAGGTTGCCTAGCTTTATTTGCCTGCAGCTCGTATCAGTATAAAAGCTGGCTTAACCATTTTAGTACAGCTCACAGAAGACCGTCATGAAGAAGCTTTTGGAACTATATTTCGTACTGAAAGTGCTGAAAGAAAAAACAGGAAAGCTGCCCTAACAATATTTTTCATTCTCTATTCCTCAAAGGCAATTATATATATTTTTTATTTTTTCGCACTTATAAGGTGGGCCGTCAGCTCGTATATTTACTACCCTCTCCTGAATCAGGAGTGTGGAGAGTAATCTCTTTGTAACGAAACCGCTGGGAATATTTCCTTTCAGATACCAAATAAATTCAAGGAATATCTATGTTAAGAAAAATGTTATTAAGAAATAAAAAATCTAGAGTTATACTTAAAAAGTCGATAATACTCTCCAATCTCTGAAATTTTAGTTAGGAGTGAAGATATAGCCTTCAGCTGACTAGACATCCGAGATCAACATTAAACCTTGTTAAATAAAGTGCCGCCATTTGTTTTTACGGCTGTCATTTGAAGACGCACCAATATCGCGCGAAAATTCAATTTTCATTTTTCAGAGTTTGTTTATAGATTCAATATATGTTATATAAGAATATATAATGGAAAACAAATAAAGAAAATCATTTAGTAAAAAACAAATACCGAAAATTTTTGAATGTTTGTGGAAAGTCCTTTAAGGACACTTTTGGTCATCTTAATGGACTGATATTTTTTTTAATTGGAGTTTGGTAAGGCCCAAACATTTGCAATAGTTCCAAAAATACCCTTTATTTTTAAATTACAGAAAATAAATTCAATTACACTTGAGAGACATAAAAGTATGTGTTTAAGATGTCTGAAATAAAAATTCAATAAGAATGTTTTTGTTATTTTAAACTTCGTAACTAATGATATAATTTATCAAAAAAGTCTTTAAATATAAACATCCGTAATAACCCTAAGCACACGTTGAAAAATATTTAAAATCGCCACTAGTTGGGTATATTTTATTGTTTTCTTTCTATATCTATATCTATCTCTTCCCAATAACTCCTAAGCAGCTCGACTCAGATATAAATATGACAGTTTTGTAATTACATTATATTTCAGGTGGCATCTACATAATAATAGTAAAAATTATATATGTTATTATCAAAACCAGTGTATTTTGAGCTTCGGATGATAGAAAGACACTATTATATGAAGTAAATTGTCTAATCTTCAGCAGTTCCTCAAATAATGGAGTCAATAAAAATAAATCAGGAAAGTTTATAAAGGCAATTTTCTAGATCGTTAGAACATCCTAAATCGTCCCCGGGGACCTTCTGACTTTAATGTAATTTCTTTGGTAGTTAGGTATATTATATCATACTATATTATATATTAATATTTGGTTTATTTTACTAGCTTTTGCTCGCTGCTTCGTCTGAGAACAAAAAAATATAGATGAATAACTTTCTGTCTTGGTACTCAAAGTAATAAAGTATATTGTAATATTTAATTCAAATATTAATTATATATATATGTATATATATATATATAAAGTAATATAATAATTAACAAACCCATAACCACGTCATATAAATAAATCTAGACAAGCAAAGACTAAAATAATTAAAGTTTAATAAAATTCTTTCAAAAACAAACTGTATGTCAGTTTATCGGGATGTTTTGCAAATAAATTAAACCAAAGCCAATAGTAAAAAATACAAAACTACGAAACGAAGCTACAAAAGTACAAACATTTTGTCAAAACTAACCCAAAAATGTAATCTGCTATGAAACTGGCAAGTTTTTCCGACTTCCACAATAAATCCCACGTCCCAAACAAAAACAGTTCATACTGTAATTATTATAGAGTTCAAAATTTTATGGCAATTTATTCATAGGATTTTTATTTATCTCCAAATAAAAATACACTCAGGCACCATATATTAACAGCTCAAAATCGTTTGAATGTTTATGATCGTAGTTTTCAAAACGGGCTTAAGGTATTATAGGCTTTATGTAGATAAAAGGAAGGATCAAAATAGTGTACTATAAACGAGAGGCTTCACGGGTGCATGTGACAAACGTGTCCGGATGAAGTAACTCCGAACGAAGGGAAGTTAAGGGTTGGGCGACATTAAGTGGATAAAGAATATAATAAATATCCTTAGTAAATAAAAATATTATGAACCCGGCAGGACTTGGTTTTTTACAGTATGAAAATGACATTGGGACAATAAATAATCATAAAAAAATACCATTTATTTATTATATAAAGTACCTATAATAATATAAAATATATAATGTTTGTTTTGGCATTGTCAAAATTTAGTTTAAGTTGTAAAATAGCTCTAAGATTGTTTTATCAGTAATAATTATACGTTCGTTCGTTCAATTCTTCCCACACTATTTCAATGGCTTGCGTGGGCACATTTATTTAAAGTTCTAAAATCCAATTTGAAAACAGTTAAATTATTTTAGAGATTCTGCGTAACATTTTGGCTGCCCCTTGAGATTGACAATGGAGTAGTCCTGGGGCTAGGTATTACGATCCCTCAACTAAAGCCCTTTATGGCCTTTCTTTTCTTTGATTAAGGATTACTCTATCTAGATATGAAGACCTCCATGGATAATAACTTCACCATCAGTTAGAGAATAACTCGTTTACCCTAAAATCTTATTTTTTTCCAACATATTATTTACAGTTTTAGGCATTTATATTATCTGGTGTTACGTGGACTTATTGTGGTATATTCATTAATATATTTGCGGTTTCCTGTGCGTATTTAGCGGTTATTAGTTTCTGGGAAATTAGTTTCTTATATATGTAAGCTTGAATCACTTCAATGTAACGGGTGGCGTTAGGTTGATAATTTAGATTATAATTTTATTTACGAAAGACATGAGTAATTTTGTATTTAAATTTGGATTTACTTTGAAATTAATGAAACATTATATTTTATAATAAATGATTCATTAAAACTATATTTAAGTTGTTTAGTTTTGCTCCTTTTACAAATGTAACCAACTTTTCACTTACCGGGTTATGAGAAAGGACTTATATTAGAGAAGGAGGATTAGAGGAGAACTTACAAAACAAAGACAGGAAAAACTTAATTGGAAATCAAATAATCGCTAACACGTTTTTCTCATTGCGACGCTGACTCATGTGATTAGAACAGATGAATCATTACATAGCTTGTTATTTGTCACCTCTGTCTGTTTGCTTTTTGTGTTACCTTTCCTGTGTAAATATGGAATTTTTGGGCAGTGATTATTATCTAAAAATAAAACAAACTTCTAAGAGTACGTGTTTATTAATGTTATTTCAAGTTACGAAATGCTGAGTGCAATATAGTTAGGAAGTTATTATTCTATCTAAATCTGCTAGTTATAGGTAAAAGTTGATGCATCTTCATATCCTTTAAATAACATGATTATCGTTGGTATGTAAAAAATAGCAAAAAAACCAATGTCACCATATATATATATATATATAAACCTAATTAAGGTTATATAATTAATCTCATATTATATAACTCGTAGAAAATGTATGTCCGGTGTAGTGTGTACGAGGCCTCAATGTAACTATTTGGCGACTCCAACCCGACAGCGCGTGAACCTGCACTGTGGCTAAAATGTTACTTGCCTCTGACAGACCTGGTTTAATATTTTTAAGTTATTTTGTCAATGTTTTATTTATATTTTTCTTTACTTTACTTATTATTTTGTTTGTGGTTTTAACTTTGTGTTCTACGATGTGTTATGAAGTTTTAGAGAGGGAAAATGTTTTTTATATCTTTTAAATGTTAAAAGAAATATTCGTAAAGATTCTGACGACCTGAAAACTGACCTATGTTTTCGACAATTTCTTCTGTCTGTCTGTTAATGAATTTGTAATCAATATTTACTATATATTTAAATAATCATAAAATGTGTTTTAAAATGTAAAAAATATCACAGTGTTTTTTAACAACTATATTTAGCCCGCGACATCGCCTGCAGCCTTTTAACTCGACTGCAAAAGTGAAAATTACTTTTTCAATTATTGCACAACTATTGATTGTATGTGAACAAAAATTTGTATGAATGGGAGGTACACATCCGGCTTTTTGTAGATAGCTTTTCCAATACTGCTTTATTAAAACCATCATCTCATACATTATAAAAGTATGTATATGATTTGTTATATACTCTTACCCTAAGCCCAGCCCTATTTTCATCCTCAAATAATTAGTTATCAAATGTAAAGCTTAGTTTCCAATGTATATCTATATCTATATATCTACAAAATGTGTGAGACTTAAATTATCAAAACGACTAACACAATGATAAGTCACTTGTATTTCAAGATCGCAGGTTCAAGTCCTGTTTGTGCTTGTAAATGTTTTTTTTCTATAAACTGAAATAACATCAAATTCGTCTATCCTTAATATATGATATCTCAAACTAATTTAATATTTCACAAAAGGAGATGTTGATAAATAAATATATTTTTATATAAGTCTGAGATTATTGCAATAATAATTACGTCCTTTAATTAATAAATAACCAAAAAACTGAAATACAATTGCACATACATCCGTTTAGATTCTACGTATGTATATCAAAAATATTTTAAATTCTTATTAACTATAAAAAATAGATGCAGCATTTTAGCGGCCCAGCCGAACAAATGCACGAAAAATTGGAAAAACTATTCGGAATTTATACTTCCGATACTCTTTTGTAAAATCCGTACGTAACAGATAGCAATTACATGAATCTTATCAAGTTACGCGATTTCCGCCCCTCTTTATATGGTATAAAGACTATTTTCATATGTAATATTTTATTAAAACTACGTAACAGCGTATTATGTCAGATAGTTCCTGGACATTACCGAATGCCATCTCTTTGTGATTAACTTATCCGTTAAAATCATATTTTAAGATATCTTTTAGGTATATTTAGATTTTTGTCAAATGTTATATAAAAAAAATATAAAGAACCTTCCTTTACTGTGAGGACATTTTGATTTGAATATTTATATTCAATAATATTCAGATATGTGATAGCATATAATATTAAAAATAATCACACATGTTTTAAATCTTTTACATTGTAACTACAGTATGTAATTTGCATGATTTTCCTGAATTTCCCGAGGGAACGCTTACATCTTTACGACTGGAGACGACTAACTCTACTTACTATGTTAATATATGATACTCATTATTTTGATAACACTGTTATCAATTTAATTATGACTGACAGACAAACAATGCAATAACAATTTTACTTATAAAGATTTGACATTTAAGAGAGATAGAGAGAGAGAGAAGAAGTATGTCACAACTAAGTCATATTTTGTACTATTGTATTTTTACTTTATTGTATAATAATTGAATTGTTATCTAGTATTTACGTTGCATTAATAAAAACAAAGTAAATTTTCATTAAAATCTGATTATTCTCAATTTTCCGCACCGCAGCGATTGTAAATGGTTTAATGATTGCGTTTTCTAGTTAAAAGATACAATAATATAAATTATAATTATGCCCGAAATATATATATTTTTTAATGAAAGTTACCACTTTATCTATCACAGTAATACTTATTCTTAACCATAACTTACAGAAGATGAACTGACTGTTTGTGAGACATCCATGGGTAGTATGAAGATTTATTTGAATTTTCATACGGTATACCTAAGCGGTAAATGATATAAAGTAAAATTTGTAACAAATAGATAGACATTGCTATTCTATTATTACCTATAACTATCGAATGTGTATTGTGCAAAGCGGAACTTGGGTAACTATTGTTCCATGTATAGAAAACCTCATTATAGTTAACCATTGTGACAACACGACGGACATATATATATAGTGAACAATTGCCAAACGGCCACTCGGTCCATTTTGTATTTACTTTCTTTGTTATCTGCATGTTAAGAATTGGGATTTTTTTATTAAATCTGCAGTAAGTACACAATATAAAGAAATGTTTTAGCATTCAAGGAAAATTGAGAGGAAGAATATTAAACATTATATAGAATGACCAACGTACATACATTCTTGGAAAATCCATCTGATGATGATGATATTCCAATTGGTACTGGGTACAGTTGGCATTGAGAACAGTTGGTACTGGGTACACTCGGTACTGGTTACAGTTGGTATTGGAAAGTACTGGTCCGAAGATGAAATATAAACACTAATATAAATCATATTTTGGTTTTTAATAGTATAATCTATTTATGCACTTAATAAGTACAACTTTAAATAATATTTAATAAAAATTTGTGTATGTGTATGTATAAATAAATAAGCTAGCGTCATCTATTGGAACAGAGGTAACAAATAACCAAAATCGAAGTTATAATCCATCATATCATGGTTATTATTAAGAACCTTGCCTATATTTCGTGGTTACGTCACCACAAACACCATGATATCATCATGTTATATCATCATGGTATTTACATATTGGTTTTAATAAAAAAATATGAACCAGTTGAACAAGTTTTCTTATATATTTACTTCTCCTTCACTCCCAAAACAATAAACCCATCAATGCAATTGTTTTATTTTAATGATTGAAGCACCATTGTATAATTCCACACTCAGCGAACACGGCATCGGCATATTAATTAAACAGCACCTAAAAACCAGTGTTTAATCAGTGAAGCGCCTAGCCTTTAATTTGAGCACAATTTGCGGTTTCAAATTATTGCTCTGTGTAAAACGTCAGGCGTTAATTTAATGCTATTTTCAGTACCACGTACAATGCTTTATTACATGAGTAATTTAAAATAACTGTCTCTAATATAGAAAGCTCAATATTGTGTGTATTTTAATATTATACATATAAAATCATATATTGTATATACTTCTAAGGTATCAAAAGATTCTATTCTTATTTAGAGCGTGAATAAAAATAACACTATGTGATGTTAAAAGAATAATTCAAAACAAAGTAAACAAAACATCTATTGTCGTCAAAGTAAGATTCACTTAGCCGTTAATTGGCTCTTCAGTTACTATTCAAAACGGCGTTTTAATTTCATTAGTATAGACCACTTTATTAAAAGCTTTTCTAATTCCCTACAAAGCCCCCACTTCTATTAAAGTCGAGTGCGGAGTTAAAACGATTTCCCCTCCAATTATAATGTTTTTATTGTGTTTTAAAGCCATCAAAGGTATAATTGGTTTTATTGAATATTTTCAATGTGTATGGATTTCTTTTATTACATTATTTTCTTTTGTAATTGCTTCTGAGATATAAAATTTTTTAAACTTTATTTAAAGGACTGTTCTTTTAACAAAATACTTTATGACGTTATTTTTATATTATTAAAATTTGAAAATGCATTGACTTTCATCACACGACCAAACAAATACTTGAAATTAAAGTTTAATACTATATATATATATTATAGAGTAAACCCGCAAAAAAGCGCTAGTCCTCCATCCTTATAATATAATACGCATAATTGAATTCAACCCTGTTGCTATGTGTTAAAGTTTAAAATGCCTTAATATAATATATGGATGTTAGGGGGATGAAAGTAATTGTCTCGGGATACGTGAAGCTAATGTAGTTAAGAGCTCATCTATACTTAAGGGGTATAGTTTGTTGTATAATTATATTTTTTGTATATATATACAAAATGTGTATTAACAAAGTAAAGGATTCCTGAGTTTTTACTGGTTTTTCTTATAACCCTTTGGATCGTGCAAATAGAGTGAGTTTACTAAGTGTAATGTGTTTGAAACTAAATGTAGTTATATTTTTGACTTTGATTCTGTAATTAAAAAGACTGTATACGTTTTTATGTGTAGACGGATATACAAGCTTAATTTGTGTACACCGATTAAATTTTATTCATATTATTAATTTCCGAGACTGAGCTGTAAGATACACTTGAGTGTTTGAGATATTTTAGTATTTTTTTTTATTATGTACTAAGGTTATGTAAAATTAATGGTTATAAAATTTTATGGTTATAGATGTTTATTATTCTTGTCACTCAAACTACAATACCTAATGTAAGGTATATTTAATACTGTGCTACTACTACTACACTACTACTACTACTACTACTACTGCTACTACTAGCTGTGTCCACGCCTTCGTTTGCCCGGAAAATGGTTTTTGTTTTCAATAAAAGTGGTCTAAGTTAGTCGTTATAACATCCGCTATACGCCAGAAGAAGTCTTGTTAAAATCTGTTCAGCCCTTTCTGAGAAAAAAAAACTTAGAATCTTATATTCCTACTTTCCAAACATTTAATGAAAAACTATTAATTTCCAATTACATACAGACACTTAAATTTCATTTATATGTATAGATGTAGGTTTTTCTCAAATTATCTATAAGCATATCTATAATAGATGTCGCCTCTATCCCAATAAATATAATTGTATGTGGTTATAGATGATTTTCATTGAATTTGCTGGTTTCAATTAATTTTTCATTTTATATTTAAATAAAATGTAGATATTTGGATTTGCTTGTTTATATAATATCTATGTTTGATGGATTTTGTTTAAAACAAGTAGGTTTTATCAGTTTATATCTTAATATATAAAGCACAAAGACACTCACTGACTCATTCATCGCTCTACAGCCCAAACCGTAATACCTAGGAACCTGAAATTTGGACACAAGACTCCTGATATATTCAATAGGTGCAATAAGAAAGGATTTTACAAAGGTCCAAACCGTTTCAAAGTTACAGCTAAAAAACTGCAAAGTTTACCCCCCGCTCTCTCTCTTCTATCATTGCATTGCAGTAGAAATTAAAATTATTTGGCCAGTCACTATGTTTATTCTCAACACGCTGCGATGTAAGATACAAGAGTGTACCTATAACCCGATAGGAATGAAACTCTGTAGTTATCAAACTCAAGGCTTTCTCGCACCGATAGCTAGTCATGATGGGTTGGAGGAAAGAGCGTGTATGTGTGAAGGGTAGGGTCATGGGTTCAATACTCCCGAAAGTCAGTTTTTTTTTGTTTATTCCCGTCGCGAAGCACGGGTAACCTGCTAGTCATATATATAGAAATTATAGGATCAGTTAAAATTTTCAGTAGCTTTTAACATTGTCTCGTGTTGATTGATAAATTGATAACAAATAATTATCTAGGCTTAAGTTATATGTAATCATAAAATTTTTGGTAAGTACTGACAGTATGTTTTTTAATAATCTTTTTTAACAATTTATTCTATTGATGGTTGTTAATCTAAAAAATATGCGTTGCTTTGAAATGTTTCAGATTATGTCTTTCTTTTCATATAGTATATACTGTATTATATATACTTATATATATGTGTGTATATATATATGTATATATATATATATATATATATATTATTTATTAGTCTTCATGCCCTTCAAAACTGTTCATACAATTGCGGTTAACTTTGATGATTGTTCGCAAAGGTTAGTACAAACATTTAACAATAGGTGGCGTGTGAGTTCAGAAGAGTTGGTTGTTCAGTATATTTTGGTAACACAACAAGTAACCACACAGACACATGCTTTGTAGTATTATTCTGATCACATCTACGTAGTCCTTTTTATATATATTGAAGTTATAAAAAAGATTTAAATAAGTATTATTTCAGATAAAGACAAATGGAAATCTTATCTATATATATATATATATATATATATAGAGTAATCTGTATTCTCATCAATCTGTCTCAATCGAAAGGGATTGGAATGGTGGAGACGTGCCCTCTAATTTAAATTCGTCAGCGCTGGGCTTAGACTTAGGGCGCCCCATTTTACAACCTGCTTGGTCTTCAAATTGAATTTATATATTAAAAAACCTATTTACCTCTCGTATATATTTTGATATATTGAGTGTGAAAAATTCTATCATGTGCCAGGGAAAGTCGCGGCGGATTGTTAGTTCTATAAATTTTTATATTTTTTTATAACTTTTGTTATAAATACAACATTTATCAATAACTTGAAACAATACAAAAGTTTTCCATCTTAAATATATGACACGGATGAATGACTTCGAAAACTCCACAACAAAAATCTGTATAAGAATTGTAAAAGAAACCTTATTTTGTAGATACGTAGAGCTATTTTCCAATAAAGCCTGTAGATAGCAGATGTTGCTAAACAGTTTCCCCTTTGAAGGAAAATGCGAAAAATTCTATTCGCATTGAATAAGTAATCTTTATTTATTTTGTTTGTGTTCTTTTAATTAATTCAACACACTGTGAACAGATTTGTAATACTCATTGATTAGTATCAAATAGAAAGAGATAAAAGATGGAATTATCTGCATTGTAAAAAGAAATAAAACATAAAAATATATCTTTATAAAAATGTATTATTAGATTTGAAACTAAATAATAATGACTTCATTCGATTTGTAATATATTGTATATGTATGTGATTTCATTTGCTTTGTAATATAACATATGTGAAAAATAATATATATTGAATATATACTTTAGGCTTCAGCAATTAGCTACATATGTTCCGAATTCATTTTATATTTAAATTTTATTAACAATTATGTCACATTATAATAATAACAAATAAACTTTTTATAATAAAATCATAACATTATCAGCTATAAGCTGTAAGCTAAAGTAAATAAGTGTAGATATTTTACTTTTAGTCAGTAAGTTTAGTATCTAAAGGTGAGTGCTGGGCTGAAGGGCCCATAACCCACCCTTCGGTCCTTCACGCCATCTGTGCTCTGTTATCGTTAGGCGATGATAACATATATTCAGTTTTCCCCTGACTTTATATAGGAAATTTAAGATGGAATTATATTTATCAGACGGAATTTGACGCAAAATATTCAAGATATTAATTTAAAGAAGAATATTCTTTTAAGATATTTCATTTAGTTCTTAAGTGAAGCAAAGTAACCAATAGATGTATATATACAGACAAACACATAAATATATATATATATTTTATCTCATATATATAAGATTAGTTATAACTTTCAATATTAAATTTCGTATTTCCCTTCTTCTTTCTTATAGGTTATGAAGAATCCATATTGTAAAATATTTTAACAATTATTTATAATATGTTTTTAAGGCTCTCTAAAAGCCGCCATTTGTAAGAAAGAATGACAGTTCTTTTTACAATTCTGACATAAGTAATGTGATATGTAAATATATATAATACATATATTATATTATAGTTGAACCCTTCTTGCGTTAATTCGACATCAAAAGGACGAGGTCCGGCCTCGCTTGATAAACGACGCGTCAGACACACGCCTCCAACACAGATGTGTGTCTGCTAGTTTTGTGCCTACACAGCTCTTATTAATATATTTTTTGTATATTTATAATAATGTGTATTATGTGTTCATGTACTTGTGTTTGTTGTGTCGTTTCGTGAAATATGTACTTGGTTTAAAGGTAAATAAAACTTATATTTTATTCATATTGGTGGAATAGAATAGTTGATATTATAAATAAATTAATAAAATATTTTTTTATATTTAAGTGAAGTATGTAACTTAAACATGATTTTTATAGGTCTTTCTGAGAATTCCCAATACTGACGCGGAGTCACGGGTAAGGCTTGTATTTTTAATATTAGTGTTATTAAATGCATTATCTATAGCGTTGTTTCTTTTATTCTTTGGCACGGCCATGTTAATGCCACTATAAATCTATGGCGCACCGTCAAGCCCTTTCCAGCCCGAAACCCTCGAATACTCATATTTTTATCATTGAAATATTGCTGTCTGTTTCTTTAACGTTTTGTTTTATTTCGTCTGTTTTCAGAAACCATGATTTATTTGGCTGTAATGTGTAGAATATTCAGTAAAATATCAAGTAAGCCTCAAACCTGCGACCTTCAAAGAATATTGCACCATATTGCTTATTTTTAGGATTTTTATATACATTTCCATTTATAATAAATATTTTAAATGAGGCTTTGTTGATTCAAAAACAAGTTATCGGCGGTATTTATCAAATTGTATGATGGTTTTCCATTTAATTGTATCGGTTTTCCGATAATTGCACTAAATTATTTCAATCTGTTATAAATTGGTTTTGGTTTCATTAAAAATTTATTGAAACATAATTGGACTTTGTATTTATTTATTATATTAATGGTGTATTGTTAATTTGATGAAATTTGTATTAAATTTAGCTTAATATACTCATTTTATAATCAGTTTCTTTGGATATAACCATGCACGAACGCCTGGCAGACGAAATAAAATATGTATATATATATATATATATATATCATTATAATCCATAAAACTTTTTACATATATATATATATATATATATATGTATATATGTGTAAAAAATTTTTACTTCTTAGTAAGTAAAGTACTAATTTTTCTATTATTTATTAAAAAAAATATGAAATTAATAAAATTATTCAATAACTGTTAAGTAATAAATTGAGTGATAGTTGATTTTTAATAATTACATACAAAATAGGAAAAATATATTTATTACGAAATAAGTTACTAATTTAAATGTACACCAATTTCTAGTTAACAATATTATGTAAGATATTAAAACATTTTAAAAACAGAGAGAGAGACAGACAGATAATGCTATCTTTGTCTACTTAAAAAGCATTCAAAACGTCATGTTGTATAAAATATACAATAGTTAAATCCTTTAAAGTAGTATTATTTAAACCGCCATAATCTAAGTAGATCGGATGGCCGACAAGATGGCGTAATTTATACAAGCAACTTGGCACCGCGCCAGCTTTGTAAAAAGATAAATCTCAAATTTATTACCCCACTCCTTGATGAATATTATATTAATTTATACTGCACCTAAGCTTAATATAAGACATAACCTAAATAATATAGGATTCTTTTCCAATTATTACATTAAGGCACCTATATAAGGGAAATATTATATTATAGAATTATACTAAAGATATGTTGATTTTTTTTATTATGTATCTTTTAACTAACTAAAGTGGAAATCTTTTATATAATATCAGCCTGAGAATCAAATCTGAGACCCGTCAATATAAAGGTTGGTCTGAATTTCAAACAGATTGAAATTGAATTAATAGGGTATATATATACTTTAAAATAATGTTCAAAATATCCATTTCCCTAACATGTAATAATATGACAAATTATTTTATTATTATAATAATATTATTGAAGGCTTTGATGATTTTAATAAACTAGGATCCGCTAACCGTGCGCGGCGGGTGTTGATCTGAGCCCCTCTCCTTTCTTCTTTTCTTGATAACTTTTGAATGGCTAAACATTTTTTCAATCTGTTTACGCTATAACATCCGCGTTCGACTCAAACATACATGTGAAAATTTTTAACTAATTATCTCTTCGCATTCTGGAGACAAATAAACACAAAAAAAGATCTCCCAAACTGTTAAGAGCTTCGCTTAATAAGCATAATAAACTAAGAAAATATATAATATTAAAATCAACACACCAACAAGTTAACCGCTGTCGCTCAAATCACATGTACTTAGTTATACCGCAGGGAAGACTACCCTCCGGTGAAAATAAATTTATTCATATTATATTAACACACACATACAAGACACACAGAACTGATATAAGTTTGCTAGGAGATAGAGAGGTAAAATTAAATTAGTTAGTTAAATATTGTACTAACTAACTGACTATTTTAATACCGCAATATGGCAGTGCGACTTCACTAAATTATATTAACAATTTAAACTTTGTATGTATTTGAATATCAAAATTTAGTTGATGTTTGAGATATAAGTATTTATGATTTGTTTAATGGAGTATCGTTTTATTATAAGACCTGTTTTAGGTTTTTTCGTGGAGATTTTTTGTTATATATATATATATATATATATATATTTTTTTTTTTTTTCACAAAATTTACTAAAATAAAATCGTAATTTTTATATACTAATAACAATACCTTTGCCCCCCTCTCCCTCCTTTAACTTTTCCTGTAATAGAAATTAGATAAAAATTTATCCCACACTTTGCAATTCTAACTAAAAATATTAATTTTTATATTAAAATTGTAATTCCTCTCTACTCAAGCAAAATTTAATATCAAAATACGTATATAGCTAAGTTTTATTTGTCTTATGTAGTTTCATTCATAATTTGATAAATGTTATTATACAAAAAAAAAATAATCAGATAATTAGTAATAGGATTTGAAATTGCTAAGTTAATTATAACTAAATAGTAAGTCTATATACCTTATATATATGTGGAATTGTGAGTAAATTATATATAAGTAGGGACCGTGTCTGTGAGAATGAACTCACCCTTCCGGTGTCTGTGGTCCCTCTGATAGCGATTTTAAATTATTTGATATTCGTTAATCTGTCAATCCATAGCTAATAGAAAACGACTAGTTATGTGGTGAATATTATATTTTTGTACCTGTGGGCGAAGCTGTGAAACAACAACATGTTTTATTGAACTGAGCGTAAGCGAAGTTCTTAACCGTTTGGGAGACCTTTTTTTGTGTTTAGTTGTCTCCAGATTGCGACGAGATAATTAGCTAAAAATTTTCTCATGTATGTTTGAGACGAACTCGGATGTTATAGCGAAAACAGATTGAAAAAATGTTTAGCCACTCAAAAGTTATCAAGAAAAGAAGAAAGCAGAGAGGCTCAGCTCAACACCCGCCGCACTCGGTTGGCGGATCCGAATAATACCTAAATAAAACGACAGTTTATTTTATAGTTCATGTTAGCCTTTCTCTAAGCAGTAGTAGTGTGGATTGTGGTTATATTTTCGCCTCTTCTTTAGGAGTATATATTTCAAAATATTATTAAGATTAACCTAAAAGTTACTCAGCAATTTGCAATAATAATTAACCTAAAAGATTAGTTAGCGAACAAAGCCTTGCTATTTTTTTACATGACACCTATAAAACTTAATATATGATAAATATTTCTTAAAATATCATAATAAACAATTAATTTAAAATGGTTTAATATTTTACATTTATATTCCCAATATGTACGTAATACGTTATCTATTTCTAAATAAAATTGTTTAATTTGTAGAGTCAGCATACATTTTTAGATTTAAATTTAAAATTTAATCAGATATACAAGTTATAATACTTACTCTGATGATATGGAAAATATTACTTCTTGTATTTCTCTAAGTATGAACTCTAAAAAATTGCCAATAATAATTGTTATTAAAGGATTCATTACACATTTATTGAATGACTAGCAGGTTATCCGTGCTTCGCGACGGACGGCAAAAGTAAAGAAGAGAGGGAGGGGGGGGGGGGGTAAACTTTGCAGTTTTTTAGCTGTAACTTTGGAACGGTTTGGACTTTTGCAAAATTCTTTTTTATTGCACCTAATCAATATGTCAGAAGTCTTGTGTCTAAATTTCAGCTTTCTAGGTATTACGGTTTGGGCTGTAGAGCGATGAATGAATGAATGAGTCAGTGAGTGAGTGTCTTTGTATTTTATATATTAAGATTATTCCTCTAACACAGAGACCACAACCCGTGCTGTCGCAAACAGACTCGTTTCGGTGAAATATCGAGCGGCGACTGACAGCAAAGAAATCTGCGTTTGATTGCCGCTTTATTGGATCCCATTTGCTCTAATTTTAAATTAAAAAATGGTTTTGGATATCATTTCATTTTTAAGGCTCTTATTTTATATTCAACACTATTTTTCTTATAGGACATAAATATACATAAGCCAACAATAAAATTTTTAAAGGTAACAGATGTTTCATGCGAGTCAAAACAATGGTTAAGTTATAAAATAATATAATGGCTCTAGAAAGAGGCTTAAATAAGCGAATGTTTTTAAAATATTTGAGGCCGAAACCCCTTAGTGTTTTTAGCAAGCAATTAGTGGATTTTCTTCAGTTTTTCAGTAATTAACCTTTGAAGCAATTAGTCTGTTTGCGTTCAGTAAATTAATGAAAAACTTCTAAGAGCGTTAAAAAAACAAACTCTTTGCATAGTTAAGATTTTTATATTTACAAAGGAATGTTAGAAAAGTTGAAGTGTAATATTTAACTTCATATTTATACACTTATTTAATGGTGGATATTGTTAATATATATATATATATATATATATATATATATATATATATATATACACATATATGTATATATATACATTAGTAATTGTATATTTAGAGGTATAATAACTGTATCTTCATGATAGTTGCATATGATTAACAAATTATTTTTCTTTTTAATATTGTTAAAACATAAAAAGTCTGATCAATTAAAATATTTTATTAATTGTTTTTCCACAGTTTTCTACTTTATTGTGTATAATATCCAATTTATAGAACAATTGAAAATAATAAAACATGATAAAATATTTAACACTAATTTAGTTATCTAGTTCAGTGATTTGACAATTTTATTCAGTTCACTTGTTTGGAACCTTTTCGATTGATAATTTGACATAAAAATATGTCAAGTTATTTAATATAATAAATATGAACAAAATAAATATTACAAGAAACTATAATCGAGATATAAGAACCACAATCCCGTAAAACGTAGATTAAAGCTATCCTTAGTGAAGTTTTTGCGTAATTCTTTTTTATCTCGACAGGTTTTGGAAGATTATTTTAACCAAAAGGAAAGAGAATTTCAGATATATCATGTTTTTTTATTATTAGTATGTATGGACTTAATGTTTTTATTCAGTATGAAATATATTTTACGCCATTTATTAAGCCATCAGTCATCACGAATTTTTTTTTTATTTGTACGTGTCTGAATTTATTTAAATGGTATAAACAAGAAATTTTTGTGTGTGCGTGTGTGCGTGTGTGCGTGTGTGCGTGTGTGCGTGTGTGCGTGTGTGCGTGTGTGCGTGTGTGTGTGTGTGTGTGTGTGTGTGTGTGTGTGTGTGTGTGTGTGTGTGTGTGTGTGTGTGTGTGTGTGTGTGTGTGTGTGTGTGTGTGTGTGTGTGTGTGTGTGTGTGTGTGTGTGTGTGTGTGTGTGTGTGTGTGTGTGTGTGTGTGTGTGTGAATTTTCTTTAGTAAAACTATTTTATATTTGTATGACTTAGACAGTATTCATCTTATATTATTACTATAACAAATTGCATAAAATCTATCCCATTCCTATTCTATCCCTTCTCAATCTTGTGTGCTTTGTAATGACACACACATGGACAACAATTTGATCAATTTCTTTATATCATGTTGAATATAACAATTACTTATTAAGAAGATATCTAATAATTATTAGGACTTATTGCTATTAGTGTAAATTCTTATAAAATAAAGCAAAAAAAAAAATATCGACGATGGTAACTTCATTTACATTTTTACAAAAATTATACCTTCTATATTAATAAAAACGAATAAAAACCGCATTTCGGTAGAACGAATAGATTCTTTTTGTTATTTCCCAAAATAATCTGATAAGTGTAAAGTTGAATTATAACTAAAATACAAACCCAATTCTAATGTCAATCAAGTGAAGCTAATTTCGAAGTTGTTTGAAACAGTTTTACTCTACTAAAACTATCACTAGTGTTTTAACTGCTAAAATAATGTTGACTAAACCATTGCTCGTTTATCAAACAATTTTATTAAGAGCGTTACGCAAAATCCCGCAATGTACAACGAACGTTATAAAAAGTTTTGTTGCATTTTGTTAGAATACCTATTGGTAGAGATAATCAGAATTTTAGATAGTTTCTCGTTGTTATTCCGAAGTGGTCCGGGTTCGAAGCCGGTCCGTTTTATGCTGACATCTCTTACAACAGATGTTGCGCATAACTTTATACTGAGTAACGAAGGATTAAATGAATTTCAAATTACATTTTTTTATGAATTCCTTATAACAAAGTAGGATATTCTTTGTCTGTCTGTTGAAAACATTCATAGAATTTACATATTTCAGTATTATTTTTTATTGAACCTGATTCACTTTACTAATATATTCTTTTGATATCAACAAAAAATTATTCAATTAATATAAGAACGAAAAGATTAGATTTTAAAGATTTCAATACTACAAGAAATGAAAAGTATTGTACTACAATGTTTTATACAAATGCTACGCCGTAGGAGTATTTGCTACAACGTAGCAAATAGCTACACGACTTGTTTGAATGATTACTGATAATTGAATAATATTATTCTTAAGTCTTAAGCTCTCGAATAACAGCACGAACAATTCGAACTTTCTATGTATGTAAGTAAACTTTCTGTCAATTATATGCCGGGGCAATTTCCAATACCAATAACTGCATTGATTTATCTCTATACTTGCTACGCGAGTGAAAACTTGGAAACATTCTAAATATACCTTATCACAAGCTGACAAGGTTCATTTTACATTGCATGTACTTTCAAAGATTCCACATAATGTGTTAGAATAAAATGTTTTAAGTAATAAATGTTACTGTACGCCAAATTAAACTTTATGCGATAGGAATAAGACTGAAATTAAATTAAACGAGGTTTAGGCGTTAATCGCTTGAAAGGCAATGTACGCCTTCGGGTATCAGAAGGCTCGTATATCGGATTTAAGGAGATACATGTATCTGAACGAAGAGTGGTAGTAAAAGCATTTTTATACGGAGAACAATAAACCTTACCCCATATTACTTAAGACTTAGAATAAATTGACATGTTTTTTTACATACGGTATAAGGGAAGGGTGTGTCTATCGTTTTAGATACGAAATTCGTTATTTTTTATTTTTATTGCTCGAGGGACCATTTTTTGTATTTTGAAGGCTAGTTAATAGTGGGGTCGGGTGTTTGTAAGACGCAATATCATAGTTAAGATCGCTAACACGATAGTAAACCAATAAAAATATATGTGATACCGTCAGTTATTAAGCTCAAAGCTCAAGCTCAGTTATTAAAATGACAAGGAACGATAAAATATATAAGTATATTTATAAATATATCAATTGATAAAGTTTTAAATATATTCTTTAATTCTACACAATATTAATTCTGGAATAAACCTTTTTTGTAATAAAATATCCATGTTGTGATCAGTAATCGGTACAATATTCCTCTACCATTTGGAAGACAGGGCAATAATAATATTAGGGTGATGTAAACTTAAATTAAAGGTAACAACAACAGGTCCTGCAACAAAATAAAAAACGACTTACATATCATAGAATTCCTTTAAGAATGGATATAATTTAAAGAATCAGCGCGAAGATGCGTCAATTACATTTCAGGTCCTCATTGTAATTAGAACCTTTTATTATTATTAATATTTATTCTACAAATATACTCATATTATATGAGTATATTTGTAGAATATATAGATTAATCATGCAAGATGTATATTCAAGTTTGACGTCAAAGATAAAAACAATCTATATTTCAAAATCTAACGTGTGTATTCTGAAGCACTCTCAGCGGTTGGATGAGTGCGTCTAAAAATGTAAGCAACATTTTGTTAGAGATGTGAACACTGAAGTGAATTACATTATTCCTTAAAACCTGCCCAAAATCATATTATAATATGAAATAAATTGATAATGGGAGTAGTTTTGATCCCTCTGGAAAAAGTCTTAGAGGCGTGTATAAATGAAAAACAAATTTAAACATGTACAAACCGATCATTAATCCAAAATTACCACAAATCATCAAAATTTATGTTAATACTATTTACTGGAATTGTTTAATCCTCTTAGATGTTACAGTTACAATTTGTATGTCGCATATTTATCGATTGTTTGTGGTACGTATTGATTCTGTTTAATCTAAGAAGTTTCTAACGTTATTATATACTATCTAAGGCCATTACTAGTGTTCTCAAATTAATAATTACTTTACATTAATACTATATTTCTATTTAATACGATGTAATATTTAAATAAATGTATCCTAATGTCGAGTTTGAATTTAATGTGAGTTTAATGAATTACATCAGTTGTGAGAGACTTCAGAGATTCAGTGTGTTTAAGTGAGATATCTATTTATTATTCAGCTGAAATCCTTTACAAAGAGTATTCAATTATAACCGCTGACATATATATTTATACAAGGAATATGATTGACTTACATAACAATATTAAATAATAATCTAAATAAGGTATTTTATATATGTTAAAGCTTTTAAAGGGCGTTGAAAATATAACGAGAAAGATAATCTTTTGAGCAATAAAATGCAGTTTCATTGGATAACTCGACGTACTGAATCGCCGGTTTCTTTGAATAACTCTCGACACTAAATCACACGGTGCCAACATAAGCAATATATCCACCATTATTACGGACGAGCTGTTGCGAGAGATTTCTTCTATTCCCACCCTCCGATTCAAATCATAAATAATGTACCATCAACATAAAAACATATCAAGAGATTTAAAGTTCTAAGTGTCCAGAAGTTTTATCACTATTTTAATATTGTTAAGTTTCGTAGTTTTTTTTTTTAGCAAAAATATCGTATATGTTGACGCCAAACTGTAGCATATTGGGTACAACTGTTATTTAATAGTATTTTTATCGCGATGCCAATACAGAATAGATAAAACATTTAATTTAATTCATTTAATTTTTATTATTTACATTTTTATGTTATTTATTGACTTCAAAATAGTTCCTTTGTACATTGCTACACTATCGTGAAAAGCAAAAGATTCCAAGTAGCAATTAGTCTATACATTTCTTTTGACGACAACTAATTCCCTTGTAATACTCTCGTCGCTTCATTCATAACGTGTGCATCTCCTACCAGAGCTTACAATTAAACAAATAATAATTTTAGGCTAATGAAGTCAATAGTTCTTTCATAAGATAAATGTAGTATGTAGTTTTAGAGTAAAAATTGGCTATTTGCATGAGTGTTTATCAGTTAGTATAAAAATAATAATAACTCTGTAAAGATTGCTTTGGGCTAACCACCTGTTGATCGATTACGTTTTCTTAAGCCATAAAAATTATAAATTGAAAGATTTTTTAAGTATGAAAATTTTAAAGCAATTAACTATAGTTGCATGGAGGGCATGTATGAAGAGGTTGATGTCTTTGGCTGAGGCGAAAGAGGTATGCAGGACCGTAGCGTTTGGCGCTCCGTCGTCTCTGGCTACCCCGCAAGGGATATGGCGTGAAGGTAAGTTAACTATAGTTGTTTTTCATGAAATTTCTCTAAAAATAAAAAAAAAAAACATTAAGGAGTCACTAAATTCCATCAACAAGCACAAACCGAAAAAAAATTAAGCTCTCTATATTCGTGTTTTAAAATGGTTTAGATAAACGTTTAGTAAGTCCCAGGTGACAACAAAGGTCCTCTTCACTGACAACTGTTCCGGGATTACGTAATAGAGGACGTGAGGAATGCAAAATTGTTAATAACAAATAAAAAATGTAGGGATTGTGGAGGGTCAAAGCTCAACTGTCTGAAAATATTTTAATTTGTTTAAAATTCTTACGTAAATTCGGATTTTTGTCATAGATTTTTCAGACGTCAATATTTTTATATAATACAGTTGTCTTATCTTATCTCACTTATCATATTGACACTTCGAATACAAATATAGAAAATTAGCAATAGACAGAAGCCATTGCAGCTGTTGACATAATTATCTGCTATTAGTTAGAATTATGCAAATGACATCATGTTATATATTAACATAGAGTACAGTGACGGATGTTCTGTTACTACATTGACGGTATAGGGAGGTTGTACATCTTCATAGCGAGGTGATAATCAGCAGACTAGCGGCTGACTTGGCACAGTGGCTTAAATTTGAGATAAGAGTTTTATTCTTCCGCAGAAAACGTATTTTACCGGAGAAAACAATAGAATTTTTATAAATTTAAATATATTAATGTAGGTGGTAAAAAATGCCTTTTAAATAGTAGCTGTTAATCTTCAGACTCATTTTAATATAAATTTAGATATGCTGCCGTCAGTAGGTCATGACTACAACATGGTCAACCTATGACTATACCACATTACAACAACATACAACTAGTACTAGTTAATAACTAGGCTTTACCTAAAGCCTGAATAATGACATGACACAAGATGTCTGTTCTCGAACGATGCGTCTTTATCAAAGTGGGATTATAATAATATTAAGTACATATATATTGGTTTATGATCCGATCTGATATCTATAGTTTAAGAATGTTGTATATTGCAATGAGCTTAAAAAAGTTTTCATGCATTTGTTAAGCCGTGTGCTAGTTCAGAATAGTTACGTAGTCATTTGCAACATTTGTTATTATAATAATAGAAAAAAATTCACTTAAAATTGTCTATTTTATTACTTGTGTCCCTCGGCTGTAATAACGAGATCAAGACAATATATAGACAATGGAAACACCAGTAACATACTTATAAAAATTCCATTCATCAAAAAATTTATTTGAAACCATTTTTTGTATAAATATTTTACCTGTTTCCTTAAATTGCTTTCTTTTTCTAAAATCAATCAAGTGTCACCAACTGAATAATAAATTCTATTAAGGAATTTTTTATCTTTATTTATACAAACTCCAGTAAGTGGACTTTAAATAAACAAAAAATGTTCTAAGGATTTAAAAAATAAACAATGTTTTAACAAATTTATTTAATGCTTTCGTAATTGCTAGTATGAATAAACGATTCAAAATGATTATGAGTATATTGATAAGTGAGAAAAGAGAGATAATAAGCAGATTTCTTAATAACGATAATTACTTATAATATATGCATGGGGACCCCTCGGAGGGCATGTATGAAGAGGTTGATGTCTGTGGCCGAGGCGAAAGAGGTATGCAGGAACCGTAGCGTTTGGCGCTCTGTCGTCTCTGCCTACCCCGTAAGGGATATGGCGTGAAGTTAAATAAATAAATAAATAATAAACTTATAATATAATATTGATATACATACTAACATCAACTACAGAACTATATTATGTTTATTATTTAATTATGTCTTACAATGACATTATAATTTTATATATAAGTAAATATGTGTTATCAAAAATTTGGGTAATAACGTATTTCATTATCACTCTTCAGAAAAGGTTATCATAAATTTAGCAAAGGTTAACTTGAAAGTTTCTTGTTGAAGTCAATGGTCATGTGAATAAATAAAATTTTACCAATTTCGACCCTTTCCGTTTGTTTCTTCTAATAGCATTTTAGTTCATACCTTCAGTTCTTTATATTTTTTATAAAATTTTATTTTGCTTATTAAGTTTTTAGTATAAAATATGTATACGTAAATTTTTACGTTTATTCTTAACTAGCTTCTGCCAAAAGTCTGACTCGTGCTGTAAGATAAGAACAGTCATGGTTTGTTGTACTGTCTTCTAAAAGTTCATCTTGGGAACGGTATTTTCTACGGCATGTGTCCTATGCCCTATTAACTTTAATAACCTGACGATCATGTGGGTATGAAGTTTTTTGGGTTTTATATGAAATAATGCTTACTGCCGCACTTACAATAAGAGAAAAAAGAAAAAGGGATTTCAAAGGCAATGGAATAGGCAGCATTTATAGAGCATAATTTCTACCGTTTGGAATTCTGCAAGAAAATATTATGAAAATATCACTTAATTGTTACCACCAGAAAAAACAATATTGATGATCCAATTTATATAGATTAGCTTCAGAAATATTAGAGTCACATACGTCAGCATAGTCTGTATCTATAATATAGTATATATCTAGAAGAATAAGAGACTGCACTAACAGAGATTTTCTAACTATTACGCGCAACTCCCTTGCATCCTATCCTACTTCGATCAGATATTTTTGATCTTACATAACTTCATTTTTATACTAATAACCTTTTGTTGTATTTATAGCCTAAACTCATTTTAATGTTTCGAGATAATAGCGATCTATAGCTAACCAGATGTAAGTTAAAAGGTTTGATATTAATTTAAATATAATATTTTTTTCTTATATATACGGCCGGGTCTGCTTACCACCTGCTAATACAGATTAATTGAAGTTTTGTTAAAATTGTTTTATTTTCAATAAATACTAGAAAACTTTAATAAATAAGTACGTTACACTAACTTAATTTGAATGAAACCACAAATATAATTGGATTGTATAATATTCAATTATAGTTCATTTAAACAAATCGTGTTACAATCAAAATGAATACTTTTATTTAATTACACAGGACTGTGTTGACGTAGGGATGGTACAAGGGAGGTAAGGGGGAGGTATAAATGAGTAATGAATAGAATATTGTGTGCAAAGCATAATAATATAAATCATGACCTTTCTATTGCTATTTATCATTTTTATACTTATACACTTTTCCATCTTATTAATTTATCATGTTTTAATGATAAAAAATATTTAATCTAATTTAATTGATACGTGTAGTAGTAGAAACTCTCTACATGTTCGATAAGTTATGCTTTTAACATTTTCACTGCCAGCTCCGTAGCGTGTACGGAGACGCAAGTTTCACCCCGTGTTTCACCCCAGGGCCGTAGCATGTACGGAGCAATTAAAAGTCAATTTTTTATAGTATTTAATTGGCTCAACATTTTTTTTACTATTTTTCCGTTTATTTAAAAGCCTTTATGCAAACGTTTATATGAAAAATTGAAACGGCACACAGGGCTCAATTTCTGAAAATCTGGTGGCAGCGAAAGTGTTAAGAATGTTTAAATAAGTATAAACAGTGGGCGAACTATCAAACATCGCAGATCAGCCCATGTTTATGAATTTTTAATTATATATTTTTTATAAAAATATGACTAATATTCATAATAATATTATAATATTAATACTTATTATCACTGATACTGAATTAGGAATTGTGTAAATTAATGGATTTTAAAGTATAAATAATGTTATTCAAATATTATTGATTATTTTTATTGATGTATTGTTTAAATCCCGATTGAAGGAGTTTTTAGTAAATAATTTATGATATTAATAATCCAAATTGGACTAACTATTTATACGTTCTTATTGTTTATTCGTTTATTATGAATTTTTAGTCCTTATTTTCTTTAAATTTGACAAACAATTTGATAATTATGCTATTTAATAATATAAATTATTTTCTATAGTAAGCAATTATGATCTAGTGGTCAATTAAAATAATTAATATAATTATATGAATAATAATTATAATTCTTGTTATAAATTAGATTTACATATGTTATTATAGTATATCCGTCATATATACGTTGTTTGCACATACAATTGAAGTGTCACGTACCTATTTTTAACACTAAACCTGCCAAGTACCGGTCAAATTGACCGTTCTTAAACTTTTGTAAAACTTACACATTTTCAAACGTAATAATACATAATATCGTTATCAAACTACATGACAATTCTTAGAATATGCATATAATATTTTCTACACACTTTACTTTTAGTTATTTCCATTACTTATATAATAAAATAACTTTTAATTACCGGTCAATTTGACGGCGTGCGGTAGGAACAGGTATACAAGATTTGTCGGTAGGTTTAGTGTTAATATATGTTTGATAAATAATTAAGAGAGTGCTTAACTTGTTGATGTGAAATAAATAATACTATAATATTAATACTCGATCAATAACCTAGATGAAATAGAACATTGTGACGTACAGACGGAGAACCGATCCTTTTATAGACTTTTCTAGATTACATAAAATCTCTATGAAACTTAATGATTCATCTAGATGATGAGAAATTGAAACTCAGCTCTCAGTAAGACATAAGCCTCTTAAGTGCAACTAGTTGTCGACTTTCATCTTTTATATTAAACATTGAGAAAACTTTTTCTCGTAGTTTAACCATGTTGATTATTATGAAGTTTGATATAAAAAGTTAAAGTAATGTAACCATACTAGAAATCTATACATATAATACAATAGTGACGAAATAAAACCTTGAACATTTTTTTATGTTTGTTACAGTTAAGAGACGAAACTCAAATCTATATTATATTTTGTTAGTTCGCGCCTCATAAGAAACTTTTGCTATTTTAATGAAAAGTTATATAATAGGTTTATTAAGATAAGATTTGTAGAGAGATAATCATTGTTTAAAATATCGCTCATATTTGATAATGTCGTCTGATAACATGAACTAGTCGCAAGCATCCTTGTAATGTTGTGACAGTACAGTTTGTATATCCCATGTTTCTTGATTAAAATCTATAATTATGTGGTTATTATTGATCCATTTAAATATAAGTACTAAAGTTATAACGAATATTTAATATGAATGTCATTATTTTTATAATTTATATTTTTAAATACCCGTACACACACACACGCACGCACGCACGCACGCACGCACGCACGCACGCACACACACATACATACCCGTACTTCATGAGGACTGCTGATCTTCAAATTCTCTCGATGTGATTAAAATGTTTGTTGTGTCAAGCAAATGAGTGCATAGTTGCATTTTAATTATTATATAAGTTTTAAGTAATATTTTACTTTATTGTTTGAACTTACACTGAGGGGGTTTTACATTCTTTGAGTAAGGATTGAGTAATAAGGATTGTATTTTTTTTATTAAAATTAGTTTTAAAGTAGTCTTCGTTTATTTCTGTGGGTAATGTAATTAAATGGTCAACATGAGTCCTTGTGAATGTATATAAATACAATATAGTACCCTCTAATAAACATTCAATTAATTGACGGTTAGTTGTTAGTTGTTGTTAGGAAGCGAGCGAGCTGGATCAAGGTGTACAGCCTTTGATAGCAGTAAATGTTCACCAGGCAAAAAACTAACTACAGATAACCGATGCAAGGATTCATTTAGATTTTTGGATGTTGGTTTTATGGATGCTTGGCGATCTTCCATTTTCCTTTCTTGGCCATCTTTTCGACCTTTTTTCTAGGTATTATTGTAATGGTGAATGAACTGCCTTCGGCGGTATTTCCAGATCGGTACGACATGGGTACTTTCAAAAAAGGCATTTACTCCTACTCCTAAGGCCGGCAGCCCTCTGGTGAATCCTCGGATGTTACAAGAGATCATGGGCGACGGTGATCACGTATCATCTGTGAGCCGTAAGCTCGTTTTTTTTAATACAATTCCCCATCGTCGAAACACTTCACGTTATCGGAATATCACTTGTTATATATAATTAATAGAAATATCGGAGAGAATATAAAAAAAAATGGTTTTAAAATTTTTGTGAGACACCATATTGAAATCAATTTTGTAAGTCAATAATTATACGAATTACAACTTATAGTTCTTATTAGAAATTTATTTTAGAAGAAAATCAAGCATTCTGGACAGAGTGGACCAAGTAAGTGAACAAAGGCATAAAATGTCAAGTCAAATTTATTGAATAGCAAATCACAAAATAAAATTTAAAATTAGTAATTAATAATTAAAAAGTAAACTTAAAGCTAAAATAGTATTGAAATATATTAAACAACAACATGCCATAACACTTAATGAATTGTCAACATTAAAATAATACTGATATATATCAAGTAATGACTGACGGATTACGTATACGACACTCGTTGAATCCCTTCTTATAAATAAGAGGTGTCCTTTCTCAAACGAAGCGGATCGGTGTCAATATGGTGAGGCCATTCATCTTCTCAATACTCGACAAAATTTTTCTATTTTTTTCTATCAGGTGACGATTAGAATTATTGCTTCGTGATTAAAATTTTTGTTCTACATCAATTTTAATTTACCAACATCATTTATTACTTATTCAATGTTTTAACTAGAAATAACAACGATGTTTTAAGTTTCATTTTATAAAATAATTTCCAAAATCTAAAAGTTATCTGATAAATAATCAAAAAATATATTTTTATATTAGGTTTTCATTCTTCACGTTTTTATACTTTCATATTATAAAAAATATAAATTTAAAATAATTCTTACATATATTTGTTGTGTATCTCCCTACATAAAATTCTGAAAAAATCAACAAGATAATTTCAAAAGCAAAAGTCACGAATCACCAACTGAGGTAGTGACAATCATCCATTTAACTGGACCTCTGTATATATCTAGGCCCTTGTAAAACGGATACAAACGGAAGGATTTCTTATAAAGACAGAGATCTTGTATAGAAGACACCTTCTATTCACGCGAGGATGTGCTATGTTACATTGTGTTACAGGCTAGATTTGTTCGTATAACATTTTTTGTTCTCTCTTTTAGCCACTTTGACATAGATCTTTAATGTCATACGTCCAAAAGGATAGTGCGAACTTTTCATAAGATAGAAAGAGCGACGATTTATTTTCAAGATTTATGATATACCTTTTAACAATTTTGTTAGGTTCAGATTCAATAATTTCTTATTCACGTCATTTCTGTTCTTCGAAATAATAAATTTGATAACACACTGAAAATAAAAATATATATGTATATTTATTTACCGAATAATTGAAAAAATATTCTTCTTTTGAGAAGGGATGACTTTGTCGTAACTTAATATATTTATAATGAAGCAACATTACTAAAGCTGTTAAATAGAGCCTAGTGCACACCTCAGCTCGTCACGTCAGGAGTTATTGCGTACGTGAGGTTTCAGAAAGCGTGTTAGAAAAATAGTGTGGATATTCATGACATGGACGATATGAGCTTTTTGTTCATCGAATTGTAAAATATCACACCGTATAAAATATGGTCGGTATTCTGTTTAGGTTTATCTAAGTTTATATAAAAAACAATGTCATTTAATATTGTCAATACTTCCATAAAGCACTCTTTAAATGTTTAAAATCACACTTAGTAGGTTGCCTTTTCACCAATAGTTATAAAATTTCTAAAATAAAGCCTGAAATTGAACATGAACAATAAGTATACTTCGAACTAATAAATTTGATAACACACTGAAAATAAAAATATATGTGTATATTTATTTACTGAAAAATTGAAAAAAAAAAGTTCCTTTGAGAAGGGATGACTTTGTCTTAACTTTATTAAATTAAATTGCTAAAACAACGCCTGTATACTTATTGTACATGTTCAATTACATGTACAATAAGTATACTTAGCGGGAAACAAGAAAGAAGTTATGATTACAATTTATACAACAGTTATTCTTATTTATTTGTTATTTTACATCTACCTCCTTTCCGTGAGCGTCTGAATCCATTTACAATATCTACAACCTGTTTCGGTGTTACCGTTACAAATATTGTCACACACATACTTTTTCTTTATGATGTAGTCGATATTGTGACAATATTATCAAAAATTTTGATAAATAATTTTCCTGTCTTTTTTTACATATTAACTTCTATATTTCTTACATATTGTTTTATTTAAATCGTCCAAAACTATCTTATAAGAATTAAATATGTAATAGTTTTTACCTTACGTAAAAAAGAGCCGATCATTTATTTGATCCCAAACGATTTCTTTCTTACTTTTTCATCTCTCGAATTTTAACTAACTACGCATGTTCCGCAGATGTCAGTGACCATTCACCACAAGGTCGACCGTGTATAGGCTTGCTCACAGCTAATTTATATATTACAATGATATGAACAAAACAATATGCGCCATAATCTGAAATAGTATCTCCTTAGGGTTTGTCAAGAGGTATTAACATCTCTTTAAAGAAGTTCTCCAGCTTCCAGTTTAGTACCATCAGCTGGTAACACCTTCAATAACTAGGGTTATAATACGTTGTTATGTATAGAGTATTTGTAATATCTATATATTACAATGACACGCAAACCTTCTTTGAGTGACGAAAATATTTCACTGATAATCAAGAAACCTCATGTCGGATAATATGGGATGGGACAGATCAAAAACATTGGTGAAAAGTGCAATGTTATTTGTTATTATGGAGGGAAAAAGACTTGAAAGACGGTCCATATAACATTATTTGTTATATAATATATTTAGAATAAAACAGGAAGTGTCGAATTTTACTAACTTTAAATATATCAAACATATCTTAACAATATAACTAATTGTACTGTTTTACAATCTGAAACTCCGTGAACATAATATTTCAATCAAAAATGGGCTAGAAATTTACCCTAAATTGTTCTCTTTCTTTTTTTCTTTTTATATCTTCTTGAAATGTAAGTATCGTATAATTAAATTATGTTTGGGAACCTATAATTTATTAATAATTATATTATTATAGTTCATTATTATTATTATAATTTATTTTATTTTATTGTTAATTAATAATAATATAAATCGTTTATTTCAATAAACCATCGGTGTTTACAATATCATAGTTCCGATTTTTTATTACTTCATTAAAAGAAAAGCAGCGCTTATGAGGTTCTCGTTTTTATCGGCAAAATCTGAGCAAACTGAACAGACTATAAACACAACAATAATATTATTATAGTTCTTCCTAAGGCGAGGATATAGTGCTTGAAAAACTCTATTAGAGTATGATTTTTTGAGTTTGCTGACTGCTGTAGGGTTACTATCATTCAGGGGTTTAGGAGTTATAGTGCGACACTATTTATTTTAATTTTTATTAATGCTACTATTAAATAAACTGTTTCTTTAATCGATTCGATAAACTTAACTAAAGGTGCATAACTGATAGTTTGTGTATTTATTTATCTTTATAAATATTACGAATCTTAAAATAAGTAACTAATCTATCATCAACTAATTAATAATAACAAGTGTAGTCAAGTAATAATAGTAATCAGTTATTAATTTATTTTGGGACAAGATTCTGCCCCTCTACCAATATAGAAGTTTTTTATAACAAGAAAGTCATAGAGAAAATATACATTTGTATTTTATGGATAATAGTCTTAATTTTAACTCAATACTGTAATGGTGTTTTCTCATGCGCTGATAATAATATAGACAAATAATATTTATATTAAATATTGCTTATTATTTATACAACATATTAATAATTGAAAGATTTATATCGATTCGCTTACTCGGTGATCTGATTTTCCTAATATTTATCTGTTAATATTCGATTTAGCTACACAACTATACACGGCTACCGTAAAGAGTGCTAAATAACTTATATATATTTGTAAAACTGTATACCTAATTCTATTTTAAAAATTTATTACAATTATTTACTGTATATGTACTCCAATTCTGTCGAACTATGTGTTTGGAGTCGTGACGAATGTCAATTTCCGTGGAGTGGGCGGTACACACTCTATCAGTGGAATATATATCCTTCAGAGCCTTGCTGCCTTATATTACACTGTAACGTTGCAAAGCTATTAATATAATTGACAAACAGTAGTCACACGTAACACAAACCTATATAATAATATTCTCAGTAGTTGTATAACATGGTGTCACTAACCTCCTTCATCTAAAACGTGAGTGTGACAAGTGAGCGATACATTGAAATATATTGCTTCTTATTTTCTTACTTTTTAGTTTCTTTCTCTGCTTTAGATCAACTTTTATATACAAATACAGGTTATTGCTTATATATAATTGTCCTTTATTTTGTGTCATATTAATCTTTTACTGTATCAATGATATTAATAATTCAAAAGAAATTTAACTCGCTTTTCTATTATATTTACTATACTTGCAAATATTTAGTAAGTATACAATATATATTTAGTATATAAGGGTATTTGAAATAATATATATCGAATAACTACCATTATACTGATGATCCCTCGAGACTAACAAACTAATAACAGTTCGTAGTTCACTTCATATTTGATAAGCACAACGCGAGTAGACGACTCCTCGCTGTACAGGATGCAGGGAAGTATTTAGTATGCATGGAAATATGAGAAAATGTATGAAATAAAGGTATATTTTACACAAAATATTTGCCATCTTAATATCTATTCTTATTAGGGACAAAAGAAACCAAATCTTTTATTTTCATTGATAGATCTATTACTATAATATTTTTATGTGGTTTTTGTTAATAAATATCTGGAACCTAAAGGTATTTAGACCTCAATAAGGTAAATAATATTATTTATTAAAATCTTATGTTATACATATATTATCAATATTTTTTTATATGTTCTGCATATTTTCTTACTAATTTTAAAGCATTTCTCGATTTTTTTAGTTATATATATATATATATATATATATATATATATATATATTGTTTTTTGTGATTGAAATAATATTTCTATTTTATAAAATGTGTCAGACACACGTTAGCACGAGACACGTCCCTGCGCGTGCTCGTGTCTACTACGTGAGAAGCTGTTATGTGCTTTCAATATTTCTATTGATCTCATTTATATGCTACATACATTCTCATATACACATGGTTATTATAGTAATATTTTAAAATAACTAAACCGGGAAATGGCAATGGAGGCAATGGAAATAATTTAAATAAAGCTAATCCCTGGTAGAGATTAATCAACTTCAGTTCTACACATTGAATTCATTACATATGAAGAACAAAACGCGGATTCCTTTCATATAAAACAAAGATGCATCCGACCAAACGAATGGGTACATGGAAATAAAAGATCTCAAAACAAATACAATAAACAACTGCAAAAAATTAAACAATGTTTAAAATACATAACATTTTGTTACAATTTTCATCATGTTATTTTCAACAAAACACTTACAAAAGTCACGGCGATTTAATATTTAATTAATAATTAAAAAAGTATTTACATGTAATAGTATGAAATGTGTAATTAAATATGAGTTATAATTCATTTTCCATATTCTGTTGTGATTTATTTTCATTTACGATGCATGATGTATCTGGAATACCAAATATTTGTTTACTGCTACTATGAAACATGAGGTCCGTCGGGTTTATTATCACCTCGCCAAGCCTCTCTAGTGGATAACTAGATACTAACAATATTGTAAATTATTTATTATCATTTTACAGTGATATACAAACCTTTCAAAGTCCTCTTTCATATATTTCATATCAATTAATAAATAATAAATTATATACAATTAATAATAATAAATAATATAATAATAATTAATATAATTATTGAGTATATTAATACAATAATTTAACCGTCTAATAACAGTGTTAAAAATAAAACTATGACAATATTGCAATTATTGATATTGTAATATAAAAGTTATCAATTACAATTCGTTTAAACAAAACATGTTCTTATCAATTTGCATAATTTTATTCTGATCTCCGATTAAGGTGAATTTCAGGGGTAGAGTGGGGGGGAGCGAGAAGAGTGGAGTAAACGAAAGATGAATAGAGAATCATGATGTTATATTTTTTGTAATAAATTGCATCTATGTTTTATCCAATAAATAGAGCTATTGACAACTAAAGACATCAAACTAAAGACAGAAAACATCGTGAAATGAAGGTTTTTGATAATATTCATGAAGTTTCATAAAAATATTATATTTATATTTTGATATTGTAATAAGGATCCACCAAAAAACATGTCATAAGGATAAACGATAATCTAGACGTGACGTGTCCGCCTCAAACGTGACATCCTTGATACTGGAATGAAAGAGCGTGACATATCAAGAAATATAGTGATAGCTTTTATTTACATTTTAATAATGTTATTTGAAATTAAATGACTCTTATAAAAGTGATATTAATGATGCACGAATATTCTGGAAGTTCCTAATATTAGCTTTTATTGGTATTTAAAGAAATAAATGCATAACGTAAATATAAACGTTCAATAGGAAATAGCTTAATTACAGTTCCCGCAGGAACCAACTATAAAGTAGATAACATCGTGCATGTGTAAATGTAGCCTTAATAAGCGACAAAGCTGAAATAATACTAATTTTAGATTGGAATAATTTTATAAAATTATTAAAGTTAGTTTGTTTGTGTAAATTTAATATAAAAAAAGGTTATTTAGTTTTGAGTTGATTATTGCATATTTACATTTTTGTTTTTGAACCAGAGATTTTGAAATAATTATTAAAATAAATGGTTTGCGAAGTGTTATGATTGGCTGTCATGCCGCCGCTGTGATTAACTGTCACGCTGTCAACCAATTAAAAAATATAAACACGTTTTGATCCGCCAAATAACTACTAGTCCAAATAGTATCAAATAACTTATTTTTTCCTTATACCTCGAAACTTTACATTTATCGAATATCTTATAATAACAAAAAGTCGATGGAAAGTGGTTCTTGACGTGGTGTTATTTGTGCTGGTGTACCTCAAGGAGAAGTATTGATACCTTTACTATTCTCAGTCTTCTTTAATACAATTAGTTATATATTGTCTTCTTCCTCCCACATGTATGGTTGAAAACTTTATTCTCAGGTCTGGTAGAATTGCCATTTACAATTGTTCGACTTAGTCAAGATCTGCGGTTTATCTTAAGTTAAAGCATCAAATATCGAACTGCTATTATTGACTTTTTAAGCATTATCGCTATAGTTCACTGGTAAACCTTCGCATCGATTACATTAGTTTTCAGTATATCCTACAAGGGTATTTTATAAACCTATAAGGGAAACCAAACGTTATCAAGGACAAATTAAATGAATTCAGTTGATAGAAAGATATAGTATATAGATAGAGATACTAGATAGATAGGGTACTTATCGATTAATAATTTAATTTAAAATATAAATAAAAATATATAAATATTATTTATAAACTTTATAATTAATTGTTTTGTTTACATTTTAATTTCTGTTGCAAATGCAATGCAATACAATTATGAACCTTAATACGTTCAAACAAATCAAAGTAAGATCAAATTGTACTGGTATATTTAATTAAACTCGAATGTAAGAGGGGGGGGGGGGGAGGTATTGAAAAGCGGAGGAGGGGAGGGTAGAAGTGTTAACGAAATATGAATAGAGATTCATGTTATACATGAACATGAAGTGATGGTTTAATACAATATTGTCATCAAATACAAATATATATTGGTATATGGATATAGGTAAACCTTGAAAAGAGATTTTTGACCCCAATGTTATCAAGTGATCATTTTGTTCCTGCTTTTCTTGTTCAGAGGATGATCATTGTTTGATTATTAGTAGATCAGTGATATAAAATTAGCAAGTTTTATTTAGATGTTAGTTTTAATTTAAAATTAAAATATTGGTTGAAATATATTCTGAATGCCTTCTGTACATTATATTTATCAACATTTTTATACAATAAAGAATTATAATATTACTGTCTTTTCAATAAGTCAACTGTCGTACACTAATAGATAAATGTAATAAAATAATTCATAAACATTTCAAGCTTTTGTTTTACGGTAAATTATTTGTTATATAAATATTTTTCTGACTAAAAAACTAATCCCCAGTGAAATTGGGACAGCGCTACCAACATGAAATAAACTTCTTAACTGTAACAAGTTCACGAATATACCTTCCTTGTGGTTTATTGTTTTATATTTTTATAAGATCATTATTTTGTAAATATGCTATCCTGCTTGTTTGTGTATTGTATTGAGTGCCAAACGAGCGGATAGCTCATATGCTAAGTGGTGCGGTCGCCGATGGACTTCTGCAAATGTGGAAAGATGCAAAGGCGTTGCTATTCCTGATATATAGGATGAAGGGTACTAAGATAAAAAGAAAGGAACAAGTGAGCTTTGAGCATTCAAATTCTTATTTATAATATAAAACGAGCCGATATTTTGTGAGAAGATGATACCTGCGTTGAACCGCCCCTTGGGAATGCGAATGAAATGAGCTCTAGTGACTCCGATACGGTTATACTTATTAAGCTCGCTTCTGTATCTTTATAGATATTTCATTGTTCTTCTACATATAGTAGGGGAAGGGGGGGCATAGTGGGGCCACGGGGCAAAGCGGGGCGCGCTTTACACAGCTTGAAGTAAACGCTGTACGAACTGTCAGATGCGTCGCTATGGTTGATCCTTAGACAGCATGGGACCTTCATAAGCTACCCACGCCCTATCGACAAGTGTTCGTGTGATATAAACAAAAATATCAAAACTAGTGTTTTTCTTAAAATTTTTTGTGAAATTGAATATCAATTCTTTCTAAAACTTATTTATGTACTGTGGTGTGTTATAGTTTATTAGGAATCAAATTCTCTGCTGATTTTTTAATCAAACAGCACACGGTGATTGAATGAAAGGTAAGATGGCATCAGTTTCTCTTTAATTTTGGCTAAGCCGGTGGGGCATAGTGGGGTATGGTGCCCGGGGCAAAGCGGGGTACTCACACAAAAGCCCCACTTTGCCCCTTTTTAAGGACTTCTAAGTAGTAATATATTTCTTTTTTACGTTTTTAGCTAATATGGTGCGCACATACAAAAGGAAAACTGAACAACATTCCTGGTCTATGCAAGCTATGAAACAAGCTGTACAATTTTGACCAGTAACATTACACAACCATTGCAGAAATAACACAATTGGATAAGAATATGCAAACTCCTCCTAGGCAGCCTTCTCCATAACTTGTTTGTTCGTGGATGGTCCAGACAAACAGACTACAGAACAAATAATGGCGGTGAAGAAAGAAAAAATAAAAAATAAAACTATTTAGTTTGGAAATTGTGTTTCGTTATGATGCACTATGCCCCATAGGCTACCCCACTTTACCCCTATGCACGGGGCATAGCGGGGCAAATGCCTTTTTTTACTTAAGTATTCACATCTCGTAGATTAATTACGTTATCAACATAAATGTATCCATAGTCATTCGCAATGAATTAGGCTATGATTTAAAGTTAACATTTTTAATTTAACCGCATTATTTTTTTTTTTAGAAATGTTTAAACCTTAAGTGCCCCACTCTGCCCCCTCTTCCCCTAAATATTATTAAATATTATTAAACATGCAACAATAAATCACAATATCAAATGCAAATCCGGCGATCTAAGAGAAATAGTTTCTGCATCATAATCAACAATTAAGTTTATCAAACCAAAAACTATTTCTAAAAAAAAGTAAAATTTATGGGTGATACTACCGTTTTTGAAGTACGCAATACGTGCAATAAACGATGATCGTTCTTAAATAACATATTATTAACCGGTTCAATTAAGTATGACAATCCAAACTAAACTTAATAAAAAAATTACTAAATTCACATAATTTAAATATTATGCAGATACTATTCAATTAAAATTCATTTAAACAAAGCGAGTTACGACCAAATCGCATAAGTATATTTAAATAAATGGGACCGCGAGGGTTTTAACGAGACATGAATAGTGATGAGAGTCGTGTATTGATGCTGTAATCTGAAAGGTTGTTGGACTAATGGTAGTAACCTCATACGCTGATCCACAGACCGAGTAGGATTGATTCCTACATAGAAAAAATTTTCGGGTGTGGTTCAAGTTTAGGTGGACACATTACTTGCTATATATTACTAAAATATTGATTTACGGTTCAAGAGTAAGAAATAGTCATGAATATAATGAAAAAGAACTTAGCCTCAGGTAACAGCAAACGGTTCTCTTTACTGATAACTGTTCCGGGATTATAAATGGAGAAAGTAGGTTTAAATCTCACCTCCGACTGAAAACTTTTTAAATGCGCTTAAAATTCCTATATTATTTTTTGAAGAAGATAAGACAAACTTTCATCGCGATGTTTACGCTAACAGACTAGTCAAAGGGCAATTTTTTACAATTTTAGGATCGAACCCATCATTTAAAAGTCAGGCATTCGAAAATCAGTTTCATAAAAAATCTATAAAATATATGCCCTATAGCAAATACAACAATAACAAACAAAATCGATTGAAGATATAAAGATCATTATTACTTCGTCATCAGTCGGAAACCTGCAAATGGTATGTTAACATAAAGTACAGTGACGGAGGTTCTGTTATTACATTGACGTTATAAGGAGGTTGTGCATCTTCATAGCGAGGCGATTATCACACTGATTTATATGTACGCATCTGCTTATGATTTAGGTCTAAGGTATGAGTTTTATTATTCTACTGTAAAACGAATGAGTAATCAAGTTACGGGAGGAAGCAATTGAATTAATTAAATTGAATTTTTAAATATATAAATGTAGGTGGTAAAAAGCTGCTTAAAATGACAAGATAAGAGATGCTTTTTCTCCGACGACACGGCCATTTCAAAGTGGGATTGTAATGTACATATCTATCTGTGGTTTACGATCCAATCTGAAATCTATACTTTCAAATATGGTATCGTATATTGTAGCTTAAAAGCTTTTGTCAATTTATTAAGACAACTTTATATAATGCTTTCGTTTATTATTATTCTAAATAAATGATTAAATAATACTAGTTATTCTTTTATCTTTATTTATTACGTTATGGGAATGACAACTAAAAGGAAACTAAATTAAGTTTAATATTAAGTACTATAAGTTAATATCAATCTATTCATAATTCAAGGACATTACAGTCGAGGCCTTCCTTGAAGGGTGTGTAGGTCATCTAAATCCGTTCCTAATAATTGATATAAACATTATAATTATCTTAGTAATTAGGAGAATATCAATCAGATAATATGTGTATTAATGAAAGATAAAATTAAAACTATCATTTTCTTAACCTTTGTCTATTTTGTGGATAATTTTCCACTTGGTTTAGTTCGATGTTATCAAATCAGCGCGAGTCTCGTGGCACGTAGTCCGTAATACTCACTGCCTCAGTAATCAATGTTTTCACATTGATGTAACATGTTACTGGTTGTTGTTTGTTATTTCACTCATATTTAACATCACATAGATTCTTGAACTTTCTAATATGTATTAGAACAACAAAACTACAGAACTGAATATACATTTATTTCACCGTAATTACTAACAATTAACAATGATTATGTATATATATAAGTGAGAAAAATAAATAAAAACACAGCATTATTAATAATTTTAACTTATACCTCATTTGCTACAGATATCAACATCTGTAGCAGAACTATCTCTGTTATGTTTATATTTTAATAATTTTCTTTTGATATATAAATATGTGTTATCAAAGATTTGTGAGGCAATAATGTATTTCATTATCACCCTTCTGAAGAGGTCACCTTAAATTGTGCAAAGGTCGGGTAACTTTTTAAGTTTCCGGTCGAAGTCAATGTTCACGGGAATAAATAAATTTCACCAATTTCCACCCTTGGCTTCTCGTTCTAATAGGGTTTTACATCGTAACTTCAGTTCGTTATTTATTGTATATATTTTATTCTTTTTACAAGGAAAAGCATATTGTACAAACATATATTTGTTACTAGCAATTACTAGCAACACTAATGTTACACTGAATTTCATAAATAGCAAATTTTTTTGTGCGAATCGACAACCAAAAACCAACCAAAGAATATATATTCCTTAAATTCTATCTCTTAACTGTAACAAATATAAAAAATATGTCTATTCTATTTCTAGTTTAACTCGTTAATATTAAGCTATATTCGAGAAATCAAATGATTAAATTGCAATATATAATTCTCTAAAGCTTTAATATAAAAAGACGAAAGTCGACAACTAGTTTCTCTTAAGAGGTTTATGTCTCACTGAGAGCTTAGTTTCAATTTCTCCTCATCCAGATGAATCTTTACGTTTGCTAGAGATTTTATTTAATTTGTTATGGTCTATAAAAGGATCGGTTCTCCGCCTTTTCGTCACAATGTTCTATCTGAGATTGATTCTTAAATGAGTTCTTTTTTTAAGATTAATTTTATATATTCGATAGGACTGGAGGCTACGATATTTGTGACTCTCCTACTATCATAGTCCTATTATCGTTTCTTTATCCTTTTTTTCTTTAAACATTTTTTTTTTTTTACTTTATGTCCGTAGACATTTGTCCATGCCTTTCATTGTAATTTTAAAACAATTTTGTCATGATTTAAATTGGTAACTTCGCAGGAAATTGTACACCTGCACAAGTTTTTGAATTTATTTAAATAATTAATAGTAATAATAAATAAAGTAAATAGTAGTAGTAGTAAGCTAGGTTAATAAGTTCACTAGCTTTTCCATAGCCTTAGAGTCACGGTAAGAAATTGCCATCTTGAGGTTGTACTCTATAATATAAAGCATAACTTTGGCTAACATGTTAACACAGTTTTAAATGTATTCATTTGCAATTAAACTTAATCGAAATATTTTATATCATTAAAATATGATTTACCATGTTATTAAAAAGTTTGAAAATATATCAGAGTAAAAATGTGAAAATATATTATTAAACTTTACATACGTAATATTCAATTCATATCTCGTTTATACCTCCCCGTTTCCTCCCATGTACATCCACCCGTCATCACAGTTCACCTCGTGTGTTCTGTGTAAATAAACGTGTGCATTTTCATTGTTACAGGATTTGTTTAAACAAATTAATTGAATATTGTGCAATCCAATTATATTTGTGGGTTATTCAAATTAGGTTAGTGTGACGTACTAATTTATTAAAGTTTTGGCGTATTTAATGATTTTATAACAAGTTTTACAATGTTAGATAATTTGCATAAAATATATCGTTTTAAGATCAAATCAAAGGTTTTATAGATATATGCTTCTTAAGTAAGACACTTTTTAACCTGCAAAATTTACTTCTTACTAGATTTTCAGAATATTTAATTAAATTACATCACAAATTTATCACTAAGGGCAGAAATCGAATCTGTAATATAAAGTTTTACCATATAAAAAGTTTTTTAAATATTTACATTAAAAATTACATCTTTTATTATACTATGATGTAAAAGTAAGGTAATGTTTTTTTATATTATTTTATAAGTTAAAACTATTCTTATTATAAATGTGGATAACCTAATATAAAATTCATTGTAATATCTATTCTCCTTATGTAAATAAATGTAAATGCCATTCTATAATCTACAATAAATTATTTTATTTTTTATTTATTATTAACTATTAATAAACTGAGAAGTATTCAAAATCAATTTTGATATTAAAGTTAATATAATCATATCGGTGGAACGCAACACGTACATTTACAAAACATTATATTGGACAGTTTATTTAACTAGGACAGACTAAACTAAATAAAAGAAATAAAATAAATCACGCAATACAAATATTATACGGGAACAATTCAATTTAAATTCATTTAAACAAATCGAGTTATGATCAAATTATATAATTATATTTTATTATACGCGACCGCCAGCACAAGGGAATGGGGTGTGGGGGAGGAAACAAGGGATGAATGAAGGGTGGGGGGGGTGATGAGAGTCGTTTGTACGACGTTTATTATGGATTGTATATTGACTCTGTCTTAGCAATATTAATACTGCAGTTTGATGGCTCGTGGGTTTAGTGGTCTGTATTTAATAAATAAAAAAAATCAAAGAAATAACAAACAACTAACAAAATCTTGCAATATTGAAATCAATTTAGTCATTATATAAAAAATACAAACATAAAAATTTTGTAAATGATGCTTATTAATTCAAATTTGTAAAGAGGAAGAATTGAAAAAAGCAATTAAATAAAAAACTATAAACATGACCACGCTTAAATATTCCACAAAAAATATTAATATTGTATTTAGGTATCTTTTGACATTATAATGAAGGATCGACTACAGGACTACATAATATTATGATATTGTGTGGTTATTGTCCAGAACGAGCCTTTAATCAAATATATTTAGTAACACACGTACAAGTCTAAACATAAAATCAGGCAAAGGCATACATCCTCTTTACTCACAACTGTTTCGGGATTATGTAATGGAGGACGTGAGGAATGCAAATTGTGAACTACAAATGAAAAATGTAGGGAAAATCTAGGTTCGAAGGTTACCTTTTGCTGGGGAATATCTTAATGTGCTAATATATATTTGAGTGTGTTTATGTCACCTAAATACTATAAGGTAAAAGATAAGGTAAACAAGTGGACGTTAATTTTTTAAGCAATGTTTTCTGTCACTTACTAGTCGAAGAACATTTTTTTTCAATTGCGATCTAATTCGATATCCATCAATTAAAAACATGAGAAGTATAACCTGTAACATAACAAATACCGACACAGAAACCATTGCATCTATTAACATAATTATGCAAATGACATCTTGTTACATGTTAATATGAAGTACAGTGACGGATGTTCTGTTATTACATTGAACGTTGTACATCTTCATAGCAAAGCTATTAACAGCAGACTGATTTATATGTACACAGCTGATTATGATTTATGTCTAAGATATGAGTTTTATTATTCTATTGTTAAAAAATACGCAGCTAATTAAAAAAAAACCATTTCTATTAAATAATAGAAGATTACAAAAAGAAAACATTTATTCTTATTAACTATAACATCCAGAGGAATTAAATAAGTCAATCGTGACAAATACGTTAGGAACTTAATTATTGATAATCATATTATAAAAATAAAGATAAGTATAATGATTAGAGTATGTTATTAAAAAGAATGTATAATTCATACATTACTTTTTTATTCGGAACCATATCTTATAATGTTTGTATTCTCCAAATAAAAAAGCTTCTTACAGTAATTGGTTATGTTACCTTATTTTAAGATTGATATACCTTTGTTATATTTGGATCCAATTTATTGAAATATATTTAATATAAAGATAATTTTGATACGACCCGAACGAAAACGTAAAAAGATATTTTTTCTGTATATAAATACATATAATGTAATTCGTCGTAACAATAATTTAGACACAATTGTTGTTTCATCTATTATTTGGCAGTCTTAAATATATAAACATTCTATTGTGAGAGAAGTTTTCATCTATCAATAATTCAAATATCTTGTCGGGTATTTAGGTCAACTAGATCAGAAACTAAATACGATTTGAAATTGTGAGCACTATAATTTAATAAGATTAGTTGTATCTTGTTGTACCAAAACTGCATGGACTGAACTATCCGTTTCGTTAACTTCATAATACTAAGTATCTTTCTATCAAAACAATTATGAAATATAATTATTACAGTAATATCAATTAAATAATATATTTATATATTATTAGGCTATTGAATAGCGTCGACATTGTTTGTAAGACTTATTTTTATTTACTCTATTTTCTTGGAGCGTATTATATATAACCCAAGTAAATATATTAATATTTAATTACAGTTCACTTCTTCAAAATGCAATATTTGTTCTTTTCGGAAAGTAATAACATTGTATATGAATTATAATAGTATATATGAATGTAGTTTATTTTCCTCATGGTTCGATGCAATGAAACCTTCTAGAGTTCGTAATACTCGCTGCGTCAATAATCAATGTTTAACATCGATGTAACTTGTTACTAGTTGTTGTTTGTTATCTGACTCGTATTTAACATCACATCGAGAAAGTTCCCGTTCTACTACAATGTGTATTATAACAACAAACTACAGAACACATTCATTTCATCAAAATTACTACCAATGTTATTTGTAAATATACTGACTTTTGCAGGCGACTTCGTCTGCCCATACATCTCATCATCAGTTATCACTTAACATATATACAAATACATACATGTTTTGTTATATTTTAGTTATACCTCAAATCAATTGTATTACTACTGCAATGATAAGCGAGACTTAGATGATATGACAACACTGCAACAAATTTTAAAAATTATCGTGAAACATTTTTGTTGCATTATATTAATTCCAAATCAGTTTTTTGTGTTCTGTTATAGAAATGTATTATACAACGGTATCATATATCTCTTTGTTGTTTAAATATTATACATAACATTGGTGACGCAGTAACGTATTTTATTATCAGTTGTCAAAAAGGTCATCTTGAAATTAGCATGGGTCGGCCTTTGAGAGTTTCCGACCGAACCAATTTTACCCTTTACTTATGGTTCTGCTAATATGATTTTGGTTTGTAGCTTCAGATCTTTATATATTATTTCAGATTATCTTTATAAAATTATTAAAATTATCATATTCCGGATAAATGCAAGTGGTTTTAAATGTTAAATTCATCGAGGCGGGAAGCGATACGATAGCTTATTAATATCGCAGGTTGGTATCGATAAATGATTAATAAATTATCAGATATAAATACGGATTTTATCGGATTGCTTTTCTTCCCCAAACACACCCGGGCAAATATAAGTAGATATTCATAAAACAAATATTTTTCAGTTCATTTCACTTCTTCCCCCCTCAACCTTTTCTGTTCTAATTATTATTAATGAAACATAAGTATGCAATTTCATAATAAATATATTTGTTTGAACAAATTATAATTGTATTGCGTATATTCCTATGAAGTGCATGAAATTTTCATTTGAAAGTTTCATTGAATTTCACCTACAGTTATTTAATTATAAACATTTTATTGATATTAAATTAAATCATTATTGATAGTAAATAATAAAATAATTATAATATTAAATAATTATATGTGTAAAGATTTGGCATGTTTTACTTAACTTCAATCATGAAGTTTTGAATATTATGTAAACTTCCTTAGTAAACTTTCCTTCTAGATTTTACGTAGAACATTTTGACGAATTGTCATTTAAAGTTCATAAAACTTACCTAACTTACTTCCATTTATAAGTTACAAAATAAAAATCATGGAATAAACTGTTTTTCATTATTACTTATTACATTTAAATAATATAAGAAGATTTCACTAGTACGAGTATATGTGTGTTCTTATTATAGCAATTTAAATGTTTTATACAACTGTTTATCTTCCTAACAAATGAATAAAGATGAATGTCATAAACACACTGTTTTTACTGAAAGCCTTATTGTTTACCTTTTTCTGATGAACGGTATAATAATTTATGTATTTTTGGTGATTAAAAATTGTATATTTGTTAATAAATAAAAAATAAACCATTTAAATTTACCATATACTCATTTATGTACTCGGCAGTCTTCTGGACAAGTTTAGTGACTTGTGTGATTAAATGTTTATAATATTAAGAAAAACTAAATGAACAAAGTGTGTCTTATTATCAATTGTTTTATTTCATTTAAAACGAGCTTTGTATGATGAAAAATTTTGTACTTGTAAAATGTTGGGAGTTTGAAATATTACACAAATATTAAATTTAATCTTACTTTTTAAAGCTACATCTAATGTCTAGTCAAATTTGTTTTATTTTATTAATATATATATTTGTTAATTTATAACTAATAAGAAATATATTCGCGTTTATCGTTTATTAAATAAAATTATAATAATAGCAGTAGTCAGCTACTCTGTCCTCGCACCTATCATCACATAAAATAAGAACCAATCTATAGGTACGTTTTATTGTAATTACAGCGCAAACCAACTTTCCGAAACGAAAAATATCCTATATATTTTCTATTGCCAATGTTATTGAAATTCCATTTTTTTTAACATGTGTTCCTATTTTTCCTATTAATTCTTATTTTTTCAGGTAATCTATAATCATACCTTATTTCATACATCCGAAGTAAAAATTATTTTTAGCGCTGTTTTAATATAATAATACATATAATAATACTTTAACAAATCTTATATCCAACAACACGATCTAGTTCCATTTTATATGATTTATATTTTATATACCGGATTTCTTTGATACTCTTTTAAGTAGTAAACATAATATGTATGAAGTGTTAATGTGTGTGTGTGTTTGTTCGTATGTTAATTAAAGAGACGTGAATGTGACTTACAGTTTGATATATTCATCTCATATGAAACAATATTTGCTTTATTCAAATTCAATATTAACCAACTCAACCACTCAAACCAATAAAAAGTCGAGACTGATATTTTAATAATGTATACTTACTAATGTATATAAATGTATACTTTTATATGAATTGAAATAACTTATATTTAATAATAAATAAATATATACATGGTAATGTAGTTTTTTTTATTACTATAGAATAAAGTAACGCCTAACACAATATCGTGTGTATTCTGAAGCACTCTCAGCGGGTCAAGAGTCTGAGGTTCGTGAAAGAGTGCGGCTGAAACATGTGAGCGACATTTTGTTAGAGATGTGAACATTTTGTGGATTTCATTGTTCGCTAGAACTAGTCTGGGATAATAGAATTTGATGAAATATATTGATTTTGTTTTACACCGTTTAATTTTCAGTTCACAACGCTTTTGCTAACGGCTTCGTCTGCCTCCTCACCTCACCTCTATCAGACTAATATGAACAACGATATAATATTGTCACACAATACACATACATGTATATATATATACATGTATGTTTTGATAGAAAGATACATAGTATTATAAGTAAACGAAATGGATAGTTCAGTCCATGCTGGTTTTGTACAACAAGAAACAACTAATCTTACCAAGATCATAATTTCAATACGGATTTTGTTTCCGATCTAGTCGACCTAAATACCCGTCAAGTTTTTGGATTATTGATAGATGAAAACTTCTCTGACAATCGACTGTTTATATCTTTAAGACTGCCAAATAAAAGATGAATCAACAATTGTGTCTAAATTATTGTTACGACGAATTATATTATATGTATTCATGTAGAAGGAAATATATTTTTTTACATTTCGGGTCGCATCAAAATTATCTTTATATTAGATATATTTCAATAAATTGGATCCAAATATAACAAAGGTATACCAATCTTAAAATAAGGTAAAATAACCAATTACTGTAAGAAGCTTATTTATTTGGAGAATACAAACATTATAAGATATGGTTCCGAATAAAAAAGTAATGTATGAATTATATATTCTTTTTAATAACATACTCTAATCATTATACTTATCTTTATTTTTATAATATGCTCATCAATAATGAAGTTCTTAACGTATTTGTTACGATTGACTTAATTAATTCCTCTGGATGTTAATGAGAATATTAATCTTCTTTTTGTAATCTTCTATTATTTCATAGAAATGTAATTTTTTTAATCAGCTGCGTATTTTTTAAAAATAGAATAATAAAACTCATATCTTAGACATACATCATAATCAGCTGTGTATATATAAATCAGTCTGCTGTTAATATCTTTGCTATGAAGATGTACAACGTTCAATGTAGTAACAGAACATCCGTCACTGTACTTTATATTAACATGTAACAAGATGTTATTTGCATTATTCTGACTAATAGCAGATAATTATGTTAATAGCTGCAATGGTTTCTGTGTCGGTAATTGTTATATTGCAGGCTATACTTCTCATGTTTTTAATTGATAGATATCGGATTTGATCGTTATTTTAAAAAAATGGTCGGCGACTAGTCAGTGCAAGAAAACATTGCTTAAAAATTAACGTCCTTTACCTTATCTTTCATCTTGTAGTATTTAGGTGACATAAACACACTCCAATATATATTAACACATTAAGAGATATCCCGGCGACAGGTAACTTTCGAACCTAAGTTTTCCCTACATTTTTAATTTGCAATTCTCAATTTGCATTCTACACGTCCTCCATTACGAAATCCAGAAACAATTGTGAGTAAAGACATTCTTTGCCTTCACATTGGTCTTACTAACCTTTATGTAAACAAAGGTAAAACATAAGCACCAGGCATTTTATGTTTAGACTTGTACGTGTGTTACTAAATATATTTGATTAAAGGCTTGTTCTGGAAAATAACCACACAACACCATAATGCTATGTAGTCCTTTAATCGACCCTTCATTATAATATCAAAAGATACCTAAATACATTATTAATATTTTATTTTGTGGAATATTAAAACACTTTGATGTTTATACCTTTTTATTTAATTGCTTTTTTCAATTCTTCCTCTTTACAAATTTGAATTAATAAGCCTCATTTACTAGTTAATATTTTTTATATCATGAATAAATTGATTTCAATACTATAAGATTTTGTTAGTTGTTTGTTATTTCTTTAATATTTTTTATTTATGAAATACAGATCACTGAACCCACGAGTCATCATATTGCAGTATTAATATTGCTAAAACAGCATCAATATACAATAAATAATAAACGTCGTATACACGACTCTCATCACTCCCCCCTTCATTCATCCCTTGCTCCCTCCCCCTCACCCTATTCCCTTGTGATTATATATTAAAAAATAATTATAATTTGATCGTAACTCGATTTGTTTAAATAAATTTAAATTGAATTGTTCCCGTGTAATATTTGTATTGCGTGATTTATTTTCTTTCTTTTATTTAGTTCAATCTGTCATAGTTAAATTAACTGTCCAATAAATGTTTTGTAAGTAAACGTACGTGTTGCGTTCCACCGAAACGATTATATTAACTTTAATATTAAAATTGGTTTTCAGTACTTCTGTGTTTATTAAAAATTAATTGTCAATTATGTGCCAGATATTTTAAATTACTAAAGCCTTATTTATATTTATTTACATAAAAAGAATAGAAACTACAATGAATCTTATATTAGGTTATCCACATTTATGATAAGAATAATTTTAACTGACTTCAAATGGAACAAAATCGAATATAAAAACCTTACTTTACTTTTTTATTTTTTTCTGTAAATATTTAAAAATATTTACAGAAAATTTATATATGTTACAACTCGATAAAGACGACCATAACGACATATGCAATGCTACATTTGTCAACAAGAGACGACACCATAGCTCAGTTGGTGAAACATCTATGACCGCGATAGATTACCGGTTCGAGTCCAGGTGTCAGTGATAAATTTGTCAATGTGATTTTATTAAGTATTCCAAAAATCTAGTAAGAAGTAAATTTGAAGGTTGAAAAGTGTCTTATTTAAGAGGAATTTGATTTGGTTTTAATACGATGTCTCATATGCAATTTGCATATAAGTTATCTTAAATTGTAAAACTGGTTTTAATATCATTAAATACATCCAAACTTTAATAAATTAGCACGTCACACTAACCTAATTTCAATAACCCACAAATGTAATTGGATTGCACAATATTTAATTAATTTGTTTAAACAAATCCTGTAACAATCAAAATGCACACGTTTTTTACACAGAGCACACGAGGTGAACTGCGATGACGGGTGGAGGGTACAAGGGAGGAAACGGGGAGGTATAAACGAGATATGAATTGAATATAACGAGACTTGTAAAGTTTAATAATATATTTTCACATTTTTAGGTACTCTGATATATTTTTTTACATGTTAGCCAAGTTATGCTGTTTAAAATGTTTAAAGAAAAGAAGGGTAAAGAAACGATAGTAGGACTAGAATAGTAGGAGAGTCACAAATATCATAGCCTCCAGTCCTTTTGATAATATACTTAATTAATCTTAAAAAAAAAACTCATTTAAGATTTAATCTGAGATAGAATATTGTGACGAACAGGCGGAGAAACTATCCTTTTATAAACCATTACGGATTAAATAAAATCTCTAGCAAACGTAAAGATTCGTCTAGATGAGGAGAAATTGAAACTCAGCTCTCAGTGAGACATAAACCTCTTAAATGAAACTAGTTGTCGACTTTCATCTTTTTATATTAAAGCTTGGGAAAATTATCTATTGCAACCACGTCGATTTTTGAAATATAGTTTAATATTACGAGTTAAAGCGAGTATCCACATTAAAATAGAAAACTATACATATAATACAATAGTGACAAGACAAAATGTTCTGGATATTTTTTATATTTCTTACAGTTCAGAGATAGAATTTAAAGAATAAATTTTTTTTTCGTTGGTTTATTTGTACAAAAAACTTATGCTATTTATGAAATTCAGTTTCATATTAGTGCTGCTGGTAATTGCTACTAAAATATATGTTTGTACAATATGCTCTTCCTTGTAAAAAGAAAAAAAATGTACCATAAATAACGAACTGAAGTTACGACTATTAGTAGAACCAGAATCAAAGAGTTGAAATTGGTGAAATTTCTGTTCTATAGTTTTGTTGTTCGAATACATATTAGAAAGTTCAAGTATCTATGTGATGTTAAATACGAGTCAGGTAACAAACAACAACCAGTAAAATGCTACGTCAATGTGAAAACATTGATTACTGACGCAGTGAGTATTACGGACTACGTGTCACGAGACTCGCGCGGGTTTGATAACATCGAACTGGACCAAATGGAAAATGATCTAAAAACAGACAAAGGTTAAGAAATTAAAGGTTTTAATTATGTATATAATATACCTATATAGATAAATATATTCGAAAAATATACAAAATTAAAAAACCACACTCACGCAAGCTGTTAACGCCTTTTATTAATATTACACATTATCTGATTGATATTCTCCAAATTACTAAGGTAATTATAATGTTTATTCCGATTGTTAGGAACCGATTTGGTTGACCCACATACCCGTCAAGGAAGACCTCGATTGTAATGTCCTTGATTTATGACTAGATTGATATTGTGTATATAAAGTTGTCTTAATAAATTCACAAAAGCTTTTAAGCTTACAATACATGAAACGTCATTAGTAAAGTATAGATTTCAGATTGGATCGTAAACCACCAACAGATTTCTACATTATAATCCCTCTTTGATATGGCCGTATCGTCCGAGAACTGACATCACTTATCTTGCCATTTTAAGCAGTTTTGTACCACCTACATTTATATACTTAAAAATTATTTAATTAATTCTAGCTAAATTCTTTTTCATTAGATTCTTGAACTGGTTGCTAAATGAATGTGATTTACTAACTCTTGAACCGTTAATATATTTTTGAGTAATATATATAGTAATGTTTCCACCTAAACTTGAAACACATACGAAGAATTTTCCCATATCGGAATCAATTCTAGTCGATCTTTAGATCAGCGTATGAGGTTACTAATTATTAGTCCAACAACCTTTCAAATTACAGCATCAATATACACGACTCTCATCACTATTCATGTCTCGTTAAAACCCTTGCCCTCGCGATCACATCTATTTAAATATACTTATGCAATGCGGTCGTAACTCGCTTTGGTAAAATTATTTTAATTGAATAATTGCTGCATCACGTTTATATTATGTGAATTATAACGTTGTTTTATTAAGTTTAGTTTGAATTGTTTTACTTAACTGGACCGGTTAATATTATGTTATTTAAGAACAATCATCGGTATTTGCACGTATTGCGTTCTTTCCAAACGGTAATATCAGTAAAGTTTGAATAGTTTAGAAATAGTTTTGGGTTTGTTATAAATAGTTGTTGATTATAAAGCAGAAAATATTTCTCTTAAATCGTGGTATTTGCATTTGATGCTGTGATTTATTGTTGAATGCTTCATAAAATTTACTACATGTAGAAGAATAATGAAATATCTTTAACGATACCGAAGCGACATTTATAACGTACTTTTGAAAATCCTAACCAATGTTTCCAATTTTATATTATAGAATAACATTGAAAAGTTGAAATTGCTTATTAACATGTTATCTTTATCCGTGTTATAAAAATCATTCACACTGGCAGTATTAAGATCTGCAACCTCTGACAAACCATTATATCACTCTGCCAATCGAGTTACCGTGCCTATACGAACCTTGATTAAACTACTATTATAAATATAATCCTCCTTATCGGGATCACTAGAGGTCATTTCATTCAAATGTCTAGGAGGTGGTTCAAGGCAGGTATCATCTTCTCACAAAATATCAGCTCGTTTCATATTGTGAATAAGAACTTGAATGCTCAAAGCCCACTTGTTCCTTTCTTTGTTTCTTAATATGCTACATCTTATATATCAGAAATTTACATCTTTCCACATTTGCGTTAGTCCATCGGCGACCGCACCACTTAGCATATGAGGCATCTGCTCGTTAGGCACTCAATACAATATAAAAACGGGCAGTATAATATGTATACAAAATAACTAACTTATAACAATTGAACCATAAGGAATTTATATTCGTGAACTTGTAACAGTTGAGAAGTTTATTTTATGTTGGAAGCACTGTTCTAATTACACTGGAGATTAGTTTTTTAGACGAAAAGATATTTATATAAGAAATAATTTACCGTGAACAAAAGCTTGAAATGTTTATGATGTTTATTTTATTACATTTACTTATTAGCATACGACAGTCGACTTAATGAATATACGGTTATTATAATATTCTCTATTTTATAAAAATTTTGATAAACATAATATACAGAAGGCATTCAGAATATATTTTTATCCAATATTTTAATCAAACTAACATGTAAATGAAACTTACTAAATTTATATCAGTCATATGCTAATAATCAAACAATTATCGTCGTATTAACTAGAAAAGTAGAAACAAAATGATAACTTTATAACATTTAAGTCGAAAATATCTTTTCCAGGTTTATATCCATATATCAATAAGTATTTGTATGCGATGTCATTATTGTATTAAATCATAACTTCATATCTCGTCATAAATAAATCAATCAATCTCTATTAATATCCCTTTAACACTTCTACCCTCCCCTCCTCAGCTCTTCAGTACCCCTTCCCCATGTACTCTTCCGAGTTTAATTAAATATACCAGTACAATTTGATTTTACTTTGATTTGCTTAAACTTATTTAGGTTCATAATTGAATTGCATTGCATTTGCAACAGAAATTAAAATGCAAACAAAACAATTAATTATTAAGTTTATACATAATATTTATATATTTTTTAATTCTCTTTCAAATTAAATTATTAATTGATAAGTACCCCCCCCCCATCTATCTAGTCTCTCTATCTTTGTACTGTCTCTTCCTATCAACTTAATATATTTAATTTGTCCTTGATAAAATTTGGTTACCCTTATAGGTTTATAAAATAAAATTGTCAGAGGCACTGAAAACTAATGAAATCGATGTGAAGTTTCACCAGTAAACTATAGCGATAATACTTACAAAATCAATAATAGCAGTTCGATTTTTGATGCTTTAACTTAAGATAAACCGTAGATCTTGACTAAGTCGAGCAATTATAATAGCAAGTCTACCAGACCTAAGAATAAAGTCTTAAACATTACATGTGAAAGGAAGAAGACAATTCATAAGTAATTTTATTGATGAAGATTGAGAATAGTACAGGTAAGAATACTTCTCCTTGAGGTACACCAGCATAAACACCACATCAAGAAGAAATGCTTTATCGATGCGATGTTAACGTCCATGGGAGTAATTAGTTACAGTCAATGTTATTAAAGGTATTCACAAAGTCTAGCTAATTCAATTATATTAACTGCCCACTCATTTGGAACACTAATTTTATTTAAGATAGAAACTATATTTTTTTGGGACTTTGGAATGAAGAGATATAATAAATCATCATAGGAGCTGGATAAATTAAGAAAATTTATGATAATAAGAGTTAGAATATTCATAATGAAAATAGAATCCTGTAAATGTATTTTAGCGGTTATTTTATTATATACCTATATCTGCGTGAAGACCTACCTACCTTAGTCAAAGTGTAATAAATGATTGAATTTACTGATGTAAATTTATATTTTTTTTTTTATTATTATGTTCATACTTTAGGTTACTTCTTCGTCGTATATTATAATATAATTATTGTATAACCTGTGATTTGTAAATATTGGAAAGGAATAATTTATTATAATTTATATGACATTAAATGATAACAAGTCCCTGGAGCGTTGTAAATAAAATTGCGATAACATTTGAACATGTATTATCTACCCACATCGACGTGCAACACCTTTTTATTACGACGTGACCACGTGACCACGTGACCATCGACTTTTTGTTATTATAATGTATTCGATAAACGTGAAGGTATATTTCGAGGTAAAAGGAAAAAAAAAAGATATTTAATAGTATTTGGAGTAGTTATTTGACAGATCAAAACACAGTGTTGATATATTCTAATTGATTGATAGCGTGACAGATAATCACAGCGGCAGGCAGCATGACAGCCAATCATAACTCTTTACAAACCATTTATTTTTAATGATTATTCCACAAGATCTGGCAAATCACAGATTTAAATATTCAATTATCTACTCAAAACTAAATAAGATTTTTTATATTTACACAAAAAAACTAACTTTAATACACTTTACAAAATTATTCCAATCTAAAATTAGTATTATTCCAGCTTTGTCGCTTATTAAGGCTACATTTACACATGCACGATGTTATCTACTTTATAGTTGGTTCCTGCGGGAATTGTAATTAAGCTATTTCCTATTGAACGTTTATATATACGTTATGCATTTATTCCTTTAAATACGAATAGTAGCTAATATTAGGAATTTCCAGAAGGTTCCTCCAACATCAATATCACTAGTTATAAGAGCCATTTAATTTTATATAATATTATTAAAATGTAAATAAAAGCTATCACCACATTGCTTAATACATCACACTCATTCATTCCAGAATGAAGAGTGTCACGTTTGAGGCGAACACGTCACGTCGAGATTATCGTTTATCCGTATGACACGTTATTTGGTGGGTCCTTATTATAACACCATAATATAAATATCATATTTTTATGAAACTTCTTTTCAATTTGTTGAATTTAGTCTTTAGTTGTCAATAGCTTTATTTATTGGATAAAAAATTGATGCAATTTATTATTAAAAATATAACATGAGTTTGCATTTCAAATGATCTAATTACATACATATAAAAGCTCTCATGATTCTCTATTCACCTCTCGTTTACTCCACTTTTCCCTCCTCCCCCATTCTATCCCTGAAATTCACCCAAATCGAAGGTTAAAGTAAAATTATGCAAATTAGTAAGAACATGTTTTGTTTAAACGAATTGTAATTCATAACGTTTATATTACAATGTCAATAATTGCAACATTTTCATAGTTTATTATTTTTAACATTGTTAATAGATTGTTAGACTGTTGTATTAATATACTTAATCATAGTATTATGTATTAAGCTTTTTATATTTCATATCAATATCACAATTAAAGCGACACTGAAGCCTAATTTTTAATAATATCAAGGAAGTGTTTAGAGGATTTTGAAAGGGTTTTAAAATTATAATGAATAAATTGCTGACAAAAATATGGTTTTAATATTATTTATAAGTACAATACTGTTAGTAACAAATAGGCTTATAAATATATAGCTTCAATAGTTAGTCTATAATATGTTTCAAGCTGAATCCACTAGAGAGGCTTGGCGAGTCGCTAATAGAGAAGGGCCTCATGTTTCATAGTCGCAGTAAACAAATATTTAGCATTCGAGATGCATTATGCATCGTAAATGGAAATGAATCACAAAAGAATATGTGAAACGAATTATAAGTCATATTTAATTACACATTTCACAATATTACATGTAAATACTTTTAACTATATTATTGAAAATAACATGATGATAATTAAAGTAACAAAATGAACATATATTCAAATAATCATTGTTTAGTTTTTTGCAGTTGTTTGTTGTATTTGTTTTGAGATCTTTTATTTCCATGTATCTTTTGATCGGATGCATTTTTGTTCTATGAAAGGAAAACGCATTTTGTTCTTTATCTGTAGTTAATTCAGAGTCTAGAACTGAAGTTAATTAATCTCTACCAGAGATTAGGTTTATTTAAATCATTTCCATTGCCTCGAGATAAATTGTATGTTTGTATTCTTATTTCCGTTGTAGTTTAGTTATTTTAAAATACTACTATAATAACCATGTGTTCTGTAAGTATATGAGAATCAATGTAACATATATACCATGAGATCAATATAAATATTGAAGGCACATAACAGCTTCTCACGTGGAAGATACGAGCACGCGCAGGGACGTGTCTTGTGCTAATGTGTGTCTGACACATCTTATAAAATAAAAATATAATCACAGGAAACAATATATATATCTAAAAAAATCGAAAAATGCTTTAAAATTATTAAGAAAATATGCAGAACGTTTATAAAAGTAGAACTAAAGCAGAGAAAGCAAGCTAAAAAATAAGAAGATAAGGAGCAGTATATTTCAATGTATCGCTCACTTGTCACACTCACGTTTTAGATGAAGGAGTTTAATGACACCATGTTGTATAACTACTAAAGATATTATTTTATAGTCATATAGGTTTGTGTGTACGTGTGACAACAGTTTGTCAATTATATAAATAGCTTTGCCAAGTTACAGTGTAATATAAGGCAGCAAGGTTCTGAAGGATATATATTACACCGACAGAGTCACCCACTCCACGGAAATTGACGTTCGTCACGACTCCAAACACATAGTTCGTTCCCCAGAATTAGTTTAAATAGATTACAAATATTTGAAAAAAGTTTTTAAAATAGAATTAGGTACACAGTTTTTAAAATATATGTAAGTGATTTGGCACTCTTTACGGTAGCCGTGTATAGTTGTCTAGCTAATCAGAATATTAACAGATTAATATTATAACAATAAAAACACGGAGTAAGAGATCGCTATATATCTATACATTAGTAATATGTTTATAAACAATATACAATGTTTATTTTTAATATTATTTGTCTTTTAATTAGCAGAGCACGAGAAAACATGAGTCTCTTAACCGTTTGGGAGACCTTTTTTGTATTTAGTTGTCTCCAGAATGCGACTAGATAATTAGCATAAAATTTTCTCATGTATTTTTGAGCCAAACGCGGATGTTATAGCGAAAACAGATTGAAAAACTGTTTAGCCATTCAAAAGTTATTAAGAAAAGAAGAAAGGAGAGGGGCTCAGCTCAACACCCGCCGCGCACGGTTGGCGGATCTTAGTATAGTATTGAGTTACAAGTAAGTAAAATTAAGACAAAAATTTTCATATTATATAAAAGGTTTTTTAAGGAGATGGAAGGGCAGAAGCTGGTCTATATTTACGAATACTATTACTTCACTATATACTTGTTATTATTAATTCGTAGATGACAAATTATTCACTTATTTTAAGATTCGGACTAATTATAAAGATAAATAAAAACACAAACTGTTTGTTATGCTCCTTTAAAGGAATTACTTAAATTTATCGAAGCGATGAAAGAAACAGTCTATTTAATATTAGCATTAATAAAGATTAAGTAAATAAATAGTTTCGCACAATAACTCCTAAACCCCCTGAATGATAGTCACCCTACAGAAGTCAGTAAACACTGTAATTTATACGATCACGTACGACATCACATGCTCCCTTCAAAAAACATACTCTAATAGAGTTTTTCAAGCACTGTATCCTCGGCTTAGAATGAACTATAATACTATTATTGTTGTGTTAATAGCCTTTTCGGATTGCTCAGATTTTGATGATAAAAACGAGAACTTTATAAAAGCTGCTTTTCTTTTAATGAAGAAATAAAAAATCTAAGATTTTATTAACACCGATGCTTTTTTGTAATAAACGATTTATATTATTATTAATTAACGACAAAATAAATTAATTTTACTTAACGTAACTTAGTATAACCGTAATAGCAATAACAAATAAATTATATGTTCACAAACATTATTTATAACTACACATTACTTACACTTGAAGAAGTGATAAAATTATTTTCATTAAAATATTATAAATAATCAAATAACGTATATTGTATAAACAAGGAGACCCACGTGCTAAACGGTACAAATATGTTGTTTTGTTAAAATATGTTTTATATATTTGAGACGTTTATAAAATAGGACACTCTGTTTTATTTCAAATATATTATATAAAAATCAATGTTATATAAATCGCTTTTCAAGTCTTTTTTCTTTCAATATAGATAACAAATCAAACTACACTTTTTACCAATGTTTTTTTATCTCTCACTCAAACAAGGTCTACTTGTCATTGTAATACAGATGTTACAAATACTTTATACATAATAATATATGATTACCCTAGTTATTGAAGGTGTTACCAGCTGATGGAACTAAACTGGAAGCTGGAGAACTTCTTGAAAGAGACGTTAATATCTCTTGACAAACCTTGAGGAGATAATATTTCAGATTATGGTGCATATTGTTTTTTTCATATAATTGTTATACATATATTATCTGTGAGCAAGCTTATATACGGTCGACCTTGTGGTAAATAGCCGCTGATATCTGCAGAATCTGCGTTAGTTGAAATTCGGAAAATGAAAAAGTAAGAAAGAAATGGTTTGGGACCAAATGATCGGCCCTTTTTTACGTAAGGTAAAAAATAATAGATTTTTAATTCTTATAAGATAATTTTGGAAGAATTAAATAAAACAACACTTTGGAATTATAGAGATATAGAAAATATAGAAAAAAACACGCGAAAATTATGTATCAAAATTTTTGATAATATTGTCACTATATCAACTACATCATAAAGAAAAAGTATGTGTGCGACATATTTGTAACGGTAACACCGAAACAGGTTGTAAATATTGTAAATGGGTTCAGACGCTCACGGAAAGTAGGTAGATGTAAAATAACAAATAAATAAGACCAACTGTTGTAGAAATTGTAATCATAACTTCTTTCTTGTTTCCCGCTAAGTATACTTATAGTTCATGTTCAATTTCTGTCGTCACTTAAAGAATTAACAACTTTATAAATTATAATTATTGGTGAACAGATAACCTACTACGAGGGCCAAACTGAAAGTTTTTAGAACTGGCCACTTAAAAGCATTATATTAAAAAAAATAGTTAAAATTTTGAAAATAGAACTCTTTACCAATATTATTGAGTGTAAATTTCATTCATTTGTCATTTGTTTTACGATTTGGCGGCAAATTGAAAATTGTCTGTGCACGTCAGAATGAATTTAAGCCGAGAAAATTTTCGTGCAATGATTTTTTATGACTTTCGATGTCATTTAAGTCAACAAGAAAGTTATGATAGACTTCGATTGGCTTTTCAAGATGAAGCCCCATCTCGTGCCACAGTTTACAACTGGTTTAATGAATTCAAACGTGGTCGAACTAATCTCACCGATGATTTGCGTGAGGGACGGCCTTCTACAGCGACGACTGAAGATAACATCAGTGTTGTGCGGCATATGATAGAGACTGACAAAAGAGTGACCTATCAGCAGATTTGGACAAGTCTAGGCATAGGTATGAGTCAAGTGCACAAAATCCTCCATGAACATTTAGCGGTCAGGAAGCTTTGTGCCCGCTGGATACCGCATAATTTGACCGAGGCTCAAAAACTCCGCCGTGTTGATTGGTGCCGAGAAATGATCCAAAAATTTAACGGAGGTGACTCAAATGCTGTGTTCGACATACTAACGGGTGACGAAAGCTGGATTTACTGTTATGATCCGGAAACCAAAAGACAGTTTGCTCAGTGGGTGTTTCCTTCCGAAGAGTTGCCAACTAAAGTGAAGAGAGGTCGAAGTGTTGGAAAAAAGATGGTAGCTTCGTTCTTCGGAAAGACAGGTATTACGCGACAGTAGTCTTAGAGGATTAGAAAACAGTTAATGCAGAGTGGTATACTAACAATTGTTTGCCATTTGTCTTGGAAAAAGTTCGAGAGAAACGACCTCGCAGCAGGATCCTCCTTCATCACGACAATGCCTCGTCGCACACCGCCAGGCAAACGATCGTCTATTTGGTGACCTCAGACGTGGAATTACTGGGTCACCCGCCGTATAGCCCCGACCTCGCACCCTGCGATTTTTATTTATTTCCGAAAATAAAAGAAAAACTTCGAGGAAAACGTTTTATAGACGCCAAAGAAGCAGTGGCTGCGTTTCAAAACGCCGTCGAAGAGACCCTAAGGCCGAGTGGGCAAAGTGCTTTTCTCAATGGTTCCATCGAATGCAGCGATGTATTGATGTAAATGGACGCTATTTTGAAAAGTTACAATAAAACTAATAACTTGCTAGAATGCTTAGTTTTTGATTTTCTAAGAACTTTCAGTTTGACCCTCGTAAGTGTGATTTTAAACATTTGAAGAGTGCTGTTTTGCCAATGTTAAATGACATTGTTTTTTATATAAACTTAGATAAACCTAAACAGAATACCGACCATATTTTATACGGTGTGATATTTTCCAATTCGATGAACAAAAAGCTCATATCGTCCATGTCATGAATATCCACACTATTTTTCTAACAAGCTTTCTGAAACCTCACGTAAGTAATAACTCCTGACGTGACGCACTCAGGTGTGCACTAGGCTCTATTTGATTGCTTTAGTAATGTTGCTTCATTATAAATATACTAAGTTAAGACAGAGTCACACCTTCTCAAAAAAAAATTGTTTCAATTACTCAGTAAATAAATATACATATATATTTTTATTTTCAGTGTGAGTACCAAATCCATTGGTTCGGAGAACGTAAATGACGTGAATCAGAAACCATTGAATCCGATCCTACCAAATTGTTAAAAGGTATATCATAAATCTTGGAAATAAATCGTCGCTCTTTCTATCTAATGAAAAGTTCGCACTATCCTTTTGGACGCATGTCATTAAAGATCTATGTCAAAGTGGCTAAAAGGGAGAACAAAAAATGTAATATGAACAAATCTAGCCTGTAACACAATGTAACATAGCACATCCTCGCGTGAATAGAGATTGTCTTCTATCTAAGGCCTGTGTCTTCATAAGAAATCCTTCCTTTTGTATCCGTTTTATAAGGGCCTAGATATATACAGAGGTCCAGGTAAATGGATGTTTGTCACTACCTGTGTTGGTGATTCGTGATTTTTTCAGAATTTTATGTAAAGAGATACACAATAAATATATGTAAGAATTATTTTAAATTTATATTTTTTATAATACGAAAGTATAAAAACGTGAAGAATGCAAACCTAAAAATTAAAAAAGTAATAAATGAAATTTGGTAAATTAAAAGTAATGTAGAACAAAAACTTAAATCACGAAGCAATAATTCTAATCGTCACCTGATAGAAAAAGATAGAAAAAATTTGTCGAGTGTTGAGAAGACGAATGGCCTCACCATATTGACACCGATCCGCTTCGTTTGAGAAAGGACACCTCTTATTTATAAGAAGGGATTCAGCGAATGTCGTATACGTAATACGTCAGTCATTACTTGATATATTTCAGAATTACTTGATTGTTGACAATTTATTGTTACAATTTATAACTTTAATCTTATTTAAATAAGGCATGTTTAATTTTGCTTTTTATTTAGTAATATTAATTTCTATTTATAATTTTTGCTATTTAATTAATTTAACTTTATATTTTGTCTTTGTTCTCTTACTGGGTCCACTGTGGGTCCAGAATGATGGATTTTGGAGATGTTTATCTTGTATTTGGATGGTTAATTACTTATTTATTCATTGAGATAACGAATGAAAACGTAAATTTTTAGGTTGTGGTATTAAGAACTTTTTTATGGATTTTCTTCTAAATCAATATTCTTATAAGAACCAAAAGTTGTAATTCATATAATTATTGACTATTGATTAATAAATATTTGGTAGCTTTGACAATTAAAAAAAATTGTAAAAAATAGCTTTGATTATTGACTCTCAAAAATTTCAATAACCATATAATATAATCTGTCCGGTACTTTTATTAATTACAAACAACAAGTAATTATTCCGATAACATTAACAGAAAAGTTTTGATTATTTTTAAAAATTACTCTTTTTATGCAAACCAGCTTATGGGTCACGGATGATACGTGATCACCGCCACCAATGAACTCTTGCAACATCCGAGGGTTCACAAGAAAGTAGGAGTAAACGTCTTTTTTGAAAAGACAGTTTGTTCACCATTGCAGTGATACATAGAAGAAAGGTCGAAAAGTGGAAGATGGCTACGGAAGGAAAGTGAAAGATCGCCACGCATCCATGAAACCAACATCCAAAAATCTAAACGTGTCCTTGCATCCGTTATTTAATTACACAGGACTAACGAGGTGAACTGTGATGTCGTAGGTGGGGGGTACAAGAGAGGTAACGAGCAGGTATAAATGAGCAATGAATAGAATATTATGGCATATGTTAGAAGTTAGGTTAAGTTAAGAAGTCTATTTCATGTTGGGAACTCTATTCCAATTTCACTGGAGATTTTAAGACGAAAAGGTACTTACTTAGATGTGGCGGTTAAGCATTCTTAATTTTTTAAAGAAAAAACACGTCATTAAGGATACAAAATAAAAAAAAACTGTTTACTCAAAATATGCGCCATAGCTTGATACACATTTTCTCCATCCCACTAGCAATTCGTGGATGCCCTTCCAAAAAAAATGTTTATCTTTCGAAATTTTTCGACATCTTCGTAGTTCTCGAAGTGTTTCGTAGAGAGCGCATGCGACATTGATGAAAATAGATGGTAGTCAGATGGAGCTAGGTCTGGTGAACATGGCGGGTGGGGCAAGAGTTCCCAGCCAAACGTAGAAATGGTGTCTCTTACCGCTTTCGCTGTGTGCGAGGGGGGATTTTCGTACTGTAAAATCACCTTTGCGTACTTTAAAGCCCATTCTGGTCGCGATGCTTCAAATTGACCATTTGTTCACGGTAACGAACGGTGTTGACAGTTTCACCTGGTTTAAAAGCTCATGGTACACAACCCCGTCTGATCCCACCAGATACACAGCAATGTCTTTTTTCCGAAGTGATTCGGTCTTGCGGTGTATGTTGACGGTTGACCCGGGTCTACTCATGATTTTCTACGTTTTGGGTTTTCAAAATATATCCATTTTTCGTCTCCAGTTCCGATCTGATGCAAAAAAACTTTTTCGTTCATGTCGACAAAGCAAAATGTCGCACACTGCTCTGCCCCTTTCCATCTGTCTGTCGTTTAGCTGATGAGGTACCCATTTCCCTGCCTTCTGCATCTTTTCCATAGCATGCAGACGGTCACATTTCGTTCGGCGACCAACGCTTAACCTTTCCGCCATTTGTTGTTGAGTTTGTGTATCGTTATCGACCAGCAATGTAATTCAGAATCTTCGATTTTTTTTAGTTGAACTAGTCGTTCTTTACCTTTCAAGTCATAATCACCACTATTAAATCTTCTAAACCACCGCACGAAAGCGTCCTACGTTAGGACATTGACATGGTATCTTTGTACAAGAATTCGTCGGCTCTCACTTGCACTTTTCTTTTGGTTAAACAAAAATAGCAATACGTGCCGCAAATGCTCTTTATTTGGCTCGTAACTCGTCATTTTCACAATACGAAAAAAATTATGCGAACGCGAAATCATACAAACAATAATATCGTTTTAAGTTTTTTAAAGCCGTTAGCAAAGCGTTGTGAACTGAAAATTAAAAGGTGTAAAACCAAATCTATGTATGTATGTATGTATATTTAGTATATTTATAATGTTTAAATTTTATCAGTTAACATTCTATTGCCAGTCTTTGGTCTTAAAAGCACCTTTTGAGTACCACACATAATTGACCACTGAATCAGTTTATTTTAATCCCCTTCAATGTAATTACATAATCCTATTAGAGTTAATAGAACGGAGCTACATGTAGCAACGTCTCTAATACATCATATGTTTATTTATTTGATTCTGTTAATATCTCTCTTGTATTGATCATTACAAATTTTATTAAATTGATAAAATATTTAAATACATTTATTCGTTACTAATGTTAGCTAGCTGAGATATTCATATGACACATACTAATATCTTATTCCTTCTACACCAGCATTATTTAATAGATTATAATTTTACTTAGCAGTTGTTTTTTTTCTAGAACAAGTTTTGTAAAATTTTGAATTGTTTATAAACATATTTTATCCAAATATATCCATAATAACATCCAATGTATTTGTTAGCGAAATTTTGTCTAAATCAATTGCGTCGTTAATAATTAATTATCTTAAAACACTTTACTTTCATAATATTACAAAATGCATTCATAATATTGATACAATAAATTTTATTAACTTTTATTGGAATCAAATAAATAAAAATGTAAAAAACCTTTCTGTAAAAGGTTTAGTTTTTCATTTACTGACCAATAATTTAATGAATCCTTTTAAATAATTAATACGATTTACATTAATATTTACAAATCCCATTTATAAAAATATATAGCAGCTTATTTATTTTGGTTCCATATTGTTACTTATATTCACTATCATAAAGTATCCTCAAAATATATAGCAGATATGCAGACGACACTACACTCGTATGTTGCCAGGCTTTACGAGTAGTTCTGAACGTAACGACTTTTGTCCATACGGATGAAGGCACCATGAGTTGACTGACTGACGTGTAAAGGCGCCTTTCATTAATCAATATTATTTAAATAATGGGTATTAGACTCGAATCCTTCAACTACAAAATATGTATTTTTCTGGTTTGATACACAAATAACTTTACACATCTCCTTGTATGTCTGCTTGCAAACAATTTGAATCTATGTGTCCATAAAATATTTGTGATCACAAGACGGCATCTTTAAACCTTATTTAATTATGAAGTAAATATATTTTGAACGCTATAACATTATTACAGAAAGTCATATCCTGAAATAGATTAAAATAATATGATTTTCACAATCTATTTCTATAATCATTCCTATTCACTTTAAGGCCACTATTGTAATTCGTTCAATATCCGAGAATTAAAATATAAATTATAAAAGAAGAGAGAAAAAAGTATATTAGCTTATAATATATAAATAGTTTTCTTGATGAATATTTTATTATGTAAAGTAAAAATATAATAAAAAAATCATGAAGATAAAGGCGATGTCGTTATAACTTTAGAGGGAAGAAGATATCTATTAGACTTTTTCATAAATCCTACACAATATTTGTTATTTAGTTTTATAGAATTTGCATTGAAAAGATGCCACCATCAACATAAAGTAACAAAATAAAAAAAATCATTTCAAACATTGTAAGTTGTATACGTTTATAACAAATTATGATCACCTCATCCTCTACAGGGTATTCTTTAATTGTAACTACCAACTTACTACTTCAAGGAACATCCGACTGAATTCAATACAGACTCCAGGGTCCAGGATCCCTGTCGATAGCTTATCATTTTAATCAAATTTTCATGTTAAATTTGAATTAAATGTAGTATTAATTTCTAAGACACTATAGGCCAAATTAAAAATAAATGCAAATCTATATATAGGCTCTAATGTAATTTTTTATACATAGGTAAATATAACAAAATATGCAACAATAAAAAATATTCTATTGACAATATATGGCATAAGTGTAGTGTTAATTTTTCATTGTCATTATCTTTACTTTGTGCATTAGAAGGGTAATAGAAGATAGTATAATTTTATACAAAAGAATGTTTGTTTGTCGATGGATTCTATTTGTCCCAACAAATGTTTATTCTAGAATACAGTTCTGTCATGGAAAGTCACAGGTAAGCGCTAGTAGCATATGAAATGCTTTAAAAATCTTTAATACAAATATCCTCCTACTTGAATGCGTCACGGTGTCAATTTACGTTGCTTACGTGACAGGTCGTGACAGGTAATTTATTTTTAAAGGATACCGACGAAGAAAAATATTTGTCCTACAGAAAACACCTAATCCTAAAAACCATACAACCAAAGTAAGACAAATAGTCAGGCCATTGAGGTGGTGCTGAGACACATATCTTATATGTCCAAGCTATTAAATTTGCTTCGTAGTTTAAAAAATTAATCGAAGAAACAATAGTCCATAAAACTATAAGACTGTAAAGTGAAATTTGGCTGTTAAAACTTAATACATTTTATAAACGCTTATTTTATATAAAAAACGGCAATCATGAAATAATATATATTTTTATTGTATTCGTTTTCCAATTTGTCCATACTATTGTCTGTATCAGACTATACTTTTATATAATAAGTTACGATGTGGATCTGTTACATTTTGTGTGATATCATTTAATTTATGAAGTATTTGTACTTTAAAAGATTCAACTTATTAATAAGACACGTATTCACGATGTCAGAGAACGCGCGTGAGATGTTGTTTGTTGATGCTTCTATAAAAGTAATTTTTATTTTTCATAATAACATATTTTTACGAATAAATTATTTTAAAGTACATATTTATTTACAGCCTGTTAATTAATAGCCTCAAAATTTAATCTAACCTTTGAAATACAATTGACTCGAGTGACCTCTACTTACGTCACGTTAATTGACATCGGAACATATTATATAATATATTTCATTACGACTATTTCTGTAATAACTACAAGAAGACTTGTAACCAGCCTCGGTATATTTAAAAGCTATTCCTTTAATCTATATTACAATATAAGAAGTTTTTTTTTATTAATATATTTTATTATGTTTATAACTAAGACATATATGCGGGTTTATAATATATGTCAAAAAAAAATAACAAGAGGCAAGAACACGCTGTTGCGTTTTTAATTTTATTTTTCATATATATTTTTTAAATAAGTTGTTTGACTTTTTAAAGCAAATAAAAAAGTATCTAAAAAATTGAAGTTATTAATCAAAAACTTAAATGCCTTCTTTTTCTAAATAATACTAAGTGTTATAAAGAAACAAAAGGTGACGAACTTGACAAAGTTTCTTTTTATACCAACAGGTATTGTTTTTCTCGGATATTCTTAATATTATCTATAAGTGTTTGAAAAAAACCCATTTTACGTTTTTCTCAAAAACACATTTTATTAAATTATTACTATTTTTTACATGTCACTATTCAAAAATATAACATAATTTGTTGTTTTTTTGTTAGCTAACAAACAGAATCGTAAGATCAAGAAAACTATTCTTGATGTTATGATTCTGACTGAATTCTCTTCTTCATGAATAAGGAGAAACACCAGAACTAAACCAGTTTATTTAAATCACAAATAAACATTGGGATTAAACTCTCATAGTACACCTATTAATAGCGAATTGAATACATCGGCTCATGTTTGTATGTTTGTATGTACAGATGAAATTAGAACAATAGTTAATGCATTAGAACTGTAACTAATTCGAATGTAATTAAAAAAGTAAAAAAAAGTAATTCTTAAATATATATATATATATATATATTTAATATCAGTATTATGTAATGTTATATGTATATATTTTATATCTTTTTATGCTTACTGAAGCAATACATAGTATTTTTTTTAAATTAATATTTTCTAATGTTTTTTGTTTATAAACTAAAAGAATATAGTTTAGATATTATTTTTCAGTAACGTCTGTTTGCGTTGGCCTTTAGTTTGGTAAATACTTTGATAATTATTTAAAAAGAATTTTGCAGGTGGTGTTAGCACTTCGATAAAAACGATGTGGTTACATAATACATATTAAAATGTTATTGCAGTTGTATTTACAGCGCTCCAGGGACTTGTTATCATGTATGACATAATGCTATCGTTATCTAAATCAATATTTTTAATTTGCATTTATTATTAAAAAAATTACAAAATATTAACAAAATAATTATTAATTAACAATGAAATTGAATCAAAACGAAAATAAAAACATGAATATACTTTAATGTTCCACAAAGAGTTTTCACGCGTTTATTAATAACGTATTTAAGTATCTTTTGACATTATAATGAAGGCTCAACCAAAATAATACATAAATGATGTTATGTTGTGATTTCGTAGCTATATCTAAATAAAATCGATTCCATACAGTTTTCCCAATATAGGCGTTATACATTTTGGAGATCATGTTATATGATTCATATAAATAAACAGTAAGACAAGTAATAAATTAAATGTAACAGGAGTAAGAATATATATAAAAAGAATAAATTCTTTTTATTCGTGTTTTAACTTTGTTTACATAAAAGCTTAGTAAGGCCCAGGTAAAGGCAAATAATCTCTTTACTGACATCTGTTCCGGGATTCCGTAATGGAGGATGTGAGGAATGCAAATTGTGAATTACAAATGAAAAATCTAGGGAAAATGTAGGTTCTAACGTTAACTACTGCTTAAAATTCTTATATTATGTTAGGTTTGTGTTTATATAACCTAAATATTTGAAATAAACGATAAGATATAGAAGGTGACGCTTTCTACTTACTCGATATTGTCACGAACTATTATTATAAGTGCAATTTTCACAGTAAAGATCAATTCCGATATCAATAAATTAAAACTTTAGAAATAAAGCCTGTAACATAAAAATGACTAGGACATAGAAATCATACTTACAGTTATAGTACAGTTATATATTAACATAGTATTGGATACTTTTTCGTTATTATTGTCTTAATTATTTTGAAGTCAATTTTTTCGTTTACTTTTTTTTCATATATCATCGTAGTGATATCTTATTAAAAACAAATCTTATAGTCACTGATTATCTTATTTATTTTGAGTATCATATTCCTTCCTACTTTTTATTTTTTTATTTCTACTTGGTTCATTTTGTTACAGTTCATTTAGTTTAATTTATAAACTGTGGAACGATCTGAGTGAAAACGTCAATAATTAATTATATTTGTAAGTTGATATAATTTCATTAGATTTGATAAATGAGACGAATTTAAACAGTATTACTGTGTCATGATAAGTTGTCTTTAAAATAAATTAAATTAAACTGTACTATTTTGTAGGGAAAGCTCCATCAATCCGTAAAGCAGCGGCTATTTAGATCAACTAGATCGAGATCTAAATCCGATTTGATGTTGTATGGACTATATCTGAGTAAGTTTTGTTGTTTCACGTATTACCAGAACAACATGAACAGAACTAACTACTTTAATAAATAGTTATAGTTAAAATAGTAAATAGCTAAAATATAATTATACCAATCAAAAAATATTTATTGTAACTTGATATCTCACTAAAAAGTGTCAACAGTGTGAATGAGCCTTAATTTACTACATTTTTGAAGTATTTTTATTTTGATATTTAATATCATAACGATACAAAATTTGTTATATTTTGGGAAATTATAACATTGTATAAAAATACAAGAGGACATTAATGGTATATATCAAATGTAGTTTATTTTCACACGTGGTCGAGTTTGATGTAATCCAATCCTCATGAGTCTCGTGACACGTAGTCTGTGACACTCACTGCGTCACTAATCAATGTTACAACATCGATGTAACTTGTTACTAGTTCTTGTTTGTTATCTGACTCTTATTTAACATCACATAGATTCGGGAAGTTTGTGGTGTGTATTACAACAAACTATAGAACTGAATACACTTATTTGAACCTTATTACTACCAATAATACTATCTGTTGCGAGTGACTTCGTCTGACTTCCCGTCCACGATATAAATAATTAGTTATATATCAGCACTGAATATTTATATAAAACTATACATTTTTGTTTTATTATGAACCACATAACAGCTATGGTTTAACGTGAAAATTATATTATTTTCCAGAAGAAATAACAAATATGTTAAATAGGCAAGAGACCAAATCTACACTAAACTTTATAAAAAATGCAACAGTTTTGTTATATTATAATTGAAAAGTATCGCAAATATTTTTTTGTTTGTTCCCAAAATAATGTGACATGTGTTTGGAATTCAAACCATGGTGTTTGTTGACTAAAGTAATAAACTACACCGAATTTCATTATAACCCAACCGTTTAACAATCTTCCCGTGATGTGCAAAAAACAATTATGAAAATTAACTAACATTTTAAGAAGTATTGTTTTGAAATTTGTGCTAGTTACTGCACACAATTTTTTTTTGTTTTATTGAATGTACAGGTTTTGCTACGTGTATAAAAACGCATCTTAGCACAACAGTGTAATTTTATTTTGTTACATAAACATTTAATATAACATTGGAGATGCAAAAGTGTATTATCAAAAAATGTCTTGTAATTACCATAGGTCAGGCAACTTTGGGAATTTCCGTTCCTATTCTATGATCGTCGGAAAAATAAAAACTTCACCACTTTCCGCTAATTACGTCTAATTCTTCATAAAGGGTTTTGGATCAAAAGTTTAATTATTGTTTGCAGAAACAGGGTGATCTTTATAAAATAATATAAATTATTTTTTAAGTTTTCGTAGGTTTCGTATATTTCATGTTGGTTTTCACCGACTTTATCCGGACAGATATAAGAAAGTACTCACGAAATAAATATATTCCTCCGTTCAGGATCGAACCCGAGAGCCGTCGATACGAAGGAAAACATTGCTGAACACCACACAGACACACACAATAACACCAAAATAGATTTCCTGTTCCCTCTCTACCACAATATAAATAAAATTTATTACAAATTCTAAATAGTAAATCACAGTGGTAACTAAGAAATATGTTGCATTCAACATGACATTATCACGAGAATTTTAATAATTATAAAATTAATACATAATAGCGTTATTAAAAGTGTTAAACGAAACCATAAAATTGGAACTGAATTTCTCACATTTCTCTTTTAGTATATACACTCAACGTTCTGTTTTACGTATTTATTGATCTTATTGAAGGTTCGTTCACGAACTTTGTGAAATGGAACGATCTGATGGAATTTGAATAAAAGTTCTCTTAGCGGATGCTTAAAATTCAGCTTATTCGGATACATATTATTGTCTGTATATTTACTTATTAATAAGAATACTAACTGACGTTAGAAGAACGAGCTTTCCTGTTTGTTCTTCTATCGTTTATAACAATCTAGGTCACACATACTTATTGATTTTCATTGAAAGCACATCTTCGTTTATTATATACATATAAATGATACTTCATGTATAGTTATTACAGACATCGTTATTCTGACTGTAAAGATTATAATGTTCATGAATATCATAACTGTATTCAACTACCGTTCAGTCTCTACCTCCCCCCTTTACCCTTTTCACCCCCAAGTGTATATAATTAACTACATGTATGTAATATAACGATATATAATTGTATTCCGTGTATTCTTATTTAATTTATGATTTTTCATTTGTGTGTTGCATTATTAATCGTATGTTCCGCTGATTAAAATAGTATTTAATTAATATAGACTCTAATATCTAGCATAGTTTTATATAATAATATATATATCATAGAAATAATAATTGCAAGCAAAAGTGTTTTTTGATATTTGTACTATTTTATTAAAATTTTCTTTAAATTATTACTTATTTTTATTATGATTAATGGATTAGAAAGCTTACCTTAAAAACAAATATTTTGTAATTTTAAATTAAATATTTAAAGTTACATTACAAAACATTAATGTTGAAAGACAATTTTTTTTGTAACTTTTAACGAGTCAGTATAATAAAATCCCATAAAATTTTGCAAATTAACGTTTACTAAAGCTTGTATATGTAATGTCATCCGTTTCGAATGGATTGTCTTATAATTGATGTATTTTTCTAAATATTAGTTATTATTTTCTTCGCTTATTTGTTTCTGACAAGTTTAGTATAATGATATAAATATTCTGTTAGTGTCCTTACACACCGCATGCTATCCGAGTTCGGGAATATTTTACGGGAAAAGAAACTGGGATACAGTACAAGCTTAATAAAATATGATTAAGCCTACTTTGTTCTGTTTTTCGGAAATAGTAGGGTGTATTGGCGCCCTAACTTATTTAAACTTTTGTAATATAAACCTCCGTTTTGAATTAAGGTTGGAGTGACCCCAAAAGTGTCTTGTGATTTTTGAAGTATATTTAAAATATGTATATTTCTTATATTTAAAATATGTTTGCATTTCACATTGATTGTATATCACGCTATAACTTGAAAGATGAGGTAAATTATATAACATGCTACATTAGCATGAAAATTATTACTAGCTGTTGACAGCGACTCCGTCTACCCTCATTGATCTTTCACAACTCAAATTATTAGCCATCTATCATCACATTAAATCTGTATGAATATATACACTTTTATATTATTAGTATTATTATAATTATATTATAGTATTATTATAATTATTTTTGTATATAAATTGTATTTAATATAAATTGTCTATTTCAAAATTACATGTAATTATTGCTTAAATCTAATTTTATGAATCCTAGTGATTTTTTATGTTGATCGCTGCAATACAGCGAATAAATATAAATAATACAATATATTTAAAAATACAATATAGTTTACTTTGCTTTGCATACATACGATGGGATTTATTTAATCTGCTTTCAATAAGAGTCGATGATGAGATTTGAATCTCAGTGTAATCAAAAACATATTACATAATATGTGTGAACTGTTAATGTGTGTTTGTTCATATGTTAATTAGAGAGACGTGATGTTGAATTTAAATTATGATATATTTGTGATGTATTAAATAGTATGCTTTATTAATATTAAATTATCCAATAATTAAACCAAATTTACCAATACATTATAAGAATTATTTTCATCATACATTAATATGAAAATTACACGTATTCTACTTATTACTATAGAATAAAGTAATATCCAACACAATATCGTGTGTACTCTGAAGCACTCTCAGCGGGTCAAGCGTCTGAGGTTCGTGAACGACTGCGACATTTTGTTAGAGACGTGAAGACTTTTATTGATTACATTATTTGTTACTTTCTTACCTAAAAATAAATCCAATGTAATAATTGTAATCATAATGTAATTAATATATTGTATTAATAGTACAAGTTTATATATATTACTTTATATAGTAATATTTAATGAGCAAGTTTGACTTATTAGTATCTTATTATATGGGAGATAAAACTAATATTTTTTGAGGCTATGTTAACAAATTATACAGCCACATTCTAAAAGCACTAATACTCAACATACCACATACGGTTGACCACTGAATCGGTTGATTTTAATCCTATTCAAAGTAATTACTTGATCCTATTAGAGTTAATAGAATGGAGCTGCATGTAGCAACATGTATCACATGATGATTTGATTCTGTTAATACTTCATGTTCATTTAATTATGAAGTTAATATATTTTGAACTCATTAATATTATTGAACAAATTCATATCCTGAAATAGGTTAAAATAATATGATAAAATTTGTGAAAATCTACTGTTGATAATCATGATATATGTATACATAATATAAAATAACTTAAAATATAGAAATATTCATCAAGAAAAAGACGATGTCGTTATTACTTTATAGGGAAGAAGGTGATATCTATTAGGCTGCATTCGTAAATCCTGAACAATATTTCTTATAAATATAAATGTAGTATTTATTTGTTAGACGCTATAAGCTCGGGGAGAAATAAATAAAATATACTGGCTTTATTACAATACGTATATTTATCTCCAATTTAAGATATGCAATAGAAAGAAATGCAAGATATATCCAGTATTCGTATTTTATTTACGGATCCTGCCACTGGTATAGGAGTAAATTTTTCATTATCATTTTCATAATAGTTAATCTTTATTTTCTTATTAGAATAATAGAGGGTAGTATAGTTTTATACAAAATAGTGTTTATTTGTCGATAGATTATATTCTGTAATACAGTTCTCTCATGGAAAGTCACAGGTAAACGCTAGCAGCAAAAAAAAATATCTTCAAAAGTCTTTAATACAAATTTTCCTGCTACTCAAACGGGACGGTGTCAATTTACGCTCTTGCGTGACAGGTTGCTTAACTGTACGTGACAATTTCATTTTAGCAATATGATTTAAAATTAAATCATTTGTTCAATGATATATTTTTAAAATAATACTAGCTGATATTCTACGGTTTCGCTCTCGTTAGTAAAATAATAATAATATTGTGTTGTCTATTTCTAGTCGAGTCTAATTTTAAACCGCAGGTTTGAAAATGTACTTTTGTGTTGATTATCAGTTAAAAATAAAAATAATATATAGACTTTATTTCGCCAAACTATTATATCTACCATTTATTCTTAGAAATCTGGTCTGGGAAACAGAAACCATAAATAACAATTAAACTATTAAAATTGGCTGTTGAAACATTAGTGTTTGAATAATAATATATTTTTATAAATAAATTAGTAAATACAGATCCCCATTATATTAAAGTACATATTTATTTACAGTCTGTCATTTAATAGTCTTACAAAAATACGCTGATCTTATATCATAAACTAACACAAGCAAAAGGACCAGAGCCTGAGGTAAAATATGTTCTTATTGTATACATTTTCCACACTGTCCATACTACTGTCGGTTTCAGTTAACTTACAAGGTGAATCTATAAAATTCTGAAGAATAATATAATAAATAAATCTTGTGTGATGTCATTTTATGTATGAAGAAATTGTACTTTAAAAGTTTCAAGTTTCACGATGTCGGAGAACGCGAGGTGAGAGGTTGTGTACGAGTATGACAACTTTGTTCTAGTTGATGTTTCTATATAATTAACTAAATAATAATTATATATGTAAGTTTCTAAATAAATTTTATACCTTTATTTTTAATAATAAAAAAGATTTTTTATTGAATTTAAATTTTCCTATTGCGAATGAAATATATCATAAGAGGTGGAATTAAAAAGTGTATCACTCTCTTTTAAGTTATAAAACTCAGATTAAAAGCACCACAAACAATACTAAATATCACTTACAATTTCAATCTGTGTAAATAAAATCTCTCTCTTATTATATCTGTATTCTTCATATTTAAGGGAAGTTTTTAGAAGAGCTTTTTGAAGTAATATGAATCGATCGATTTTATTTATGTTACTTTTAAATACGATATACTTTTGAATAATGGTCGTCTATATTATTATTTAACAGTGGTTTCTAATTTATAAATCACATGAATATTTAGTCAATAAATAATAAAAAAAAATAACCACTTAATTTCCTAATTATTTAATGAACTGAGGTAAAGCTGTTTTTGTAAGATATACTAGCTTTAGCCCGCGGCATCGCTCGCCCCAAATTGTTCATAGGGTGTTATATTTCAAAATTGTAGCCCATATGTTATTCTGATATTTTGTTTATCACTCCAACCTATATCTTTATTTAAGCTTCTTTAACATGCAATAGTTCACAAAATTAGTTTTCTATATGTAATCGTTCTGAATCGTAACAAAGTTTATTTAAATCACAAACCTACTAAACAAACTAACATATTCATGTTCTATACACCTATTATAAGCGGATCGAATAGTTCGGATCGTTCATTCACTTTGTATGCTTTTATGTACAGACCAAATTAGACGAACAGGTAAATGCGTTTGAGTTATAACTAATCCGAACGTAGTAAATAAATATGACCATATGGCCTTATATATATATGATTTTAAATGAGTATTTATTATAGAAGAAATATTTCTCATTTAAAATCATATGTATGTTGGTAGTGTTATGATTGCTGATTTTTTTAAAAACATAGATTATAAAATTAATCAACGCAAGCAGGAGACCCTGCTTTCTCAAGGAGTCATTCCTAGTTATGGTACTGGCCTTGTTCTTTTTAGCTTTGTTATTTTGTTAACAGCTTTTCTTATCAATTCTGGTTCCCATACTGAAGCAAAAATTACTGTATTTATTTATTTTTTTTCTATAATTTTTATAAAAATAAACATTATTATGTTTACTAAATTTATATTATTCTAATTTTATTGAAAAATTATAATATGTATTTATAATAATAAATATATGTAATAATGTATGTATATTATATATGAATTGAGTATGTGTGTGTGTGTGTGTTAGTGTGTGTGTGGATTAAACATGAAACCGCTTAGGTAGATAGACCGCGGTAGTTAGATATATGTCTGCATTAGTCTCCCCTTCCTTGCACAATGTTACATGTATAACCAATAACGCAATATTCTTAAAGTGTGACATGTTATTCATCACATACATGTCCAATTAAGAAATATTTACAAAAAGGCACGTTACAGAACAGTTATATTGTTAATTATAATACATAAGATCGGAAGTCACAGTAATAATTGTGACACAGTTTGCCTATGGAAGTTTCTACAATCGCCAAAAGCCCGCAAACTCAATAAAATTATTTCTCTACATTAAAAATATTAACTTTTTATTACATACTAGCTCTTTCCCGCGGCTTCCCTCGCTTTTGAGTCATTAAATAAGTATTAGAGATCATTGCAATAGAAATGAATCAATACGATAACTTTATTTTATTGCTTGGCTGGTATTTTCAATTTTTAAAAATTACTACACACAATGAAGTTTCAAAAACTTAAAATATGCTTTTTTAAATTACAACAACAAATAAAAAAATATATTTAACTGTGACAAAAATAAATAATTTCGAATTCTAACAATTTAAAAGATAAATGCAGAGTATTTATCTCAGATATTTTTATAGACTATATTATAAGTTTTTCCATCGGGTGCAAATATGTGTAAATTCCGGGCATTAGATACTCGCGAACAGGCTACATATAGTTGACCATGAGAGAAGCATGGCTTTTCTAAATGCACTTCCGCTACCTGTAAAGTTTTGTCCTTTTGCTTTGTTTATAGTAATAGCAAAGCTAAGCTTGATGATGGGAAACTGAACTCAAAAAAAAAAATAATAAATATATCCTATATTACTTCTCATACCTCCAAAAGTACGTGTACAAAGTTTCATAATGATCGGTTGAGTAGTTTTCGCGTGAAAGCGTAACAAACAAACTTACATTTGCAAACTTACATTCTTATAATATAAGTAGAGAATAGGGATATCCAGTAAAAGATACCTTTCTCTATCACTTTCCGAAGTCATCCTTTTTCTTTTGATATATATCAATACAGTCTCTCTCTTTACATCGAGGTTAGCAACGCCTTTGCATATTTTGCAGGAGTCCATCGGTGAACTACCACTTACCATGAGGTTACCACTTACCGTTTGGTTCAGAATTCCAGAAAAACCAGACTTTATAACATTCACAAAGTAAATGAATTATGAGACTATAATATCACAAAGTAAGTTATTTATAAGAACTAGTTACAATTAAGAGGTTTACTTGTTCCAATTTTTCTTGAGATTACTTTTTTCGAAGAAAAAGGATTTATAACAGAAATAAGTATTAATGAAACAAACGACTTAATTATTCGTATTTTGGGATTAGATTTTTCCTTTATTGTAAGAAGTTTATGAATACAATAATAATATTAATAATATTAATATCTTTATTATATGTTCCCCAAAAAAAGTTACAAAATAAAAGTAAAATATAAAATAATTAAAAAAAAATACGTGCCCGCAGGGGGATACGCGTGGGTAGACCTCGTGTGTAACTCGTTTATATCAAAAATGTTCAAGCAAAAAGCGGTTTTTATTTTTTTCTCGGTAAAGATATCTTTTTTGGAAATACTTTTGGTACTTAAATTTAGAGTAAAAACTAACCTTTCTACTAAAAATATTTGCGAGGAGGGAATGTTTACCAGAAAAAAGTTGCCGTGGTTTTACCTACCTTAAATTTTCAAGCTAAAAATGGTTTTTATTTTTTTTCTCGAAAACGGTACATTTTACGGAAAAACTTTTGGTACCTAAATTTAGAGTAAAAAATAACCTTTCTATTAAAAATACTTGTGATGTAAGAATGTTTACCAGAAAAAAGTTATGAATTTTTTTCCAAAAATTTTCGGTTTTTTTACCCCTACCCCTAAGTTATTGAAGTTAGGTTTTCAGTTTATTTACATTAGTTATAGGTATTCATTAAAGACATCATATAATATAAACGCGATTGGTCTTCTTTGTATAGGGAAAAAGTTATGGTCGAAAAACTGAAATCAGAAAAAGTGAGGCCGTAGCGCCCCCTGTGGCCGGATTTCTCTGGTTAACGAACTTGACCTTCATTTTTGGATGGTTGATTTTTGTGCAAAGTTTGAAAGCGATCCGAGCGAAACTGCGGCCGCTATCGTGCTGACAAAAGTCGAATCTGGACGCACGCACGCATATATATATATATATATAAACTTTTTGACCAATGGTCATTTCGGACTCAGGGGGTCATAAGAAGACCTCCTGTGAAGAAATTTTTCCAAAATTCGAAAGTCGGGTACAAATGAATGGGCAGACCGAATTCTTCGAGGTCTACCCAATTAAAAGTACAAAAATCGTTCAAAATATTTTATGATCCGTAATAAAGGTTAAATGAATAACACTTGACTATTTTAATATCAGTTATACTAAATACTAAATAATGAAATATTTATATCCTTACAGATAATATTTAAATCCATCAGCATTGGTATTCCATTCCAGTGTAGTATTAAACCATCACTTCATGGACATGTATAACATAAATCTCTATTCATATCTCGTTAACACTCCTACCCTCCCCCCCACCGCTCTTCAATACCTCCCCCTCTTACATCCGAGTTTAATTAAATATACCAGTACAATTTGAACGTAGTTTGATTTGTTTGAACGTATTAGGGTTCATAATTGAATTGCATTGTTTGCATCGAAACTTTATATGCAGAGAAAATTAATATTCATTAGATTTATACATAATATTCTAATATTATGATATTGATACGTTAACCTTAAATGTATATCATAATAAACTAGAAATATATACATATGTTAAAAATAGCATAACATATCCTACTCTTCGTTTGACAATTGTTACATACAAATAAAATATATGATTGGTATCTTAACTATGTCAATGTCAAATACATAACTTGACGCAAACAGTAGATTGTTATCAGACGGAACAGAATAAAGTATATATATATATATATTTGAATATCGTACCTTTATTAGTACATTAATATAAGTAACTTAATATATATATATATATATATATATATATATATAGATATTCGTTGTACCTTTACCGCGAATATCAAAATATTATTTCAAACAATGAGGGTTTTTGATAGAGATCTCTTTTAAGATATAAGCCATCCTTTTTCCATTATTTTATTTTATATAGATTGTCTTTTGTATTTTTTTTGGTACTTAAATAAATAAATACATTAAAAAAAATCTAAGTTAAATATGTTTTAAGACCAATAATAAATATTTTATAGTTTTATGTTGTCCTTTCTTCTTATATACTTTATTTCTTACTTTAATTGTGACATTGTCCTAACAAACATTAAAAGCTTTAAAAAAATTGAATTTGGTATAGAGCGATTTTTTTAAATAAGAAAGCACTCAAGCCTGTGACCAACCGCCGTCACAGATGTTCAGTTGAAAGATTCTGTGATAATGTCGGTATTATCATATGCTTAATGCTATAATATATATGAACACGGTAAATATATATGGTCGTCTTGATCGAATTACATATAAAATTCTTAAAATAACATATAATATATAATATATGAGCATGAGGACCCCCCGGAGGGCATGTATGAAGAGATTGATGTCTGTGGCCGAGGCGAAAGAGGTATGCAGGGACCGTAGCGTTTGGCGCTCCGTCGTCTCTGGCTACCCCGCAAGGGATATGGCGTGAAGTTAAATAAATAAATAAAAAATATATATAATATATAATATGAGGTGATAACTTCATATCTTGATGACATAAATAATATATATTTCAGGGTTGTGTTTCATTTATGATAAGTTCTAAACTTTTCTTATTATAAATCGAGGATATACGTCGAGATAACCCTACAAAAGATTTATTGTAGTTTTTATACTTCCTAAGTATGAGATATTCTATTAATTTGTGGGGGATGTATGTAACTCGGCATGTTAAACAAAGATTATCTTGTTTTTATTGACTACTTGATCATTAAGTATATTTTTGTATCATCTTCGTCTGTATCTCAATCTTAGTTATAAATGACAATACATAAGAACTTGTCCTAAGATGTTGTTAACTCTGTTTCGGTGCTCGATGTGTGTGAATAAACATTCAGTGCAGTTTCATTACTTACATTACTTCATTATAATTTTACACTTTATATTTATTGTTATGTTGCCACTAATCTTAAGACTCACATACTTTATTTCATTCTTAGATATGTGGATATATTCGTCTTGGAAATATATTTAAAATACGACAATGAGTGAATATACAAAAATTAAAAAAAATACTTTTCACAAAAATTAAAATTATTTATTTTTATGGACTAACAGCGACAAAAAATCCAAAAAAATAAAAAAAAATTGTGATTAAAAAAATATATAAGGCAACGACGTTAAAAATTAACTCAAACGCAGTCATTGCTACCTGATGAAGATTGATTTTAGACCAATATAGATATAAAATCTTTTAGTAATAATAATATGGGTGGAATTCATTTTTTTTTTTTAACAAAATGTATTGTAAAACACAAAACATAACATACTACAAAAACTAAACTCAGAACTATTCCTAAAAGACTGTAATATTGAAACCAATGTAATTAATTTTGACAAATTAAAGTTAATAAAAACTACGAACTATCATATATACACTATACTGGAACAATTCAATTAAAATTAATTCAAACAAATCGAGCTTTGACCAAATCACATAAGTTTATGTAATTATACGGGACTGCGAGGGGGGAGAGATGGGGGGGGCGAGGGTTTTAACGAGGGATAAATTGGGAGTGATGGGATTCCTGTATATGACGTTTATTATATTAATTGTCATAGCAGTACCGATGCTGTAAATTTAATGTTGTTTTGGTCTAGTGATTCGCTGATCGTAGGTTCGAGTGCCACAAGGAAAAATTTCTTTGTTTTGTCCACGGGTTGTTGTTCTGAGCTTACAATAACTTTATATCAGTTTCTTTAACTTTAACTTAACGTTTCAGAACTAATAAACATAAAAATGGTAGTGATTTATTAGTTTTACGAAAAATATAATGTAATAATTCAACTAAATGATGATTAAACTAAATTATTCTAAAAATCATATTAAAAAGATTGAAGAATTAAAAATGCAATTTATTTATGATAGAAAATATGAACATTACAGTTAAATATTCCACTAAAAGTTTCCACGCGTTTATTAATAATGTATTAAGGTATATTGGCCAATGGACTGTATACCATTGGTGTTGTGTGCCTATTTGGCAGCACATATTAATTTTCATTTATATATATATCTATATATATATATATATATATATATATATAAAACCAATCGGCTTTATATAGATATATATGAAGATTGTACAGTTGTCCCAATACAGACATTCAAAAGAATATAAATAACTTAACAAATTTCTGTATTTGTATAGTTAAAATCTAATTATGAAACCTACATTATTTTTAGTTATATGAATCATAATAATTTATGAAAGGCGTTGAACAAAAAGTAGTATAACTACACACGAGTAACAAAAGTACGAATCTAAAGAATAATATTAAATGTATAGGGATTTAATCTTGTTTTAACTTTGTTTACAGAAAAGATTAGTAAGCCACAAGTGACGAAAGAAAATGGTTTTACTGACAACTGTTCCGGGATTCCGTAATGGAGGACGTGTGGAATGCAAATTGTGAATTACAAATAAAAAATGTAGGAACAATGTGTGGTCGAAGCTTATCTACCGCCGGGGAAACTATAAATGTGCTTAAAATATATGAATTGTGGTTTGTGTGCTAGATCAGAGATATTTCTAGATAAGCGATACGATACTGAAAGTGTCTTACATTTTCTACACAATGTATTCTTTCATTGACTAGTCCCAGTGTGTTTTTTTACAGTAAAAATCGAATCCAATATCCATAAATTAAAACTTAAGAAATATGGCCTGTAACATAACAATTACCAACATGTAGAAATCGTTACAGTTAAGCAGTCAAGGTACTCTGGCTGTCAGTCAGAATCATACAAATGACATATTAATATAAAATATAGTGACGGATGTTCTGTTATTACATTGACACTATAGGGACGTTGTACATCTTCATAGCGAGACGATTATCAGCAGACTGATATTCTTTTTATTATATCTAAGTTTGAGTTTTATTATTCTACAGCAAAAGAATACATACCAGAGTACTAAGTAAAGTAATGATGTTTCTATTATATATTATTATTTAAGTTTAAAATAAAATATTATAATTATTTTTATCATTCATTACTGATTTGTAACAGTTATTACTATATATGAAGAAGAATTATTGCAACTACTTTAAGAACTTCATCATGGATGAGGATATTGTAAAAATAAATACAACAATATTTATTAGGGTATATTATTTTTTATGTAACGACAGTCGAGGCAGGCTATGAAATGCCTTTTACTTGTTATGGTATTAACCTTTTACTATGATATCCTTAACATACACTGCTGTCACTAGATCACGACATACACGATTACACTATATTACAACAACATATAACTAATATACTTACAAGGCTTTAACTAATGTCCCAAAGCCTGAATAAACTAGAGATGTCTGTTTACGGACGACGAGTCCATATCAAGTGGTATTATGATAACATTATATACATATCTATTTGTGGTTTATGATACTGTAGTTTACAAATGGAAAGGTATAAGTATATCACTATTTAATAAAAGCAAGTATCCATAATTCATTATTTGGTTCCATATTTTGCTCGTTGTATTGAGCGAAGCGAGCGTAGCATGTCTTTGAAGAATAATCGTCAAAAAACTGATATCCTATTGAAGTCAATGAGAAACTATGAGTCATTACACTGGGCTCGCTTCGCTCAATATGCAAACGGAACCCGAGATTTCGCGAGCGCAGCAAGTCGAAATTGAGGGTCTGTTGGCGCCTCTAGTATTTTCTAAATAAATAACCTTCTTATATTAATTGGTTACCTTATTTGATGATTGATACACATACCTTTTTATTACTTTTCGGTCCAATTTTTTCACAAAAGCCTTTTTAATATAAAGATAATTTTAGTTTGATTTATTTAATTTTGGATCGATTTGACCACAAATGTGAATAAATAATTATTTTAGTAATTTAATATAATGTAATTAGTCACGTCACTAGCTGAGACACTAACAGTACAGTACTCGCCTTTTAATTGGAATTATTGTAAATGACATTAATATAAAATGACGGATGTTCTGTTATTAAATTGACGCTATAGGCACGTTGTACACATTCATAGGGAGCCGATTATCAGCAGACTGATTTATTTGTACACAGCTGATTATGATCTATGTCTATGAGAGATTTAGAATACGGTATGAGATTTAGAATACACTCCAGAGTACTGAAAGTACTTATTTTTCTATTATATATTATTATTTTAGTTCAAAATAAAAGACTATGAACATCAGTTTTTATTTTTATCAATCCTGATAGACTAGTTGGTGGGTCCTCTTTTATAAAGACGACGGTGAGATTTTAATCGCGGTGTTATCAAAAGTAAATTTTCATGTATTTGGGTCATAATTTATTATTTATAATTATATATCTTAAATAATCTTTAGTCTTAGTATTAGTAACAAAGGGACTTCTATTATTTATAAGTTTGAATATATATTTTATAATACTTTGTTTCATGTCTTATATTCATAAGCTTTAAACATTTGAACACTCGATTTTTAAAGAGACCTATAGGGATACATAAATCAAATACCCCATTCGGTGGGTATTTAGGTCAACTAAATCGGGAACTAAATCCGATTTGATGCTGTGTGCACTATATCTTAGTAAGATAAGTTGTTTCTTCTTGTATCAAAACCGCATGAATTAAACTAACTATTTAATTATGCTACAAAAACACGAGGCATTCTTACTGTGTTAAATAATTATTGTTTTTAATTCTCACGGGAAAAAGTAGTTTGTACAATATCCCTGAAATAAAACCTACATTGATGTCATATTCAAAACCGTTGACATTACGGGTGAAATTTATTTTAATACTATACTTTTGTATCGTATATATGTTGATACATAACAAAGATGTGAGCTTTCTTAACCTCAGTCTATTTGATGAGCTATTAAATACACTTTGTATTTATGTGGTTTATTTATTTCAGACTTGATGAGTTCGATGTAATCAAACCCTCGCGTGTCGATGTAACTTGCTACTAGTTGTATGTTATCTGACTTGTATTTAACAATATATCGGTTCCTGAACTTATGTATACTATAATAGAAAACTACAGTACTAAATACATATACATTTCATTGAAATAACTACACTACCAATATGTTATTTGTAAATATAATACTGCAGGGTGCAACTTCGTCTGTCGGCTCTTCGGTCGATAGAATATATTTATATTTATAATAATTCATGCTGATACAAGTAAACATAAATATATATAAACATCATATCGTAACAAAATATTCGTGTTCTTTGTATATAAATGTTATCTTATAAAAATATTTCTATACTTTTACTAAGTGTTCTGAGTGACTTGAATGTCTTGGTTATCAAGAATTTATTACGATGTCAATCAGATGTTATTAATAAGCAATGGTCACAGTCCTCCTAAATTATTAGATACATATAAATTGTATTTCACGTATAGTTATTTTCAAATATTATCTTTATTATGACTGTAAAGACCGTAATGTTAATTTTAATATTCAACTATCGTTCAGTCTTATGCTTGTGTACTTTTGTTGTTAATTACTTACTACAAAGTACATATATAGTAAGTATACATATACAAATATGAGTGTATTTATTTAGTCCTCTATTAATAAAGATGACTTTGATATTTTTATATCAGTGTAATCAAAAGTAAATTCTGAAGTATTTGTGTCATAAAGCAATAATTTGCTTTATTAATATTCACTATTAAACAATTTATAATCTTAGTAACAGTAAGAAGGGACTGCTACCATTAAAAAAAAATTACAATAAAATTATTTATATTTTATAATATCTTGTAATTTACTATCCTCTAAAAGCACTAACGCTCTTAAATACAACAAAGGATTGACTGAATTGATTGGTCTTAATCCTATTCAATAAAATAACATAATCCTATTATAGTTAATAGAATGAAGCTTATGTAGCAGCTTGTTTGTTGATTACATTATGTATTACATGTGTTTTTGTTATTTATTAGTATTATTAAAAATTTATTTTATTAAATATTTAAATGAAGTTATTCTTTGGTATACTTGTCTATTGATTGATTATTCCAATATAACATTTTTATACAATATAATAGTTTTTTGACAGTTGTCCTATGTAGGACTTTTGATATTTTAATATTTATGACACTATATATTAGAATTGTATAAGTAATTTAAAAAGGAATGTCCTTCTTTAGTGTACGCGCTCAATGTCTTGGTTACTAACTGTATGTAATTAAATGTTACTGTTGGATTGTTCAGATAGATAAAACATATAATTAGATATTAATTTGGTTTTTACTGGTGTCTGAGGTATCATTTAACAATCGATATTTGATTCGTTTTCTACTCGTACAATTGCAAAATGCCAAATAAATATATATTCTATACAATTATTCGTGTTCACTTGAATTATTGCAATATAAGGCAATTAATATACATAGTAACGTAGAGAATATAGAACAATTTTTCTTTAAATATGTATTTTTATTGTATTTTTGTTACTTACTATCCAAAACAGACAATTATGTAATGTTATGTATGTGATATTTGTTATTGTGGTGGTATTATTATCTGGTGGTGGTGGTGGTACTTTTTATCTTATCTATATACCACATACACCAATGTATGCATGATGCCAAAAAATGTGACGTGAGAGGTTGTTTGTGACAACTTTATTTTACTTGACTATATAAATAACTTTTCATGTTGTGAGTAGTGTTGGATAATTTTATCATATAAATGAGTATTACAGGTTATTTCCACGGCAAGTACATAGGTACTTAGAGGAAGAATAAAAGGGAAATACGCAATACGAAAAATATGAAATAATTGAAAAAACACTATATCTCTAGTATTCGTATTGTATTTACTATATATCACTGGTATACAAGTTAATATTTAATTGTCATTATATTTATTATATTTGTCCCAATAAATATTTATTCTGTAATACAGTTCTGTCACGGAAAGTCACAGGTAAGCGCTAGTAGCATATGAAATATCTTCAAAAATCTTAAATATAAATTTTCCTCCTACTTAAATGCGTCACGGTGTCAATTTACGTTGCTTACGTGACAGGTCGCTTAGCTGTACGTGACAACTTGATTACAGCAATTTGACGATATCAAATAATTTTGTTCATGATTATTTTTATTATAATACTGTTGTCCGTCACCGGTTCCTCTCGCATTACCAAAAGTACTTGAATCCAATAATGTACTGTTGTTTTTAATTGTGGGATTAATTTAAAGAATAAAACGCTAAAATAATATTTGTATCAAATCTAATGATAATTGCAAATATATATTTTTTACATGAGTAAAGTAATAACCGATTGCCGAATATAAAGAAAAGTTTTATGAATAATAAGAATATTTTTTTTGGTTTGCCTGAATATCATATAGGACCAAATAAGTTTAAAAACTGTTCCGTTAACGAAATAAAGATAAATAGGTCAAACCGTTAAGGTAAGGAATAAACCTAAATTTTAATTACCCAGGCTGTTAATTATGTTACTTATTTTTATATAACTAATCAAAGAGGGTTTAAAAAATCAATTTGATTATAACGAAACTTAACTATACCAACATTAGTATTGAGACAAATATTAAATTGACCGTTATATGATATATAGTTATATTTATAGTTATATTACATATTTTATTGTAACATTCTATACATATATCTATAAAACACAGATCCTTATTGTCTTAAATTAGGAACACAAGAACAGAATCTTACAATAAAATATGTTTTCATATTATTCTTGCTCTGTTACGTATGTTAAAGACTATACTCACATAAACAAAATACAAATTACGTAGTTAATACATTTTTAATAATAATATGATGAATAAAACCTGTGTGATATCTTTTATACATACATGAGATATTTGAATTTTACAAGTTTCAAGTTATTAACACTACACTCACACTAAATCCTTCACGTCGTATTCATAATATCTAGGAACGAGACGTGAGAGCTTGCTTGTAAGAGCTTTATTTAAGCTAAGAGAAAAGGACGAGAATTAACATTTTCATTATAATACTTAAAAGTGATGTATTTATATATTTGGTTGTAAGAACACGTAAAGTATTTATTTTGTATCTTGTAAATTAAAATATATAAATATATATATAAAATAAGCCAGAATAATGTATTCTCTCTTGCTTTAAGGTTTAAAGGTTAGATCCAACATACTTTACGTCAAGTAGAGCACGCTGTTAGGTTTTAAATTTTATTTTTCAGGTCAAAAGTTGCTCGACTTTATAAAACAAATAACAAAATATCGTTAAAATCTAAGTAACCAATTAAAACCTCGGAGTAAAAAGAGAAAAAAAATACCAAGGAGTATTGAATGTTCTCGGATATTATATATATTCATTTTAAAAGTGCTTACTTAAAAAAACACATGTTTCGTTTTTCACGGAAACATTTATTATTAAACTATTATTATTTAAACCTTGTTTATGTTAGAACCATAAGATTGAGATAGCTAAAATGGTTTCAGCTTTCTCGATCTAATGTTATTTATTTATTTATCTTCACGCCATATCCCTTGCAGGGTAGCCAGAGACGATGGAGCGCCAAACGCTACAGTCCCTGCATACCTCTTTCGCCTCGGCCACAGACATCAACTTCTTTATACATGCCCTCCGGGGGGTCCTCTTGCTTTTTACGTGACCTTCCTCCAGTATCATAGGTACTGTTTTTTCGAAGGTCACTCGAGGCCTCCTCCGTCTTTCTTACCGCTCACTTTGCCTGTATAAATCTTTTTTACCATTCTTTCATCACTCATTCGCTCGACGTACCCAAACCACCTGAGCACGTTCTTCTTAATTTCCACCGTGACATCTTCACTAGTACCTGCTATTCTGTGGATCTTTTCATTGCGGATTCGGTCAGCTAAACTGACTCGCATATTCTGCGAAGAAATCGCATCCCCACAGCATTCATCTTTCTTACATTCTTCTTCTGTGTTACCCACGTTTGGCTGCCGTATAACAGCGTCGGTAGCAAAACTGCATTGTGTACAGCCAAACGTGCAGCTATGCTGACATTTCGCCGTCTCAGCAATGCAGCCAAAGCACCGTTAACTCTGTTACCGGCAGGAATACGTCTTTCCACATCCATTTCGTATCTTCCGTCTCTGCTAAACATACTTCCCAAATATACCGCTGCATTCACTTGTTCTATTATCTTACCATTCACGTTGATCTTACATTCTGTTCTTTCTTCGTTTCTTTCAAATATCAGAACCCTCGTCTTATCTGCATTTACGTTTAGACCATTATTTTCACACCCATCTTTCAGAATGGTGACCAATGCTTACAAATCGCATTCTGATGATGCAATGAGCACTGCATCATCAGCATATAGCAAGCAATTGACCTTAAGGTCACCTACTTTCACTCCCATGTCGCTGTCTTTCACGCCTTGGAGACAGCTATCCAAATACAAATTGAACAACCAAGCTAATATAGCGCAACCTTGCTTAACACCCGATTGGATGTCAAACCAGGGCGACATGCCAGCTCCCACTCGCACACAGGCTGAGTGATCTCGGTAAAGAGACTTTACAGCCTGTAGCAAGGGTCCGTTCACATTGTATCGGGGCAGTATCTCCCATAACTTCTTTCTCACAACCCTGTCAAACGTCTTTTCCAAATCCACAAAAGCACAGAAAACCTTTTGGTTTAGGGCCAAAAACTTTTCCGTGATTATGCGGAGGGAAAAGATCTGATCTATACACCCTCTTCCAAATCTAAAACCTCCTTGGGCCTTCCACAAGAGGCTTTCAGATCTCTCTTGCATTCTTTTCACTAAAATTTTAGCATAAACTTTACCGCCCAAGCTAATCAAACTGATAGCCCTATAGCTTGCACAGTCTATCTGTGAACCTTTGCTTTTATACAAAGGTACGATGGCTGCACCTCGCCAATCGTTTGGGACCCTACCTGAATTTTAGCATTAATTGCACAAAAATCAGAACAAGTCCACTACGTGTAGCCTACCATATTTGATCATGTCGGCATTAACTTCAACTTACCACATTTCATTCAGGCTTCGAATAGCGCTCTTTACTTCTTCCAAACTGATTTCACCATCGGCTAAATCCGGACTCAGCATTTCGCTAGTTTTCAACGCCGAGGCGTCCTCACATTCATACGTCTTCTTGTAGAATTCCGCCCACCGCTGTAAAAAGTGTTCTTGCTCTGTTAAAATTTCACCGCTCTTCGAAAGCACCCCTTCCGGGTTACCGAACAACCTCGGGCATCACTAACTTCTGGCCAGAAAAGCTTTTGTTTTCTCGGAAGTTGTTTGTCAACCTTTCACCCATTACTCTCTCAGATTTTTCACGTTTCATCTTTATAAGTGCTTTCGTTTTGTGTTTTTGCAACTGGTACTCTCTTTTTCTTATCTCTTTCATACTTTTATCCTTACCCGTGTCTTTATAATCCAGCCATGCTTTCTTCTTTAACTCCACAGCGTCTTTCACTTCATCATCCCACCAGTAATCGCGCTTTTTACTAAAACCTCTTTTCTTTTTACCACATACCTCTGTCGCTACTTTTACCATACCATTACTAATATTCTGCCAACATACTTCAGCACTTTCATTTCCAGACTCACAGCTTTCAAGCTTTTTGGAAACCCTTTCTTTGTTTTTCCTCTTTGATCGGTGGATCTTGAAACTTCCAGCTTCTTATGCGATCATTCGACTCCAAGCTAGGGCACGTCGTGCGGCTGCGCCAACGTGCAAACAGACCTCTTATTCTAGCAACGACTAGATAATGGTTCGTTCCCAGATTAACACCTCTAAACACTCTCGTGTCCATAACTTGGCTTCGAATACGCTGATCCACTAGGAATAAGTCAATCGTACTTCTTTTTTCCGCTCGCTCCCAAGTGTACATGTGACTTTGTTTGTGATCGAACATCGTGTTTGCCACAAACAAATTTCTCTCCTTACAAAATTCCAAAATAAGCTTTCCAGCCTCATTTACTCTCTTATCACAGTACTTGCCTAGCACGCTTTTGTAACCACTTCGCGTGGTTGCAACCAATCCATTAATATCCCCCCATATTATCAACTTTTTATTATCTCTGACACTACTTAGAACATCCCTGACACTCTCCCAAAACTCCTAGAGTTCGCTCATTGGAGCTGAGGATACTGGCACATAAACGGCTAACAAGAATACTCTTGTTATCCTCAGCTTAAAGCGAACCCAAAGAAGCCTCGGGTTGATAGCCTTGTATTCTACCATTGCATTAGCCATACGAGAGGACAGCAACACACCTACACCTTGGCAACCTCGCTTACCCTCTGGAACCCCAGCCCAGAAAGCGACCCGGTTGCCATGCAAATCGGTCGTATCATTGCCTTTTCGCTTGGTCTCAGACACAAAAATAACATCCAGATCTTTGTCATCCTCATCCATCACATTTAATAATTCGTAAATTTTCTGTTTCATTCCTCCTCTTACATTCCACGTATCTATTTGTAGCTCCATCCTCCACCTCCCGCCGTTCGGAACATGCCGTGTTGGTTGGCGATTCCCAACGCCGCATTTGTTCATGTATAAATTATTCACATTAAAAAATTATATAATACAAACATGTCAAAAATGAGTTAATGTATAAATAAAAAATAAATTAATAAATCAACAGAACCAAATTTATAAACAAATTTATAATTTTTAAGCAGGTACTTAAAACTTTAACTTTTAGCAAATAATGAACACTGTTATAATCCTGCCTCAATTTATCATTGATATTTAGGACGGTAAAACAGCGTTCACTAAATTATGTGTCTTCATGTACGAGAATTATAATAATTATAAAATGAATACATAACAGCGTAATTTAAGCTGTTAATGCAAATAAATAAAACATTAAATTAAATGGCTTATTTAGTATTATTATATTAAATTCAAACAAGTGATTGTTTGAATTTAATCGACAGGAATTTCTGAATTTTAGTAGAATAACCCAACATTCTTTTTTACGTGTTTATTGATTTTTATTGAAGGTTCGTTAAAAACCTTTTCAAATAAGGACGATCTGGTGGAATTTTAATAAAAGTTCCCATAGGGGAAGTTATAGTTCATAGTGTTTTCTATACAAATACTTATAATTTTTCATTGAAAGCTGCTCTTTATTTATTAGATACATATACGAGTAAATGATATTTTACTTATTTTTACTCTAAAGTTAGATTTAGCAGTAAGAATATTTTTTGTCTTCATTTGGAAATTAATGAATTATGAATTTTGTAGCATTTTATATAAAATTAAAAAAAAATCGAATTTTATTTCTTAAGCTCTCTAATTATCATAGTCGTTTTGAATTTCTGTTGGTGTGATCCCAAAGAAGTTGAGTGATTCCAAAAATGCGTTGTTGAGTTTTGGAATTAATAAATTTGTTGTATTTAAAATAGATATGCATTTGACATCACACTGTAACTTCAAAAATAGGGAAAATTGTATAATGTATAATTGCTGGCTGTTACCAGCGTCTGCCCTCATCAATCATTTATAACGCAAATTATAAGACAAAATCTGTATGAATGTATATAAACATTTTTGGTTTTACTGTAATTATTGGCTAAACAAATTTTCCAGACCAAATTTTGTTAAAGTTCTCCCAGTAGTTTCCAAATTGCATGTTGTTGTAGCCTAAATCTAATTTGGTGATTTCTCGTGAAATTTTCATAAATTGACTGCTGCATTTACCTTTAATCATAGTAAGCCGTTGTGAAAGACTTTAGAGATTTCGTGCAGGTTAAGTGAGATAGCTATTTATTAATTAGCTGAAATCCTTTATACAAAAGTATCCTCAATAAAATATTTAATTAAAACCGCTGACATATATATTTGTACAGGTATAAGGCATAAATGGGGTATTTTTCGAATATATAAGCTCAAGGTGTGAAAGAGCATGTAAAAAATAGCACAAAAGGTTGAAATGAACTTATAAGCAATAAAATAAGTGTCGTATTTTTTTGGGGATATATTAAGAGGAGCGTGCTCTGGTACAGCACAATTTCATCTTTCTCTGCATCGGACAACTAGAGATACTGAATCGCCAGTTTCTTTGTTTAACTTCAACATGAAGTCACACGGTGCCATAGTAATCAATATATGCACCATTATTAGGAAATAGCTGTTGCTAGATATTTCTTTTGTTCGTCTATCATCATGAAATTAAATAATAAATTCACCATTACCTAACAATGAAATATATCAATAGGTCTGTGGTTTCATTGTGAGTATAATGAAGTTTAAATACGTCCAGAAGTTTTGTTTTATGCCGTTTTTTATTCTAAGAAAAATGAGTCATATATACTGACAGGAGCAATAAATTATAATGGAAACAACTTATATTCATATCCATCTAGTACTTTTCTTGTAAAACCAACCCAGAAAAAACAAATAAAGATATTTTCTAGCGTTTATTCTAGACCCACTGAAAGATTTGTTCTTAAAATAATTACAATCTGTCTGTCTGCATCCAAATTTTGCACACAGGTATCCCATAGACTCATGACCAAGATGAGCTATTAAAATTTTTCTCAATCCACCCCTGGTCGGAGTTATGGATTTGAAAGTCTAAATACATGTAAATGCATGCACATGCAAACGATATTTTCTTCATTTGATTGTCGTCATAACAATAGCTATACATTATTTGATTATAGAAAATCAACGAATTATTGGATTGGGCATTTTTAGTACGCTTCAGTATGAGGACATTCAATGTTGACTTCAGCAACTCTTCATAAAAAGATTAGCTTTATTCGCTTTCGCTACTTTGAGAGTTTCGTTGACTTCATAATAATTTCTTTGCTACACTATCGCTAAAAGCAACACAAGATTCTAAGAAGGATACTAGTCTATACATTTCTTTTGACGACACGTAATAATCTCGTCGCTTTATTCATAACTTGCGCATTTCCTATCACAGCTTAAAATTAATTAAAAAAAAAGTTAAAGCTAATTTAGTGTATAGCACTTTGCTTTATAAATTTTAATTAAGAATATAATATATATACTTAGTGAAGTATTTATCATTAATATAAAACAATAATAACTCTGTAGAAGTTTATATGAGATAACTACCTGTTGATTTTTGATGTTGTGTGGAGCTCTTCAAATTAAAGAATACTTTTATAAGCAATTAACTAAAGAATTTGTCTTGGGTTAATATATAAAAACAGATATCACCAAAATATAAAAAAATGTTGAAGGAGTTAATAAATCTTATTCACAACACAAACCTAAAAAAACGAGATTAAACTCTTTGTATTCGTTTTTTAACATTGTTTACATAAACGTTTAGTAAGTCCCAGGTGACTACAAAGGTCCTCTTTACTGACAACTGTTCCGGGATTACATAATAGAGGACGTGAGGAATGCAAATTATGAATTACAAATGAAAAATAGGGACAATGTAGGGTTGAGCACAACTATTGTCTGAGATTCTTTTCATGTATCAAAAATTCTTACGTACATTCGGATTAGTGTTATAGATCATTTATGATATAGCAATATTTTTATTAAATTTAGAAGAATTAAAATTGATATTTCTTTGTTATTAACAATATTTATAATGTGAACCATATCATATAACAGAAAATTAACAACAGACTGAAAGCATTGCAGCTATTAATATAATTCTCAGCTATTAGTCAGAATCATGGCAATCGCATATTATTATATATTTACATAAAGTACAGTGACAGATGTTCTGTTATTACATTGCCGCTATAGGCACGTTGTACATCTTCATAGCGAGGCGATTACCAGCAGACTGATTTATATGTACACAGTTGCTTATGATTTATGTCTAAGATATGAGTTTTATTACTCTTCAGTAAAAGAATACGCCCGTGAATAATAAATAAAAAAATATGATATTTCTATGATATATTAAGAGTTAAAAATATTTTTTTCTTCAATAAAAAAAATATATTTCTATGATATTATTATCTAAAAACAATTATTATCTGTAACATAAAGGTGTAACATACATTAAATTAGTAAATTACTACAACTACTTCAAGATCTTAGGTTTACCGATGCTTCACTAAAGTAAGGTACAGGTAGGTAACATACACTACCGTCACTAAGCCACATCACCCTCAACTACAATATCTAACTAACTAACTGTTATAACAACATACAACTAATGCACTTACAAGGCTTTACCTACAGCCTGAATAATGACTTGACACTAGATGTCTGTTCTTGGACGACGCTTCTATATCAAGTGGTATTATGATAATATTGTGTACATATCTCTTTGTGGTTTATAATCCGTTTTGAATTCTGTAGTTAATGAATGCATAACCAACTTACGTGAGAAAAGAATTTAATGAATTAAAGATTATTTCAAAGATTTTTAAATATATATATGAAGGTGAAAAGCTTTTAAGTGGTACCAACCAATCTCCCGACTCATTTTAATATTAATTTAGATACACTGCCGTAAATAGATTACATTCGCCTCGACTACATACATATATACTACAACAACATACAACTACTACATTAGGAAGGCTCATCCATCCATCCATCCATGTCGCGTCCATATCAAGTGGTATAATAATAACATTATGTACATGTCTATTGTTGGTTTACGATCCGATCTAAAATCTATAGTTTACGAATGCCGTGCCGAATATTCTTTTTGTGTAAATATTTTACCTTTTTCTAAATTAAACAAGTGTCATTAACTGAATACAAAATTCTATTCAGTAATTTTTTATACTACAAATAAACAAAAATATGTTGTAAGTATTTTAAAAATGTTTTAACAACTTTATACAACGCTTTTGTTATTTGTTAATATAAATAAACAATGAAGGGATACTGATTATTATTTTATGTTTATTATTTTCGGACAAAAACATAAAAGGAAACTAAACAATGATAATAAATTAAATCAATATCAATCTAGTTATAAATCAAATAGTATTTATTACAGTCGAGGCCTTCCTCGAGGGGTATATAGGTCAGCCAAATCGGTTCCTAAATCCGATTTGATGGTGTATGCATTACAATTTATTGAGATTAGTTTGAACATGTCAGTACAATTGTAATATTGTTTAATGTGTAGTCAGAGCCTTCCACACAATGGAATATACGTTATAATTATCACAGTTATTTGGACAATACCAATCAAATAATATGTAAATTTGATATCATACTGAAAAGCATCGACAGTGTGTGAGCCATATTTCAATTTACTTTATTTTGGAGCATATTTATGTTAGATAAATGAAATTTAAATAAAGCCCAATTTTGGCTAATTATAAAAGTTGTTAAACATTTTGTATTAATATCATATGTCAAATGTCAAATTTTCCACTTGGTCAAGTTCGATGTAATTCAATCCTAATGAGTCTTGTGAAACGTCTGCAATACTCGCTGCGTCAATAATCAATGTTTCAAAATCAATGTAACTTCTTACTAGTTGTTGTTTGTTATCTGACTCCTATTTAACATTACATAGATTTGGGAACTTTCTACTTTGTACTATAACAACTAACTACAGAACTAAATACACATTAATTTTATCGTTATTACTATCAATTCAACATGATTATATTTATATAAGTAACAAAAAGGGACAAAAATCAGGTTTCATAATAACGTTAATTAACACCTCACTTGATATATTATATACATCTGCAAAACTGTCTATACTATATTTATTTTTTAAATATAAATTACCACGAGATTATAATTTTCCTTTGATAAATAAATATGTGTTATCGAAAAACTTGCAGAGGCAATAACATATTTAAAAATGAAAATAACAATAACATATAATGTAACGTATAAAGTAAAAAATCCGAGCATCATTTTCGACAAACATTTATCTTGCACCTCTCAGATTGGTGAGGTCAGTAGGAAGATTTTTCCCAATTTTCTTCTTATTCCCAGAAGGATAGCGCTGGCTAAATCCCTTTTCTTGCCTATTCTTGACTGTGCTGATGTGTGTCATATAGATTTAAAAGAAGAATAGTTATATTAACTTAAGAGACTCCAAAATCTTTGTATCAGGTTCATATTTGGACCATATTTTTGAATTTCGTAAACAACTCAAGTAGCTCCCAATTCTTCTTCGCCGAATTGCACATATTTTAATTTATTTTACTGTACACAGACACTTCCATTCTTCTACTCCTCTGTACTTAATTGAATTTCAATTTTTAAAGAAATCTCATTCGATTTCCTTAATTCTATTACATTTTTCACAAATTCTTTTTCTGTAAAAGCTTGTAGTTAAGAGAATTCACTTCCCATACAAGTAAAATGATCAAAATCTCTTTCTGTTATTAAGAAACTCGTTCATGATTTCTATTCATCTTCAACATATTTAACTTTGTCCTGTGTTTTTTTTCTTCCTTAGTTACATCTGTTACATATTATATATGTATTAATGTATAAATACATTATTTAGGTATGCTTCTATGTATTGCTATGGACTTTTTATTGTAATAATTTTGGTGCATCCCTTACTCACAAGTATTAGGTTTAAATTGTATAAGCTGCTGTACGCTGTAAGCTGTACCTCAAGCTTGCCTGGCAGAGATAGCATATTATTTATCGCATTACATATCGATTGTTATTTTCCTCTATATATATTGGATTAAAAATATAACGTTCTATGTTTTTACTCTATTAGCTTCTATCAACGGTTTCGTAACTTGCCACAACGTAAAAGGAACGTCGTCTAAAAGGTACTCTTCTAAAAGGTATTACTCGATAAATTTTACTTTTGCTAGATTTACCCCATGCCATTTCTGATATAATGTGGGGCGAATATCACGACGATCGTTTGAGTATTTATGGTAAATATTTATATGTATGATCTAAATGTGTCCTGCTTAATAAACTAACAATCATGTAGGTAGTAGTTTGATGGGTTTTTCTATTAAATAATTCTTCCAACCGCCGAGATGAAAAGATAAGGGATTAATTCTAATATTTGTTTCAATGATAGTATATAGTATAGCATATAAGCTATAGCAATACCAATACCAATACCAGGGAGCATTTATTGAACATTTCAAAAATACGTGGAAGTGTCGTATTTTGTTCAACAAATAATTTCTACTGTTTGAATTCCCAGAAGTATTATTATAAGAATCTTTTTATTAACACAATATATCGCTGAAGTGGGGAATAATCCGTCAATTTCTGAGTACAAATAAGACAATATATTTGTTCTTTAAGCAAGATCTATTCTAAAGCTTATGTAATTATATTCATATATAATTTATATTATTTCTAATAACTTCATTTTTAAACAACAAAAACACTTTAATTTGAACAGAAGCAACAAAGTTATTTTTTCACTTAATTGTTATGACCAGACTATTTTCAATTCTGAAATATACGAATTATTTTATATCATATTATATAAGTAAGTATTTGTTTGTTCGAGTATATATATATGTATACGTGTGTATATTACTTTATTTAAACCATCATTCTTGTTATTTTACACATTTAGTTGGAAAAACACGATATTTAAACAATTTCAGAACAAATACGTCATGGTAGCGTGTCACAAGACGTGATATATTGGACGTGTTGTTAGCGGTATTCAAAATATAGACAACAAAATAAAACATTGTAAACGTTGCTAAATATAAAATGAAATATGTTGCTACAAAAAAAATCTAAGAACAAGTTTTGTATCTAGCTATTACTAGCAACGCCTCTGTTCCCCCGCTCTACTTCGATTCAGATTATACCAACAATACCTTTTTAGTTTTTTTGTATTTATAGTCTAAACCGGTTTTTGTGTTTTGAAGTGTGTGTGTATCATGTGTTATTTGAATAATGGGAGAAAAAAAAATCTTTTTAGTTCTGTCTCTTAACGCGTAACAAATATAAACCAGTGAAGATGCAAATACCCAGGGTATTTCCCGAACAAACTTTGACGAAATTATAAATGTTAATAGAAAAACAATTGATTTTTAAGTAAAATTATTATAATTTATTGAAGAAAAGAAAATGTTAAATACATGTTTATGTGTAATTACTAAAAAATTACAAAAAAAAAATACTTTAAATTTTATATGAAACCATATTCTTGTAAAGGATCTGATTAAATTACCAAACAAAATCTCTAAAGCTTTAATATAAAAAAAGAAAGCCAGTAACTAGTTTCTCTTAAGAGGCTTATGTCTTACTGAGAGCTGAGTTTCAATTTCTCCTTATCTAGATGATTCTTTAAGTTTCATAGAGATTTTATGTCATGATTTTATGACATCATAATTTATCATGTTTGTATTGTCTAAATAAATACTCGTCTGATAGTAATTAGTTACCTTATTTTAAGATGGCTACACATACATTTTTATCATATTTCTAGCTGATTTATTACAAAAGACGTTTCAATTAAGCAAAAATTATCATATATTTTCATTAATAAGTTAATATCATTTCATTAGTCTTGATAAATTACACAAATTTAGACAGTATGTTTGTATCGTGATTTATCTTTAAGTGTTGTTTAAAATTTTTACAGTGGATTTTTATAAAATAAATCGGAATCTATCTAAAAATCAAAGGTCTTACGCAGCGGGTATTTAGGAATCCGATTTAATGCTTTTTCCTCAATATCTTAGTTTGATTAGTTATTTGTTGTTAAACAAAACTATGTGAGTGGAACTCACAACTTTTTTTACTTCATAATAATAATAAGTATTCCTATTTATGTTTTAAAACAATGATTGGTATGAATTATAATAGTAATTAAGTAATTTTGATGATGAATTTAATTAAAATTATGAATGTATTTTATTTTCACACATGATCAAGTTTGAGGTAATCTAACCTTCGTGACTCTCGTGACACGTAGTCAATAATACTCACTGTTTCAGTAATCAATGTTTCAGTGTTGATGGAACTTGTTACTAGTTATTGTTGGCTACCTGACTTGTATATAACATCACATAGATTCGGGAACATCCATACTATAATATGTATTATAACAACAAACTACCGAACTGAATATACATTCATTTCATGGAAATTACGACCAATATGTTATTTACATATATAGTGATTGTTGCGAACGACTCCCTCGATAGAGATAATAACCTGCCAATCAATACAAATAAAATACAACTAACATACATTTTATTTATTATTGCAATTATAGACACATTTTGTTGAAAATAGTTTTGTTCATCATATCGAAGGCATCCTCTATGTTGACTTAGACAATATGACAATATGACTACAACGAATTTCTAATATAGATATAGTTTACCACGATGGTGTATATTTTTTGATCGTTAAATATTATATAAAAAAACAGTAACATATTTTATTTATCGCCCTTCCATCCTTAGAAGAGGACATTTCAAAATTAGCATATGTCGGGTAGTTTTGGGAATTTCGGGTCTAAGTCACGTGGGTTGCGTTAATAAATAAAAACATCAAAAATTCGACTCTTCATTTCTGGTTCTTGTAAGAGGTTTCATTTTGTAATCTAAATTCATTATTTATTTTATTGGACTAACTTTAAAAATAATAAACCTGTTACATATTAATTCCAATTTTCTCGAATGTTTTTCTCCACCCACCAGGTATTCATGATACAAATATATTGGGAGCCTTCAATACAAAGGTTGCTTTTATAAAAAATATTTTCATGCAAATTTTTTATTGGTATAAATATATTTAAAATATATATCATATCTTAGACAGCAAAGTATTCGCGTTCTTTGTATGCCAATTAAGATAATATAAAATATTTTAAAACTTCTACTAAAGTTGTTAATGACTCAGTCATTAATAAAAAGCTGTGTTTAGACGTCTATTGATGATAAGTTTCTATCTCATTCTTTCTTCTATATCTATCCCTCCTACTTTGTTAAATACATAAATGGTGTTTCACGTTTAGTTATTTTTACACTCTACCTTTATTATGACTCTGTAAAGACTGTAATGTTCATGAACATCATAACTCTGTTCAACTATTGTTCAGTCTCTCTACGCCCCCTCTCTTTCCACCCCTAACTACAAATAATTAAATACACAATATGCAATTTAATTGTAACTTGCGTGGTTTCCTATTTAGTATGAACTAAATAGCATGAAGTTTTAATTTCTACCTTTCATTAATATATATGTATATTTATTTAATTAAAATTTCAAACTTTTATTGACATTTAATTATTTATTAATTATAAGATTAACTTTAAATTTTCCGGAACGTAACTTTCAATTTTCCTTTGTTTTGACGAAGATAATAAACAAGACTACACATTATAAGTTGCTGAGAAATAATTTAGAAAATATTAATATTTTAAAACAGTTCTTATGAAAATCAGATTTTTCTATATGAGAAAGCCTCTAAATTGTCATTTTGTAATTATAACCTATATCTACATTTCTGTTATCATTGAAATTCCTATGTTTTTACTTATTGCAGCGGTAACCTATAATTATACCTAATTTCACACATCCAGTACTTTAGTTAAAAAAGCACAAACTAAATAAACTATTTGAAGCTGTGACGTGTACTACAAACGGAATAATTATCTTTTGCAAAAAACAATAAATGTGGAGATTTTATCTTTATAATTTTATTATATGTATAAATATTAAATAAAACCACACGATCTAGCTCAATTCTGATGTGATTTACAAATAGCATCAGATTTATTTGATCCTCTTGTAATAAGAGTCAATGATGAGATTTTTATCCTAATCATATTATTGCATCAGTAAAAAGACAAGACTGATATTTTATTAAAAATGTATATATGAATGTAAAATACTTAAAAGAAAAATATTTATATTGTATTAAAATACAATACCTTGAAATAATTTATAGTGTATAATAAAAATATATAATACCTTAATTCGTATATTTCTATAGAATAAAGTAATGCCTAACAAAAACGCGTGTGTATTCTGAAGCACTCTCAGCGAGTCTGGGGTAAGCGAATGAGTGCGGCTGAAAAATGTGAGAGACATTTTGTTAGAGATGTGAAGATATTCGTGGGTCATTTTTCGTTAGAACCGGTCTGAGATTATAATAAATATTATGAAACATATTAATAGTACAAATAGTGATTTTGTTATATATTTCATTTAACATGCTTTTGCTAGCCGCTTCGTCCGTCTCCTCGCCTCTCTGATACTCAAATGAAAAACGATTTATATCTTACCTTACCTTATCTAGCTTCATCCCTTATATCCCTTGCGGGGTAGCCAGAGGCGACGGAGCGCCAAACGCTACGGTCCCTGCATACCTCTTTCGCCTCGAACACAGACATTAACTTCTTCATACATACCCTCCGGGTGGTCTTCATGCTTTTTACTTGACCTTCCTCCAGTGTCGTAGCTACTGTGTTTTCGAAGGTCACTCGAGGCCTCCCCCTGCCTCTCTTATCGCTCATTTTTCCTGTATAAATCTTTTTCACCATTCTTTTATCACTCATTCGTTCGACGTGCTCAAACCACCTGAGCACGTTCTTCTTCATTCTCACCGTGACAACTTCGCTAGTATCTGCCATTCTGTGGATCTCTTTATTGCGGATTCGGTCAGTTCAACTGACTCCGCATATTCGGCGAAGAGATCGCATCTCCACAGCATTCATCTTTCTTACATTCTTCTTCTGTGTTACCCACGTTTGGCTGCCATATAACAGCGTCGGTAGCAAAATTGCATGTATGTATACAGCCAAACGTGCAGCTATGCTGACGTTTCGTCGTCTCAACAATGCAGCCAAAGTACCTTTGACTCTGTTACCGGCAGCAATACACCTTTTCACATCCCTTTCGTATCTTCCGTCTCTGCTAAACATACTTTCCAAATATACCATTTCATTCACTTGTTCTATTATCTTACCAATCACGTTGATCTTACATTCTGTTCTTTCTTCATTTCTTTCAAATATCAGAACCTTCGTCTTATCTGCATTCAAGTTTAGATCATTATTTTCACACCCCTCTTTGAGAGTGGTGACAAATGCCTGCAAATCGCATGCATCGATGCAATGAGCACTGCACCATCTGCATATAACAAGCAATTGAACCTTAGGTCACCTACTTTAACTCCCATGTCTCTGTCTTTCACGCCTTGGAGACAACTATCCAAATATAAATTGAACAACCAAGCTGACATATCGCAACCTTGTCTTACCACATTTCAAGCTTCGAATCGCGCTCTCCATTTCTTCCAAACTGATTTCACCATCGGCTACATCCGGACTCTCATTCAAACGTCTTTTTGTAGAATTCCGCCCACCGCTGCAAAACGTGTGCTTGCTCTGTTAAGATTTCACCGCTCTTCGAAAGCACCCCTTTGGTTTGGTTTTACAAATATTTGGCTGAATTAAAATGTAAATAATAAGATAGCGCATTAGCTACCAGTTTAAAATTATAATATGATAAGTAAAACCTATCAGATGTCATAAAAATAAAATAAATTAATTGGTTTTTAACGAGTGAAACAACGAAACAAAACAATTCAAAAAATATGAATAATAAATATATTAAGCAACAACGTTAATAAAACATTAAAACGCAGTAATTGGCACATGATAAATAGATTTTAATATATATTTATAATAGTAATAATATCGTCATAATTTATTTCTCTCTTCCTTTACAAAATTTATTGTAATAAACATGCAAAAAATTTAAACAAATAAACTTAGAACTATTCCTTAACGACTTTAATATGGAAATTAATTTAATTAATTGTGACAACCTAAACAAAAGTTAATAAAAACGACAAAAAAAATCTCGCATTTAATTTTGTGCTGGAGTAATTCAATTAAAAGTGATTTAAATAAATCGGGTTATGACCAAATTACATAAGTTTATTAACTTAAAAGGGAATGCGAGGGGGAAGAGGGAGGGGGAGGGTTTTAACGAGGGATAAATAGGGAGTGATAAGTCGTGTGTATGACGTTTAGTATATTAATTCTGACATAGCAATAACGATGCTGCAAATTGATGGCTTTCTGGTCTGATGGGTAGTGAACAGCTGATTCAAACATCGTAGGCTAGATTGCTAGATTGCCAGAAGGGTTTTTTTTTGTTTTATCACTGATTGTTGTTCTAAGATTACGTTAACTTTATAGCTATTTTTGAGAGTTCTGTAAAAGTATTAAAAAATATATATTTTAAAATTAATTTAATTAATGATTTTCTTTTACTTTAATTTCATATTACGGAACTGTTATGATTTTTATTTGTTAATGTTTACATGTACATCGGCTGTTTGGTTTGGGTCTTTATCTAACTTTTAGCCGACCCTTGGTTTTGGTGCGAACTCGCGAGATGTCAGGTTTTTTTGTAATTCATTCGATAATTCAAATAAAATTAAAATAAAACTCCATGAATATTTTACAACGCGCTTAATAACACTTCACTTTTCACTTTAAAACAGATTATAAAGTTAAAAACATTGACTTCAAAAAGATCTACAATTTAATTTCTAAAATTATAAAATTAATCACTATATTATAGAGTAAAGTGAAAATATTCAAGGAGTTTTCTTTACAGAACTTATTAACATAAAAAGGTATGGTATTCAAATCAATTCAATTCGGAATAAATGTTGTTAATTATCATATTAGAAATATTGAGGAAATTAAAATGCAATTGATTTTTAAAAGAACATATTAATATTGAAATACTTAAATATATCTCTATGTTTTCACGTATTATAATAGAATATAGTAGATTATTATAAATGTATTTAGGTATCTTTTGACATTATAATGAAGGGTCGATCTTTAACACTAAACCTACCAAGTACCGGTCAAATTGACCGTTCTTTAACTTTTGTAAAACTTACACATTTTTAAACGTTATAATATCGTTATCAAACTACATGACAATTCTTAGAATATGCATATAATATTGTCTACACTCTTTACTTTTAGTTATTTCCATTACTACCTGCGTTATATAATAAAATTACTTTTAATTACCGGTCAATCTGACGGCGTGCGGTAGGAACAGGTACACAAGAATTGTCGATAGGTTTAGTGTTAATATTCTTCTACATCTGTGTAAAACCGATTCCATACGTTGTCTTAATATGGACTTCGAGTGCCAGTTAATAATTTCTGTACGTGATATTTAATTAACACAATTATTGGTATCATAAAATATTATAAGAATTACATCAACATATAAAATCCGTTCAAATGTTAAAAAAGGTAAATTACCTAAACGAATTAAAAGAATACGATTAAAAAACTGTAATCGTTTTTTTACTTTGTTTACATAAAAGGTTAGTAAACACAAGGTGAAAGCAAAAAATCTCTTTACTGACAACTGTTCCGGGATTCCGTAATGGAGGACGTGAGGGATGCAAATGGTGAATTATAAATGAGAATGTAGGTTTGAAGCTTACCTTCCGTCAGAGAACCTTTTAATGTGCTTAATATTCTTATATAAAGTAGAGTGTGTGTGTGTATATAACATAACTACATCACGGGAAGGTGACATAAATTGTCTATGAATTATTTTCTTTCACTAACTGGTTCAAATGCACTTTTTAACAGTTAAGACTGAATCCGATATCCATTAATTAAAAGCATAAGAATTATAAAATAAAAATTACCAGAGACAGAAATACTTATATTAACAGTAATAATACTCGCTCATCAGACAGCATTTCGCAAATGACATCTTGTTACATATTAATATAAAGTGTAGTGTTATTACATTGATGTTCTGTTATTACATTGACGCTATAGGGACGTTGTACATCTTCATAGCGAGGCGATTATCAACAGATTATATGTACACAGCTGATTATGATTTATGTCTGCGGTATGAGTTTTATTACTCTTCAGCAAACGGATACGCACCGGAATACTAAATAAGTTTTTACCAATAACATTCAGAGGAATTAAAAAGGGTTAACTGTTACAATTACTTTAAGAACTTAATTAGAAATAAGCATATCAACGACAGTCGAGGTAGGTGTTGAAAAGCTATTTACCTGTTATGGTGTTTTCGACGATTAACAATGCTATATATACACTGCGGTGACTAGATCACATCACCCTTGACTGCACTACATTATAACAACATACAACTAATACACCAACAAGGCTTTACCTAAAGCCTGAATAATGACACGACACGAGATGTATATTCTCGGACGAGGCGTCCATATCAAGTAGTATTATGATAACATTATGTACGTATTGTTAGTGGTTTAGGATGCCTTATAAATTTTGTAGCTTATGAATGTAATGTGGCTGTAAATCACTATTTAGTAAAAGTATGTATCTATAATTCAAACACATATTTTATTTGAAACCATGTCTTATCTTGTCTGTATTGTCCAAAAAATTAATAATTTTGTGATTGATTTCAGGCGATTTATTTTAATTTATATAATTGTGGAATTTATATAATGAAAATAATTATAATTATATTGTAATATGTCAGGATACTAATTTAGATAATATTTTTGTTTCACGTGTTATCTTGATAAATCTTAAACATTTTACACTTGATTTTTGTAAGACTACTCTCCATACTACTACCATTCATAAATAAAAAACCTTACTCGCCGGGTATTTAGGTCAACTAGATCGGGAACTAAATCCGACTCGATCATGCATGCAGTATACGAGTATCTTAGTAACACAGTTGGTTAATGTTGTACCAGAACTCCATGAATTAAACTAAATACTTTGTTGCGGTATATAAATACGAAGAATTCTTATTCTGAACAGTTTATGTTGCAGTAAAACGTAAATTGTATAATAACACTGAAATAAAATCTATGTTGCCTTGATATTAAAAGCGTCGACTTTGTGGGCGAGCCTTATTTTAATTTATCAACTATATGTTTAGGGAAGGAGGAGGAGGAGGATATTTAGTGTGTTGATAGAGTGGTAAAGGTATGAAATTACTCAACCTCGGTCTTAGCTAGCAAGTTATTAAATTGTGTAATTATATTATTATATATTAAAAGGATATATCAAATGTAGTTTATTTTCACACGTGGTCGAGTTTGATGTATTTCAATCCTCATGTGTCTCGTGACACGTAGTCTGTAATACTCACTGCGTCAACAATCAATGTTTCAACATCGTTGTAACTTGTTACTAGTTGTTATTTGTGATCTAACACATGCATTTTATCGAAATTACCACCAATATGTTATTTTGTAACAACTTAAAGGCTTGAACCAAATTTCAGAAAATGTATGTTAACACAGATATAAAATATATATATATCATGTGATAGCAAAATATTCCTGTTCTTTGTATACAAATATTATTAAATAAAAATATTTATAAATTTCTCATAAACAATATTTTAACTACTTGAAATACCGAAGAATACTTCACAGCGATATGATTTTGTTTTTAAGTTAATAAACTCTAAATGTTATTGTCTCTTCCAGAGCTTTTTGCAATGTATCATTTAATGAATGCGACCCTAGAAATTCACAAGTATAGACCGCTATTATAAGACCATTACAGAGAAAGTAAATTCAATTACAGTTACTCTCTGAGGAAATCTCAGAATATTAGAAATTATTCAAAATTATTTAATAAAGTCTGTTTAAAGGTCATATAATTATATATCGAAAATTTAATAAACAGTTCAGTATGGACCTGGAATGCAATAAAGTGTGTATCTGAAAGAAGGAAAACTCGCAATTCCAATTTAACTCTTCGCATAGAAAATCAAATGAAAATCAAAGGAAGTTGCTTTGCTTTTGAAAATTATTATAAAAAAAATCCAGTTTCTACCACTAAGACCGTCAGTGGCGGTCAATCATTATGTAAACAGAAAATTAATAAACGTAATATTCATTTTAATTTTCAAAAAATAGAGCCAAAAGACATTTTTTAATGCCTTATATTACCTTAAATATTAAACTCCGACTTATGAGGATTATCTGTAAAGGTGATTGGCTCAATGGTGGACATTGTTGAGCCTCACCTAGTAACTATTTTAGTGACTGTATTTGGTTTCCTGATCTAATGAGACATAGCAAAGTAATACCTCTTTTTGTTTCAGTCGCCAGATCTTCTTAGGTTAGTAGCGAATAACTTTCCGACCTGGTGGTAGCTTACTTTTAATAAACATTTTGATTTTAATAGTATTTTTCATACATAATCATAGCATCAGGAGACGAAAAGGTTTCTGTTATTTAAAATGTATATTATTATAATAAAATTATTTATATTTTATAATACGTTGTAATGACCAAGTTATAAACGCACTACTGCTGTTAAATAGAACAAAGGCTTTGAATTGTTTGTTTTATTCCTGTGGTTTTAATGAAATAACTTAATCCTATTAGAGTAAATAGAATGTAGCAACATGTTTGTAAATTTCATTCTATTAATATTTCATGTAAATTCATTATTTTAGAAATTTATTAAAATAGATTAAATAAAACAAAAAATCTTTTGTATAGGATGTTCAGTGTTTCATATACAGTCAAATATTTCACTGTAATTGTAATTAACGCACGCACACACACACGGCCGGATGCACACATACAATTATACACACACGCACACACCTAATACTTCGTAATCACGATGTCAAAGAACACGACACCAGAGATTGTTTGTAACAAATTTATTTTATTTGATGTTCTCATATAATATACGCCAAATAACAATTAAAAGCGTCTTATTTATATGCGAAATGTGTATTTAAAATATTATATTTTAAATATATGTTTCTAAATAAAATACTTCTCGATAGCTTTAAGCTATAAAGCTTAAATTAATCGTACTTCAAAGGAACCGATCGCATGTATTTGTATTATTTTTAGAATATACATTTCAATAATATTCGTTTACATTTCTTTCAGCTTCTCATATACAAATTTATTTTAATATGTCCTTTACCGGTGCTTTATTTATGAAATATAGTTCAATAATCAGCAGTGTGACACATAACATGTACTACCTTAGTGTTTATTATTTAAGATACAGAAATAAATACTTTATTTTAATAATTGTATGTGAGTGTGTGTAAGTGTGATTATAATTTATATTAAACAAATGAAAATTGTACAACAGGAGATAATGACACGCTGTTCCTTTAAAAATTTATTGATAAGGTTACGTTAGTATAAAGAAATTAACAAAATACCCATAAAATTAAGTTACGAATTAAAATCTTGAGTACCCAGTATCTAGTGACAAAAGCAGAAATATTTTATTTATTCAAAAGGGTATTGAATTTTTTCGAATACTCTCAATATGAGTTATAATTAAATTTAACATATTTTCTGTTTTATACACAAAATTATGTCTTTTATTCCTACTAATACCTTGTTTACGTCATAAAGGGAACCTGTTGAATATCAGCTTTATAATTATAAAGATTTAGAGAACCAAACAACTTTGTTTAAATCACAAACAAACATCAACATTTAATATAAACATACATAGTACATTGGGATTAATCTCTAATGAAATAAAATAGTAGTTCGTGTTTTACAAAGTACGTAGAAAATCAGACCAATAGTTAAATGAACTATAAAAAAGACGAATTTAATATAAAATATATGAAACATTAATAAAATTTTTAACCTGTTATTTCATACATTTAGTACATTAGTAGTGTAAGCAACAAGTTGGCTTTAGTTTAAATTGCTTATTGCATTCGTTTGGAGGTTATATCTCAACAAAGAATTTTTATTGCATACGAATAAATACTTTCTACCCTGCACTAAAATTTTGTACCACATTTAATTTTGAAATGCACACAATTCAATTATAATTCATTTAAACAATACAATCAAAAGGACACACCATAAGTTGTGATAACAGTGGAGGGTACCAGGGGAAGAGAGACGCCTTACCAAAAGATAAAAGTTAAGTTATATGTCTATTGAATCGTTACTTAACATTTTTATTTATGTACTTTTCATAATTTACTCTCTCATATTTCTGTTGGATGTCACTACAAAGAGATAATATGATAAATTATCCATGAACATGTCAGCCATTTTATATATCATTAAAATGTGTAAATAAAATTAAAAGTTAGCAAAGCGGATAATGAAAAGGTATCTTAGTTAGCAGAGCGGTGGTTCGGACGTCTAAAGTTTTTAGGTTCGAGTAAATATTATAATATGTATTATAAAAAGGGAAAGGCTCGATCAATAATGAGTTACAGAAACTTGTGACGGATAGACGGGGAAAAGATTATGTTTCAAGCCCTTACGGATTATTTAAAATTTATATCTAATTTAAAGATCCATCTACATCAGGATTGAAACTCAGTTCTGAGTTATATAAACCTCTCAAATGATACTAATTGTCGACTGCTACTTCGTTTATGTTTCTTTTTATTAGTTTATTATTAAATTAAATATCGTAGCTTTATTTTAATCATCTTTATTAAGTACTATTTATAGAATATTAATATATTATTAGATGAAAGTGAGATCAAACAGCTTTCAAATGGGTTAGATTTTCAGACCCTATGTTGTTAATTTTAATAATATTAGAATATAAACAAACATACTTTCACATCTGCATTTGTCCTATGTTATTACATAAAAGAATTCTTCTTAAAAATCAAGTTATTATGATATAATCACACATATCTATGAATATGGTACTTATTTAAATTACAATATGAATCATACTTCGTGATGAAATAAATATATATTGTCTTATTTGTATTCTGATTTCAACAGATTATTCCCCACTTGAGCGGCGCATTAGAAGCGTAAAAAAGATTTGATTCACATTTTCTTCTTAAAATCCAAGCAATATTGAAACAAATATCAGCATCCATCTTTTATAGTTTCAGTTCTAAAAGTTGCTTACATATTAGCATAATTTTATTATAAATACCCTTAATTTCGATATTTATGTCACACAAATTATAAGCAAACTGCATTTAACTAACTACAAATAACATTTAAATATATGCCCTTACCGTCTTCAATTGTGGCACACAAGTCACCCGGAAAAGGACATAAGTTGTATCCCGAAAAAGTACCGTTCCCGAAGGATACAAGAATAACTTTTAGAGCGCTCTGCGATATTACAAACCGTTCTTATTACATTGTAGAGCGGACAAAGTCGCTGACTGTAACAGTATCGATATAAATGTTTGAAATTTATATATTCCCGAACTCCATATTTTTATAAAATACATATATAAACAATAATATTTTTATGATTTTTTATAACTAATTATTTTAATTAACATATCTCAGGAAAATAACCATTATACTGTTATTACAAAAAGATAATATTATTATTTATAACTTAATTTACAGGGAAAAATTTATGAAACAAACCAAGAACTGGTTCAACTAATCAAAACCCAGAAGCAAAGGGTCGAATTGGTGAAGTTTTTATTTATTCCGACGACCATTGCGTTCAAACGGAAGCTCAAAGTTACCCGACCTATGCTAATTTCAAGATGACCTCTTCTGAAGTGATAATAAAATATGTTTTTCGGTCTCCAATGTTATGTATAATTCTTATTTAGCGAAGGAAAATTATAATGTTGCATAATCAGTTCTGTTGCAGATCTTAGCACTTATACTAAGAGAGGTTTTGCTAGCCATTTTTCAGCTTCATCTTACTCTAATTTTCTTACTTATTACAATTTTAACAGTCTCAAATGTTCTGAAGTTATATTTTTACATGGATATAGTTATCTTAAAAATAAACATTAATATACGACCATGAAGTCAAGGAGAAAAAGTTCAAAGTTTCAAAAATTTTAATTTTTACTAAAATAAATTAATTGGTATTTAACGAGTGAAACAACGAAACAAAATACAAAAAATATGAATAATAAATATATAAAGCAACAACGTTAATAAAATATTAAAACGCAGCCATTGGCACATGATAAATAGATTTTAATATAATATATTTATAATAGTAATAATATCGTCATAATTCATTTCTCTCTTCCTTGACAAAATTTATTCTAATAAATATGCAAAAAATTCAAACAAATAAACTCAGAACTATTCCTTAACTTTAATATGGAAACCAATTTAATTAATTGGACAACCTAAACCTAGAATTTATAAAAACGACAAAAAAATTCTCGCATTTCATTTTGTGCTGGAGTAATTAAATTAAAAGTGATTCAAATATATCGGGTTATGACCAAATTACATAAGTTTATTTAATTATACGGGAATGCGAGGGGGAAGAGGGAGGGGGAGGGTTTTAACGAGGGATAAATAGGGAGTGATAAGTCGTGTGTATGACGTTTAGTATATTAATTCTGACATAGCAATAACGATGCTGCAAATTGATGGCTTTCTGGTTTGATGTGTAGTGAACAGCTGATTCAAACATCGTAGATTAGATTGCTAGATTGACACGAGGGTTTTTTTTGTTTTGTCACCGATCGTTGTTCTAAGATTGCGTTTACTTTATAGCTATTTTTGAGAGTGCTGGAAAAGTATAAAAAAATATATATTTTAAAATTAATTTAATTAATGATTTTCTTTTACTTTCATTTAATATTACGGAAATGTTATGATTTTTACTTGTTAATGTTTACATGTACATCGGCTGTTTGGTTTGGGTCTTTATCTAACTTTTAGATGGCCTTTGGTTTTGGCGCGAACTCGCGAGATGTCAGGTTTTTTTGTAATTCATTCGATAATTCAAATAAAATTAAAATAAAACTCCATGAATATTTTACAACGCGCTTAATAACACTTCACTTTTCACTTTAAAACAGATTATAAAGTTAAAAACATTGACTTCACAAAGATCTACAATTTACTTTCTAAAATTATAAAATTAATCACTATATTATAAAGTGAAATGTTATTAAAGATATTCAAAGAGTTATCTTTACAAAACTTATTAACTTAAAAATGTATGGTATTCAAATCAATTCAATTTGGAATAAATGTTGTTAATTACAACCATCATATTAGAAATATTGAGGAATTTAAAATGCAATTTATTTTTAAAAGAACATATTAATATTGAAATACTTAAATATTTCTCTAAGTTTCCACGTATTATACTAGAATATAGTGGATTACTTTTAAGGTATTTGGGTATCTTTTGATATAATGAAGGGTCGACCTTTAATATTCTTCTACATCTGTTTAAAACTGATTCCATACGTTATCCAATATGGACTTCGAGTACCAGTTAATAATTTCAATAATTCCTGTATTTCTGTACGTGATATTTAATTAACACAATTATTGGTATCATAAAATATTATAAGAATTACATTAACATATAAAATCCATTCAAATGTTAAAAAAGGTAAATTACCTAAACGAATTAAAAGAATACGATTAAAAAACTGTAATCGTTTTTTAACTTTGTTTTCATAAAAGGTTAGTAAACGCCAGGTGAAAGCAAAAAATCTCTTTACTGACAACTGTTCCGGGATTCCTTAATGGAGGACGTGAGGAATGCAAATGGTGAATTACAAATGAGAATGAAGGTTTGAAGCTTACCTTCCGCCGGATAATCTTTTAATGTGCTTAAAATTCTTATTTAAAGTAGAGTGTGTGTGTGTGAGTAAGTTTAGGTGTTGACATAAATTGTCTATGCATTATTTTCTTTCACTAACTGGTTAAAATGCATTTTTAGCAGTTAAGACTAAATCCGATATCCTTAAATTATCAGCAGACTAATGTATATGTACACAGCTGCTTACGATTTATGTCTGAGGTATGAGTTTTACTCTTCAGCAAACGGATACGCACCTAAATACTAAATAATAAAAATATGTTTCTATGATAGTTTAAAAATAGAACTACAAAAATCAGCTTTTTATTTTTATTAATTATGACAGTTGTTACCAATAACATTCAGAGGAATTAAAAAGGGTAACTGTTACAATTATTTTAAGAACTTAATCAGAAATAAGCATGTTATAAAAATAATGATATTATTTATATATCAACGACAGTCGAGGTAGGTGATGAAAAGCTATTTACTTGTTACGGTGTTTTCGACGCTTAACTATGATATATATACACTGCTGTGACTAGATCACGTCACCCTTGACTGCACTACATTATAACAACATACAACTAATACACCAACAAGGCTTTACCTGAAGCCTGAATAATGACACGACACGAGATGTCTGTTCTCGGACGAGGCTTCCATATCAAGTAGTATTATCGTAACATTATGTACGTATTGTTAGTGGTTCCTTTTAAATGTGATCCCTTATAAATTCAAACATATATTTTATTTGAAACCATGTCTTATCTTGTCTGTATTGTCCAAAAAATTAATAATTTTGTGATTGATTTCAGGCGATTTATTTTAAAAGTTGTATCAATATAAAGATAATTTTATTTCAATTTATATAATTGTGGAACGATCTCAAGGAAAGAAAATGAAAATAATAATAATTATATTGTAATATATTTTTGTTTCATGTGTTATCTTGATAAGTCTTAAACATTTAACACTTGATTTTTGTAAGACTACTCTCAATTCATAAATAAAATACCTTACTCGGCAGGTATTTAGATCAACTAGATCGGGAACTAAATCTGACTCGATCATGCATGCAGGATACGACTCTTAGTAACACAGTTGGTTTATGTTGTACCAGAACTACATGAATTAAACTAAATACTTACTTAGTTACGCTATACAAATACGAAATATACTTATTCTGAACAGTTTATGTTACAGTAAAAAGTAATTGGCACAATATCACTGAAATACAATCTAAGTTGCCTTGATATTAAAAGCGTCGACATTGTGGGTGAGTCTTATTTTAATTTACCACGTATATCTTTAGAGAAGGAGGAGAATATTTAGGAGTATGTTCAAAGAAAGATAAAGATATGAAATTTCTTAATCTCGGTCTTATCTAGCAAGTTATTAAATGTGTAATTATATTATTACATATTAAAAGAATATTAATGGTATATATCAAATGTAGTTTATTTTCACTCTTGGTCAAGTTCGATGTAATTTAATCCCAGCGTGTCCCGTAACATGTAGTCTGTGATACTCACTGCGTCAATAATCAATGTTAACCATCGATGTAACTTGTTACTAGTTGTTGTTTGTTATCTGACTCGTATTTAACATCATATAGTTTTGGGAATTATTACGGAAACTATGTATTATAATAACAAACAACAGAATACATATTTATTTTATCGAAATTACCACCAATATGTTATTTGTAATAACATGATAGGCTTAAACTAAATTACAGCAAATTTATGTTAACACAAATATAAAAAAAATATATCGTGTGATAGCAAAATATTCCAGTTTTTTTCATAATATTATTAAATAAAATATTTTTCAGCTTCTCATAATATTGATAATCGTTTACAGAAGAAGTGTTCGATTGTCTCTCGGTTAGCGTATGAATTTCAATCTCACAGATACTTTTTTATTTTTTTTTAGTTTCTTAGATACATATAAATTATATTTCAGGTATTTTTTGTAATCTTTTTCTTCTTACTATGTAATGACAAATTTTAATTAATAGCGTAACTGTATTATACTATCGTTCAGTCCACCCTTCTTGTCTGTTTGACGTGATTTGTTTACTACAAAGTACATGTACATTTAGGACTGTATTTATGTGATCCTATTTTAATAAGGGACGACGTTGATACTTTGTTATAAGACCATTACAGACTCTTTGACGAAATCTCAGCATATTAGAAATTATTCAAAATTAATTAATAAAGCCTGTTTAAAGGCCATATCATTATACATCAGAAATTTAATAAACAGTTCAGTATGGATCTGGAATGTGATAAAGTGCGTATATGAAAGAAGGAAAACTCGCAATTCCAATTTAACTCTTCGCATAGAAAATCAAATGAAAATCAAAGGAAGTTGCTCTGCTTTTGAAAATTATTATTAAATATATCCAGCTTCTACCACTAAGACCGTCACTGAATTATTATGTAAAAAGAAAAATAATAAACGTAATATTCATTTTAAATTTCAAAAAATAGAGTCCAAAGACATTTTTTACTGCCTTATATATTACCTTAAATATTAAATTTCGACGTATGAGGATTATCTATAAAGGTGATTGGCTCAATAGTGGACATTGTTGGGCCTTACCTAGTAACTATTTTCAGTGTCTGTATTTGGTCTCCTGATCTAATGAGACATCGCAAAGTAATACCTCTTTTTTTTCATACATAATTATAGCATCAGGAGACGAAAAGGTTTCTGTTACTTAAAAGGTATATTATTATAATAAAATTATTAATATTTTATAATACGTTGTAATGGCCAAGTTATAAACACGCTACTGCTCTTAAATAGAACAAAGGCTTTGAATTGATTGGTTTTAATCCTGTGGTTTTAATGAAATAACTTAATCCTATTAGAGTAAATAGAATGTAGCAACATGTTTGTAAATTTCTTTCTATTAATATTTCATGTATACTCATTATTTTAGAAATTTATTAAAATAGATTAAATAAAACAAAAAATCTTTTGTATAGAAGGTTCAGTGTGTCATATACTGTCAAATATTTTTCTGTAATTGTTATTCACGCACGAAATCACGCACACACACACACGGACGGATGCACACACACAATTATACACACACGCACACACCTAATAACTGTAATCACGATGTCAAAGAACAAGACGTGAGAGATTGTTTGTGACAAATTTATTTTATTTGATGTTCCCATACAATATACGGGTTCCTGCCAAATAACAATTATATGCAAAATGTGTATTTGAAAGATTTTTTTTAAATACATGTTTCAAAATATAATACTTCTCTCTAGCTTTAAGCTATAAAGCTTAAATAAATCGTACTTCAAACGAACCGATCGCGTGTATTTGTATTATTTTTAGAATATACATTTCAATAATATTCGTTTACATTTCTTTCAGCTTTTCATATACAAATTTATTTTAATATGTCATTTACCGGTGCTTTATTTATGAAATGTAGTTCAATAATCAGCAGTGTGACATATAACATATACTACTTTAGACTATTTTAATGTTTATTATTAAAGATACAGAAATAAATACTTTATTTTTATAATTGAATGTATGTGTGAGTGAGTTTATAATTTATATTAAACAGATGAAAATTGTACAACAGGAGATATAGACACGCTGTTCCTTTAGAATTTTATTGATTAGGTTACGTGACTATAAAGAAAATAACAAAAAACCCATAAAATTAAGTTACCAATTAAAATCTTGAGTACCCAGTATCTAATGACAAAAGCAGATTTTTTTATTTATTAAAAAGGATATTGATTTTTTTGGATATTCTCAATTTGAGTTGTAATTAATTTTTCAATATTTTCTGTTTTATACACAAAATTATAATGTCTCTTATTCCTACTAATACCTTGTTTACATCATAAAGGGAACCTATTGAATATCAGCTTTATAATTATAAAGATTTGGAGAACCAAAAAAGTTTGTTTAAATCACAAATTGAAATCAACATTCAATATATACATATATAGTTACATTGGGATTAATATCTTATCAAATAAAATAGTAGTTCGTGTTTTACAAAGTACGTAGAAAATCAGACCTAATAGTTAAATTAACTATAAAAAAGACGAATTTAATATAAAATATATGAAACATTAATATAATTTTTAACCTGTTATTTCATACACTTAGTACATAGTAATGTAAGCAACAAGTTGGCTTTAGTTTGAATTGCTTATTGCATTCGCTTGGAGGTTATATCTCCATAAAGATTTTTTATAGCGTACGAATAAATATTTTCTACCCTGCACCAAAATTTTTACCACATTTAATTTTGAAATGCACACAATTCAATTATAATTTATTTAAACATTACAATCAAAAGGACACACGATGAGTTTTGATAACAGTGGTACCAGGGGAAGAGAGACTCCTTAACAAGAGAGAAATGAAGTTATATGATATAAGTTATGAAAAATATTTCATTATCTATTGAATCGTTACTTAACATTTTTATTTATGTACTATTCATAAATTTAGTAATCCATATCCATGAACATGTAAGCCATTTTATATATCATTAAAATGTGTAAATAAAATTAAAAAGTTAGCACAGCGGATAACGAAAAGGTAGCTTAGTTGGCAGAGCGGTGGTTCGTGCGTCTAAAGTTTTTAGGTTCGAGTATAATATGTATTATAAAAAGGGTAACACTCGATCAATAATGAGTTAGAGAAGCTTGTGACGGATAGACGGCGAAAAGATTACGTTTCAAGACCTTACGGATTATTTAAAATTTATATCGAATTTAAAGATCCATCTACATCAGGATTGAAACCCAGTTCTGAGTAATATAAACCTGTCAAATGATACTAGTTGTCGACTGCTACTTCGTTTATGTTTCTTTTTATTAGTTTATTATTAAATTAAATATTGTAGCTTTATTTTATTCATCTTTATTTAGTACTATTTATAGAATATGAATGTTTTATTAGATCAAAGTGAGATCGAGTGAGATCAAACAGTTTTCAAATGGGTTAGATTTTCAGACCCTATGATGTTAATTTTAATGATGTTAGAATATAAACAAACATGCATTCACATCTGCATTTGTCCTATGTTATTACATAAAAGAATTCTTCTTAAAAATCAAGTTATTATGATATAATCACACATATCTATGAATATGATACTTATATAAATTACAATATAAATCTGATTTCAACAGATTATTCCCCACTTGAGCAGCACATTAGAAGCGTAAAAAAGATTCTTATAACATTTTCTTCTTAAAATCCAAGCATTATTGAAACAAATATTAGAATCCATCTTTTATCCTTTCATTTCTTAAAGCATATGTAAGCATAATTTTATTATAAATACCCTTAATTTCGATATTTATGTCACACAGAAATTATAAGCAAACTGCATTTAACTAACTACAAATAACATTTAAATATATGCCCTTACCGTTTTCAATTGTGCTACACAAGTCACACGGAAAAGGACATAAGTTGTATCCCGAAAAAGTACCGTTCCCGAAGGATACAAAAATAACTTTTAGAGCGCTCTGCGATATTACAAACCGTTCTTATTACATTGTAGCGCGGACAAAGTCGCTGACTGTAACAGTATCGATATAATGTTTGAAATTTATATATTCCCGAACTCCATTCTTTATAAAATACATATAGAAACAATAATATTTTTGTGATTTTTTATAACTAATTATTTTAATAAATATATCTCAGGAAAATAACGATTTTACTGTTATTGCAAAAAAATATATTATTATTAATAACTTAATTTACAGAAAGAAAAAATTATGCAACAAACCAAGAACTGGTTCAACTAATCAAAACCCAGAAGCAAAGGGTCGAATTAGTGAAGTTTTTATTTATTCCGACGACCATTGCGTTCAAACGGAAACTCAAAGTTACCCGACCTATGCTAATTTCAAGATGACCTCTTCTGAAGTGATAATAAAATATGTTTTTCGGTCTCCAATGTTATGTATAATTCTTATTTAGCGAAGGAAAATTATAATGTTGCATAATCAGTTCTGTTGCAGATCTTAGCACTTATACTAAGAGAGGTTTTGCTAGCCATTTTTCAGCTTCATCTTACTCAAATTATCTTACTTATTACAATTTTAACAGTCTCAAATGTTCTGAAGTTATTGTGAGACATTATATTTTTACATTTATATAGTTATCTTAAAAATAAACATTAATATACGACCATGAAGTCAAGGAGAAAAAGTTCAAAGTTTCAAAAATTTTAATTTTTACTAAAATAAATTAATTGGTTTTTAATGAGTGAAACAACGAAACAAAATACAAAAAATATTAATAATAAATATATAAAGCAACAACGTTAATAAAATATTAAAACGCAGCCATTGGCACATGATAAATAGATTTTAATATAATATATTTATAATAGTAACAATATCGTCATAATTCATTTCTCTCTTCCTTAACAAAATTTATTGTAATAAACATGCAAAAAATTATAACAAATAAACTTAGAACTATTCCTTAACCTTAATATGTAAACCAATTTTATTAATTGTGACAACCTAAACCTAAAATTTATAAAAACGAAAAAATAATTCTCGCTTTTCATTTTGTGCTGGAGTAATTCAATTAAAAGTCATTCAAATAAATCGGGTTATGACCAAATTACATAAGTTTATTTAATTATACGGGAATGCGAGGGGGAAGAGGGAGGGGGAGGGTTTTAACGAGGGATAAATAGGGAGTGATAAGTCGTGTGTATGACGTTTAGTATATTAATTCTGACATAGCAATAACGATGCAAATTGATGGCTTTCTGGTCTGATGGTTAGTGAACAGCTGATTCAATCATCGTAGGTTAAATTGCTAGATTGCAACGAGGGTTTTTTTTTGTTTTATCAGCGAAGGTTGTACTAAGATTACGTTAACTTTATAGCTATTTTTGAGAGTTCTGTAAAAGTATAAAAAATATATATATTTTAAAGTTAATTTAATTAATGATTTTCTTGTACTTTAATTTAATGTTACAGAACTGTTATGATTATTATTTGTTAATGTTTACATGTGCATCGGCTGTTTGGTTTGGGTCTTTATCTAATGTTATTAAACGCGTTGTAAGATATTCAAGGAGTTTTCTTTACAGAACTTATTAACGTAAAAAGGTATGGTATCCAAATCAATTCAATTTGGAATAAATGTTGTTAATTTTCATATTAGAAATATTGAGGAATTTAAAATGCAATTGATTTTTAAAAGAACATATTAATTAACATTGAAATACTTAAATATTTCTCTAAAATTCCACGTACTATACTGGAATATAGTAGATTATTATTAATGTATTTAGGTATCTTTTGACATAATGAAGGTTAACCTTTAATATTCTTCTACATCTGTGTAAAACCGATTCCATACGTCTCAATATGGACTTCGAGTGTCAGTTAATAATTTCACTAATTCCTGTATTTCTGTACGTAATATTTAATTAACACAATTATTGGTATCATAAAATATTATAATAGTAACATTAATATATAAATCCGTTCAAATGTTAAAAAAGGTAAATTACCTAAAAACAAAAGTATGAATTAAAAGAATACGATTAAAAAACTGTAATCGTTTTTTAACTTTGTTTACATAAAAGGTTAGTAAACGCCAGGTGAAAGCAAAAAATCTCTTTACTGACAACTGTTCCGGGATTCCGTAATGGGGGACGTGAGGAATGCAAATGGTGAATTACAAATGAGAATGTAGGTTTGAAGCTTACCTTCTGCCGGAGAATTTTTTAATGTGCTTAATATTCTTGTATAAAGTAGAGTGTGTGTATATCACATAACTACATCACGGTAAAGGAGGTGACATAAATTGTCTGTGCGTTATTTTCTTTCACTAACTGGTTAAAATGCGTTTTTAACAGTTAAGACTGAATCCGATATCCATTAATTAAAAGCATAAGAATTATAAAATAAAAATTACCAGAGATAGAAATAATTATATTAACAGTAATAATACTCGCTCATCAGACAGAAGCTCGCAAATGACATCTTGTTACATATTAATATAAAGTGCAATGACGGATGTTCTGTTATTACATTGACGCTGTAGGGACGTTGTACATCTTCATAGCGAGGCGATTATCAACACACTGATTTATATGTACACAGCTGATTATGATTTATGTCTAAGATATGAGTTTTATTATTATACAGCAAAATAATACGCAGCTGAATAAAAAATAATAAAAATATTCTTGTATGTTAGTTTAAAATAGAAAAGTACAAAAATCTGCTATTTATTTTTATCAATCATGACAGTTTTTACCAATAAAATTCAGAGAAATTAAGAAGGTTAACTGTTACAATTACTTTAAGAACTTAATTAGAAATAAGCATGTTATAAAAATAATTATATTATTTATATATCAACGACAGTCCAGGTAGGTGATGAAAAGCTATTTACTTGTTATGGTGTTTTCGAAGCTTATAGTATATATACACTGCGGTGACTAGATCACGTCACCCTTGACTGCACTACATTATAACAACATACAACTAATATACCAACAAGGCTTTACCTAAAGCCTGAATAATGACACGACACGAGATGTCTGTTCTCGGACGAGGCGTCCATATCAAGTAGTATTATGATAACATTATGTACGTATTGTTAGTAGTTCGTTTTAAATTTGATCCCTTATAAATTCAAACATATATTTTATTTGAAACCATATCTTATCTTGTCTGTATTGTCAAAAAAAAAAATGTGATTGATTTTAAGCGATTTATTCTAAAAGTTGTTTCAATATAAAGATAATTTTATTTCAATTTATATAATTGTGGAACGATCTGAAGGAAAACGAAAGAAAATAATTAATTTTATTGTAATATGCGAGGATAATAATTTAGATATTATTTTTATTTCACGTGTTATCTTGATAAGTCTTAAACATTTTACACTTGATTTTTGTAAAACTACTCTCCATTCATAAATCAAAGACCTTACTCAGCGGGTATTTAGGTCAACTAGATCGGGAACTAAATCCGACTCGATCATGCATGCAGTATACGACTCTTAGTAATACAGTTGGTTTATGTTGTACCAGAACTCCATAAATTAAACTAAATACTTAGTTGCGCTACATAAATACGAAGTTTTCTTATTCTGAACAGTTTATGTTACAGTAAAAAGTAATTGGCACAATATCACTGAAATAAAATCTATGTTGCCTTGATATTAAAAGCGTCGACTTTGTGGGTGAGCCTTATTTTAATTTATCAACTATATGTTTAAGGAAGGAGGAGGAGGATATTTAGTATGTTGATAGAATGGTAAAGGTATGAAATTTCTTAACCTCGGTCTTATCTAGCAAGTTATTAAATGTGTAATTATTACATATTAAAATATATTTTATTACATATTAAAATATTATTAATGGTATATATCAAATGTAGTTTATTTTCAAACGTGGTCGAGTTCGATGTAATTCAATCCTCATGTGTCTCGTGACACGTAGTCTGTAATACTCACTGCGTCAATAATCAATGTTGAACATCGATGTAACTTGTTACTAGTTGTTGTTTGTTATCTGACTCGTATTTAACATCAAATAGTTTGGGGAATTATTAGGGAAACTATGTATTATAATAACAAACAAACGAAATACACATGTATTTATATAAAAATATATACATCATGTGATAGCAAAATATTCGTGTTCTTTTCATACGAATATTATAAATAAAAATATTTTGAAGCTTCTCATAAAGTTAATAATCGTTTAGAGAAGAAGTGTTCGATCGTCTATCGGCTAGCATATAAATGTCAATCTCAAAAATACTTTTTTATTTTCTAATAGTTTCTTAGATAGGTATAAATTATATTTCAGTTATAGTTATTTTTGCATACTATCTTTATTACTACCTTGTGAAGACTAATGCTAATTAATATCATAACTGTATTTAATTATCGTTCCATCCTCCATCCTTGTCTATTTGTTATCCACAAAATATGTACATATAGGACCGTATTTATGTGATCCTATTTTAATAAGGGACGACGTTGAGACTTTAATCGCAGTGTAATCAAGTGTTTGTTGTTTGATAATAAGAGACGTGTTAATGAATTTAAACTTTGATGTATTTGTGTCAAAATAAACACTTTTTTGCTTTATTAATATTCACTAAAATATCTTAATAGCATTGTTTCTTTACCTAAATATAAAATAATAATATATTTATTAAGTTTTCATCATTCTGGGCAATGAGCATCATTTAATTAGAAATTAATTAGTGGCGCATGGAAAATTTTTGAAATAATATTAAAACTACTTGAAATACGGAAAATAATTCACAGCTATGTGACAATATTTGCAAGTTATTAAACTCTAAATATAAGCTTGTTTTCTCTTCCAAAAACTTGCACTTTGCTATACCCTATCATTTAATGAATGAGCGATCTCATGAATTCACAAGAGTAGCCGACAGCAACGACGGTATCTACAGAGAAAATTCAATTGCACTGACTCTCTGAGGAAATCTCAGCATATTAGAAATTATTTAAAATTACTTTATAATGTCTGTTTAAAGGCCATATCATTATAAAAAGAAATTTAATAAACAATTCAGTATGCACCTGGAATGCAATAAAGTACGAATCTGAAAGAAGGAAAACTCGAACTCCAATTTAACTCTTCGCATAGAAATCTAAATGACAGAATCAAATGAAAATGAAAGGAAGTTGCCTCTGCTTTGAAATCCAGCTTTTGAAATCCAGCTTCTACCACTAAGACCGTCACTGAAATGACTGTCCGTGGCAAATAACTTTCCAAACTGGTGATAGCTCGGAAAAATTACTTTCAATAAAGGTTTCGATTTTCATTGGATTTTTTATAATCATAATCATTTATTATTGGTAATTAATTATTACAAGTCAGGAATATTATTATTCAGTTTTAACATCCATAGTTCATTATTATGTCACAAAATAAATTAATTTAAATTGTTTTCAATACAACGTTGTATACTTAAATTATATTTATATGCAAAAATTCTTTATAACTATACAAAGACTGCTCGATCAACCACCTCTTCAATTTATTTTTGAATGTATAAATATTACTAGCATTCCTTATATCTATTGGTATCTTGTAAAATACTTCCGGTCCCATTATATGTATTAATGATTTACATGATTTTGCCAGACTTTGTTTAACTGTACGAATTCTATTTTCATGTCTAAAGTAATATCGCATTGTCGTTTCTACATTGATAATTTTTCTTCTGTTGAATTACGTACATTGCTATTGAATATATTAATAATGAAGAAAATGTTAAAATCCCTATACTCCTAAAATAAAGTCGTGCAGACGAATCTGGGGGTATTTTTGCCATTATTCGTGTAGCACGTTTTTGTATTATGAATAAGCGTTCCCAATCAGCGCCGCGTCCCCACAAGTCTATACCTTACTGGAGCTGACCCTGTATTGATGAGAAATAGCAAGCACGAACAGCCTCAATAGACAGTGTGGAAGCCATACGACTGAGAGCAAACCACGCTGTTGATATTTTGCCACTTAGTACGTCTATGTGTAAGTTCCATTTCAAATTCTGATCTATATGAAAACCTAGAAATTTAGCTTCACTCACTTGTTGTATTACACATTCATCTATTTTAATTGTTAATGTGTGACAGATTTTCCTGACAGATTAAACCGCAAAAATTGAGTTTTGTCAATATAAAGTAGAAGGCCACTAAATTAAGCCATTTTCGCATTAATCCTGCAGTATTGTTCGATTGTTCCTGAAACTTTTCAAGAGTCTATTCAGCAATAACGGCAACTACGTCATCTGAGTACAAAAATACTTCAACATTTTTCATATATAATCATAGCATCAGGAAACGAAAAGGTTTCTGTTATTTAAAAGGTATATTATTATAATAATATTATTTATATTTTATAATACGTTGTAATGACCAAGTTATAAATGCACTATTCGTCTTAAATAGAACAAAGGCTTTGAATTGATTGGTTTTAATCCTGTGGTTTTAATGAAATAACTTAATCCTATTAGAGTAAATAGAATACAGCAGCATGTTTGCAAATTTCATTCAAAAAATTTCATGTATACTTACTATTTTATAAACATATTAAAAAAGATTAAATATAAAAAAGTATCTTTTGTATAAAAGGTTCAGTGTGTCATATACTGTCAAATATTTCACTGTAATTGTAATTCACGCATACACGTACACCCGGATACACGGGCGGATGCACACACAGACAATTATATACACACATACACACACTCATAATACCTCGTCGTAATCACAGTGTCAAAGAACAAGACGTTGTTTGTAGCAAATTTGTTTTAAGCTTTAAGCTATAAAGCTTAAATTAATCGTACTTCAAACGAACCGATCGCGTGTATTTGTATTATTTTTAGAATCAATATACATTTCAATAATATTCATTTACATTTCTTTCAACTTCTCTACACCAATTTATTTTCAAATATCATTTAACATTGCTTTTATGAAATATAGTTTAATAATCAGGAGTGTGACAAATAACATGTATTACTTTAGTGTTTATTATTTAAGATACAGAAATAAACACTTTATTTTAATAATTGTATGTGAGTGTATGTAAGAGGATTTATATTTTATAATAAACAGATGAAAATTGTACAACAGAGATATTGACACGCTGTTCCTTTAGAATTTTATTGATTAGGTTCAGTGACTATAAAGAAAATAACAAAATACCCATAAAAAATTTTTTATTTATTAAAAAGTGTATTGAATTTTTTCGGAAATTCTCAATTTGAGTTGTAATTAATTTACACATATTTTCTGTTTTATACACAAAATTATGTCTCTTCTTCCTACTAATACCTTGCTTTTATCATAAAGGGAACCTATTGAATATCAGCTTTATAATTATAAAGATTTAGAGAACCAAACAAGTTTGTTTAAATCACAAACTAACATCAACATTCAATATATACATACGAAGTACATTGGGATTAATCTCTAATGAAATAAAATAGTAAGTAGTTCGTGTTTTAAAAAGTATGTAGAAAATCAGACCTAATAGTTAAATTAACTATAAAAAAGACGAATTTAATATAAAATATATGAAACATTAATAAAATTTTTAACCTGTTATTTCATACACTTAGTACATAGTAATGTAAGCAACAAGTTGGCTTTAGTTTGAATTGCTTATTGCATTCGCTTGGAAGTTATATCTCAATAAAGGAATTTTTATAGCGTACGAATAAATACTTTCTACTCTGCACTAAGATTATTACCACATTTAATTTTGAAATGCACACTTTCAATTATAATTCATTTAAACATTACAATCAAAAGGAGACACGATGAGTTGTGATAACGGTGGAGGGTACCAGGGGAAGAGAGACGCCTTACCAAGAGGTAAATTAAGTTATATGTCTATTGAATCGTTACTTAACATTTTTTTAATGTACTTTTCATAATTTATTCTCTCATATTTTCGTTGGACGTCACTACAACGAGATAATATGAAAAATTATCCATGAATATTTAAGACATTTTATATATCATTAAAATGTGTGAATAAAATTAAAAAGTTAGCACAGCGGATAACGAAAAGGTATCTTAGTTAGCAAAGCGGTGGTTCGGACGTCTAAAGTTTTTAGGTTCGGGTATATATTACGAGGGCCAAACTGAAAGTTTTTAGAACTGGCCACTTAAAAGCATTATATTAAAAAAAAAATAGTTTAAATTTTGAAAATAGAACTCTTTACCAATATTATTGAGTGTACATTTCATTCATTTGTCATTTGTTTTACGATTTGGCGGCAAATTGAAAATTGTCTGTGCACGTCAGAATGAATTTAAGCCGAGAAAATTTTCGTGCAATGATTTTTTATGACTTTCGATGTCATTTAAGTCAACAAGAAAGTTATGATAGACTTCGATTGGCTTTTCATGATGAAGCCCCATCTCGTGCCACAGTTTACAACTGGTTTAATGAATTCAAACGTGGTCGAACTAATCTCACCGATGATTTGCGTGAGGGACGGCCTTCTACAGCGACGACTGAAGATAACATCAGTGTTGTGCGGCGTATGATAGAGACTGACAAAAGAGTGACCTATCAGCAGATTCGGACAAGTCTAGGCGTAGGTATGAGTCAAGTGCACAAAATCCTCCATGAACATTTAGCGGTCAGGAAGCTTTGTGCCCGCTGGATACCGCATAATTTGACCGAGGCTCAAAAACTCCGCCGTGTTGATTGGTGCCGAGAAATGATCCAAAAATTTAACGGAGGTGACTCAAATGCTGTGTTCGATATACTAACGGGTGACGAAAGCTGGATTTACTGTTATGATCCGGAAACCAAAAGACAGTCTGCTCAGTGGGTGTTTCCTTCCGAAGAGTTGCCAACTAAAGTGAACAGAGGTCGAAGTGTTGGAAAAAAGATGGTGGCCTCGTTCTTCGGAAAGACAGGTTATTACGCGACAGTAGTCTTAGAGGATCAGAAAACGGTTAATGCAGAGTGGTATACTAACAATTGTTTGCCACTTGTTTTGGAAAAAGTTCGAGAGAAACGACCTCGCAGCAGGATCCTCCTTCATCACGACAATGCCTCGTCGCACACCGCCAGGCAAACGATCGACTATTTGGTGACCTCAGACGTGGAATTACTGGGTCACCCGCCGTATAGCCCCGACCTCGCACCCTACGATTTTTATTTATTTCCGAAAATAAAAGAAAAACTTCGAGGAAAACGTTTTATAGACGCCGAAGAAGCAGTGGCTGCGTTTCAAAACGCCGTCGAAGAGACCTTACGGATTATTTAAAATTTATATCTAATTTAAAGATCCATCTACATCAGGATTGAAACTCAGTTCTGAGTTATATAAACCTCTCAAATGATACTAATTGTGGACTGCTACTTCGTTTATGTTTCTTTTTATTAGTTTATTATTAAATTAAATATTGTAGCTTTATTTTATTCATCTTTATTTAGTACTATTTATAGAATATGAATGTTTTATTAGATCAAAGTGAGATCGAGTGAGATCAAACAGTTTTCAAATGGGTTAGATTTTCAGACCCTATGATGTTAATTTTAATGATGTTTGAATATAAACAAACATGCATTCACATCTGCATTTGTCCTATGTTATTACATAAAAGAATTCTTCTTAAAAATCAAGTTATTATGATATAATCACTCATATCTATGAATATGATACTTATATAAATTACAATATGAATCATACTTCGTGATGAAATAAATATATATTATCTTATTTGTATTCTGATTTCAACAGATAATTCCTTACTTGAGCAGCACATTAGAAGCGTAAAAAAGATTCTTATAACATTTTCTTCTTAAAATCCAAGCATTATTGAAACAAATATCAGCATCCATCTTTTATCCTTTCATTTCTTAAAGCATATATAAGCATAATTTTATTATAAATACCCTTAATTTCGATATTTATGTCACACACAAATTATAAGCAAACTGCATTTAACTAACTACAAATAACATATAAATATATGCCCTTACCGTCTTCAATTGTGGCACACAAGTCATACGGAAAAGGACATAAGTTGTATCCCGAAAAAATACCGTTCCCGAACGATACAAGAATAATTTTTAGAGCGCTCTGCGATATTACAAACCGTTCTTATTACATTGTAGAGCGGACAAAGTCGCTGACTGTAACAGTATCGATATAAATATTAGAAATTTATATTCCCGAACTCCATAATTTTATCCAATACTTATATAGACAATAATATTTTTGTGATTTTTTTTTAAAACTAATTATTTTTATTAACATATCTCAGGAAAATAAAGATTATACTGTTATTACAAAAAGATGATATTATTATTTATAACTTAATTTACAGGGAAAAATTTATGAAACAAACCAAGAACTGATTCAACTAATCAAAACCCAAAAGCAAAGTGTCGAATTGGTGAAGTTTTTATTTATTCCCAGGACCATTGTGCTCAAACGGAAACTCAAAGTTACCCGACCTATGCTAATTTCAAGATGACCTCTCCTGAAGTGATAATAAAATACGTTTTTCGGTCTCCGATGTTATGTATAATTATTTTACAGCAAAGGAAAATTATAATGTTGCATAAACAGTTCTGTTGCAGATATTAGCACTTATACTAAGAGAGGTTTTACTAGCCATTTTTCAGCTTCATCTTACTCTAATTTTCTTACTTATTACGTCACTTCGTGTTACTAGACACACGGGAGAATAATTATATGGAAAACCAATAACATATTATTAATATTAATACACTTTTATAACACTTGTAATTTAGATATAAACTAAATTATGAAATAAATATCTTTCATCATCAAAATACAAAATTTTAAAAAACTAAACATAAAATAGTTATAAATTGTATTGTAGGAAGCCGTGTGAAGGACATTATCGGATTGTAGATCAATTCTTAATTTCGACTACTAGTGGTTAGTGGGCCTGATTGGTAAGACATGTAAAAATATTATAAACGTAATAAAGGTTTACTGCACATCGAATAATATTGTGAACAGTCATAATATAATCATAATATATAATGAAGACTAACATGTTCGGATTAAGGCACCGATTTGCTTGACTTACATATCCAAAGCCTAAGGCCTAAGGCCTCGACTGTAACAATATTTGATTTGTAACTAGATTGACATGTACTTTATTCCTTTTTAATTTATAGCAATTATTTTAAGGAGACTTGCTTAACTAAAAAATAAGTATAAGGTTGTTAAAACATGTACTTATTAAATTATCAAATATAATTTATTACTCAAATGATGACGCTTTGATTTTAGAAGCAAAAACGTGAGTATAGAAAACAGGTAAAATTTACAAAAAAATCGATTTTAAATAAAATTTGCGATTGAGTGATATTTCTATTACTTAGGTTTCCATTGTTTATATGTGGCCTTGATCTTGGTATTAAAGCCAATAGAAACAATTAGTATATCTAATACGATAAATCTCCTACCTCCGGATGTAATAAAATATATTATTACCTTTTTTAAAACTAATTTAAATACATTTATTTTAACCTATATATAATATTATCATCTGATAAGAACTTACAAAAACTGTTCTCAAAAACCACACGCTTCATAAATGTATAAAAACTTTTTTAAACTTCTAACAGTATACGGTAACACATTCGTAATCTAAATGTATATAATGTTATCATAATACCACTTGATATGGACGCCTCGTCCAAGAACAGACATCTTGTAGTGTCATTATTCAGGCTTCAGGTAAAGCCGTGTTAGTGTATTAGTTTTATGCTGTTATAATGTAGTGCAATTGAAGATGTTGCAAGATAAAGACAACGGTGTATGTTAACATATATGATAGTCAAGCTTCAGTTACCCTATAACACTATACATCACTCGACAAACGTTACATTTTCTTTATTTTATAATATTTTAGTATTTAATTAATATCTTGATATAGTTTTAACAATAGACATAACTGTGATAATTATAGCCCCGGCTTTATTGGATAACGGTATGTTCTGTAACGTATCCGTTTGAGAATAGAATAACAAAATAACTAATAAGATGTCTCAAACATAAATCATAAGCAGCTGTGTACACATAGAGCAGTCTGATGATAATCACCTCGCTATGAGATGTACAACGTCCTGATGGCACATTACCAATACTGTTTATAGCAAATGGTTTCTGACTGTTCTCGTGTTGTTGATGGTTCTGCTTTCATTATTTTCATTTCCTTTATTAATTTCTGTTGCAAGCAATGCAATTCAATTATGAATCTAAATACGTTCAAACAAACGAACTACAATGGAATTGTACTCGTATATTTAATTAATATAATTGAAAAGCGGAGGAAGGGAGGGTAGAAGTGTGAACGAGATATGAATAGAGATTTACTTAATATAGGAACATATTTTGATACAATACTGTTATCGAATACAAATACTCATTGGTATATTGATTTAAAAGGAGATTCTTAACCCCTATGACGTTATCATTTTGTTCCTGCTTTTGTTGAAATGATAATGAATGTTTGGTTATTGTCACATCAGTGATATAGTTTCATCAAGTTCTATTTACTTGTTAATTTTATTAATATATTACTCAAAATACATTCTAAACGTCTTCTGTACATTTTATTTACAAACACGTTTGTTCAATAGACAATATTATTAATATTGTCTAATTGTAAATAAACTGCCTGGCACTGATAGTTAAACATAATAAAATTATTTATAAACATTTCATACTTTTGTGCCACGGTAAATTATTTATCATATAAATCTTTTTTCGTCTAAAACAACTAATCTCCAGAGAAATTGGAACAATTTACCTAGCAAGAAAAAAAACTCTTAACTGTAACCAGTTTACGAATATTACTTCCTTGTGGCTCCATTGTTTTATATTCTTATAAGTTAATTATTTTGTATATATGTTATACTGGACTGGGCATTTCTTTAGCAAATGTGTAAAGATGCAAAGGCGTTGCTATTCCTGTATATAAAGAGGAATATAGGACACTAAGATAAAACGAAAGGAACAGATGGGCTTTGGGCATTCGTGGTTTTATTCACAATATAAAACGAGCAGATTTTCTGAGACAAGATGGTATCTCGGTTGAACTGCCATCTAAGCATTAGAATGAAAAGCCGTCTAGTAACCCCAATAAGGGTGATTATATTCATTAATGTGTATTAACTCGATGGACAAAGTGTTTCAGAGGTTGTAGATTTGAATCCTGCACGTGTAAATGATTTTTTATAACACGGATAAAGGTGGTAATAAGCAATTTCAACTTTGCCGCAACTTATCAATGTTATTTTATAATATAAAAATGAAAATATTGATGAGGATTTTTAATTGTACGTTACAAACATCGCTTCTGTCTCGTTAATGACATTTCATCTACGTGTAGATGAATACATCACGTCTACACGTAGTAAATTTTATTAATTATGAAATATAAATCACAATATCATATCCAAAATCGGTAAAGTAAGTGATGTAGTTTCTACTTCACAATCAACAATTAATTATAAAAAACCAACATTATTTCTAAATAAATTTAACATTAAAGCTGATACCACCGTTTGGGAAGAACACAATGCGTGCAATTACCGACGATCGTAGTCAAAGAATTATGACCAAATCACATAAGTATATTTAAATATACACGACCACGAGGGGGATGGGATGGGAGGGCAAGAATTTTAGCGAGGAATAGTGATGAGAGTCTATCGATGCTGTAATTTGAGGGCTTGATGGTCTAATGGTTAGTGACCTCATCCGCTAATCCAGAATTCGTAGGTTCCGATCGGGTATAATAGATTTCTACACTTTAATGAATAAAATTATTGACTTTAATATAAAGCATATGCCACCTATGCAAAAGGATTTTTCAAATGTATAGACTAAAATGGATAAACGGTTCACGAGTAAGGTACATACATTTAGAAACAATGAAACGAATCTAAAGAGAAATTACTAAAGATGACAGCAAAAGGACCTTTTTCCAAGAACTGTCCCCACATTTCGAAACTCATTTGCAATCACAAAATCTTTTAGTATGCTGAAAATGTCTATATAAAATTGATGTGTTTAAATTGTCAATTTTTTGAGACATACGATAAATAAAAGGAAATCAATCAAAGCGATGTTTTTTTTTACAAACCTTGGGCTACAAGGGCAGATTTTTTTGTTACATTTTAAAATCGAATCACTTTTCCGTTGTCTCACTGTCAATCATTCGAAAATCCATAAAAAAACAATAAAAATATATGCCTATAACAAATATATCAATAACAAATAAAATTTGTTATCAGTCAGAATCTTGCAAATGACATATTAATATATAGTACAGTGAGGGATGTTATGTTATTAAATTATATAAGTTATAGAAACCGGGTGCACAACTCTCTATCTCTTTTTCACTCTGTGGCAGTGCCTCTTTTTATCATATAACATCAACACATCACATGTCTGTAGACACACACGTGTTTACAGACACGTGAAAATTTTATGAAAACTCATGTGTTATTTGTGTTTTTGTGTTAGGTGATACATAAATATTGTTTTATTATTGCAATAATGTTTTGAAAAATGGAAACTGCAACAAATTTGTTTATATTAAAAAAAAATATTTGATAAAAGTATTGTATAGCTTGATACAAGTATTTACTGTTTACATTTATTTATTGTACATATGATTTGAGTTTATTTTTATTCAAGAGGAGGGCAAACGAGTGCGTCCTGACTAACTAGGACAGACCAATTGCCAGAGCAAATTTAGATACAGATCTCCCCGCATAGTCAATGGCATGTGACATTTCGGATGGAGTCTGTAAATGGAAATCGTCAACCTTCTCCTGGAAATGGCCCAATAACGCGTAGACTCTGACATGGTCGTCCATATGGACGCGCAGCCAGAGTGTTAACTATTTATTTTATTGTTTAAATTATAAGCCGTCATAGTGTAATAGTTATCATTAGTCAATAATTTCTAGGATAGAATATAATGATGACATTAAAAAAATATTTTCATGTAGTATTTAACTTCATGCAATGTATAATTTACTATTTTATACATAATTTTTTTTGATTTGTTTTTCTGAAATATTTTATAAAACTTTCTGATGTATTTCGTTCAGTTCCGTTTGTTCGTTGAGTAATCAAGCAAAATAAAATAAAATGCAATACGTAACCTTATTGTCTGCACTAGTCTTCAATAAACGAAAGGTATCCTAGTTCCTAGTGTGGTCTTAAGCGTGGCTCGAAGGCAAGTGACCGATGCTGAAATCATAAACCACAAATAGATATAACCACAAACAGATGTTATCATAATACCACTTGATATAGCCGCATCGTCCGAGAGCAGACATCTAGTGTCCCGTCATTATTCAGGCTTCAGGTAAAGGCTTTAGGTAAGTGCATTAGTTGTATGTTGTTATAACAATTAGTTAGTGTAGTCGAGGGTAATGTGACTTAGTGACGTCAGTGTATGTTAATATATGTCGTTAGTTAAGCGTCGGTAATACCCATAACTATTGAGAAGCTTTTCATCTCCTCCTTAATTATCGTTGCATTAAATTGCTTTATCCTAAACATCAACCTCATCTTTATTTTTATATGCCTAATTTAGTTATAAATTATTTGTAACAATTAACTTACTTAAATCATCTTTATGTTAAAGCTAATAATTGTTATAATACTATCATGATTGATAAAAAAAACTAATAATACATCATAGAAGTATCTCTTTTATTTAGTATTCAGATACGTTTTCTTTTGCTTTAGAATAATAAAACTCATATCTTCGATATAAATCATAATCAGCTGTGAACATATAAATCAGTCTGTTGGTAATAGCTTTGCTATGAAGATATACAATGTTCAATGTAATAACAGAACATCTGTTATTGTACTTTATATTAATATGTGATTTGCATGCTTCTGACTGATGGCCAAGTACCTTTACTGTTTATAGCTGTAATGATTTCTAGACGTTAGTATGTTTTATGTTACTGGCTGTATTTCTTAGGTTTTAATATATCGAAATGGATCTGTACTGTAAAAATTGCAGTAGAAAATATGTCACCTTCAGTATATTATCGTTTATAAGTGAACCACCTAAATGGTAATATAAAGACCTGAACCTAACATTATATAATAATTTTTGCACATTAAATGATTCTCCGGCGATAGGTAACCTTTGCACTTACATTTTCTCTCCATTTTTCATTTGTAATTCACAATTTGCATTCCTCACGTCCTCCATTACGGAATCCCAGAACAGATGTCAGTAAAGAGATTATATATCCTTACCTGGGCCTTACCAACCTTTTATAAAAACTAAGTTATAAAAACCACAATAAGAAATTCAATATTATTTTATAGATTCTTATTTATATTTGGTTTATTACTTGTCTTACTATTTATTTACGTAATTCATTGTTCATTTACTTTTGAAAAACATTTTTGCATATTCCAGCTACTGTATTTAGACGGATTATATAATACAACCTTAAAATTTGTAGTTATATGTTTTATAATTAAATATCAACTATACAAGTATAGGAATGAATGATTTTATTTACAACCCCGTCAATGTTCATATTAGGGCAAAGGTATGGAAACTGTTTTATAAAGATATAGACGAAGATTAAAGGCGATTCGTGCTGCGAAATAACCACACAACACCATAATTCTATGCAGTCCTTTAGTTGACCCTTCATTATTATATCAAAAGATACCTAAATACGTTATTAATAAAGACGTGTAAACTCTTTGTGGAACATTAAAGATGTTAATTTTTTTTATTTTCGTTTTGATTCAATTGCATTTTTAATTGTTTATTTTTAAAAATGACGTTTTGTTAGTTCTGTAATATTCAATGCAAAAAAATAATTTAATTCATAAAATTTAAATGTATATGTTTTTTTATTTGTGAATCATTTTGTGAATTAATTTTCCCATGTGGAAATCAAACCTATGATCTTTGGAATCAGCTATTAGGGTCATAAACCATCAGACGAACAAGTCATCAAATTGCAGCATTGATATTGCTATGATAGCATCAATGTACTACCTATAATAATCGTCATATACTTCCCTTTTCCTTCTCCCGCACCATACACCCCTTGTGGTTGCGATCGCCTATAATAGAGTATACTGCACTTATCAAATGATCTTTCTTCTGTATTCAATATAGCATTATATATATTTTAATATGATATATATATTTATGGAAATATGTATTTTATTTATGTTATATTTATTTTTATTTGCGTATTATTTTTATTTACGTTTGTATATGAACTAAAGTCGGTTAATATTATACACCATTGTTCTGTATGTAACTCACCTTGAACTTGAAATAAGGTTGTCTAGAAGAACTCACTACTTAGCGACAAGACCGCCTTATTGTACACCCATACATAGTTTAAATGTTTATTTTGTTCCTGCATTATTATTTTACATTGTGGTTGCAATAATGTATATTATTGTTATATCATTATACTTATCCGATATGATCGTGACTCAAGCATTCTTAAGTCATTAAATTTGTTTAAATTAATTTTACTTGATATGTTCCTGTATAATGTTGGTATTGTGTTAATTATTCAGTTATTTTCATTTAGTTCAGGGTGTTGTAGTTAATTAAACCTGTCCAATATAATGTTTTTTAATTGTAATTATCGGTAATAGTCCGTATTACGATCTGTAAAGATTAATTTTGACTTTGATCTTCAGGTTGCTTATGAATTGTTCTGATATTAATTGTTATTTATTAAGAATCAGAAGGATATTCACTTATCTCGATTAATTAATGGGATAAATATTAAAATTTCATCATTCATCACTTAAAGATTTAATACAATCGTATATAAATGCCAAATATTTATTATATTCGTAAATGGATTTGAACTAAGGTCAGAAAAAACAAGAAAAGCAAGATAATATTTTGTAACTTGTTTTTCTTGCTCAGAGATGATTTAGGTATTAGTATTAACCTGGTATTAAATTATGCCAACAACACGCTTTCTCAAAAACTGGATTGTATACAAAATAAGTTATTTATTACGAAACACGATAGCAGTAGATATGTCAATCACAACCGACCAATCAAAGTATTTATCAAACTAAAAGCTAACACAAAAAACACTACTGAAAAATAAACTCCAACCTTCATTTTCTTTTAGTTTATAAAAAAATATTTAAAAATACGAACTTTAGTTTCAGTGCGATTTATAAAAAAAATCTGATCACTTATCAAAGAAAGCTAAATTGATCATGGCGAGTATGGATACGATTTCATAACTCGCTGAGTGACTGACTCCCAAAAATATCAAGCAAGTTTGATTCCGGCTCGTGTTGAAAAACATATAAATACATATTTAAAAAATATTTTTAATGTATATTTATTACTGTTTTCGTAAGCATAATATATTTTTTTATAAATTTCAAACGCCTTTAACTCTAAGTCTGATTTGTTATGTACATACAAACATGAGCCAATCTATTCGATCCGCTACTAATAAATGTACTATGAGTGGTTAATCCCAATGTAAATATGTTTATAGTATATATTGAAGATTCATGTTTGTTTGTTTATACATGTTTGTGATTTAAATAAACTTGTTTGGTTTTAATGTTTCTTTAAAGTCTCCCTATTAATGAAGAAGCAAAAAGGATTCTTAGTCAACAATCCTACAAACATTAGATCAAAAAAGCTGAAAACAGTTTAGTTTTTTCAAATTTTGGTTCTAACATAAACAATGTGTATATAGTAATAGTTTAATAATAAAAGTTACCGTGATAAACGAAAGATGTAATTCTTTTTAAGTAAGCACTTTTATAATGAATATTTCGAATATCCGAGAAAATTCAATACTCGTTGTTACAAATAGGAACTTCGTTAACTTCGCCACCTTTTGTTACTTGATAATACTTTGGTCCTCAAGTTTTTGATTGGTTACTTTGATTTTACCGATGTCAAGCAACTTTTGACCTGAAAAATAAAATTTAAAACGCGTGCTCTACTTGACGTAAAGTATGTTGGATCTCATAAATACTCGTATATATATATATATATAAATTTTCATTATATTCATATTCTTCATTCATTCATTCATCCATTTTATTCTTGCTCATAAACATATTTACATTGGGATTAACCACTCATAGTACATCTATTAGTAGCGGATCGAATAGATTGGCTCATGTTTGTATGTACATAACAAATCAGACTTATAATTAAAGGCGTTTGAAATTTATAAAAAAATATATTATGCTTACGGAAACAGTAATAAATATACATTAAAAATATTTTTTAAATATGTATTTATATGTTTTTATATTTTTGATATTTTTGGATATTTTTGGAAGTCTGCTACTCAGCGAGTTATGAAATCGTATCAATACTCGCCTTGATCAATTTAGCTTTCTTTCATTAGTGATCGATTTTCCTCATGAATCGTACTGAAACTAAAGTTAATATATTGGAATTGATATTTTTAAAAGCTAAAAGAAAAAGAAATTTAAAAGTTATTTTTCAGTAAAGTGTTTTTTTGTGTTAGCTTTTAGTTTGATAAATACTTTGATTGGTCGGTTGTGATTGACATATCTACTATTGTCGTGTTTCGTAATAAATAACTTATTTTGTATACAATACAGTTTTTGAAAAAACGTGTTGTTGGCATAATTTAATACCAGGTTAATACTAATCGGAATCGGAATCGGAAGAGATCGCTAAGTAGCGATCTCTTCCAGACAACTTTATATCTAAGTTTAAGGTAAGTTACATACCGAAGAGTGGTGTATAATATTAACAGACTTTAGTTCATACACAAACGTAAATAAAATATATACGCAAATAAAAATATATATAACATAAATAAAATACATATTTCCATAAATATATATATCATATTAAAATATATATAATACTGTATTGAATACAGAAGAAAGATAATTTGATAAGTGCAGTATAGTCTATTATAGGCGATCGCAACCACAAGGGGTTTATGGTGCAACAAACGGAAAAGGGAAGTATATGACGTTTGTTATAGATTGTACATTGTTGCTATCACATCAATATCAACGCTGCAATTTAAAGACTGAAAACGTGAGGCACATCATTTGGTGATTTGGCTCGTAACATGTGTATTGATTAGTTCTAGGTGGTTTTAAATTTTTGTCAATTGAGAGTGAATTTCTATGTATGCGTTTGATAGCAAGGCTGTTAGAGTAAGAGAGTTAAGTTTATGAGATTCATGGGAATCTTCCATCAGTGAGTTTGTATGAGATGTGTGGATGTTCAGTCTAGGAGTATAAGGAAAATTTTAAGTCATCGCTACTGTTGTAAATCTATATCAGCATAATTATGGTATAGAATTGACAATGAATTTGATCGGAAGAGAAATTAAAGTTGACATTCTCGACGGATGTACTTGGAAGGAAGATTAGGGTAATGTTTATATGAGAGTAGAATTGTGTATTGATGCGTCCCACATTTTCAGTCTTCAGCTTATTATAAGATTACGAGTGATACAAATTAAGGCAACAGTTGCAGAAGGGGTGATGGAGTGAGGCAGACGTGGAGCTCAGAGCTGCCTTTGGGGCAAAATAATTTTCTTCTTTTGAGTGCATTTATAAAACGTGGGTTTTTAATTTTTTTTTAATATTTAATTATTTTCTACTTTTTAGATTTTTTTTATGCTTGAATATTGCATTGTCATCGACTTCTGAGCGATCCTGTAAATTTCAGCGCACTAGCTAGCTGATAAGTGGGTGAAATTTCAATTGCAAGATTTGATCGCCACAAACAAACACACGTGACGAAGACGAGTTAGGTAAAAAGTGAATATCTTATTATCGTTTTTTTAACTTTGTTTTTTAAAAGGTTGGTAAGGCCCAGATAAAGGATAAATAATCTCTTTACTGACATCTGTCCTGGGATTCCGTAATGGAGGACGTGAGGAATGCAAATTGTGAATTACAAATGAAAAATGTAGAGAAAATGTAAGTGCAAAGGTTACCTATCGTCGGAGAATTTTTTAATATGCAAAAATAATTATATAATGTTAAGTTCAGGTCTTTATATAACCATTTAAGTGATTCACTTATAAAGGATAAGATACTGAAGGTGACATATTTTCTACTGCAATTTTTATAGTACAGATCCATTTCGATATATTAAAACCTAAGAAATATAGCCAGGAACATAAAAAATATTAACGTGTAGATATCATTACAGCTATAAGCAGTAAAGGTACTTGGCCATCAGTCAGAAGCATGCAAATGACATATTAATATAAAGTACAGTGACGGATGTTCTGTTATTACATTGAACGTTGTACATCTTCATAGCAAAGCTATTAACAGCAGACTGATTTTTATATTCATAGCTGATTATGATTTATGTCTAAGGTATGAGTTTTATTATTCTACAGGAAATGAAAATGTATCTGAATACTAAATAAAAAAGATATTTCTCTGATATATTAATAGTTTTTTTAATCAATCATGACAGTATTATAACAATTATTGGCTATAAAATAAATATGATTTAAGTAATTAAATTGTTACAAATAATTTATAACTTATATAAAAAAATGAAGATAAATGGCATATAAAACTAAAGGTGAGGTTGATGTTTAGGATAAAGCAATTTAATGCAACGATAGTTAAGGAGGGGATGAAAAGCTTCTCAATAGTTATGGGTGTTACCGACGCTTAACTAACGACATATATTAACATACACTGACGTCACTTAGTCACATTACCCTCGACTACACTAACTAATTGTTATAACAACATACATCTAATGCACTTACAAGGCTTTACCAGAAGCTTGAATAGTGACACGACACGGTCTGTTCTCGGACTACGCGTCCTTATCAAGTAGTATTATGATAACATTATGTACATATCTCTTTGTGGTTTATGATTTCTGCATCGGTCACTTGCCTTCGAGTCACGCTGAAAGCCACATTAGGAACTAAAATACCTTTCGTTTATTGAAGACTAGTGCAGGTAATAAAGGTTATGTATTGTTTTTCATTTTATTTTGCTTGATTACCCAACGAACAAGCAGAACTGAACGAAATACATCAGAAGGTTTTATAAAATATTTCAGAAAAAAAAAATCATAAAAATTATGTACAAAATAGTATATTATACATTATATGAAGATAAATGTTACATGAAAATATTTTTTTTTACCATCATTATATTCTATTTCAGAAATTATTGACTTATGATAACTATTTCACTATTGTCTGTCGATAAGTTAAATAGTAAAATAAATAGTTATCACTAAAGGTTGACGATTTCAATTTACAGACTCCTTCCGCTGAAGTCGTAGTCCTCGGGGAGTTACGCGCACGCACGACTACGCGGGGAGATCTGTGTTTAACTTTGCTCTAGCAAATGGTCTATCTCAGTTAGTCAGGACTCACTCCACACGCTCGTTTGCCCTCCTCATGAATAAAAATAAAACTCAAATCACATGTACAATAAACAAATGTAAACAGTAAATATTTCAAGCTAAACAATACTTTTATCAACAAAAGTTTCCAAATTTATTATAAACACATTTGCTGACGTTTCCATTTTTCAAAACTTAATTGCATTAATAAAACAATATTTATGTATGACCTAACACAAAAACACAAATAACACATGCGTTTTCACAAAAATTTCACGTGTCTGTACAAGCCTGTATTGGGGTTATATGATAAAAAGAGGCAGGGACACACAGAGAGAAAGAGATAGAGAGTTGTGTACCCGGTACGCATGCACACACATACACAGCATACGGCATTTCGTTACGTGACTATTTCTACTAAATCGCACTACATGTAAGGCGCGTTGAGGTCCACTTTACTTTATCGTATTATTCAAAATAAATTGATAATTTAAACACAAAATTTATATAATAATTTTCAGCACACTAAAAGATTTTGTGATTGCAAATGAGTTTCAAACAAAAATTCTTTATAATTCTCAATTTTTGCATTCCTCACATCCTCCATTACGAAATGAGGCAACAGTTATCTGTAAAAAGGACTTTTTGCTTTCATTTTAGGCTTACTTCTTTTTCATTAGATTCGTTTTAATATTACTTAATGTATGTAATTTACTCTTGAAACGTTTATCTATTTTTAGTCTACACATTTTCAAAATCTTTTAACATAGCTGACATATGCATTATATTGAAGTCAATAATTTTAATCATTAAATTATAGAAATCTATTATACTCGATCGGAACTTACGAATTTGGATAAGCGGACAAGCGGATGAGGTCACTAACCATTAGACCATCAAGCCCTCAAATTACAGCATCGATAGACACGACTCTCATCACTATTCAGTCCTCGCTAAAACCCTTGTACTCCATTCACTTCTCCTTCGTGGTCGTTTATATTTAAATATACCTATGCGATTTGGTCGGAATCCTTTGACTAGGATCGTCGGTAATTGCACGTATTGCGTTCTTCCCAAACGGTAATATCAGCTTTAATGTTAAATTTATTTAGAAGAAAATTTTGTTTTTTATAATTAATTGTTGATTGTGAAGCAGAATCTACATCATTACTTCACCGAATTGGGATTTGATATTGTGATTTATATTTCTTACTTAATAAAATTTACTACGTGTATATGTACGTGTATGTCTACGTTTGTGTGATGTATTCATCTACACGTAGATGAAATGTCATTAACGAGACAGAAACGATATTTGTAACGTACAATTGAAAATTATAATCAATATTTCCATTTTTATATTATATAATAACATAATAATAATAAGTTGAAATTGCTTATTAACACGTTTTTTCCGTGTTATAAAAAAATCATTCACACGTGCAGGATTCAAATCTACAACCTCTGAAACACTTTGCCCATCGAGTTAACACACATTAATGAATATAATCGCCCTTATTGGGGTTACTAGACGGCATTTTATTCTAATGCTTAGATGGCAGTTCAACCGAGATACCATCTTGTCATAGAAAATCGGCACGTTTTATATTGTGAATAAGAACACGAATGCTCAAAGCACATCTGTTTCTTTGGTTTATCTTAGTGTCCTACATTCCTCTTTAAATAACTTATAGGAATATAAAACTATGGAGCCACAAGTAATAAGCCAGAAGTAATATTCGTAAACTTGTTACAGTTAAGAGTTTTCTTACTTACTTGAAAAATTGTTCCAATTTCTCTGTAAATAAATTTTTTAGATGAAAAAAGATTTATAAAAGAAATAATTTACCGTGGCACAAATGTCTGAAATGTTTATAAATTAATTTACTTGGTGTAACTATCAGTGCCAGGCAGTTTATTTACAAGTAGACAATATTACGAGTAATAACATTGTCTATTGTACAAAGGTGTTTGTAAATAAAATGTACAGAAGACGTGTAGAATGTATTTTGACTAATATGTTAATAAAATTAACAAGTAAATAGAACTTGATAAAATTATATCACTGATATAAAAATAAACATTCATTATCATATCAACAAAAGCAGGAACAAAAAGATAACGTCATAACATAGGGGTTGAGAATCTCCTTTGTAGGCTTAAATCACTATACCAATGAGTATTTGTATTTAATAACAATATTGTATCAAATTATGTTCCTATATTAAATAAATCTCTATTCATATCTCGTTCACACTTCTACCCTCCCCTCCTCCGCTCTTCAATTACATTAATTAAATATACGAGTACAATTTCATTGTAGTTTGATTTGTTTGAACGTATTAAGAGTCATAATTGAATTGCATTGCCTGCAACAGAAATTAATAAACAAAATGAAAATAATGAAAGCAGAACCATCAACAACACGAGAACAGTCAGAAACTATTTGCTATAAACAGTATTGGTAATGTGCCATCAGTCATGGAAAAAACACGTTATTACATATTAACAAAAAGTACAGTGACGGATGTTCTGTTATTACATTGACACTAAAGGGACGTTGTACATCTCATAGCGAGGTGATTATCATCAGACTGATTTATATGTACACAGCTGCTTATGATTTATGTCTAAGGCATCTTATTTGTTGTTTTATTATTCTATCCACAAACGGATATGTTACAGAATATACCGTTACCCAATAATAAATACCAGGGCTAAAATTATTACATTTGTGTCTATTGTTAAAACTATATTAATACATTCATTAAAGATTAAGAAATTTTTAAGCTTGACTATGATATATGTTAACACACACTGTTGTCGTTATCTTACAATATCTTTAACTACACTACATTATAACAACATACAACTAATACACCAACAAGGCTTTACCTGAAGCCTGAATAGTGACACGACACGAGATGTCTGTTCTCGGACGACGCGTCCACATCAATTGTATACTACATAATTACCGTATTTTGTAAGAACCTTTTGCATTTATGAAACGTGTGTTTGTTGGGAACAGTTTTTGTAAGTTTTTATCAGATGATAATATTATAGGTTAAATCAAATATATTTAAATAAGTTTTTAAAAAGGTAATATATATATATATATTAAATTATTAGTTACATTGATAATTTACGGTTTCGTAAATTATTAATCTAATTAGTAATTTCGTTAAACGTTAAAGTTGCCTTAAAATACTTGCTATAAAATAATGTCAATCTAGTTATAAAACAAACAATGTTACAGTCGAGACCTAACTCGATGGATATGTACGAGTAGGTCACGCAAATCAGTTCTTTAATCCGAACATGTTAGTCTTTACTATATATTATGATGATATTATGACTTCATAATTTTATTCGAAGTGCAGTAAGCCTTTAATACATTTATATTTTTTTGACATGTCTTACCAACCAGGCCCACTAGTCATTAGTAGTCAAAATTAAGAATTGAACCATAATCCTAGAATTTTCTCAACTTTACGTGGTTTCCTACAAATACAATTTATATTTAGTTTTTAATATTTTGTATTTTGACGATGAAAGATATTTAATTTCATAACTTAGTTTATATCTAAATTATAAGTATTATAATAGTGTATTAATATTAAGAATATGTAATTGATTTTCCATATAATTAATTCTCCCGTGTGTCTTGTAACACGAAGTCACGTAATAAGTAAGAAAATTAGAGTAAGATGAAGATGATTTAAAATGACTAGCAAATCCTCTCTTGGTATAAGTGCTAAGATCTGTTTATGCAACATTATAATTTTCCTACGCTAAATAAGAATTATACATAACATCGGAGACCGAAAAACGTTTTTTATTATCACTTCAGAAGAGGTCATCTTGAAATTAGCATAGGTCGGGTGGTAACTTTAAGTTTCCGTTTGGACGCAATGGTCGTGGGAATAAATAAAAACTTCTCCAATTCGACCCTTCCCTTTTGGGTTTCGATTAGTTGAACCAGTTTTTGGTTTGTTTCATAAATTTTTCCTTTTGACAATTCATTTATTAATAATAATATTGTCTTTTTGTAATAATAGTATAATGGTTATTTTCCTGAGGTATGTTAATTAAAATAATTGTAAATAAACTCACAAAAACATTGTTGTTTATTTATATGTATTGGATAAAATTATGGATTTCAGGATTTTTTTTTTTTTTTTTTTTTTTTTTTTTTATACTTTCTAGGTTAATGCTTGACTACATTCCACCTGATGGAAAGTGAAAATGTAGTCTTAGATGATAAAGCGCATTAACTTAGTAACCTATTCACTCTTCTCTTGAAGACGCCCACATTGTATTCGGACGGAAAAACCGACGCAGGCAAGCTGTTCCAGTCCTTCGCTGTGCGAATTAAAAAAGACGAAGCAAAGCGCTTCGTTCGGACAAGGGGAATGTCCAAAACGTAAGGATGGATACCTGCCGTGCGTCGGGACGTCCTGTGATGGAAGGGGGATGGAGGAATTAAGTCGTGTAATTCCAGCGCACACTCACCAAAATGTATCCTATAGAATACTGAGAGGCTAGCAATTCTAAGGCTGTGGAGGTTGGCTTCTACCAATTCGGGATCGCCTATAAGCCTCTTTGCTCGCCTCTCAATTGAGTCCAGAACCGCAAGATGAGACTTTGCGGCACCAGCGAATATGTGACCACAGTACTCTACACACGACCGGATCTGTGCTTTGTATAATACAAGAAGCTGTCCCGGTGTAAAGTACTGACGGACCTTCGCAAGAACGGCAAGCTTCCCTGCAGCTGCTCTTGCTCTGGACTCAATACACCGACCAAAGTTGAGGTTCGAGGAAATCTCTAAGCCTAACAACTGTAGCCGGTCACTGTATTCCAAAGATACACTCTGGAAAGTAGGAGCCAAGGTGAAAGGGCTCCTTTTGGCGGTGAACAGACACGTCTGCGTTTTGGTGGCGTTGAATTTGACAAGATTGGCATTGCCCCATGCGGAGACTGCCTGAAGTTTGTCACCCAAACGCTGCACCATGGCTTCTCTTTCTGACTGTACTTGATCTTTACTAGCCCGACTACTCGGCAGGTATCTTTCTACAACTGTGCTGTCGTCTGCATACCCATAGATACCGGGCTTCAGCAGATCGTTGATGTGCAGCAGGAAAAGAGTTGCAGAAAGAACGGACCCCTGAGGCACTCCGGCATTAATTGTCAAGGGTTCCGAGGAAGACCCGTCGACAACTACTCGGAGAGATCTCTGGTTGAGAAAGTCCGTTACCCAGCCGATCAGACCAGGAGATATGCCGTATGCTGAAAGCTTGCTTATAAGGCTCGCATGCCAGACCCTGTCAAATGCCTTCGAGACGTCCAGAGAGACGGCGACCGCTTCTCCGTTCTTCTCGATGGCCTCGCCTAAAACGTGCGTAGCATACACTAAAAGGTCCCCAGTGGACCTATTTCGGCGAAACCCGTACTGTCGGTCACTGAGGAGATCGTTACCTTCAAGGTACGCTAGAAGGCGCGTGTTCAATACACGCTCCATAATCTTGCAGAGTATGGAGGTGATTGAAATTGGTCTATAATTGGCAGGATCAGCACGGCTGCCTTTTTTGGGCACTGGTTGCACGTTTGCAAGCTTCCAGGATTTCGGCACTATTCCAGTCTTGAAAGAGAGGCGATACAGACATGTCAATACAGGAGACAACTCAGCTGCGCACGTCTTCAGCAGAATGGCTGGTATACCATCAGGACCACTGGCTTTATTCACATCAAGACGACACAATACTCTCCATACCTCTTTGTTGGTGATGCGGATTTCCGGCATCGAAATACCGCAGTGAGGAAGATGTGCTGGAGAAGCATTGCCAGTGTCTAGATGTGAATTATCAGCAAACAGAGAAGCAAATACATTCGCTTTCTCTGTCGCTGTATAGGCCAAAGATCCATCCGGCTTCAGCAGAGCAGGCAGTGAGGGTTGGCAGAAGTTCGACTCGATCGCTTTGGCAAGAGACCAGAAAGCTCGACTGCCAGTAGGTCTGACAGAGAGCTTTTCGCCATTCTTAGCGATTCGATCGCGTCGAGCCTTCCGTAATGCCTTTTTATAGGACTTGGCAGCTTGGTTAAAGGCTCTCTTCTTTGAACGTACATCCGGAGCTTTGCGGCTTCGAGCATCAGCCCAAATGAGGTATGCCGAATGTTTGCGGTCTTTAATATACATTTCAAATATATTTATGTTTATACTATATTTATGTTTATACTGTTTGAGATAGCGAACTTTTCCGCGATACAATGTAATAAGAACGGTTTGTAATATAGCAGAGCGCTCCAAAAGTTACTCTTGTATCGTTCGTGAACGGTATTTTTTCGGAATACAACTTATGTCCTTTTCTGTGTGACTTCAATTGCACCATTCATGATGTTTAGTGCATATATTTAAATGTTATTTATTGTTAGCTAAATGTAGCTTGCTCATAATTTGTGTATGACATAAATATTGAAATTAAGAGTATTGACCACGAAATTATTCTTACAGATGCTTTAAGAAATGAAAGGATAAAAGATGGATGCTTATATTTGTCTCAATATTGCTTGGATTTTAAGAAGAATATGTTAAAAGAATCTTTTTTACGTTTCCCATGTGGCGCTCAAGTCGGAAATAATCTGTTGAAATCAGAATACAAATAAGACAGTATATTTCATCATGAAATATGATTTATATTATAATTTATATAAGTATCATATTCATAGATATGAGCGACTATATTATTCATGATAACTTGATTTTTAACAATGGAAATCACGCAAAATCTTCGCTGAACTGTTTTATATAACAATATAAATAATAAACTACTGAATCCACTAAGAATAGAAATTAGATTATTCATATAATAAATTAAGGTAGTTTCACGAAAAACATAGTTTTAAGTTTCTTTTTTTAGGTTATTTTCAAATTATAAACATCTCCCATTCTGTAACACCATTGTTTATTTAGATTTAAAATGTGTGTCATTTACATAATTTCTAAAGAAATATGTCACGGTAGAGTGACACTTGACGGGATATATTAGAAGTGTTGTTAAAGAATTTAAAATATAAACAATAAAATAAAATACTGTAAATAATGCTGAATTTTGAACTACTGGGATTTTTTATTAACTATTAAGAAGTTTATAACAATTTCCTGTTTCCTCACTCTACTGCAATTCAGATAAATATCACCTAATTCTTATACTTATTTATATACTTTTAGTTTTATTTCACTTTCTTTCTGTTCTCTGTCTTAATACATCACAAATATTTAAAATATGTTGTACCGTAACTATATTTTAGATAGAATTGTTTTATGTAACAACATAGGAATAATGCAGATGTGAATATATGTTTGCTTATATTCTAACATTATTAAAATTAACAAAATAGGGTTTGAAAATGTAACCTGTTTGAAAACTGATTGATCTCACTCAATCTTTCCTTGATAGTATATTCATAATCTATAAATAGTACTAAATAAAGATGATTAAAATGAAGCTACGATATTTAATTTAATAATAAACTAATAAAAATAAACATAAACGAGGTAGCAGTCGACAACTAGTATTATTTGACAGGTTTATATCTTACTCAGAACTGAGTTTCAATTCTGATCTAGATCTTTATGAATATAAATTTTAAATAATTTTTAAGGGCTTGAAACATAATCTTTTCCCCGTCTATCTGTCACAACCTTCTGTCAGTCATTATTGATCGAGCTTTGCCCTTTTTATAATACATATTATAATATATACTCGAACCTAAAAACTTTAGTGCTCCGTACCCATCGCTCCGCCAACTAAGATAACTTTTCGTTATCCGCTTTGCTAACTTTTTAATTTTATTCACAGATTTTAATTATATATAAAATGGCTTACATGTTCATGGACAATTTTTATGTTACCTCTTTTTAGTGACGTCAAACAGAAATATGAGAAATAAAATTTTATAAATAAAAAAGTAACGATTTAATAGACAATGAAATATTTTTCATTACATATATCATATAACTTAATTTATCTCTTGGTAAGGGGTCTCTCTTCCCCTGGTACCCTCCACCGTTATCACAACTCATCGTCTGTTCTTTTGATTTTATTGTTTAAATGAATTATAATTTAATTTTGTGCATTTCAAAATTAAATGTGGTAAAAATCTTATTTAGTGCAATGTAGAAAGTATTTACCCGTACCCAATAAAAACATCTTTATGGAGATATAACCTCCAACCGAATGCAAAAAGGAATTTAAAATAAAGCAAACTTGTTGCTTACACTACTTATGTACTAAATGTATGAAATAACAGGTTAATAATTAAATTATTATTTTCATATATTTTATATTAAATTTGTCTTATTTATAGTTAAAACCCATTTAACTATTGGTCTGATATTCTTCGTAGTTTGTAAAACACGAACTACTATTTTATTTGATGAAATATTAATCCCAATGTACAATGTATGTATATATTGAATGTTGATGTTTGTTTATGATTTTAATATTTTATTTCGGTTCTCTAAATCTTTTAATTAATAAAAGTAATATTCAATAGGTTCCTTTTATGATGTAAACAAGGTATTAGTAGGAATAAGAGATATAATTTTGTGTTTAAAACAGATATTATGTGAAAATTTTATTATAACTTAAATTGAGAATATCCTGAACAAAGTCAATATGCTTTTTATTAATAAAAGCTTTGCCAAATTGGCTTCCCCTTTGTTACTAAATTCTAGGTGCTCAAGCTTTTAATTGGTATTTTAAATTTTATGGGTATTTTGTTATTTTCTTTATAGCCACTTAGCCTAATCAATAACATTCTGAAGGAACAGCGTGTCTATATCTCCTGTTGTACAATATTCATCTGTTTAATATAGATTATAAACACACACACTCCCATGCAATTATAAAAATAAAGTGTTTATTTCTGTATCTATAATAATAAATAGATTAAAGTAATACATGTTATATGTCACACTGCTGATTATTAAAATATATTTCATAAATAAAGTTAAATATAAAATGTTAAATGATATATTAAAACAAATTTGTTTATATAAAGCTGAAAGAAATGTAAACGAATATTGTTGAAATTAATATTGATTCTAAAAATAATACAAATACACGCGATCAGTCCGTTTGAAGTAATTTTAATTTAAGCTTTATAGCTTAAAGCTAGAGATAAGTATTATATTTAGAAACATATATTTAAAATATAATATTTTAAATACACATTTCGCATATAAATATGACGCTTTTAATTGTTATTTGGCAGGAACCCGTCTATTATATGAGAACATCAAATAAAATAAATTTGTAACAAACAATCTCTGATGTCGTGTTCTTTGACACCGTGATTACGAAGTATTAGGTGTGTGCGTGTGTGTGCATCCGTCCGTGTGTGTGTGTGCGTGAATTACAATTACAGTGAAATATTTGACTGTATATGAAACACTGAACCTTCTATACAAAAGATTTTTTGTTTTATTTAATCTATTTCAATAAATTTCTTAAATAATGAATATATATGAAATATTAATAGAATGAAATTTACAAACATGTTGCTACATTCTATTTACTCTAATAGGATTAAGTTATTTCATTAAAACCACAGTATTAAAACCAATCAATTCAAAGCCTTTGTTCTGTTTAAGAGCAGTAGCGCGTTTATAACTTGGTCATTACAACGTATTATAAAATATAAATAATATTATTATAATAATATACCTTTTAAATAACAGAAACCTTTTCGGTTTCTGATGCTATGATTATGTATGAAAAATACAATCAAAATCAAAATGTTTATTAAAAGTAAGCTACCACCAGGTCGGAAAGTTATTTGCCACTAACCTAAGAAGATCTGGCGACTGAAACAAAAAGAGGTATTACTTTGCTATGTCTCATTAGATTACAAAACCACATACAGTCATTGAAAATAGTTACTAGGTAAGACCCAACAATGTCCACTATTGAGCCAATCACCTTTACAGATAATCCTCATAAGTCGGAGTTTAATATTTAAGGTAGTACATAAGGTATTAAAAAATATCTTTTGACTCTATTTTTTGAAAATTAAAATGAATATTTTGTTTATTAATTTACTTTTTACATAATAATTCAGTGACGATTACAGTGGTAGAAGCAGGATATTTTTATAATAATTTTCAAAAACAAAGCAACTTCCTTTGATTTTCATTTGATTCTCTCATTTGATTTCCTATGTGAAGAGTTAAATTGGAGTTGCGAGTTTTCCTTCTTTCAGATACGCACTTTATCACATTCCAGGTCCAAACTGAACTGTTTATTAAATTTCTGATTTATTATTATTCTATAAATAGAGAAACAATGGTATAATTTGGATAGAAAGACAAATATTGTAGTCGTGTATTAGTGAATATTAAAAAAGCAAAATAATGTTGATTATAACACAAATACATCAAAGTTTAAATTCAACATCATGTCTCTGATTACTCATACAACAAACACTTTTGATTACACTGCGATTAAAGTCTCAACGTCGTCCCTTATTAAAATAGGATCACATAAATACAGTCCTAAATGTACTTTATAGAAAACAAATCACGTCAAACATAGACAAGAAGGGTGGACTGAACGATAGTATACAGTTACGCTATTAAAAATACCTGAAAAAAATACCTCAAATATAATTTATATGTATCTAAGAAACTAGAAGATAATAAAAAAAGTATTTGTGAGATTGAAATTCATATGCCAACCGAGTGACAATCGAACACTTCTTCTGTAAACGATTATTAATATTATGAGAAGCTGAAAAATATTTTATTTAATAATATCGTATGAAATGAACAAGAATATATTGCTATCACATGATATAATTTTTTTTATATTTGTGTTAACATACATTTTCTGAAATTTGGTTCAAGCCTTTAAGTTGTTACAAAATAACATATTGGTGGTAATTTCGATAAAATGCATGTGTATTCTGTAGTTATGTGATGTTAAATATGAGTCAGATAACAAACAACAACTAGTAACAAGTTACATCGACGTTGAAACATTGCTTATTGACGCAGTGAGTATTACAGACTACGTGCCACGAGACACATGAGGATTGGATTACATTGAACTCGACCACGTGTGAAAATAAACTTCATTTTATATATCCTTTTAATATATAATAATATAATTACACAATTTAATAACTTGCCAGAAAAGACCAGGGTTAAGAAATTTCAAATCTTTGTCTTTCTATCAACAGACTCATAAATATCTTCCTGCTCCTCCTCCTTCCTAAAACAAATACGTGCTAAATTAAAATAAGGCTCAACCACAATATCAACACTTTTAATATCAAGGCAACACAGATTTAATTTCAGTGATATTACTTTTTACTGTAACATAAACTGTTCAGAATAAGAATACTTCGTATTTATATAGCGTAACTAAGTATTTAGTTTAATTCATGAGTTCTGGTACAACACGAACCAACTGTGTTACTAAGATACTCGTATGCTGCATGCATGATCGAGTCGGATTTAGTTCCCGATCTAGTTGACCTAAATACCCGGCGGGAAAGGTCTTTGATTTAAGAATGGAGAGTAGTCTTTCTTAGAAATATTAAGTGTAAAATGTTTAAGACTTATCAAGAAAACACATGAAACAAAAATATTATCTAAATTAGTATCTTCACATATTACAATAAAATTAATTATTTCCTTTCGCTTTTCTTCGAAACGTTCCACATTTAAATAAATTGAAATAAAATTATATTTATATTGATACAACTTTTAAAATAAATCCCTTAAAATCAATCACAAAATTATTATTTTTTTTGGAGATACAGACAAGATAAGACATGGTTTCAAATCAAGATGTGTATGAATTAAAGATACTTTTATTAAATAGTGATTTACAGTTCATAAACTACAAAATTTTATAAGGGATCATAAACCACTAACAATACGTACATAATGTTATCATAATACTACTTGATATGGACGCCTCGTCCGAGAACAGACATCTCGTGTCGTGTCATTATTCAGGCTTTAGGTAAAGCCTTGTTGGTGTATTAGTTGTATGTTGTTATAATGTAGTGCAGTCAAGGGTGACGTGATCTAGTCACAGCAGTGTATATATATCATAGTTAAGCGTCGAAAACACCATAACAAGTAAAAGTCATCACCTACCTCGACTGTCGTTGATATAAAAATAATATAATTATTTTTATAACATGCTTATTTCTAATTAAATTTTTAAAGTAATTAATAGTTAACCTTTTTAATTCCTATGAATGTTATTGGTAAAAAATGATTGATTAAAATAAAAAAATGATTTTTGTAGTTCTATTTTTAAACTATCATAGAAATATATTTTTATTATTTAGTATTCAGGTGCGTATCCCTTAGCTGAAGAGTAAAACTCATACCTCGGACATAAATCATAATCAGCTGTGTACATATAAATCAGTTTGCTAATAATCACCTCGCTATGAAGATGTACAACGTCCCTATAGCGTCAATGTAATAACAGAACATCCCTCACTCACATTAATATGTAATAATACGTCATTTGCATGATTCTGACTGATCAGCCAGTATTTTTACTTTTTATAACTATAATGATTTCTGTCTCTCGGTAATTTTTATTTTATACTTCTTATGATTTTAATTAATAGATATCGGATTTAGTTTTAACTGTAAAAAAATGCATTTGAAGCAGTTAGTAAAAGAAAATAACGCATAGACAATTTATGTCACCTTCTTTACCGTGATGTAGATATACACACACACTCTACTTTATATAAGAATATTAAGCACATTAAAAGATTCTCTAACGGAAGGTAAGCTTCAAACCTACATTCTCATTTGTAATTCACCATTTGCATTCCTCACGTCCTCCACTACGGAATCCCGGAACAGTTGTCAATAAAGAGATTTTTTGCTTTCACCTGGCGTTTACTAACCTTTTATGAAAACAAAGTTAAAAATGTTTACAGGGATTTAATCTTAACATTTAGATTCGTAAACTTGTTATTTAGATAACTTATTTTTTTTTAAGTTGTATATTCCAACTGATTTTATATGTTACTAGCAATGCCCCGCGGTTTCACACAAGCAGATACCGACCTTGTGGTAGTGAACTTTTGAATGGAATGTCCAATTTTAATAATTTAAAAAGTATTTTGTAGGTGTCGAAAATAGCAATAAAGTGTATTCTTAGAACAACTATCTTTGATAAACCAAAAAAAAAATCCTCGTTTAAATCTGTCAATCTAACCTACGATGTTTGAATCAGCGGTTCAGTAACCATCAGACCAGAAAGCCATCAATTTGCATCATCGTTATTGCTATGTCAGAATTAATATACTAAACGTCATACACACGACTTATCACTCCCTATTTATCCCTCGTTAAAACCCTCCCCCCTCCCTCTTCCCCCTCGCATTCCCGTATAATTAAATAAACTTATGTAATTTGGTCATAACCCGATTCATTTGAAATGCTTTTAATTGAATTATTCCAGCAGAATATAAAATGGGTGAATTATTTTATCGTTTTTATTAACATTAGTTCAGGTTGTCATAATTATTGTTTAGGAATAGTTCTGAGTTTATTTGTTTTAATTTTTTGCCTGTTTATTACAATAAATTTTGTCAAGGGAGCGAGAAATGAGAATTATGTCGATATTATTACTATACAGGGTGAGTAGTAGTGGGTAATGAGTCTAAACACCATCACAATCAAAGAGTCTAAAGACCATCACAATCACATCACATCAAACAGAGGAGCTGTGTTCGAACAGGATTTGAAATAAAAATAATTTTGATTAATTTCTGTTGTTTGTATTTTTGTTGGTACCTTATTGAACAAGCCGATAAGTATTATAGCATTTTTTTATGTCGTTGTAATACGGGATAAATGGAGAATTATTTTAATGCATACTACCTCTGGAATCGCTAGTGGTGTTTTTTTAAATAATTGTGAAAGTTGAACTTAGATGTCAAGCTTAAACTTATTTTTTCACTTTTTATTTCTACATCAATTAGGTAGTTCAGATTGTATCTAATTTTGCTTTTCGTGGCTTAAGCATGCATTTGTGACTAAAATTACATGAAAACATTCGGTCTTAAACGGATTTTGGAAATGTTATTTAAGTGATTAAGTACAATTTCGGTGAAAAACGAAAAATTTACAAAAAACATTATAAAAAAAATAGGAGGTCAGGGATTTATTTTGGCCAACTTGTATTCTCTAAATAGGTATCTGAACACGCTCACTTGGTTTGTCGGACCCTCTACAAAACAACTGTATAAATATATATTAAAATCAATTTATCTGGAATCGAAGACTGCGTTTTAATGATTTTATGAACATTGTTGCTTTATATATATTTTATTCATTTTTTATATTGTTTTGTTTCGTTGTTTTACTCGATAAAAACAAGTTAATTTATAATAATTAAAATTGCTATTTTTTTTATTTTATAAACTTACTCCTTGACTTTATTAACATAAGCGTCAGATCTAGATAATTAGTCGACATTTTGTTAATATCTATGTCTAAAAATGTTTAATACCTATTTATTTATTATTGTATATATATATTGCTTAAAAGAACTGTTTAATGCAAGTATATTATTGTAATATACTTGCACCGAGTCCTGGAGTGGGCGTAAAACGCTGTGACATACTTTATTACTATTAGAGTCGTTTAGGATAGATATATTTGTGAAAAAGAATATATAGTAAATATTGTTTCAGTATGAAATATTCACAAGGAAAAGCCGATACGATATTAAAAAAAGATAAACTAATCAAGGCAGGTAACATTATTAGAAATGACTACTAGAGAATGCAGGTCCAGTCCTGCTCGCGTTAAATAATTTTATAATCTATATATTAAAAAAAAAGTAAGAAAAACATAACTATTATTACATTATTACATATATTTTCTATAAACTTGTTGTTTATAGATAATTTCAAATTAAAATGTATTATAGAAGAAATATGTTTATATTGTTTTAATTACATTCTGATTAGCTATTGTTCAAACGCATTTAATTATTGGTCTCATTTGTACGTACAGATGTACGAGAGTTTAATCCCAATGTAAATACATATATATTCATATTAGTTTGTTTATATAAGTATGTGATTTATTTAAACTTGTTGCTTCTCCAAATAATTAATCTGGAATGATAATTTTGTCATTACATTTGATTCTTCATTTAAAATGTTAAAATATGTAAGTAATATTTTTTTACTATTTAATACGTCCTTGTGTTAAGTCGTGCGACTCCACGTTAGTCGTATCAACAAAGTTTCATAAATTAAAGCGTATTATTTAATCTCAATCGTATTCAAAAGTAATAGGAATAAAATCGATCGATTCATATTACTTCAAAAAGCTTTTCTAAACACATCCCTTAATACAGATATAATAAGAGACGAGATTTTATTTACACAGATTTATAACTTAAAGCTAAAGAGAAATACATTATTTACAAATACACTTATAAATTCCACCTGTTATAAGATAAAAAATTCGCATATAATTATTCATTATATTTCGTTATTGTTATTAATATATATCATAAATAAAATGACATCACATATGTTTCATTTATTATATTATTTTTTTCATTTATTATTCGTATGTTTTGCATATACGTTCGAATTATCAAAATCGGTTATTATATTGATTATTTAAGTTTATCGTTGTTCGTTTAAATTTCAGAGAGGTGCGGATTTTTTTTTTCTCGCGGAGACTGACGAAGAGGCTAACAAAAGCTTAGTAACTGAACATAAATCTGTGTCATATGTAGTAAAATCTCTACTTGTACTATTAATAACATATATTTCATAATATTTATTATAATCTCAGACGGTTCTAACGAACAATGACCCACAAATATCTTCACATCTCTAACAAAATGTCCCTCACATTTTTCAGCCGCACTCATTCACTTACCCCAGACTCGACCCGCTGAGAGTGCTTCAGAATACACACGCGTTTTTGTTAGGAATTACTTTATTGTAAAGAAATATATGAATTGAGCTATACATATTTATTATACAGTATAAGTTATATGAGGGTATTGTATTTCAATACAATATAAATAATTTTCTTTTGAATATATATTATTAATATATAACTTTTTAATAAAATAAGTCTAGTCTTTTACTGATGCAATAATATGATTAGGATATCAATTTTATCCTTGACTCTTATTTATTACAAGAGAATCAAATATATCTGATCCTATTTGTAAATCCCATCCGAATTAAGCTAGATCGTGTCTAGATTAATAAGTAGATTAATATTTATATATATAATAAAATTATAATGAGACAATTTCTGCATATTTATTATTTTTTGCAAAAGATAATTACTGAATTTTTAGTACACGTCACATCATGAAAAAGTTTATTATTCAGTTTGTGCGTTTGTAACTAAACTACTGGATGTATGAAATCCGGTACAATTACAGTTACCGCTGCAATAAGTAAAAACAGGCATTTCAATAGTAACAGAATTTTAGATGTAAGTTATAATTACAGAATGACAATTTAGATGCTTTCTCATATAGAAAAATCTGATTTCCATAACATTAAAAATTTATATGATATATATTTTAGATATATTTATACCAATACAAATTTGCATGAAAATATTTTTTATAAAAGCAGCCTTTGTATTGAAGGCTCTCAGGAAAAACATATTTGTATCATGAATTATATTATATTTAAAGTTAGTCTAATAAAACAAATAAAGAATTTAGACTCCAAACTGAAACCTCTTACAAAAACCAGAAATGAAGGGTCGAATTTTTGATGTTTTTATTTATTAACGCAACCCAAGTGACGTGGACCGGAAACTCCCAAAACTACCCGACATATGCTAATTTTAAGATGGCCTCTTCTGAGGATGGAAGGGTGATAAATAAAATATGTTACTGTTTTTTTGTATAATATTTAACGAATAAAATATATAAAATTGTGCTAAGATGTATCTATATTTGAAATTCGTTGTAGTCCTATCATATTGTTTAAGTCAACGTAGAGGATGCTTTCAATATGATGAACAATAGGATTTTGAACACAATGAGTCTAAAATTGCAATAATAAATGAAATGTATGTTAGTTTTATTAATGTTAAGTAGTGATTGGCAGGTTATTATCTCTATCGAGGGAGTCGTTCGCAACAGTCACTATATATGTAAATAACATATTGGTCGTAATTTCCATGAAATGAATGTATATTCAGTTCTGTAGTTTGTTGTTATAATACATATTGTAGTATGGATTTTCCCGAATCTATGTGATGTTATATACAAGTCAGGTCGCCAACAACAACTAATAACAAGTTCCATCAACACTGAAACATTGATTACTGAAACAGTGAGTATTATTGACTACGTGTCACGAGAATCCCGAAGGTTAGATTACCTCAAATTCGACCACGTGTGAAAATAAAATACAATCATATTTTTAAATTAAATTCATCGTTAAAATTACTTAATTACTATTATAATTCATACAAAATAAAAAATAAATATGAATACTTATTATTATTATAAAGTAAAGAAAGTTGTGAGTTCCACTCACATAGTTTTGTTTAAACAACAAACAACTAATCATACTAAGGACATTGAGCAAAAAGCATAAAATCTATATAGGATATATATAGGATTCAGTTCTAGTTCTATGTGATTGACCTAAATACCCGCCGCAGAAGGCCTTTGATTTTTGGATAGATTCCGATTTATTTTATAAAAATCCATTGTAAAAATTTTAAACAAAACTTAAAGATAAATCATGATACAAACATACTGTCTAAATTTGTGTAATTTATCAAGACTAATGAAATGATATTAACTTTTAATGAAAATATATTATAATTTTTGCTTAATTGAAACGTCTTTTGTAATAAATCGGCTAGAAATATGATAAAAATGTATGTGTAGCCATCTTAAAATAAGGTAACTAATTACTATCAGACGCGTATTTATTAAGACAATACAAACATGATAAATTATGATGTCGAATAAAAAAAGTTCACATTACAGATACCCTGGAAGAAAAGCTGTGTCCTTCCATTACTGAAAGTTCCAAACCCCGCGCTATGTAATGAATTTCTATTTCTAAACCTACCAAAAACTCTTGAAGCAATTGTCCAAAAACAATCCTGTAACTTTGTTTTTAAGTTCTATCTTCGTAGCGATTTTCAGCCTGGTTTTTGTCCTGAATAGCAAATAAATAATTATGCTAGTGAATGTATGAGGGATCCGAAAGAAGATGATCAATTAACCGTGTTAACATTGTTGACCATGATATACTCATTGCACTCTTAACTCACCTAAACTTTTCTCTGACCAGCTAAACTGGTTGTTTTAATAACTTCGGGAGTGCCAGCAGGATTTTTGCATTGGCAATGCTTTGTCTGACTGGTGTAAGTAAATAGGCAGCTGGTGTTTCCCAATTCGTTATTCTCTCCCCACTTAGGTTTTCGCTATTCATTAGTTTCACCAATAATAATCTTTCTTCCTCTTACCATGCAGATGATCAGCAAATTTATGCTCATGCGAAATCTGTATCTAAAGTTTGGTATCATTGTCAATCCTAACAAATGTCAAGTTATTATTATTGGCAGCAAATATGAGCTGTTTAATTTTGATAGTTATAATGCGCCACCCGTTATATATAACAAACCTAAAGTAACTTTCATGAAATCAAAACCTGGGTCTTTATATTGATATGTTAATAGCTGCAATGGTTTCTGTGTTGGTAAGTTTTATGTGACAGGAATTATGTCTCATGTTTGTAATCGACGGATATCGGATTCAATCGTTATTGTAAAAAAAAAAAATTGGATTAGTCAGTAACAGAAAACATCAAATAGAAAATTAAGTTCATCTTCTTTACCGTGTTGTTTATTTAAAACTATTCAGATGAGATAAAAACACAAACTGTAATTGTAAAAGAATTTTAACCACATTCAAAGATTCCCCGGCTGTAGGTAAGCTTCGAATCTACATTTTCCCTACATTTTTACATTTATAATTCACCATTTTGCATTTCTCACGTTCTCCATTACGGAATCCCGGAACATTTGTCAGTAAAGAGGGCCTTTACTTTAACCTTGGCCTTACCAACCGTTTATGTAAACAAAGTAAAAACATTAGCATAGTGTTTTTTTGTATTTTATGTAACGGTAATATTGGCTTAAATATTAAAATTGTTTTTGAGAAATTCTGAGTTTATTAATGTTTGTCCGGCATTTCCAATTTTACAAAGGCGAATGTATAGTTTTTTTTTACATTAGACGAATCGCAGTTACAATAAATCTTATATAAGGGTATCGCAAGCTGTAATTAGACAAATTTGAAGTGATTACCAGTGAAATCGCAGATAAAACCCAGGAATATATTTTGTGAACCAAATCATTATCTAATAGGGACGTACTTTAACAACATATTACAATAAAATATGTTTTTTTTATATTTAAATTACACCAACACACACACACATACACACACACATACAACAACTAAATAAATTGAATTAAGACACAAATTGAATGCAATTGTGTACAATCCAATTATATAATATAATATTTCATTTAAACAAATCGTGTTACAATCAAAATTAATTTCTTTATTTAATTACACAGGAAACACATGATATGTAATAACGCGGGTGGAGGTATGAGCAAGTTAATGAAGAGTATAAATGAGAGATGAATGGAATATTATGACATACATAAAGAATAATACTATATTACATAACAAATGATCAGTTGCTATACCTTTTTATTCTGATATACTTTTCCAACTCCTTAATTACTTATATTTCGATTATTAACAAACTATGTTCGTTAACTCATGCTTTTTAGAAGTTAAATTGTGTGTTAAAAATAGTACTCGATCAATAATCTACATCAACTAGAACATTGTGATGTATAGTCGGAAAATAACCTATTATAAACCGTAATGGATTACATAAAATCTCCATGAAACTTAAAGAATCATCTAAATGAGGAGAAATTGAAACTCAGCTCTTAGTAAGACATAAGCCTCTTAAGAGAAACTAGTTACTGGCTTTCTTTTTTTATATTAAAGCTTTAGAGATTTTGTTTGGTAATTTATTCAGATCGTTTATAAGACTATTAATATTAAACTAGAAATTTATACATGTAACATAATACAAAACCTCATACATTTTCACGAACGAACTTTGTTCGTTCTGTATTGTTTTCAATTTTCGGATGTATGGATGGATGTCTGAAGACAGGATTTTTTGTTTAGTTTATTTTCATATTTAATTATATTACTATTTTGTATTATTATAAATCACACTTTTTTGTATTTTTTTAGTAATTATAAATAAACATGTATTTAACATTTTCTTTTCTTCAATAAATTATAATAATTTTACTTAAAAATCAATTGTTTTTTTATCAACATTTATAATTTCGTCAAAAGTTCGTTCGAGAAATACCCTGGGTATTTGCATCTTCACTGGTTTTTATTTGTTACATGTTAAGAGACAGAGAGATTTTTTTTCCTCCCATTATTCAAATAACACATAATATGTAGATAATCACTGTGTAAAATATCCTACAAAACATAAAAATGGATAATTAAACTATAAATACAATAAAACTGGTATTGTTGGTATAACCTTAATCGAAGTAGGGCGGGGGAGCAGAGGCGTTGCTAGTAATAACTAGATATTTGTTCTTAGATTTTTATTGTAGCAACATATTTATTTCATTTAATATTTAGCAACGTTTACAATGTTTTATTTTGTTGTCTATATTTTGAATACCGCTAACAACACGTCCAATATATCACGTCTTGTGACACGCTACCATGACGTATTTGTTCTGAAATTGTTTAAATATCGTGTTTTTCCAACTAAATGTGTAAAATAACAAGAATGATGGTTTAAATAAAGCTCTATACACAGATATATATACACTTGAACAAACAAATAATAAATACATACCTATATCATATGATATAAAATAATTCGTATATTTCAGAATTGAAAATAATGTGAAAGTAATGTGGTGGTGGTGATGAAATATATTGTCTTATTTGTACTCAGAATTTGACGGATTATTCCCCACTTCAGCGATATATTGTGCGAATAACAAGATTCTCATAATAATACTTAGGGAAATTCAAACAGTTGAAATTATTTGTTGAACAAAATACGACAATTCCACGTATTTTTGAAATGTTCAATAAATGCTCCCAGGGAGCATTTATTTATATTGTTATTGCTATTTCATATATGCTACTATATACTATCCTTGAAACAATTTTTATCTCGGCGGTTGGAAGAATTGTTTAATAGAAAAACCCATCAAACTACTACCTACATGATTGTCAGTTTATTAAGCAGGACACATTTAGATCATACATATAAATATTTATAATAAAAACGATCGTCATGATATTTGCCTCACATTATATAAGAAGTGACATGGGGTAGATCCAGCAAAAGTATCCTTTATCGAGTAATACAAGAGTAACTTTTAGACGATGTTCGTTTTACGTTATGGCAGGGACGATACCATTGACAGAATTTAATAGATTAAAAACATACAACATTATATTTTTAATCCAATATATATAGAGGAAAATAACAAACGATATGTAATGCGATAAATAATATGCTATCTTTGCCAGGCAAGTTTGAGGTACAGAAGCTTATACAATTTAAAACTAATACTTCTGAGTAAGGGATGCACCAAAATTATTACAATATAAAGTCCATAACAATACAAAGAAGCAATGTAATCTATTGACGGCAGTGTATCTAAATTAATATTAAAATGTGTCTGTAGATTGGTTTGCCACATAAAAACTTTTAACCTACATTTATATGTTTAATAAACTCTTAATTAGTCTTTGGTTATTTTTTTTTTCTTGTGCTTTCTTTATCTACAAAATTCAACGGATCATAAACCCCAAAGAGATATATACATAATGTTATCATAATACTACTTGATATGGACGCCTCGTCCGAGAACAGACATCTCGTGTCGTGTCACTATTCAGGCTGTAGGTAAAGCCTTGTAAATGCATTAGTTGTATGTTGTTATAACAGTTAGTAAGTTATTGTAGTTGAGGGGGATGTGACTTAGAAACCGTAGTGTATGTAAAAATATTTTGCTAGTGAACCATCGGTAAACACAAGATCTTGAAGTAGTTGTAATAATTTACTAATTTAATTCATGTTACACCTTTATGTTAGAGATAATCATTATTGTAAGACTGTCATAATTGAAGAAAAAAATATTTTTAAACTACTAATATATCATAGAAATATCATATTTTTTTGAGCGAAGCGAACGAAGTGAGCGGAGCGTTTTACTGGAGACTTTTTACATTCTTTGTCACGAATTGGCTCGAAAACTACTAAACGGAAAATTATGAAACTTTGCAATCAAAAAGACACACATTAGGTGATGGTTCTTATAAAAAAAAATTGAAAAATGTGCCCAAAAAAAAAAAAAATATTTTTTAATATCATGTCTAAAAATTTATATCCCATTGAAATCAATGGGAAACGATGGGTCAATACTATGGGCTCGCTTCGCTCAATATGCAAACGGCACCCAAGATTTCACGAGCGAAGCGAGTCGAAATTGAGGGTTTGTTGGCGCCCCTAGTTATTTATTATTCACGGGCGAATTCTTTTACTGTAGAATAATAAAACTCATATCTTAGACATACATCATAAGCAACTGTGTACATATAAATCAGTCTGCTGGTAATCGCCTCGCTATGAAGATGTACAATGTGCCTATAGCATGCCTGTAATAACAAAACATCTGTCACTATACTTTATGTAAATATATAATAATATGCGATTACCATGATCCTGACTAATAGCTGAGAACTATATTAATAGCTGCAATGCTTTCAGTCTGTTGTTAATTTTCTGTTATATGATATGGTTCACATTATAAATATTGTTAATAACAAAGAAATATCAATTTTAATTCTTCTAAATTTGATAAAAATATTGCTATATCTTAAAAAAATCTATGAGAGCAATCCGAATGTACGTAAGGATTTTTGATACATGAAAAGAATCTCAGACAATAGTTGTGCTCAACCCTACATTGTCCCTGCTTTTCATTTGTAATTCATAATTTGCATTCCTCACGTCCTCTATTAGGTAATCCCGGAACAGTTGTCAGTAAGGGGGACCTTTGTTGTCACCTGGGACTTACTAAACGTTTATGTAAACAATGTTAAAACACGAATACAAAGAGTTTAATCTCTCTTTTAGTTTTATGTTGTGATTAAGATTTATTAACTCCTTTAATTATTTTTTATATCTTGGTGATATCTGTTTTTATATATTAACCCAAGACAAAATTATTTAGTTAATTGTTTATAAATTTTCATAATATTCTTTATTAATTAAAGCCAAAAGATAGAGGCGAAAACCAATAGGTAGCAGCTCAAAAAAATCTTAACATAGTAATTATTGTTTTTATAGTAACTGGTAAACACCGATGAAAAGAGCCAAAATTTACTTTAGTAAGTACATTCTTAATTTATGTTTATGAAGGAAAATGCAATAGACTTAATTAGCCTTAATTTTTTATTTGGTTAAATGGAAGCTGCGATGCACAAGTTATCAATGAAAGGACGGGATTATTACAAGGGAATTACGTATCGTCAAAAAAGAATGTATAGACTAATATGCTTCCTGGAATCTTGTGTGGCTTTTCTGAATAGTTTAGCAAATAAATTATTATGGAGTCCATAAATAAAATATGAATGTACAGATAATATTCAGGAAGTAATTTTAATATAAAATTTTTCAGAAGGTCTAGATTAAATAGTAGAAAATATTTTTATTTGTTCTCTCTGTGCTGGTATCGCGAGGAAAGTACTGCATGGATAATAATAAAAGTTTCTCTTATTATAATTTATTGCTCCCGTCAACATATATGAAACTTTTTTCTTAGAAAAAAGAACTCCACCAAACACGACAGTGATAACATCGCGATACAACAAAATTTCTGAATGGATTTGATCTTCGTTATACTAACAATGAAACTACAAATCTATTGATATGTTTATTGTTAAGTGATTGTATAATTTCAGGAGTGTGGGAACAGAAGAAATGTCTATTAACAGCTAGTACGTAATAATGATGGATATATTTGGATATATTTGGATGGATTATTTATCACATTGGCACCGTGTCATTTAATATCGAAAGTTAAAGAAACTGTAAATAGCCAGTTTCTTCATAGTTTTAGTTTTAACTTAGTATTTATAATTGTCCGATGAAGAGAAAGATGAAATTAAATTGTGCTTTTCCAGAGCACATTTCTCTTAATGTTTTCAAAAAAATTAGGACTCTGAATTTGCTTGTAAGTGCATTTTCCTCACCGAATTTTTTTGCTATTTTTTAAATGCACTTTAATACCTTGAGCTTATATTTATGTTAAATGCCCCGTTTATGCCTTATATAAATATATATGTCAGCGGTTTTAAAGGAATCTAGAATATTCTTGTATAAAGGATTTAAACTAACTAATAAATAGCTATCTTATTTAACCTACATTAAATATCTGACGTTTCTCAAAATGGATTACTATGATTAAAGGTAAATGCAGCAGTCAACTAATAGAAATTTCACGAGAAATCACAAAATTAGATTTAGGTTACAACAACATGCAATTTGAAACTACGCGAAGAACTTTAACAAAATTTAGTCTGGAAAATTGGCTTAGCGTATAACAAACAGTAAAACCAAAAATGTTTATATACATTCATACAAATTTAATGATAAATGTTTTATAATTTGAGTTGTATAGGATTTATAAGGGTAGACAGAGTCGCTGGCAACAGCTAGTATTAATTACACATTATAGAATTTTACCTATATTTAAAGATATAGTGTGATATACAAACTTATTATAACCCTCTTCAATAAATGTCAAATGCATATATTAAATACAACAAATCTTTCAACTCCAAAACTCAACAACGTACTTTTGGCATCACTCAATTTCTTTGGGATCACTCCAACCTAAATTCATAACGGAGATTTACAAATAAAGTTTAAACAACTTAGGGCCCGTACATACCCGATCATTATCATCATTATTCCAAAAGATAAGAACCGAGTAGTCGTAATAATATTTTTATAACCGCTTACACACTAATATATTCCCAGACTCGCATAGCAAGTGATGTGTAAATGGCCTAAGAACACATTTTACTGAGAGTGTAAGAAGTATCACCGGTTCGTGTTAAGAAAACAGTAAATGAAAAGGTTATGTTCCTTACTGAATTTATTTTTTATTTACAAAAATTCAATATTTATTAGACAGTAAGTATTAATTTATTAAATTCTATTGGGTATATTTAACATTTTTAAGATTGACTCGCTACGAAAGGTATAGACTATATACATATAAATAAATATAAATAGTTAATAGAAATGTTTAAAAGGTTCTATAAATGTATATCAGTTAGAGAGTGTCTTACAGAAGGGCTTATTTTGATAAGTAGGGCATGAATATAGCTACTCCTGACATTTTCATTTGATGTACACAAGTTACCACTGGTATTCATAAAAATTGGAAAAAAATATAGATAAAGAAAGATAAATATATATAAGATAAGCTTTAGAAAAAACCTTAAATCTCTATTATAAGAATTAGAGAGCTTAGGAAATAAAATTCGACATTTTATGCAAATATTCCCAAAAATATTCTTACTGCTAATTGTTATTTTTAGAGTAAAAATAAGTAAAAATATATCATTTATATCTATCTAATAAATAAAAAGCAGCTGTAAATGAAAATAAATAAATATTTATACAGACAAAACTATGAAATATAACATCCCCTACGGGAACTTTTGTTAACATTCCACCAGGTCGTCCTTATTTCACAAGGTTTTTAACGAACCTTCAACAATCAATAAACATACAAAGAGGAAGGTTAGGCTATTCTACAAACATTTCTGAACTTCCAGTCAATTGAATTCAGACGGATTGAATAATACTAAATAAGCCATCCACTTTATGGTTTTATTTATTTACAACACTTTAAATAACGCCATTTTGTATTTATTTTATAATTATAATAATTCTCATAATAACGACATGGTGAATGCAACAAGTCATGATGTATTACTTAAATGATAATAAATGTTTTTAAAAATATGAATATTTTTACAAAGAAGTAAGAAGTTAATTAGCTGTCTACGATATGATTACGATACGATATTTTTTTTACCGATACTTAGCTTTGTATCGACGGCTCTCCTGTTTGATCCCAAACGGACCAATTTCCTTATTTCGTAAGTACATACTTATATCTGTCCGGGGCAAGTCTGTGAAAAACAACAATCCGAGGAAAACTGCGTATCTGGGAAGACATTTTAATATTATAATTTCTATTATTATATAGAGGTAACCCAATTTTTTGAAAATAATGTAATTTTCGAACCAAAACCCTATAAAAAGAATTAGAAGTAATTGGCCGATAGTAGTGAATTGTTTTTTCTGGCGATTGTAGAGTTCGACCGGTAATTCCCAAAAGTCCATAAACTATTTTTAATATTCATTTTATCGTTTTCAGTCTTCAGCTTAGTACAAGATTACGAGTGACACAAATTAAGGCAATGGCTGTAGGAGGGGTGATGGAGTGAGGCTGACGTGGAGCTCAGAGCTGCCATAGGGCAAAATTATTTTCATCTTTTGAGTGCATTTGTAAAACGTGGGTTTTTAATTTTTTAAAATTATTTAATTATTTTCTACTTTTAGATTTTTTTTTTATTGTTGAATATTGCATTGTCATCTACTTCCGAGCGATCTTGAAAATTTCAGCGCTCTAGCTAGCTGGAAAATGGGTGAAATTTCGATTGCAATATTTGATCGCCACAAACAGACAGATGTGACGAAGACGAGCTAAGTAAAACGTGGTAAAACAATAAAGTTAGATTGTTGTAGTAAAGTGTACTTCCATAAAATAGTAACGAAACCGAACTTATAAATAAAAAAAAAATGCTTTATGTATTTATAATATTTGACACAAATCTCAAAACAATAAACCTTTAAATGTTGATTTGTTTATATATTATTGTTGTTACATCACGGTAAAGTTACTAAATTATGATCGGATTTTATTGAAATTTTGTATGATTTATTATTATAGTCAAGATACAGGGTGCTTTTCACTCCAAACAAACAAGTATCAAATACTTTTGAAAGCAAACAAAAAGTGATTTGGAATAAATAAAATATAACAAACACTTTGCACGATTTTTCATGAAATTTATCTTTTAAACTTATATATTTTTCATTCTGCTAAATTATACAATTTTAACGCGAAAACAGAACTTTAGGTTTGTGCTATAATAACAATAAAAATAAATATGTTTGTATTTGTATAAATATTAAGTACTGTTATATGGTTAATTATTTGTATCTGGGAGCATAGGCAAATGAAGCCGCGCGCAACAGGTAGTATATTATTAATAACTTTGTAAGAGTTATCTCCAGAAAAAAAGTAACTGGTGATGGACTTCTGCAGATGCAAAGGCGTTACGCCTTTACGCCTAGGTGATATCTGCAGGTGCTGTATGTATAGGAGAGGGGGGGGATTACTATTTGAAAAAAGTTTCAGCCTCTTTTACTTGATATAGATAATCAAAGGTTAATTTATAATGTATTTTTTAAAGGTTTTAATGTATAAATTTTGTTTAATACAGACTGTCATAATTATTAACAAATGTTTGATTTTTTCATTGAGATAATGTATTTATCGCAGCAACTCCTCATCTTGTATTATAAATAATAATATAACTGTTGTATGTCGTGTTTTGTAAAAAAATCCATTAAAAAAATCTATAATTTTGATAGCCATATCATTATGTATCACATTAAGTCCCGGGAGCGCTGCAAATACGACTGAAATAACATTTATATATATATATTATGTACTCACATCGATGAATAAACAATTATATTAAAACGCTAACGTGACGGGTAATGTTTGTTTTAGTTTCAGTAAACGTAAAGGTATACTTTGAGAACGATGCCAAAATGTCAAAACAAGGTTTTTTAAAGCTCAATTGTAAACAAAAATAAGTTATTTTCTGCCAAATACAATAATAGTATAAATATGTCAATCACAACTCCTGACAAATCTAAATATTTATCAAACTGAAAGTTACCACAAAATAAAATACTTTACAGAAAAATAACCTAGAAACTTTACATTCATTCGGTTATTAAAAATAAATATTTTATACGTTACTTGCTGCCAAATCCAATAATTATATATAAATATGTCAATCACAACTGATAAATCAAAATATTTATCAAACTAAAACCACAAAGAATAACAGTTACTGAAAAATAATCTAGAAACTTTAAATTAATTTGGTTTATAAAAATAAATAATTTAAAAATAATAACGTTAGTTTAAGCATGTTTCATGAGAGAAAGATCATAACATATAAGGAAGCTACGTCGATCAAGGCAAGTTACGAGGACTACCAAAGATTTTACGCAGGTTCAAGACTTGTTCATGTTGAAAAACTTATAAATATAGCATTTATTTCTACCTACATTCGGATTAGTTATAGTTCAAACATTTAACTATTAGTCGGTATATACAAACATGAACCAATCTATTCGGTCCCGTTTTAATAGCTGTACGATGAGAGTTTAATCCCAATGTAAATATGTATATAATAGACGTTGCATATTCATGTTTGTTTGTTTATGTGTTTGTGGATTAAATAAACCTGTATGATTTCGATATTTCTTTAATATCTCCTTGTTAATGGAAAAGAAATCAAAACATTTGATCAGAAAAACTATAACCATTTTAGCTTTTAAATCTAATAGTTTTGCCAAATGTTATATTTTCTGACCCATTTCATGGAAAACAGATTTAAATAGTAATAATTTAATGAATTTTTTTTTTGTGAAAATCGAAAAAAAGCACTTTTATAATTAATATTGAGTTTAGCCGAAAAAACATAATATCCGTTGGTATAAATAGAAATATTGCCACCTTTTGTTGGTTGATTGGTTTTTGTTTGATTCAGTTTTATAGATTTTGTTATTTTTGTTGAAATAAAATTCAAAACGAAACACTGTGTTCTTGTCAAATTAAATATTTTTTATTTGCCAATATTTATACAACAAAGAACACGAATACTTTGCTATCTTATGATATGATAAAATATATTTATATTCAGTTCTGTAGTTTGTTGTTATAATACATAGTAGAAAGTTCAGGAATCTATGTGATGTTAAATACGAGTCAGATAACAAACAATAACTAGTAACAACCAACATGTTGTAACTTTGATTTGATGAGTATTACAGACTTCGGGTCTCGTTACAGACTCGCGAGATCGAACTCGACCAAGCGGAAAGTAAACTAAATTGAATATATACCATTAATACTATTTTAATAATTTAATAACTTGCCGAATAGACCAAGATTATATTCTATCTTTTATCTAACAAAAATGTATTCAGAAAAAATTAACCTTTTAAATTAAAATAATGTTCTCCCATAATATCGCCACTTTCAATATAATATTAAGTCCACATGGATTTTATTTCAGTGATATTGTACAATTTAATTTTATAGCGTAACTAAGTATTTAGTTTATTCATGCAGTTCTCGTACAACAAGAAACAACTAATCTTACTTTGATACAGTGCATATATCATCAAATCAGATTTATTTCCCGATCTAGTTGACCTAAATACCCACCGAGTAAGGTATTTGATTTATGAATGGAGAAGTCTGTTAAAAAATCAAGTATCTAATTTGTTATACTTATTATCAATATAAAACATGAAACAATAATAATATATAAATTAGTAACATGGGATATTATAATATAATTAACGTTAAACAAATTGAACTAAAATTATCTATAATTTTTTACGTTTTTCAATAAATCGGATAGAAATATCATAAAAAGGTCTATCAATCTTAAAATAATCTAATTACAATCACATACATATTTATTCGGAGAATACAATTATAAGATATGATGCCGATATATTAATTACTGATTTACAGTTTGATTGATGTGTGATTGATGTGATGAGTGATTTACAGTTACTTTATATTCGTAACCTACATAATTCAAAATGGATCATAAAACACAAATATATACATAACGTTATCATAATACCACTTGATATGGACGCGTCGTCCGAGAGCAGACATCTCGTGTCGTCATTATTCGAGCTTTAAGTAAAGCTAAGTGTATTAGTTGTATGTTGTTGTATCAATTAGTTGGTTAGCGTAGTCGAGGGTAATGTAACTTAGTGACGTTAGTGTATATGTCGTTAGTTAAACGTCAGTAATCATCGTAACAAGCGAGAAGCTTTTCATCCCCACCTCAACTGCCGTTGCATTAAATTACTTTACCCTAAATTACACAGGCACACAAAAAAAAAAAAACGTCATGAACCAGAGGGGAGACCCCATTATTCTTAGGTTTTTGGGATCGCTGAAACCGAATATGACAATAAAAACTAATTTTAAATGCCAGTTTTGCCGCTAGCACCCCCTTACTACCTCTTAAGGGGTGAAAATTGAAATTTTTGTAAAAAATCAAGATAGATGTGTCTTTCTACGTTTTTTGGGATGCTGAAACCGAAAATGATAACTAAAAATAAATTCATGACCACTATCACCCCCTACCATCCCTTACAGGGGGTGAAAATTTCATTTTTTTTCTATAAAATCAAGACAGATGTGTATTTCTACGTTTTTTGGTATAATGAAACCGAAAATGATAACTAAAAATAAATTTATGACCACTATCACCCCCTAATACCCCTTACAGGGGGTGAAAATTTCAATTTTTCTATAAAATCAAGATAGATGTATATTTCTACGTTTTTTGGGATGCTGGAACCGAAAATGATAACTAAAAATAAATTCATGACCTCTATCACCCCCTTACTACCCCTTAAAGGGGGTGAAAATTTCAATGTTTCTATAAAATCAAGATAGATGTGTATTTCTACGTTTTTTAGGATGCTGGAACCGAAAATATGTGAATTTCTATGTTTTCAAGATGCTGAGAGAAAAAATGATTATAAAGTATATGGTAACCTTATTGTATGCATATATTTGTTATTATGATACTAAGACTGAATCATTATTTTTGTCCTATTCTTAACAAGTTGTTTCATTTTTTGTTTTTTTTTTGCTTTCTATTTAATTCTGTTTATACTGTTATCCATCCGGCAGTCTTGTAAAACGCTTAAAAGATGCTGAACCTAATTCTATGCCTCCGAAATAGAAAGGTTACTATTTTTCGGCCAATTTAGGAGACTATAGTGAGGAGCAAGGTGAAAGGTTCCATCAGACAGGATCTTAAGACAATGGAACAGCGCTATCAGGGTAAATGGGATGTCAATATGTTAGCAGACTACTGTTGGAATTTAAAAAGAGATTTGCCAGAACAGAAAAGAACCAATAAAAGGCAACCACTTAGAAGAACTTTTGACAACAAAAGAGTTCGTTATCGTAGAAACAGGTAGACGCTGAATAGTGAGAGGCAAGGGGACTCACTTTAATTCAGCACCCTGGATAGTGAGAGGCAAGGGGACTCACTTTAATCCAGCACTCCAAAAGGGAACAGAAATCTACTATGTCCACGCCGTTGTTCCTGGGTTACACTAAGAATAGAATTAAATCATGAATATATATCAGATACTTCTGATCGATAAAGCATTTGAATTTCTAATATAAGAGCTAAGAGTAACTTCAAACTAGTTTGATAAACATGTCATTTACTGTAAATCGTCAAAATTTCTTCATACATCTTGATTTTATACAAAATTGAAACTACCCCCACCCCCTCCCCCCCGTTAGGGGTAGTTAGGGGGTGGTATTGAGTAAAAGAGGTATCAAATTCACTTTTGGTTGTCATTTTCGGTTTCATTATACCAAAAAACGTAGAAATACACATCTGTCTTGATTTTATAGAAAAAAAATGAAATTTTCACCCCCTGTAAGGGATGGTAGGGGGTGATAGTGATCATGAATTTATTTTTAGTTATCATTTTCGGTTTCAGCATCCCAAAAAACGTAGAAAGACACATCTGTCTTGATTTTTTACAAAAATTTCAATTTTCACCCCTTAAGAGGTAGTAAGGGGGTGCTAGCGGCAAAACGGGCATTTAAAATTAGTTTTTATTGTCATATTCGGTTTTAGCGATCCCAAAAACCTAGGAATAATGGGGTCTCCCCTCTGGTTCATGACGTTTTTTTTTTTTGTGTGCCTGTGTTATCTTCCGATATTTCGTTTGTATAATATTACAAAATACATAAATAATATTGGTGAGATAAATTTTATTACTTTTTATTATCAATCAAATGAATACAAATGTAGTTACATTTTTATAAACAGTTTAGTTTTTTAATTATTGTCCAATATATTAATAAATCCCTTTAAATCATTAATACACTATATATATGTATGTATACATATTATAAAATATATTATATATTTATGAATATATATAATAGGTTATTTATTTTGTTTCCATATTGTTACTTATAATCACTATCATAAAGTATCCCCAAAATATATAGCAGATATGCAGACGACACTACACTCGTATGTTGCCAGGCTTTACGAGTAGTTCTGAACGTAACGACCTTTAGTCCATGTGGATGAAGACACCATGAGTTACAGTAGTACTGACTACAAAAGAAAGTAATGTCCTGATCAATAATAAACATTATTTAAACAATGACTTTACTCTTATCTAGTTCTGTTTGCAAACAATATCCAAGTACCGAAAGAAATAATCATATATAATCATATATTTTGAACGTATTATCATTAGCATTAACAAAGTCATACCCCGTAGTCAATACTAGATTTGAAGGCCAATATTATACTAATACGTTTGGAAGACGAGATTAAAGTAAATATAATATTATAAAAGAAGAGAGAATAAGATATCGCAGGATTAAGTTTATAGAGAATTATAAAATCTACTGTTCATAATATATATAGCTCAATATACAATGAAAAAATCATCATGACAAAAAAGACGTCATCATAATTTTATTGGGAAATCCTGAACAATATTTCTAATTCAGTGTATTGAATTTTGCATTGAAAAGATGACATCATCAAATTAAAAGCACAATATAAAAAGAATTTAAACGTTATAAGTTGATGTTTAAAAATTATAGGTATGTAATAAATTAAAATTAATTATGGCTACCAACTTACTCACCTCAAGATATTTCCGAGTGAATTCAAAATATACTCGCTGGAATAAATAAAAACTTTGCCAATAACCCTGTTGCAAAATTTATCATTTGAATCAAATTTCATATCAAATCTGAATTAAATGTGGTATTTATTTGTTAGACACTATATGTCAGATTAGTAATAAATGAAAGTTTATCGGTTCTATTGTAGCTTATTTTTAGACATACACATTTAGATCCAGTTCAACAAGTAAAAAATTATTTGTGTTCTATTGATATTAAATGCAATAATAAATTTAAAAAAATTCATTGTCATTATTTTTTCCAATAAATGTTTATCCTGGAATACAGTTCCGTCGTGGAAAGTCACAGGAAAGTCACAGGTAAGCGCCAGTAGCAATATGAAATGTCTTCAAAAATCGTTAACACAAATTTTCCTCCTACTTAAATTCGTCACGGTGTCAATTTACGTTGCTTACGTGACAGGTCGCTTAGCTGTACGTGACAACTTGATTACAGCAATTTGATTAAATTAAATTTGGTTTATGATTATTTTATTTAATATTGCTGGTTGTTATTCAACGGTTCTGCTCACGTTAATAAAAAACCTACATTCATTTGCTGCTGTCGATTTTTTATTGTGTAATTAATTTTAAACCAAGGCTCTGAAAATTTACTTTTCTCTTAAATATCAGTTAAGAATAAAACACAAAAAAAATTAGTGGACCTAGTATAATTCAATATATTTAGAAAACTAGTCTAGGAAAGACAAGACCACTAAAAACAATTAGACTATATCGGAAACTTGACTGTTAAAATTGTTGTTATTATGTTAATAAAATAGTTTTGTTATTAAATTAATAAAATATCGCCATTCTTTTTAGGTACACAATCTGGTCATTAATTGTCTTAAAAATTATAAACGCTAGCCTAATATCAAAATCGGCAAAGAGAAACAGACTTTTAAAATAAAATATTTTTTAGCGCTGCTTATGGATGGTGCTATTTAGTCGAAATCATCACGTAACGAAATGCCATATGCTATAAATTTATGCGTGCGTGTATTTTTTTTTTCTACTACAAACAAATGAGATCACGAGCAGGCGAATGAGTCGCCGGATGAGCACTTCTTTCTCTTTCTCACTCTGTGTCTGTAACTCTGTTTATTATAAAACCTCAACCCAGGGTTGTACTGACACTTGAAAATTTTGTGAAAACGTATTTTTTATTTGTCTTTTTGTGTAATTATTTATTGTTTTATTATTTATAACTCTATTATTATTATTGTATAACTCAATACAAGTATTTAGTGTTTAAATTTGCTTATTATACAAGCGATTAGAGTGTTTACTTTACTATTTAAATTATAGGGAGAGAATAGTTAAATCATATTTTTAGATGTAACTTTCTGATGTAATTCGTTCCTTTAGGTTATTAGCTTAGAAAAAAATAATATAAAATAAAATTGAATTATACAGATTTAAAGATAAGTAACGTCGTTCCTGATAGGGTTCCCCGGACCGCATATTTTTTATATTATTGTATTGTTCTATACTACATTACCAATTAAGTTCTGAAGAATAATAGAATAAATAAAACTTGTGTGATTTCATTTTATGTATGAAGTATTTGTAAGCTTCAACTTATTGAAAAGACACGCCGTATTTACGATGTCAGAACGCGACGTGAGAGGTTTTTGATGACAACTTTATGTTAGTTGATGTTCCTATATAAATAACTATTAATGTTTAAAAAAAATAATATATAAAAGTATCAAGAATATCTGTAACTTTATTTTTAACAATACAGAACGAATTTGTATTGAATTGACATTTGCAATATATTAAATAACTATATTCGAAATATATATTTTTCAAAAGGTTGAATTCAAAAGAGTATTTATAAATAAAAAACTTATCTCTAATTTTAAGTTATAAAGCTCAGATTAAAAATATAACAAACAATTTTATATATGAATTACAATTTCAATCTGCGTAAATATAATCTTCTTATCTCTTATTATATCTCTGTTCCTTATATTTTTCTTTTCGAAGTTGTATGAACCGATCGCATATATTTAAATTATAATAATTTTTGAGCTTTTTGTGTACAAATTATATTAATATAACAAATAACAGTGCTTTTTAATGTATAAAATACCGTTGACATGAGTATCCTCTAATTATATAATTCATTACGACTACTGATATAATTACAAGAAGACTTGTAACCATCTTCGGTGCATTAACAAGCTATTTCTTTGCTCCTTTTTGAATTAAAGATGAAGAATTAACTTATTTAAATAATTATGTTTATAACTGAGACAAGGCGGGTTTAAAACATAAAAGTAACAAAAATAAATGACAGGAGACAAGAGCACGCTGTTACGTTTTAAATTTGTTTTTTTAGATCGAATGTTTTTCGACTTCATTAAACAAACCACAAAACAAACAAAACTTGAAGTTACCAATCAAAAACTTGAGTACCAAATTATTGTGAAGCAACAAAAGGTGACGAGGTCGACAAAGTTCTTATTTATACTAAAGGGTATTGAATTTTCTTGGATATTCTCAACATTAATAATAATAAGTGCTTACCTAAAAATTCATTTTAAGTTTATCACATAATCATTTATATCTTGTTAAAACCTGTTTAAGATGAACTGGTTCAGAAAATGTAACACCTTATTTACGTTAAACCCATTAGATTAAAAAAAGTTAAATGCACAGGTTTCACCTTTTTTGTTCTACCGTTTTCGACTGTGATTTTTTTTCTTCTTAAATAATGAGATATAAGGAAACATCGAAACCGAACAAGTTTAATTAAATTACAAAGTTATATAAACAAACAAACATAAATATATACATATTTACATTGAGATAAAACTCTCAAAGTACACCTATTAAAAGCGGTTCGAGTAGATTCGTTAATGACTGTATGTTTGTATGTGTAGAGCAAATCATAATATCTTTAATAATAAATTCTCATTTAAAACAAGAAACATTTCATTCGTGTTATGCTCATTGAAACTATAATAAACATTAAAAATATTTTTAAATCTATTTCTATATCTATATCTTTTTCAACTCGAGCAGGACTCGAATCTGCTTGATATGATTGAAGTCGGTCCTCATCCCTCAATCAGTGAGTTACTTATGGAATCGTATCAATACTCGCCTTGATCAATTTAGCTCCTTTCATATGTTATCAGATTTTTATCATGAATCGTACTGAAACTAACATTTATATACATTTTATTTTATTTATATAAACTCAAAAAATAAGCAGTTTGGAGAAAAAATACAATAAAGTGTTTTTTTTTTTAATTTAGATATATATATAGATTGATCAGTTATATATTATATTAAATCATCACTTAATATTCATGTGTCATACATCTTTATTTATATCTTTAGTAAAAATTTATAAAAACTAACTGAAAAGTTAGATTTTAAGAAATATTCTAATATTTATCAAATGAATAAATCGTGATAAATGGATTTCCTTGTGACTTCTAGTCAACGTTTTATTATAATAAATTCAGAACTATTCCTAAGTGACCTGAAGACAAAATCCTGAATTTATATATATTTTCTTATAAATCATATGTTGAACTAATTAGAGCTTTATTCTATGTATCTATTTTAAGCATGATTTCTTTGCATTAGCACTATTCCATACTTTTTACTGAAATTATTTTACCTGAAGGTTGTCTGTCAAAGATTGCTTTTAACAAAAACACCGCCTTTGCATATTCTGTTTCTTTATTTTCCTTTTGTTTTATTTAAAAAAAAATTGTGTAATAAAATACTTACCTATCTATGTGCTCGTATCTAAAAAAAATATTAATGTTTGGACGATCGTAACACGGGCAATCACTGATGACTGCACTTAAAAACATAATATTGGACGGGTTCAATTAACTACGTCACCCGAAACGAAATGAAAACAGCAAAATAATTCACACAATACAATAATTTTTCAGGAACATTTCAATAAAAAATCATTTAAACAAATTTAATGACAACGGTACGATCAAATCTCATAAATATACATATATAATTATATGCGACCACCACAAAGGGGTGACGGGGTGTGGGGGAGGGAGCAAGGGATGAATGAACGGGCGATTAATGAGAGTCGTGTGTATGACGTTTATTATAGATTATATATTGAATCTGTCATAGCAATAACAATGCTGCAATTTGATGGCTAGTTTGAAGTTGTTATTGATAGGTCTATCACTATAATATTTTTATATGGTCCTTGTATCCTACATACGTTATTACGTAAAGAATATTATGAACATTTATCAGCAATATATTTTAAAGTAACTTTCAAAATGTATTTATAAGATATATATTTTCTTTCATTGAAATAATATTTATATTTTATGAGATGTGTCAGACACACGTTAGCATGAGACACGTTCCTGCGCGTGCTCGTATCTACTACGTGAGAAGCTGTTATGTGCTTTCAATATTGCTATTGATACCATGTATATGTTACATTTATTCGCATATACATACACAACACATTTTAAAATAACTTAACTACAGCGGTTCAGACATAATTAAAAAGACATACAATAATGGAAATAATTAAAATTTACCTAAATTCCAGTAGAGATTAATCAACGTCGGTTTTAAACACTGAATTCCTTACAAATAAAGTCGAAAAAATACCTTTTAGTTTCCAGATTCCGTTTAATATAGAACAAAGATGCTTCCGACCGAACGAATGGTTACGTAGAAATAAAACATGACAAAACAAGTACACTTAACAACTAGATTAATCTGAACAATGATTATTAACATGCGTTTTGATACAAAAAATACACTATTGAATACTTTTTTTTCATATTATGTTCAGTAAAATCGTAGTATAAAAGTGACGCTCAATTGTTTATATAATTAGAATTTCCATGTAACATTGTAAAATGTCTAATTAAATATGAGTTTTAATTCCCTTCACTTATTCTATTGTGAATTATTTTCATTTACAATGCACGGTGGGTTTCGAATGCCAAATATTTGTTTACTGTGACTATGAAACATGAGGTCCGTCGGGTCTATTAGCGCCTCGCCAAGCCTCTCTAGTGGATAACTAGATACATATTATAGGATAAACATTGGAACCACACATTCAGAAGTCTGCATGATAGTATTAACATTATCATTGTGGCTATATATCCCTAAATAATTCAATAAACAAGATGTATAATTATTGTTTCCGGACGTACGGTAAAACAATTTTATTATTTTTTTAAATTATGCTTCAGTATTGCTTTAATTATGATATTTAATCGTAATAAAACATATTATAAGCTGAATAAATTATACACTATAATAACACTATAATACCATTGTTAAATAATAAATACCAATGTTAAATAACAAAATATTGCAATCATTGATATGGTAATATGAACGTTATCAATTATAAATTGTTTAAACAAAAAATATTCTTACCAATTTGCATATTTTTACTCTGGTCGTGGTTTTCGGTGAATTTTAGGGACATGGAGGTGAGGAAAAGGTGGAGCAAACAAGAGATGAATAGAGAATCATGAGAAATATTGAGATGACATTTATAATAGATTGTATATTGATGTAACTGTTATTACAAGACTATATAAACGGTATTTTTATAATAAACTGCATTAATTTTTTTTCCGCTAAATAAAGCTATAATATAAACGATTGGCAACTAAAGACTGTTATTCAACATTGCAAAATTACAGGTTTGTATAATTTCATATTCATGAATTTATAAAAACATTATATTTATATTTTGATGTCATAATAAGGACCCACCACGTGTCATAGGGATAAACCTTAATCTCGAGGTGACGTGTCCGCCTCAAACGGGACACCCTTGATTCTGCAATGAATGAACGTGACATATGAAGCAATATATTGATAGGTTTTATTTACATTTTAATAATGTTATTTAAGTTCAGTTGCTCTTTCAAATTGTGATGCTGATGTTGCCGGAACATTCTGGATGGTAACTATTATTGAGTACTAACATTGTATTTAAATGAATAAATGTATATATAAATGTTCAATAGAAAATGGCTTAATTACAGTTCCCGCTCGAACCACCTATAAAATAGATAAAATCGTACATGTGTTAGTGTAGCCTTAATAAGCGCCGACAAATCTGGAACAACACTAATTTCAGACTTGAATAATTTTATAAAATGTATTAGCTTTTTTTGTAAAAAATTAATATTTTTAAAAGCTTGCTTAATTAGTTCAGAGCGGGATATTGCTTATTTTCCACTTTTGTTTTTTAATTAGACATTCTGGAATAGTTATCAAAGGAATTAATTTATGAAGGGTTATTATTGACTATCATGCCGGCGATTTGATTAGCTGTCACGCCATTAACCAAACTTATGTCAACGTGGTGTTTGACAAAAAATTACTTATTTTTCGAAGTTTTGTTATAAAAACAAGCGTTCTCTGGTCATGTTTTAATGTAAATACTTGTACATCGATGAAGACTAAATAATAAATATCAAAATGTTAATGCAGTATTTACAACGCTCCAGGGACTTGTTATCATTTAATGTCATACATAATGATATCGTTATCTAAATTATAATGAACTTTTGCATTGGATATATTTACAAAACACACGTTATACAATAATTGTATTATTAATTATATAACAAAAATAAACGTACAATATTAAGAGCACTATAGATAGTACAAAAATAATTTTACATTTATCAATTCGATAATTTAGCAAATAAAATAGGCTTTACGCCGATATATATATTAAGATAAACGCTGATTAACAAGATTAAGTAAGTGTCTATAATCAATAGAAGTAAAAAAAATACATAATGGTAGTGATTGGATTACTCGGATATTAGTCTCTATCATCAAAATGGTAACTCTAATATTCATCCATTTACTTAATTTATCTAGCTTCTCTGACGATTTATTATTTATTATTATGTAAAGGTCTTAGAATAAATAGTTTGTGAACAGTTTAACACTTTCTAAAGTAAAATTAAACCTCCAAATGTGCTTTCAAACCCGATTTCATGCTGGTCAGTCATATGGGAGTGGATAGTAATAATTAACAGAATTTATATTGCTTGATTTTAGCATTTAATAACGTTGATTTTGGTTAGTTACTCACAAGGAAGGTGACATTGCATCGATTAAACTTTTTCTTCTTGTTGTGTTGTTTGTGTTGTCGTACCTCAAGGAGAAGTATTGTCACCTTTACTATTCTCAATTTTCATGAATACAATTCCTCATAAAAATTCGTCTGTGTCACATGTGCGGCTCAAAACTTAAAATTCTTAGTTAACGTATCCAAAATCAATCTGTTATTATTAAATCTCGAAGCATAATCACTAGTGTAATTAAAAACATGTAATTGATTCTACCATATCGCTACAGGAATTGCTGAGTTTATCATTATGTGAATAATAGCTAGTAATAGATTTCATGAGAAAGAAAGCGATTAATTATGAACAATTTATTATTTATTACAAATCAATGCGAAAAAGTATAAAACATTTGTTATTGGTTACAAAATTATATTTAGTTCTTTATTAGTCGAATAATCAATTAATTTAAATAAGAACATACAGTTCAGTTATGAACTGTAATATGTTCAAACTGCAATCACATTGTACATGTATATATAATTAAATTCAGATGTACGAGGGGAACGGGTGTTAAAGAGAGCGGAGGAGCGTAAGGGCAGAAGGTCTTAACGAGATATATATAGAGATTTATGAAGATGGACATGAGCATAAAGTGATGATTTAATACAATACTGTCATCGAATGTTTGGTTATTAGCACATAAGTGATATAAATTTTTCAAGATTTATTTCTTTGTTAATTTTATTAATATATTAATGCCTAGATAGCATTAAGTCCGCCAATTGTACCATTTTGTTTGTGCAATGAAGTTTTAATAAAAAAAAAATTTTTTTTTTGTTAACGCCTTCCGTATTAGAATATTAGTATTATTGTCTATTTGTTTGTAATATTAATATTAATATTACAATAATAGATAAATCTAAAAAATAATTCTTAAACGTATAAATCTCTTTTCATCTAAAAGACAAATCTCGAGAGAAATTGAAACAAGACTAACAACAAGAAATAAACTTTTTAATTGTAACTAAACGAAACGAAACTAAAATAAATGACTTTTAATAATAAAACTGATTTTATTTGGAACCCTACATTTTCAAGGTACATAAAGGCATCGTAACCTGTTTGGCAGATCAGTGAGCCAATTTTTATAGGTTGCAGATTGGTACCAGTATCTATGACCTTTATAACACGGAAAATACTGATTTTGGTTACCGCATCTTCTCATTTGTTAAGATTTTAGAAACGCTGACGACGAAATAGACTTGGTCGTCATCAAACTTTGTGCATCCGTTTTGCGGATTGTACAAATCCGACCTCAACTCAATCTCATCGTACGTACCTCATTTTCGAAATCAATTAAAGTAGCTCCGTATCCTCCCTCGTCGGGATGTGGATATTTTATTTCTATTTTACAATATTTTAAATAACTCCTCCTCCCACACCACATTTTATTTATTAAAAACACCCAGTACATATTTGTTTGATACCCAAACATACAAACAGATGAACCAAATTATGAACTTTTATTTCACAGTTCTATGTTCTGAACACGTAGTATTAGTATTATAATTTTAGTAGTATTTGTATTTTCAAAACATATAAATTTACAGACTTTTCGCTGTTAATATTTTATCAAAACGTTGTATATTTCGTTGTGATTTGATTTGTACATATACGATAGGATTTATTTAACCCGGTTTCAATTCTTATTGAAAGCGGATCAACTTGTTTATAATAAGATTTTAATCCCAATGTAATCAAAAACATATTACATAATATGTGTGAACTGTTAATGTGTGTTTGCTCGTATGTTAATTAGAGAAACGTTTTGTTGAATTTAAACTTTGATGTATCTGTGTCGTATTAAACAATATGTTAATTAATATTCAATTAACCAATAATTTAAACAAATTAACGAATACACAATTACAACAATTGCTTTTATAAAAAGTATACATTAATATGAAAATAACAGGTATTCTACTTATTAGTATAGAATAAAGTAACACAATAACGTGTGTATTCTGAAGCACTCTCAGCGGGTCGAGTCTGAGGTTCATGAATGAGTGCGCCTAAAAAATGTATTATATATCTTTCATTTTATAACAAGTTTCGTAGATTGATTATCATTTTATTTAACATTTTTTTCCAATACAATTCATGTAAAATTTAGAACTAGTTATATTTTATTACATTTTAATACATTTTTCTTCTTACCACTATTCATATTAACTTTCTATTTGTTAATCGAATATTATCTAAATCCATTGAGTCGTTAATGGGATTAATTAAGTATCTTCCGATACTTCATTTGTACAATATTACAAAATACATAAATAATATTGGTGAGGTAAATTTTATTACTTTTTATTGGAAACAATGAAATGAAATAAAAAGTAAAATACATTGTCCTAAAAAGTTAAAATTTACTTTACTTTTCTTAATGAATCCTTTTAAATCAATATTGCTCTATACATTAATATGTATAAATACATATTGTTACTTATAATCACCGTTATAAAGGGATAATAAAAAATAGCAGATATGCAGACGACACCATACTCGTATGTTGCCAGGGTTTATGAGCAATTCTGAACGTAACGACCTTTTGTAGTTAATGCGGATGAAGGCACCATGAGTTACAGTAGTACTGACTACAGCAGACCGTAATGTAGTCAATAGTATTTAAATAATGGATATGAGGTTCGAATTCTGAAACAATAAAATATGTCATTATTTTCCGATTCTATACATAAATAAGTCTTATCTATTTGTAAGTCTGTTTGCAAACGATATGAATCCAAAATTAAATCAAATACAATTATATATTTTAAACAATTTATCATTAGCGTTAACAAAGTCATATCCAGAACTAGGTTAAAATATAAAATATTTTCACAGAATTTTACTACACAATCGTATTCACTTGAAGTTATGTAAATAACAAATTTAATGGCAACGGTACGATCAAATCTCATAAATATACATATATAATTATATGCAACCACCACAACGGAGGAGACGGGGTGTGGGGGAGGGAGCAAGGGATGAATGAACGGGCGATTAATGAGAGTCGTGTGTATGACGTTTATTATAGATTATATATTGAATCTGTTATAGTAATAACAATGCTGCAATTTGATGGCTAGTTTGAAGTTGTTATTGATAGATCTATCACTATAATATTTTTATATGGTCCGTTATTACGTAAAGAATATTATGAACATTTGAAATCTTATATTATTTATTAGCAACATATTTTAAAGTAACTTTCAAAATATATTTATAAGATGTATATTTTATTTGATTGAAATAATATTTATATTTTATAAGATGTGTCAGACACACGTTAGCACGAGACACGTCCCTGCGCGTGCTCGTATCTACTACGTGAGAAGCTGTTATGTGCTTCCAATATTGCTATTGATACCATGTATATGTTACATTTATTCGCATGTGTGTGCATGTTTATACACAACACATTTTAAAATAACTAAGCTACAGTAGGTTCTGACGTAGTTAAAAAAACATACAATAATGGAAATAATTAAAATATACCTAAATTAAAGTAGAGATTAATCAACGTCGGTTCTAAACACAGAATTCCTTACATATAAAGTCGAAACATTCCTTTCTGTTTCCAGATTCCTTTTAATATAGAACAAAGATCCGACCGAAAGAATGGTTACGTAGAAATAAATCATACCTAAACAAATACACTTAATAACTGGAAAAAAAACTAAACAATGATTACTAACATGCGTTTTGATACAAAATTACACTATTGAATACAGTTTTTTCATGTTCTGTTCAGTAAAATCGTAATATAAAAGTGACGCTCAATTGTTTATATAATTAGAATTTCCATGTAACATAGTACAATGTCTAATTAAATATGAGTTTCAATTCCCTTCACTTATTCTATTGTGATTTATTTTCATTTACAATGCACGGTGGGTTTCGAATGCCAAATATTTGTTTACTGCGACTATGAAACATGAGGCCCGCCGGGTCTATTAGCGCCTCGCCAAGCCTCTCTAGTGGATAACTAGATACATATTATAGGATAAACATTGGAACCACACATTCAGAATTCTGCATGATAGTATTAACATTATCATTGTGACTATATATACGTAAATAATTAAAAAAAAGCAAGATGTATAACAACTAATATTTATTGTTTCCGTTTCATCAAATAATTTTACAAGTGGTATACACAAACGTCCTCTAAAACAATTTGATTATTTTTTTAAAATATGCTTCAGTGTTGCTTTAATTATGATATTTAATCTTAGTATAACATATCAAAAGCTGAATAAATAATACACTATAATAACATTGTTAAATAATAATACCAATGTTAAATATTAAAATAATGAAATAATTGATATTGTAATATGAAAGTTATCAATTACAATTCGTTGAAACAAAATATGTTCTTACCAATTTGCATAATTTTACTGTGACCGTTGATTTCGGTAAATTTTAGGGACAGGGTAGGTAAGGAAATGGTGGAGCAAACGAGAGATCATGAGATCTATTGAGACGACATTTATAACAGATTGTATATTGACGTAACTGTTATTACAAGACTATATATACGGTATTTTTACAATAAATTAATCTATATTTTTTTCCGCTAAATAAAGCTATAAGATAAACGGTTGGCAACTACATTTTACATCGTAAAATTAAAGTTTTTCACAATTTCATATTCATGAATCCATAAAAACATTATATTTATATTTTGGTTTTATAATAAGGACCTACCACATAACGTGTCATAGGGATAAACCATAATCTCGAGGTGACGTGTTCGCCCCAAACGTGACACCCTTGATTCTTCAATGAATAAGCGTGACATATCAAGCAATATTTATTTACATTTTAATAATGTTATTTAAGTTCAGATGTTGCAGGAACACTTTGAAAACTATTATTGAATATTAACATTGTATAAATAGAAATAAATGTATATATATGTGTCCAATAGAAAATCGCTTATTTAGTTGCAGCACGACCCACCTATAAAGTAGATAAAATCGTACATGTGTTAGTGAAGCCTTAATAAGCGCCGACAAATCTGGAACAACACTAATTTCAGACTTGAATAATTTTATAAAATATATGTATTAGTTTGATTTTTTGTAAAAATTTAATATTTATAAACGCTTGCTTAATTAGTTGTGAGCGGGATATTGCTTATTTTTATATTTTTGTTTTTAAATTAGACATTCTGGAATAGTTATCAAAGGAATTAATTTATGAAGAGTTATTATTGACTAACATGCTGGCGATGTGATTGACTGTCACGCTATTAACCAAACATATGTCAACGTGGTGTTTGGCAAAAAATTACTTTTTTTTCGAAGTTTTGTTATAAAAATGTTCTCTGGTCACGTTATCGTGTTAATGTAAATACTTGTACATCGATGTGGACTGCATAATAAATATCAAAATGTTATTGCAGTATTTACAGCGCTCCAGGGACTTGTTATCATTTAATGTCATACATAATGATATCGTTATCAATAAATTATAATGAACTTTTGCATTGGATATATTTACAAAACACACGTTATACAATAATTGTATTATTAATTATATAACAAAAATAAACGTACAATATTAAGAGCACTATAGATAGTACAAAAATAATTTTACATTTATCAATTAGATAATTTAGTAAATAAAACAGGTCTTCACCCCGATATATATATATATTAAGATGGCGGTCGTAATACATTAACAAGATTAAGTAAGTTTCTATAATCAATACAAATTTGTAGTGATTGGATTACTCGGAAATTAGTCCCTTTAATAAAAATGGTAACTCTAATATTCATCCATTTACTTAATTTGTCTAGCTCTTCTGACGATTTATTATTTATTATTATATTATTATATATCTCGGCCTTTCTAGAACTATCGTCAGTTCATTTCTAGAACGTGTTTCAAAGGCGGCTTTAGTAAATTCTTATGAAATTTGGATAGGTAAGGAGAGGAGTGTAGAAAGTGAAAGTGAGCGCATAGTAAAAGGGCCTCTTAAACACTCACCTTCATCGCAAGTCCCAGGCATTGTTTGCACTCCTCTCCTTGCAATGCGATAGGCCCAGTACCCGCACGGTGAATCTATGGAATGATAAGAAGCTTCGTCTTATTGTCTCTCAAAGCATAAATGAATAGGAAGAAATCTGTTACTATAACCACGTTCTGACTACTGCATAATTGAAAATATGTAATTGACTCTACCATATCACTACAGTAATTGCTGAGTTTGTCATTCTGTGAATAATATAGCTCGTAAAAGACTTTATTGAGGAAGAAAGAAATAAATTATGAATATTTCATTAACTATTACAAATCTATGTGAAAAAGTATAAAACATTTGTTATTGCTTACAAAATTATATCTAATTCTTTCCTAGTCACTTTAATTCAATAGTTCAATAGTTGTTGTAAATAGTGCAATTCAATTATGAACCGTAATGGGTTGAAACTACGATCACATTGTACGTGTATATTTAATAAACTTTGATGTAAGAGGGGAAAGGGGGAAGAGAGCGGGGGAGGGGAGGGTAAAAGTGTTAACGAGATATGAATAGAGATTTATTGAATACATGAACACGAAGTGATGATTTAATACAATATTGTCATCAAATACAAATATTTATTGGTATATGGATATAAACCTGGAAAAGAGATTTTCGACCCCAATGTTATCAAGTTATCGTTTCATTCCTACTTTTCTTATTCAAACGATGATTATTATTTTCAGATTATTTGTTTTTTAGCATATCAGTAATCTAAAATTAAGAAGTTTTATTTATTTGTTACTTTTATTAATTATATTGGTCATAATTTATTTTTAATGCCACCTGTATATATTCTATTTTCCAGCTTTTTTATACAATCAATAATATTATTATTAGTATCTATTTGTTAACCAGACTATTACAGTAATAGATAAATCTAAAAAATAATACATAAATGTTTTAAGCTTTTTTTCGCGGTAAATTATTACTCGTATAAATCTCTTTTCGTCTAAAAGACTAATCTCGAGAGAAATTGGAACAAGACTCCCAACAAGAAATAAACCTCTTAACTGTTACTAGTTTACGAATGTAACTTCCTTGCTGTTCTATTGTTTTATATTCCAATAATTTAATGATTTTGTATAAATTTTATGCTGCATGTTTTTATTGTATTGAGTTAGAAACGAGTGCATGGCTCATAATGCGTATAGACTAAAGCAAACTTTTCATTTTCGTTAAGATTTTGGTAATAAGTGTTATAAAAGTGGCCTGAATCTCGATTAAATTCATTATAAGACCCAGTACTATTTTAACTAAGATAGCAATACGTGCGGTTACCGATTATACTAAATAACATAATATTGACCAATTAAGTACGATAACCCAAACTAAACTGGATAAAAAAATACTAAATAATTTACACCATACAGACGTTATGCAGAAACTACATTTCAAATCAAATCAAGTTACGACCAAATCGCATAAGTATATTTAAATAAACGGGACCGTGAGGGAAGTGGTGAGAGGGCAAGGATTTTAACGAGACATGAATAGTGATGAGAGTCGTAAATATCGATGTTGTAATTTGAGGGCTTATTATTCTAATGGTAAGTGACCTCTTCCGCTGATCCAAAGATCGTAGACTCCGATCGAATAAAATTGATTCTCACGCGGGGAAATTCTTAGTCAGCTGTTTCAAGATGGATTTTGTATCCGTATATTGCTAAAACTTGTAAGCTTGTTAAACCCAAAAAATAGATGTATTTAAATGTAATGAATTAAATTATTTACTTAAATGTAATGCATATGCTATTAAGCAAAAAACTTTCAAATTTATAGTTTTAAAATAGTATAACGATTCACGAGTAAATTTAACACATACGAGTAGATTTAGCTAAAATAATAAGAATCTAAGCTAAGCCTGAGGTGAAAGTAAAAAGATCTCTTTACAGAAAACTGTTCCGGTATTCCGTAATGGAGGACATGAGGAATGCAAATCGTGAATTACAAATGAAATGTAGTTTCGAAACTCACCTGCTGCCGGACAAATTTTGAATGTGCTTAATATTCCTATATGAATTCGGTTTATTGTTTTTAAATGACATTTTTTTTGAGTTGTACAAAAAGATAAAGAAGATAAGATAAACTTTCATTGCGATGATTACGTTCACAGTGCCCGTTTTTTTAGTCGAAGTTTTTTTAGTTTTTTTTTTAATTTAAGGTCGAACCCATTAACTATTATTTAAAAGCCAGGCATTCGAAAATTGGTTTCATAGAAAATCAATAAAATATATATAGCAAATATATCAGGAACAAAGTCCATTGCAGCGATAATCATCATTGATACTTTGTCATCAGTCACAATCATGCAAGTGACATATTAACAAAGTACAGTGACGGATATTCTGTTATTATATTACCGTTATAGGGACGTTGTACTTCTTCACATCGAGGCGATTATCAACAGACTGATTTATATAGACGAAGTTACCTCAGACATATCTCGTAAGATATGCAAGGCATGGATATTATTATTTTACAGCAAACGGATTCGCATCTCTATTACTGTTTTAATTTTTAATAGGTACACAATAGAAAAGTAACGGATTTTATTTCTTTAAGATATTACTAAATTTAACAGAATTAACACTCTAATTAACAGTACTCTAAAATATATAATGTCCTAGATAAAAACGTAGTTATTCATTAATGCTACACATTACTACACATTATTAGTAAAGTGTTTCGAATGGTTCTGACACGTTCAGTAAAATGTATTTCTCAGGCCGCTTACACACCACATGCTATACGAGTTTGGAAATGTATTACAGAAGATAAAAATATTAGGGATAATTTGTAAGCGCTTATAAAAACAGTATGATGACTATTAGGTTTCCTATTTTATCGGATATTAATTACTTGGGTGTGTAAGATCGCTAAGTTATTTAATTTTTTTGTTAATATAAACCTCCGTTTCTGATTTAGGCTGAAGATATCCCAAAAAAGTTAAGTGATCTTAAAGTGCTTTGATAATTTTTGAAGTAAATATATTTCTTATATTTAAAATATGTTTACATAAAACATTTATTTAAGAAGATATAAAACAGCATACACACCATAACTTAAACGATGGAAAAAATCGTGTAATGAAAAGTATGTACTAGCTGTTGTTAACGACTTCACCTTATAAAACATCTATCATCACATTAAATATGTATGAATTTTTGGTTTTATTGTAATTATAGCTCAAACCAATATGCTGAACCAAATTTTGTTAAAGTTCTTCCAGTTGTCTCCAAATTACATATGATTGTAGCCCAAACATAATATTTTGATGTTTCGTAAAATTTTTAAATATTTACAGCTGCATTTACCTTTATCCATAGACAATTTCATTACAAAAACCATAGTATATGCTTGATACTTCACCAAACAAATAAACCAAACTAAACTACTGAAAATAAGTGTTAAGTTTGGTTTGGTAAAAGGTACTTCATATCGTGTACGGAACTCTAATACTATTTTACTGTTGCTATTTTATTGAAAAAATACGATCTAGTTTACTCTTGTTTTGCTTTTCTTTATTTAAGCCGCTCTTAATAAGAGACGATGACGGGATCTTAGCCCTGTGTAATACGAAACATATCATATAATATATCTGATAGGTTAATGTATGTTAGTTACAGAGACGTGTTGTTGAATTTAATCTTTGATGTATTTGTGTCATATTAAACAATACGCAAATTAATATTCAATCAACCAATAATTTTATCAAATTAACCAATACATCACTATAACAATTGCCTTTATTATAACTCTACATTATTATGAAAATTACACGTATTCTAGATATTATAGAATAAAGTAATATCCAACACAATATCGTGTGTACTCTGAAGCACTCTCAGCGGGTCAAGTCTGAGGGTCATGAACGAGTGCGGCTGAAACATGTGAGCGACATTTTGTTAGAGATATGAAGATTTTTATTGATTACATTATTTGTTATAACCTGCCTAAAATAAAATTCAACATTTGGAAATAAAATAATAGTACAAGTTGAGATGTTGCTTTATTTTAGACCGTTTATTGTAATTATTTTCTTTCTGTTTTTTTTTATTTTTTGTTTTCATGTGTGTGACCATATTGTTTTACTTACTGAACCCGTAGATACTAATCTATGCAGTAATATTTAATGTTCAATTTGGCTTTGTTAGTATAATACTATATTTTGTATAATGGGAGATGACTCTGATAATTGTTTAAATGAAGACTTAGAAAGCGAGTATAAATTAACAAATTGTACAACCACGTTCTAAAAGCACTAGTGCTCTAAATACCACAAATGATTGACCACTGAATAGGTCTATTTTCATCGTATTCAATGAAATTACTAAATCCTGTTATTAATGATGAATTGATTCTGTTAATACTTCATGTGTCATTATATCAGAAATTTATTAAAATTTTATTAAATATTGACATCAATTATTCCTTACTAATATAACTGCATAATATATAACAGTTAATATAAGCTGATATCTATGATACTTATATATCTTTCATTTTGAAACAAATTTTGTGGATTGATTATTATTATATATTTTTAAATATATTATTTCCTTATACATTCAATTTATATTAACATTTATATCTATATCTATTTTAGCTAAATTTAATCTAAATCCATTGAGTCGATAATGTGATTAATTAATTATCTTCCGATACTTCGTTTGTATAATATTACAAAATACATAAATAATATTGGTGAGATAAATTTTATTACTTTTTAGTGGAATCAATCAAATGAATAAAAATTTAGTTACATTTTTATAAACAGTTTAGTTTTTCATTTATTGCCCAATATGATTATGAATCCCTTTAAATCATTAATACACTATATATGTATGTATGTATACATATTATAAAATATATTATATATTTATAAATTTATAAAATAGCTTATTTATTTTGGTTACATTAATATGTAACCAAAATAAATTACTTACAAGTTACGAATTACTTACGAGTATAATCACTATCATAAAGTATCCTCAAAATATATAGCAGATATGCAGATGACACTACACTCGTATGTTGCCTGGCTTTACAAGTAGTTCTGAACGTAACGACCTTTATCCATACGGATGAAGGCTCCATGAGTTACAGTAGTAGAGAAGACAAAAGAAAGTAAAGTCCAGATCAATAGTAAATATTATTTAAATAATCAATTTCCTTTTATCTATTTCTTGGTCTGTTTGCAAACAATATCCAAGTATCGAAAAAATTTATCACATGGTATCATATAATCTGTACGTACTATCATTAGCATTAACAAAGTCATATACCGACGATATAAAAGACGAGATTTAAAATATATATTATAAAAGTAGAGAGAGTAAAATATAGCAGGATTGACTTTGTAGAAAATTGTAAAATGTGTGAAAAATCTACTGTCGATAATTATGAGAAATATATCAATACTAAATAGCTTAAAACAAAAATACAATGAAAAAATCATCAAGACGAAAAAGAAGTCATCATAATTTTACAGGGAAGATGGTGATAATTATTAGACTTCTTTCGTAAATTCTAAACAATATTTCTAATTCAGTATTATTGAATTTGCACATAAAAGATGCCATCCTCAAATTAAAGGCACAATATAAAAACAATTCAAACATTATAAGTTGTTGTTTAAAAGTTATACGTATATAATAAATTATGACCACCTTACCTTCTATAGAATTTTTTTTAATTGTTACTACCAACTTATTCACCTTAAGACATTTCCGACTGAATTTAAAATAGACTCGCTGGAATAAATAAAAACTTTGCCCTGGTATTGGCAGGTTCCTCAATTCTTAACTTGTCATTTAAATCATTTAAATAAAATTTCATGTCAAATCCGAATTAAATGTAGTATACATTTGTTAAACATAATAGGCCAGGTTACAAACAACTAAAAGTCTATAAGCTCTAATGCAATTTTTTTACTCATACACATTAAGTTTTAGTTCAACAAGTAAAAAATAAAAAATTTTTCATTGTTATTATTTGTTCCAATAAATATCTTTTCTGGAATATGGTTAGTCGTGGAAAGTCACAGGTAAGCGCTAGCAGCAATATGAAATATCTTCAAAAATCATTAACACAAATTTTCCTCCTACTTAAATGCGTCACGGTGTCAATTTACGTTGCTTACGTGACAGGTCGCTTAGCTGTACGTGGCAACTTGATTTTAGTAATTTGGCGAAATTAAATTTCTTCTATGATTCATTTTTTTAGTATTGCTAGTTGTTATTTAACGGTTCTGCTCACGTTAATAAAAAACCTACATTCATATGGTGCTGTTGATTTTTTTTATTGTGTAATTAATTTTAAACCAAAGCTTTGATAATATCAGTTAACAATAAAACACAAAAATAGTTGGTGAACATAATATATTTCATATTTTAGAAATCTAGTCTAGGAAAAAAGACCACTAAAACCATTAGACTATAAACGGAAAGTTATCTGTTAAAAAATTGTTATTCGTTAAAAAAATATTTTTGTTCCTAAATTAATAAAATATCCTCATTATTTTTAGATACACAAGCAAGGTGATTAATTGTCTTAAAAATTATATTACTTAACGCTACTTAGTGGTAGTGTTATTTAATAGAAATCATCACGTAACGAAATGCCGTATACTATGTATGTATGCGTGCGTGTATCGATCCTACTACAAACATTCGAGCACACAAGCAGGCGAATGAGCCGCCGTGTGCGCACTTCTTTCTCATTCTCACTGTGTTTCTGTGTGTCTGTTTATTATAATACCTCAACGCAGGGTTGTACTAACACTTGAAATTTTTGTGAAAACGTATTTTTTATTTGTCTCTTTGTGTTACATCATAAGTATTTATTGTTATATTATTGCAATTAGGTTTTGAAATATGGAAACTGCAGCAAATGTGTGTAATATAGATTTAAAAAAGTAAATTAATAAAATTGTATAACTCAATACAAGTATTTAGTGTTTAAATTTTCTTATTATACAAGCGATTAGAGTGTTTACTTTACTATTTAAATTATAGGGAGAGAATAGTTAAATCATATTTTTAGATGTAACTTTCTGATGTAATTCGTTCCTTTAGGTTATTAGCTTAGAAAAAATAATATAAAATAAATTTTAATTATACAGATTTAAAGATAAGTAACGTCGTTCCTGATAGGGTTCCCCCGACCGCATATTTTTAATATTATTGTATTCCACACTGTCCATAACTACTATTTATTCCAAACTGGTGTTCTATACTACATTACCAATTAAGTTCTGAAGAATAATATAATAAATAAAACTTGTGCTTTTGCTATTAAGCAAAAAGCTTTCAAATTTGTAGTTTAAAAATAGTATAACGATTCACGAGTAAGTTAAACACATACGAGTAGATTTAGCTACAATAATAAGAATCTAAAGCTAAGCCTGAGGTGAAAGTAAAAAGATCTCTTTACTGACAACTGTTCCGGCATTCCGTAATGGAGGACATGAGGAATGCAAATTGTGAATTACAAATGAAATGTTGTTTCGAAACTCACCTACTGCCGGACAAATTATTAATGTTTTTAATATTCCCATATTAATTCGGTTTATTGCTTTTAAATGTAATTTTTTATGAGTGATACAAAAAGATAAAGAAGATAAGATAAACTTTCATTGCGATGTTTTCGTTCACAATGCCCGTTTTTTAGTCAAAGTTTTTTAGTTTTTTTTTTAATTTAAGGTAGAACCCATTAACTATTATTTAAAAGCCAGGTATTCGAAAATAGGTTTCATAGAAAATTTATAAAATATATCAGCAAATATATCAGCAACAAAGTCCATTGCTGCAATAAGCATTATTGATACTTTGTCATTAGTGAGAATCATGCAAATGACATATTAACATAAAGTACAGTGACGGACATTCTGTTATTACATTACCGTTATAGGGACGATGTACTTCTTCACATCGAGGCGATTATCAACAGACTGATTTATATAGACGAAGCTACCTCAGACATATCTCGTAAGATATACAAGGCATGGATATTATTATTATACAGCAAACGGATTCGCATTTCTATAACTGTTTTTGATAATTTTTAATAGGTACACACAACAAAAAGTTACGGATTTTATTTCTTTAAGATATTACTAAATTTAACAGAATTAACACTCTAATTAACAGTACTTTAAAATATATAAGGTCCTAGATAAAAACGTAGTTATTCATTAATGCTACACATTACTACACATTATTAGTAATGTGTTTGGAATGGTTCTGACACGTTCAGTAAAATGTATTTCTCAGGCCGCTTACACACTACATGCTATCCGAGTCTGGAAATATATTACAGAGGAAAAAAATATTAGGGATAATTTGTAAGCGCTTATAAAAATAATATGGTGACTACTTGGGTTCCTATTTTTTCAAATGTTAATTACTTGGGCGTGTAAGAGCGCTAAGTTATTTAATTTTTGTTAATATAAACCTCCGTTTCTGATTTAGGCTGAAGAGATCCCAAAAAAGTTAAGTGATCTTAAAGTGCTTTGATAATTTTTGAAGTAAATATATTTCTTATATTTAAAATATGTTTACATAAAACATTTATTTAAGAAGGTATAAAACAGCTTACACATCACACCATGACTTAAATGATGGGAAAAATCGTGTAATGAAAAGTATGTAAGCTGTACTAACCTGTTTGTACATTAAATTTGTATGAATTATTTCACTTTTGGTTTTATTGTAATTATAGCTCAAACCAATTTTTGTTAAAGTTCTTCCAGTTGTCTCCAAATTACATATGATTGTAGCCCAAACATAATATTTTGATGTTTCCTAAAATTTCTAAATATTTACAGCTGCATTTACCTTTAACCATAGTGATTTCATTAAAAAATTTTATTGTATGCTTGATACTTCAACATAAAGACAAATAAACCAAACTAAACTACTGAAAATAAGTGTTAAGTTTGGTTTGGTATAAGGTACTCCGTATCGTGTACTGAACTCTGATACTATTTTACTGTTGCTATTTTATTGAAAAAATACGATCTAGTTTACTTTCGTTTTGGTTTTCTATATTAATCCGTAATACGAAACATATCATATAATATGATAGGTTAATGTATGTTAGTTAGAGAGACGTGTTGTTGAATTCAATCTTTGATGTATTTGTGTCATATTAAACAATACGCAAATTAATATTCAATCAACCAATTATTTTATCAAATTAACCAAAACACCACTACAACAATTGCCTTTATTATAACTATACATTAATATGAAAATTACACGTATTCTAGATATTATAGAATAAAGTAATATCCAACACAATATCGTGTGTACTTTGAAGCACTCTCAGCGGGTCAAGTGTGAGCGACATTTTGTTAGAGATATGAAGATTTTTATTGATTACATTATTTGTTATAACCTGCCTAAAATTAAATTCAACATTTGGAAATATAATAATAGTACAAGTTGAGATGTTGATTTATTTTAGACCGTTTATTGTAATTATTTCTTTGCTGTTTTTTTATATATTTTTTGTATTTTCATGTGTGTGATCATATTGTTTTACTTACTGAACTCGTAGATACTAATCTATGCAGTAATTTTTAATGTTAAATTTTGCCTTGTTAGTATATTATTATATTTTGTATAATGGGAGATGAATCTGATAATTGTTTAAATGACGACTTAAAAGCGAGTATAAATTAACAAATTGTACAACCACGTTCTAAAAGCACTAGTGCTGTAAATACCACAAATGATTGACCACTGAATAGCTCCATTTTCATCGTATTCAATGAAATTATTAAATCCTATTATTAATGATGAATTGATTCTGTTAATACTTCATGTGTATTAATCATATCAGAAAATTATTAAAATTTGATTAAAAATTGACATAAATTATTCGTTACTAATATAACTGCACATAATATGTAACATATAATATAAGCTGATATCTTTGATATTTATATATCTTTCATTCTAAAACAAGTTTTGTTGATTGATTATTATTATATATCTTTAAATATATTATTTCTGAATATATTTAATTTATATTAGCCAAATTTTATCTAAATCCATTGAGTCGATAATGTGATTAATTAATTATCTTCCGATACTTCGTTTGTATAGTATTACAAAATACATAAATAATATTGGTGAGATAAATTTTATTACTTTTTATAGGAATCAATCAAATGAATAAAAAATTAAGATACATTTTTAAAAACAGTTTATTGCCCAATATTTTAATGAATCCCTTTAAATCATTAATACGCTATACAGTAGTATGGATAAATATTATATTATATATTATCTATTTATGAACATATAAAATAGTCTCATTTTGGTTCCATATTGCTACTTATACTCACTATCATAAAGTATCCTCAAAATATACAGCAGATATGCAGACGACACTACACTCGTATGTTGCCAGGCTTTACGAGTAGTTCTGAACGTAACGACTTTTGTCCATACGGATGAAGGCACCATGAGTTACAGTAGTAGAGACGACAAAAGAAAGTAAAGTTCAGATCAATAGTAAATATTATTTAAATCAGTTTCTAGTTCTGTTTGCAAACAATATACAAGTATCGAAAAAAAATCATATTTAATCATATATTCTGAACGTATTATCATTAGCATCAACAAAGTCATACTCCGTTACTATTGACTTGAAGGCCAATATTATACTAATACGTTTGGAAGCCGAGATTTAAAATAAATATTATAAAAGAAGAGAGAATAAGATATTGTAGGATTAAGTTTGCAGAGAATTATAAAATGTGTGAAAAATCTACTGTTCATAATATATATAGCTCAATATACAATAAAAAAATCATCAAGACAAAAAAGATGTCATCGTAATTTTATTGGGAAATCTTGAACAATATTACTAATTGAGTCTATTGCATTTGCATTGAAAAGATGACATCATCAAATTAAAAGCAAATATAAATAGAATTCAAACGTTATAAGTTGTTGTTTAAAAATTATACGTATATAATAAATTAAAATTAATTGTGGCTACCAACTTACTCACCTCAAGATATTTCCGAGTGAATTAAAAATATACTCGCTGGAATAAATAAAAACTTTGTCAATACCCCTGTTGCAAAACTTATCATTTGAATCAAATTTCATATCAAATCTGAATTGAGTGTAGTATATTAGACAACAACAAATATTAGACACTATAGGTCAGTTTAGAAATGAATGAAAGTCTATCGGTTCTACTGTAGCTTATTTTTACACATACACATTTAGTTCCAGTTCAACAAGTAAAAAATTATTTGTATTATATTATATGCCATAAAAATAAAAAAAAATCATTGTCATTATTTATTCCGATAAATGTTTATCTTGGAATACAGTTCCGTCGTGGAAAGTCACAGGAAAGTCACAGGTAAGCGCCAGTAGCAATATGAAATGTCTTCAAAAATCGTTAACACAAATTTTCCACCTACTTAAATGCGTCACGGTATCAATTTACGTTGCTTACGTGATAGGTCGCTTAGCTGTACGTGACAACTTGATTTTAGCAATTTGATAAAATTAAATTTGGTCTATGATTATTTTTTTTAATGTTGCTGGTTTTTATTTAACGGTTCTGCTCGCGTTAATAAAAAACCTACATTCATTTGCTGCTGTTGATTTTTTATTGTGTAATTAATTTTAAACCAAAGCTCTGATAACATCTGTTAATAATAAAACACAAAAATAATTAGTGGACCTAATATAATTCAATATTTTTAGAAAACTAGTCTAGGAAAGACAAGACCACTAAAAACAATTAGACTGTATCGGAAACTTGACTGTTAAAATTGTTGTTCCTTAATAAAATAGTTTTGTTATTAAATTAATAAAATATCCCCATTTTTTTTAGGTACACAATCTTGTCATTAATTGTCTTAAAAATTATGAACGCTAGCCTAATATCAAAATCGGCAAAGAGAAACAGAGTTTTAAAATAAAATATGTTTTTGGAACGAAGTTTTTTAACGCTGCTTATGGGTGGTGCTATTTAGTCGAAATCATCACTTAACGAAATGCCGTATGCTATATATTTATACGTGCGTGTATTTTATTTTTTATTCTACTACAAACAAATGAGAACACAAGCAGGCGAATGAGTCACCGGATGAGAACATCTTTCTCTTTCTCACTCTGTTTCTGTATTTCTGTTTATTATAAAAGCTCAACCCAGTGTTGCACAGAAACGTTGAAATTTTGTGAAAATGTATTTTTTAAGTCTTTTGTGTTAGATCATAAGTGCATATTGTTTTATTATTGCAACTACTTGCATTTTATGTATGAAGAATTTGTACTATAAAGTTTCAACTTCTTAATAAGACACGTCGTTATGAAGTTCGTATGAAGAAGTTGATGTCTGTGGCCGAGGCGAAAGAGGTATGCAGAGACCGTAGCGTTTGGCGCTCCGTCGTCTCTGGCTACCCCGCAAGGGATATGGCGTGAAGGTAAATAAATAAATAAATAAATAAGAACGAGTTTGTATTGAATTTACATTTGCAATATATTCAATAATTATATTCGAAATATATATTATACAAAAGGTTAAATTCAAAAGTGTATTTGTAAATAAAAAACTTCTCTCAAGTTTTAAGTTATAAAGCTCAGATTAATCATATTACAAACAATTTTATATATAAATTACAATTTCAATCTGCGTAAATATAATCTTCTCATCTCTTATTATATCTCTGTTCCTTATATTTTTCTTTTCGAAGAGGTATGAACCGATCCCATATATTTAAATTATAATAATTTTTGAGCTTTTTATGTACTCATTATTTTAATATACCAAATAACAGCGCTTTTTAATATATAATGTAACCAGCATCAGTGCATTTACAAGCTATTTCTTTGCTCCTTTTTGAATTAAAGATGAAGAATTAACTTATTTAAATAATTATTTTTATAACTGAAACAAGGCGAGTTTAAAACATAAAAGTAACAAAAATAAATGACAGGAGACGTGACAGGCACGCTGTTACGTTTTAAATTAGATTTTTTAGATCGAATGTTTTTCGACTTCATTAAACTAACCACAAAACAAACAAAACTTGAAGTTACCAATCAAAAACTTGAGTACCAAATTATTGTGAAGCGATAAAAGGTGACGAGGTCGTCAAAGTTCTTATTTATACTAAAGGGTATTGAATTTTCTTGGATATTCTTAACATTAATCATAATAAGTGCTTATTTAAAAATTCATTTTCCGTTTATCACCAAATCATTTATCTCTTGTTTAAACCTGTTTAAGATGAACTAGTTCAGGAGATGTAACCTAATGCCTTATTTACGTTAGAACCATTAGATTAAAAAAGATTAAATGCAAAGTTTTCATCTTTTTTGTTCTACAATTTTTTACTGTGATTTTTTTCTTTTTCATTAATTACGAGGTATAAGGCAACGAAACCAAACAAGTTTATTTAAATCACAAAGTTATATAAACAAACAAACATAAATATATACATATTTACATTGAGATAAAACTCTCAAAGTACACCTATTAAAAGCGGTTCGAGTAGATTCGTTAATGACTGTAAGTTTGTATAAGTAGAGCAAATCATAATGTCTTTAATAATAAATTCTCATTTAAAACAAGAAACATTTCATTCGTGTTATGCTATATATTTTTCAACTCGAGCAGGACTCGACTCTGCTTGATATGATTGAAGTCGGTCCTCATCACTCAGTCAGCGAGTCACTTATGGAATCTTATCAATACTCGCCTTGATCAATTTAGCTCCTTTCATATGTTATCGGATTTTTATCATGAATCGTACTGAAACTAACATTTATATACATTTTTTTTTATTAACATAAACTCAAAAAATAAGCAGTTTGGAGAAAAAATACAATAAAGTTTTGTTTTTAATTTAGATATATATTTTCATTGGTCAGTTGTGATGGTCATTTATACCATAAAAAAAATTGGCAAAAAATATTTATTTTTGTATATAATTCACCTTTCGATAAAAGCGTCTGTTGTTGGCATAGTTTAATACCAGGTAAGTGCTAATAACCAGATAATCATCTCTCACCAAGAAAGACATGATTGAAAATGATTTCTTGCTTTTCTTGTTTTTTCTGATTTTAGTTTAAATCCACATACATATATAACAAATATATGGCATTTATATACGATAATATTAAGTCAGCACTTAATGTTCATTTGTCATGCATTTTTATTTATACCCATCTTTTTCTCCTTTAATAAAATTTACTCAAAACTGTAACTGAAAAGTTACATTTAGCAAATTTAAAAAATATTCTAAAATTTATTACATTAATAAATCGTGATAAGTGGGTTTCCTTGTGACTTCTAATCAACGTTTTATTATAATAAATTCAGAACTATTCCTAAGCGATCTGAAGACAAAATCCTGAATTTATATAATTATTTATTTATAATCCGTATGTTGAACTAATTAGAGCTTTATTCTATGTATCTATTTTAAGCATTATTTCTTTGCATTAGCACTATTCCATACTTTTTACTGAAATTCTTTTACCTGAAGGTTGTCTGTCAAAGATTGCTTTTAACAGAAACCCTGCCTTTGCATATTCTATTTCTTTATTTTCCTTTTGTTTTATTTTAATAATTATTTGTAATAAAATGCTCACCTATCTATGTGCTCGTATCTAAAATCAAATATTAACGTTTGGACGATCGTAACACGGGCAATTACTGATGACTGCACTCAAAAAACATAATATTGGACGGGTTCAATTAACTACGTCACCCGAAACGAAATGAAAACAGCAAAATAATTCACACAATACAATAATTTTTCAGGAACATTTCAATAAAAAATCATTTAAATAAATTTAATGACAACGGTACGATCAAATCTCATAAATATACATATATAATCATGCGACCACCACAACGAGGGAGACGGGTGTGGGGGAGGGAGCAAGGGATGAATGAACGGGCGATTAATAAGAGTCGTGTGTATGACGTTTATTATAGATTATATATTGAATCTGTCATAACAATAACAATGCTGCAATTTGATGGCTAGTTTGTAGTTGTTATTGATAGGTCTATCACCATAATATTTTTATATGGTCCTTGTAACCTATATACGTTATTACGTAAAAAATATTATGAACATTTGAAATCTTATATTATTTATTAGCAATATATTTTAAAGTAAATTTTAAAATATATTTATAAGATATTCGTATATATTTTCTTTGATTGAAATAATATTTATATTTTATTAGATATGTCAGACACACGTTAGCACGAGACACGTCCCTGCGCGTGCTTGTATTTACTACGTGAGAAGCTGTTATGAGCTCCCAATATTGCTATTGATACCATGTATATGTTACATTTATTCGTATATACATACACAACACATTTTAAAATAACTAAGCTACAGTAGGTTTTTAACTACGTGTTAAAAAAACATACAATAATGGAAAGAATTAAAATATACCTAATTTAAAGTAGAGATTAATCAACGTCGGTTCTAAATACTGAATTCCTTACATATAAAGTCTAAAAATAACTTTCTGATTCCAGATTCCTTTTAATATAGAACAAAGATGCATCCGACCGAACGAATGGTTACGTAGAAATAAATCATACTTAAATAAATACACTTAACAAATGGAAAAAAACTAAACAATGATTATTAACATGCGTTTTGATACAAAAAATACACTATTGAATACAGTTTTTTCATGTTATGTTCAGTACAATGTCTAATTAAATACGAGTTTTAATTCCCTTCACTTATTCTATTGTGATTTATTTTCATTTACAAAGCACGGTGAGTTTCGAATGCCAAATATTTGTTTACTGCGACTATGAAACATGAGGCCCGTTGGGTCTATTAGCACCTCGCCACGCCTCTCTAGTGAATAACTAGATACATAATATAGGATAATCATTGGAACCACACATTTAGAAGTCTGCGTGATAGTATTAACATTATCATTGTGACTAAATATATTGTAAATAAAAAAAAAAAAAAAGATGTATAACAACTAATATGTATTGTTTCCGTTTCATCAAATAATTTTACAAGTGGTGTACACGAACGTCCTCTAAAACATTATATTTATTTTTTAAATTACGCTTCAGTGTTGCTTTAATTTTTATATTTAATCTTAATATAAAACATCAAAAGCTGAATAAATAATACACTATAATACCATTGTTAAATAATAAAGTTCAGTTGCTCTTTCAAATTGTGAAGCTGATGTTGCAGGAACATTCTGGATGTAACTATTATTGAGTACTAACATTGTATTTAAATGAATAAATGTATATATAAATGTTCAATAGAAAATGGCTTTATTACAGTTCCTGCTCGAGCCACCTATAAAATAGATAAAATCGTACATGTGTTAGTGAAGCCTTAATAAGCGCCGACAAATCTGGAACAACACTAATTTCAGACTTGACTAATTTTATAAAATATATTAGTTTGTTTTTTTGTAAAAAAATAATATTTTTAAAAGCTTGATAAGTTAGTTCAGAGCGGGATATTGCTTATTTTTACATTTTTGTTTTTGAATTAGACATTCTGGATTAGTTATCAAAGGATAAATTTATGAAGAGTTATTATTGACTGTCATGCCGGCGATGTGATTGGCTGTCACGCCATTAATCAAACATATGTCAACGTGGTGTTTGGAAAAAAAATACTTTTTTTTTCGAAGTTTTGTTATAAAAACAAATGTTCTCTGGTCACGTTATCGTGTTAATGTAAATACTTGTACATCGATGTGGACTGCATAATAAATATCAAAATGTTATTGCAGTATTTACAGCGCTCCAGGGACTTGTTATCATTTAATGTCATACATAATGATATGGCTATCTAAATTACAATGAACTTTTGCATTGGATATATTTACAAAACACATATTATACAATAATTATATTTTAAAATTATATAACAAAAAAGAAATCTAAAATATTTAGAGCATTATAGATAGTACGAAAATAATTTTACATTTATCAATTCGATAATTTAGCAAATAAAATAGGTCTTCACGCCGATATATATATTAAGATAACCGCTGATTAACAAGATTAACTAAGTGTCTATAATCAATAGAGGTAAAAAAAAAATACAAAATAGTAGTGATTGGATTACTCGGAAAAGAGTCCCTATAATAAAAATGGTAACTCTAATATTCATCCATTTACTTAATTTATCTAGCTTCTCTGACGATTTATTATTTATTATTGTGTAAGGATCTTAGAATAAATAGTTTGTGAACAGTTTAACTCCTTCTAAAGTAAAATTAAACCTGCAAATGTGCTTTCAAACCCGATTTCATGCTGGTCACTGTCATATGGGATTGGATAGTAATAATTAACAGAATTGATATTGCTTGATTTTAGCATTTAATAACTTTGATTTTGGTTAGTTACTCACAAGGAAGGTGACATTGCATCGATTAAACTTTTTCTTCTTGTTGTGTTGTTTGTGCTGGTGTACCTCAAGGAGAAGTATTGTCACCTTTACTATTCTCAATCTTCATGAAAACAATTCCTCATAAAAATAGGTCTGCATCATAGGTGCGGTTTAAAACTTAAAATTCTAAGTAGAAACGTAATCGCACGAGTTCATAAGTCTAGCAAAACATATAAGGGTAATAGGCCGTTATTAAAGAGAAATTAAACAAATAAAGTTAAAAGGTAGAGATCAGTTACCATAACCTCATTCCGACGTATGCAGAATTAAAAACATGTAATTGATTCTACCATATCGCTACAGGAATTGCTGAGTTCATCATTATGTGAATAATAGCTAGTAATAGATTTCATGAGAAAGAAAGCGATTAATAATGAACAATTAATTATTTATTACAAATCAATGCGAAAAAGTATAAAACATTTGTTATTGGTTACAAAATTATGTTTAGTGTTTTATTAGTCGAATAATCAATTAATTTAAATAAGAACATACAGTACAGTTATGAACCGTAATATGTTCAAACTGCAATCACATTGTACATGTATATATAATTAAATTCAGATGAACGAGGGGAACGGGTGTTAAAGAGAGCGGAGGAGGGGAAGGGTAGAAGGTCTTAACGAGATATGTATAGAGATTTATGAAGATGGACATGAGCATGAAGTGATGATTTAATACAATACTGTCATCGAATGTTTGGTTATTAGCACATAAGTGATATAAATTTATCAAGTTATATTTCTTTGTTACTTTTATTAATATATTAATGCCTAGATAGCATTAAGTCCGCCAATTGTACCATTTTGTTTGTGCAATGAAGTTTTAATAAAAAAAAAATTTTTTTTTTATTAAAACTTCAAAAAAAAATTTTTTTTAACGCCTTCCGTATTAGAATATTAGTATTATTGTCTATTTGTTTGTAATATTAATATTAAAATAATAGATAAATCTAAAAAATAATTCGTAAACGTAAATCTCTTTTCATCTAAAGGACAAATCTCGAGAGAAATTGAAACAAGACTAACAACAAGAAATAAACTTTTTAATTGTAACTAAACGAAACTAAACTAAAATAAATGACTTTTAATAATTAAACTGATTTTATTTGGAACCCTACATTTTCAAGGTACATAAAGGCATCGTAACCTGTTTGGCAGATCAGTGAAGCAATTTTTATAGGTTACAGATTGGAATCAGTATGTATGATCTTTATAACACGAATAATACTGATTTTGGTTACCGCATCTTTTCATTCGTTAAGATTTTAGAAACGCTGACAACGAAATAGAGTTGATAGCCTTAATAATAATAATAATAATAATAATAATAATAATCTTTTATTTGCAGAAAACATGGCATACATAACACAATATCGTTAATATATATGTACATGTTTAGTCAACGGCGTGACATGCAAAATTTTATTACAGACTATTTTAACTTCATAAAAATAACATTAACTAAAATTATCAAATTAAATTGTATTATATAAAATTACATTTAATTAACTTAATAAAATAAAATAAATTATACAAGATTAAATTAAGTCAAATAATTATATGTCAAATAATTATTTATATATATTTTTACATCAAAATCACATATTACAAAATTCTTTTACGGAGTAAAAGCATTTGTCAACCAACCAGTCACGAAGTTTCACCTTAAATCTTAAGTATGGCAAATTTCTAATCGCAGAAGGCAATTTGTTGTAGATGACTATCATCATGTGATAGCAGTTTTTAGAACCAAAAGCAGTCCTAATTTGAGGGTAATAGATTTTATTCTTATCCCTTGTATTAAATGATAGCACATTTCCACGAATCTCGTAGTAGTCATGGCCAAATCATTTCATAAAACACCCAAGTTCGTATATATAAATGCCTGGCAACGTAAGAATTTTAAGATGCCTAAAATTTGGTTTACATGATTGCATCGGATCCATATTACAGATTGCCCTGATGCACTTTTTTTGTATGAGAAATACTTTATTTATGTCTGAGCCATTTCCCCAAACCAAAATCCCGTAACGAAGATTTGATTCAACGTAACCATGATATGCCAATAGTGCTGTGCTCTGATCAGCAATCCTTGAAATTTTTCTTAAGGCATAGACAAATTTATTAATTTTTTGACATAAGGTTGCTGTATGAGGACCCCAGGAACAAAATTCGTCTAAACGTACACCTAAGAAACTTATTGCTGTAACTTGTTCTATTCGTTCATGGGCACATGTTATTACGTTACCTTTAATAGACATTTTCCTATTCCTAAGCATCATATATTTGGTTTTTTTTAGGTTTATAAACAAATTGTTCATTTTTAGCCATTCGTGCACATCTTTTAAAGTGTTGTTTATTTCTATACAATTATTATTATTTTTTATACACGGTACGATGATTGATACATCGTCTGCAAACAAAATACATTTGTGTTTAGTGCAATTAGGAAGATCATTAATATATATTAAAAATAATAGTGGCCCAAGAACACTACCCTGGGGTACGCCAAAAGCATTTATTTCGAAAGACGAGTTAAAATTTGTTAATATCTTTTTCTCGTTCAATTTCGATATTTGAACAAACTGTTTTCTGTCTTTAAGATAGCTTTCCAACCATTTATTGCATACTCCACGTAGCCCATAGCATTCGCATTTTTTCAATAATAAGTCATGCGACACATAATCAAAAGCCTTTGTCATGTCGCAGAACATAACACAGGCTGGACTACCGCTGTCAATACACGATATAACGTTTTTTAGTAACATAAAAAGTGCCAATGTCGTTGATTTCTCTTTTTGAAAACCATTTTGCTCATTTTTAATTGTCTTGCATTTCGTAAGGAAAGTAATAATACGTTTGTGCATAATTCTTTCAAACACTTTAGAGATAACTGAGGTAAGTGATATAGGACGATAATTATTGATGTCTGTAATATTACCCTTTTTATGAACTGGCTTTATAATGGACGTTTTTAAATTTGACGGAAAAGTACCACAGATAAAAGACAAATTAATCAAATAGCACAATATTGGCGACAACTCTTCAACAGCAACTTTTAGTATCATAGTACTTATACCATCCTGTCCGACCGATTTTGTGTTTTTTAAGGATTTTATAGTATTAGTAACCTCTTGTGTGCTGCAAGGCTCCAAGAAAATTCATTTGCTGACTTCATTTTCCTTCAAAATTTGTGCATCCGTTTTGAGGATTGTACAAATCCGACCTCATTTCAATCTCATCGTATCTCTATTTCGTAATCAAATAAAGTAGCTCCTTATCCCCCTTCGTCGGAATATGCATATTTTATTTCTTCTTTACAATATATTAAACTAGGATCCGCCAACCGTTCGCGGCCGGTTTTTCAATCTGATTTCGCTATAACATCCGCATTCGGCTCAAACATATATGAGAAAATTTTTAGCTAATTATCTCGTCGCATTCTGGAGACAACTAAACACAAAAAATGGTCTCCCAAACGGTTAAGAGCTTCGCTTACGCTCAGATCAATAGCTCCTCTCCCCCTTACTTACGTGAACATTTTCAAGTGACCCCATCCAGAACTAGACCACATCGCGCGTGTGTCCCTTTAAAATCTCTGAAAGTGCCTCATTTTAATACCCTTTATTTAATTTTTTTTATTGTTCTTTTCTTCTACAATGTGATCTCGAATGATAAAGAAGTGTCATATTATCTGTTAAGCAATTTTCAAAATTTCCGAACAAGATATTATGCTTTGTAGATTAAATACCAACCCTAATGTTTGTGCTCGTAGTATGTATGTGAGTTTTGTATTGCTTATTATAATGTTTTGGAATATTATATAAATTTTAAACTAAAAATAGTTAAAGGAAAGTTTAAACTTCGTCATATTGTTGATGGGTTTTATTCTTATCGACTTAAACTTAGTACTTATAAATATAAATTACAGAATAGTTTTTTGTCATACATTTTTGATATTGATTTAAAATACGTTTGTATTTAATATCTATTAAAGAAGATTATAATAAACTTGTTACACATCACGCTATAACTTAAAAGATACGGAACATTGTATGAAAAATTAGCTTGAAATGAATGCATACATTTTTGGTTCTATGATAATTAAAGCCAAAATCATTTTTATAGACAAAATTTTATCAAAATCGTGCCAGTGGATTCCGAATTGCATTGTATATGTTGACCGCTACAATAACCATACAAAAATTTCTTTAAAAACATCCAGTACATATTTGTTTGATACCCAAACATACAAACAGATGAACCAAATTATGAACTTTTATTTCACAGTTCTATGTTCTGAACACGTAGCAATTAGTATTTTCAAAAAATGTAAATTTACAGATTTTTCTCTGTAAATATTTTATTAAAACAAAACTGTGTATATTTCGTTGTGATTTGCTTTGTACATATACGATAGGATTTATTTAACCCACTTTCAATTCTTATTGAAAGCGGATAAACTCATGTTGAGGATAATATTTTAATCCCAATGTAATCTAATACATAATATGTGTGAACTGTTAATGTGTGTTTGCTCGTATGTTAATTAGAGAGACGTTTTGTTGAATTTAAACTTTGATGTATCTGTGTCGTATTAAACAATATGTTAATTAATATTCAATTAACCAATAATGTAATAAAATTAACGAATACACAATTACAACAATTGCTTTTGTAATAGGTATACATTAATATGAAAATAACAGGTATTCTACTTATTAGTATAGAATAAAGTAACACAATTGCGTGTGTATTCTGAAGCACTCTCAGCGGGTCGAGTCTGAGGTTCGTGAATGAGTGCGCCTAAAAAATGTAATAGATATATCTTTCATTTTGAAACAAGTTTCGTGGATTGATTATCATTTTATTTAATAATTTTTTCCAATACAATTCATGTAAATTTTAGAACTACTTATATTTAATTGTAATTTAATATATTTTCTTCTTACCAATATTCATATTAACTTTCTATTTATTAACCGAATATTATCTAAATCCATTGAGTCGTTAATGGGATTAATTAAGTATCTTCCGATACTTAATCTGTATAATATTACATAATATTGATACGATAAATTTGAATAATTTTTATTGGAATCAATGAAATGAAATAAAAAGTAAAACATTTTCCTAAAAATTTTAGTTTTTCATTTACTGCTAAATATAGTAATTAAATCTTTTAAATCAATATTACTCTATACATTAATATGTATAAATACATATTGTTACTTATAATCACCGTTATAAAGGGATAATAAAAAATAGCAGATATGCAGACGACACCATACTCGTATGTTGCCAGGGTTTATGAGCAATTCTGAACGTAACGACCTTTTGTAGTTAATGCGGATGAAGGCACCATGAGTTACAGTAGTACTGACTACAGCAGACCGTAATGTAGTCAATAGTATTTAAATAATGGATATGAGGTTCGAATTCTGAAACAATAAAATATGTCATTATTTTCCGATTCTATACATAAATAAGTCTTATCTATTTGTAAGTCTGTTTGCAAACGATATGAATCCAAAATTAAATCAAATACAATTATATATTTTAAACAATTTATCATTAGCGTTAACAAAGTCATATCCAGAACTAGGTTAAAATATAAAATATTTTCACAGAAATTTACTACACAATCGTATTCACTTGAAGTTATGTAAATAACAAATTTAATGGCAACGGTACGATCAAATCTCATAAATATACATATATAATTATATGCAACCACCACAACGGAGGAGACGGGGTGTGGGGGAGGGAGCAAGGGATGAATGAACGGGCGATTAATGAGAGTCGTGTGTATGACGTTTATTATAGATTATATATTGAATCTGTTATAGTAATAACAATGCTGCAATTTGATGGCTAGTTAGTAGTTGTTATTGATAGGTCTATCACTAAAATATTTTTATATGGTCCTTGTATCCTACATACGTTATTACGTAAAGAATATTATGAACATTTAAATCTTATATTATTTATTAGCAATATATTTTAAAGTAAATTTTAAAATATATTTATAAGATATTCGTATATATTTTCTTTGATTGAAATAATATTTATATTTTATTAGATATGTCAGACACACGTTAGCACGAGACACGTCCCTGCGCGTGCTCGTATCTACTACGTGAGAAGCTGTTATGTGCTTTCAATATTGCTATTGATACCATGTATATGTTACAATTATTCGTATATACATACACAACACATTTTAAAATAACTAAGCTACAGTAGGTTCTGACGTAGTTAAAAAAACATACAATAATGGAAATAATTAAAATATACCTAAATTAAAGTAGAGATTAATCAACGTCGGTTCTAAAGACTGAATTCCTTACAAATAAAGTCGAAAAATTCCATTATGTTTCCAGATTCCTTTTAATACAGTACAAAGATGCGACCGAAAGAATGGTAACGTAGAAATAAAACATGCCTAAACAAATATATTTAACAATTGAAAAAAAAAACTAAACAATGATAATTAACATGCGTTTTGATACAAAAATTACACTATTGAATACAGTTTTTTCATGTTATGTTCAGTAAAATCGTAATATAAAAGTGACGCTCAATTGTTTATATAATTAGAATTTCCATGTAACATAGTAAAATGTCTAATTAAATATGTGTTTTAATTCCCTTCACTTATTCTATTGTGAATTATTTTCATTTACATTGCACGGTGGGTTTCGAATGCCAAATATTTGTTTACTGCGACTATGAAACATGAGGCTCGTCGGGTCTATTAGCGCCTCACCAAGCCTCTCTAGTGGATAACTAGAAACATATTATAGGATAAACATTGGAACCACACATCATTGTGACTATATATACATAAATAATAAAAAAAAATGAGATTTATAACAACTTATATTTTACGTTTCCGTTTCATCAAATAATTTTACAAGTGGTATACACGGACGTCCTCTAAAACAATTTGATAATTTTTTTTAATTACGCTTCAGTTTTGTTTTAATTATGATATTTAATCATAATATAAAACATCAAAAGCTGAATAAATAATACACTATAATATTATTGTTAAATAATAATACCAATGTTAAATATTAAAATAATGAAATCATTGATATTGTAATATGAAAGTTATCAATTACAATTCGTTGAAACAAAATATGTTCTTACCAATTTGCATATTTTTACTATGACCGTGGATTCGGTAAATTTTAGGGACAGGGGAGGTGAGGAAATGGTGGAGCAAACGAGAGATGAATAGAGAATCATGAGAACTATTGAGATGACATTTATAATAGATTGTACATTGATATAACTGTTATTACAAGACTATATAAACGGTATTTTTATAATAAATTACATCTATATTTTTTCCGCTAAATAAAGCTGTGATAAAAAAAAAAAATCAAAAATTCAAAATATCTTTATTCAAGTAAGCATTTACACGCACTTTTGAATCGTCAATTATTACAATACAAAAAAAGGTCAGTGTAGTCCGTCCGTAAGCAAGCTACCACCGACTCGGAATGCTGCTCTGTTGAGAAGAGCCGGCCAGAAACTCAACAGTTGCTCTTTTCAAAAGAAATATAACAATAGGTGATGTATATTATAATATAATATAAATCCTGCAAATGATTCAACAACTTAAGTTCCACATATTTCGATCCACTAAAAACTCTTGAACCTTATAATAAGCTTTATTTAACAATAAACTTTTGATTTTAGATTTAAAACTAAGTAATGGAAGGTCTAAGATATCTTGTGGAACTTTATTATATATGCGTATACTCAAACCCATGAAGGATTTATTAACTTTTTGAAGCCGAAACTTTGGCGTTACGAGTTTGTTTTATTTCTCGTATTTATCGCGTGCCTGTCACTGTTTTTTATATAACTATTTAAATATTGACGTATGTATAAAATGTTATTAAATATGTATTGGGAAGCGACTGTAAGAATACCTATTTCTTTAAAAACATCTCTCAGAGAATCTCTAGCTTTTAAGTTATAAATAGCCCGCACAGTAAAATAAATATAGAATTAATTTCGACAGCACTGCCCCATAATAAAATACCGTAAGATAAAATACTGTGAAAATAACTAAAATAAACAAGTCGAGCCGTATTTATGTCCGTTAATTGTGTAACTTTTCTAATTGCAAAGACGGCGGAGCTGAGTTTGGCAGCGAGTGTTGAGAGATGGGGGTCCACTGGAGCTTTCTATCTAATGTTAAACCTAAGAATTTTGTTGAGTCAATCAATTCTAACACTTCATTGTTAACATTAGGAAGTGTAAACTCTACGCATTTAGTTTTCTTAGCATTTAACACTAAATTATTAATTTCGAACCAATGCAGGACTCGTGACAAAGTACTGTTTACTTCGTCATAATTAATCCTATCACGCTCAACTTTAAAAATAAGCGAGGTGTCATCAGCAAAGAGTACAATGTCACACAGACCCTTAACAAAAAAGGGCAAGTCATTAATATAAAGTAAAAACAATACGATATAAACGAATGACAACTAAAGACTGCTATTCAACATTGTAAAATTACAGGTTTGTATAATTTCATATTCATGAATTTATAAAAACATTATATTTATATTTTGGTGTTATAATAAGGACCCACCACATAACGTGTCATACGGATAAACCTTAATCTCGAAATGACGTGTCCGCCTCAAACATGCCACCCTTGACTCTGCAATGAATGAACGTGACATATGAAACAATATAGTGATAGGTTTTATTTACATTTTAATAATGTTATTTAAGTTCAGTTGCTCTTTCAAATTGTGAAGCTGATGTTGCAGGAACATTCTGGATGTAACTATTATTGAGTACTAACATTGTATTTAAATGAATAAATGTATATATAAATGTTCAATAGAAAATGGCTTAATTACAGTTCCCGCTCGAGTCACCTATAAAATAGATAAAATCGTACATGTGTTGGTGAAGCCTTAATAAGCGCCGACAAATCTGGAACAACACTAATTTCAGACTTGAATAATTTTATAAAATATATTAGTTTGTTTTTTTGTAAAAATTTAGTATTTTTAAAAGCTTGCTTAATTAGTTTAGAGCGGGATATTGCTTATTTTTACATTTTTGTTTTTGAATTAGACATTCTGGAATAGTTATCAAAGGAATTAATTTATGAAGAGTTATTATTGACTAACATGCTGGCGATGTGATTGACTGTCACGCTATTAACCAAACATGTCAATGTGGTGTTAGGGCAAACAATTACTTTTTTTCGAAGTTTTGTTATAAAAACAAATGTTCGCGGGTCACGTTATCGTGTTAATGTTAATACTTGTTCATCGATGTAGACTACATAATAAATATCAAAATGTTATTGCAGTATTTACAGCGCTCCAGGGACTTGTTATCATTTAATGTCATACATAATGATATCGTTGTCGATAAATTATAATGAAATTTGCATTGGATATATTTACAAAACACATGTTATACAATAATTATATTTTATAATTATATAACAAAAAAGAAACCTAAAATATTAAGAGCATTATAGATAGTACGAAAATAATTTTATATCAATTCGATAATTTAGCAAATAAAATAGGTCTTCACGCCGATATATATATTAAGATAACCGCTGATTAACAAGATTAAGTAAGTTTCTATAATCAATAGAAGTTTAAAAAAATACAAAATGGTAGTGATTGGATTACTCGGTAAAGAGTCCCTATAATAAAAATGGTAACTCTAATATTCATCCATTTACTGAATTTATCTAGCTTCTCTGACGATTTATTATTTATTATTGTGTAAAGGTCTTAGAATAAATAGTTTGTGAACAGTTTAACTCTCTCTAAAGTAAAATTAAACGTCCAAATGTGCTTTCAAACCCGATTTCATGCTGGTCACTGTCATATGGGAGTGGATAGTAATAATTAACAGAATTGATATTGCTTGATTTTAGCATTTAATAACTTTGATTTTGGTTCATTACTCACAAGGAAGGTGACATTGCATCGATTAAACTTTTTCTCCTTGTTGTGTTGTTTGTGTTGTCGTACCTCAAGGAGAAGTATTGTCACCTTTACTATTCTCAATCTTCATGAATACAATTCGTCATAAAAATTGGTCTGCATCACAGGTGCGGTTTAAAACTTAAAATTCTAAGTAGAAGCGTAATCGCAAGAGTTCATAAATCTGAAGAAACATGTAAGGAAATAGACCGTTATTAAAGAGAAATTAAATAAATGAAGTTAAAAGGAATAGATCTGTTAATATAACCTCGTTACGACGTATGCAGAATTGAAAATATGTTATTGATTGAATTTATCACTATGTGAATAATAGTTAATTATAGATTTCATGAGAAAGAAAGATATTAATTATGAACAATCAATTATTTATTACAAATCAATGCGATTAAATTATATTTAGTTCTTTATTAGTCGAATAATCTATTTATTTAAAAAAGAACATGCAGTTCAGTTATGAACCGTAATATGTTCAAACTGCAATCACACAATGTGATTGCAGTACATGTATATTTAATTAAATTCAGATGAACGAGGGGAACGGGTGTTAAAGAGAGCGGAGGAGGGGAAGGGTAGAAGTCTTAACGAGATATAAATAGAAAATTTATGAAGATGGACATGAGCATGAAGTGATGATTTAATACAATACTGTCATAGAATATTTGGTTATTAGCACATGAGTATAAATTTATCAAGTTTTATTTATTTGTCACTTTTATTAATATATTTTGTCATAATTTTTACATAATAATCATTTTTACGTAATAAAGAATATTATTATTATTACTCTCTATTTATTAACCAGAGTATAACAGTATTAGATAAATCTAAATAATAACGCGTAAACGTAAAAATAACCTCTTTTTGTCTACAAGACTAATATCGAGAGAAATTGGAACAAGACTAACAACAAGAAATAAACCTTTTAATAACTAGAATACAATTTCCTTGCGATTTCAAGAATTTAGTAATTTTATGTAAATGTTATTTTGCCTGTTCTTTATATTGAGTTCGAAACGAACAATTGGCTCATATGGAAAATGGTGCACCGTCGATAGATTTCTGGAAAGATAGAAAGTAAAAGATGTAAAGGTGTTACTGTTGAGTAATAAAATTTAACTAGGTGGCAACACTATGTAATAATGTGTTGTCCTTGCTGTATCTATTATACTTATATTAAAAGGTTTTATTGCATTTAAATGCTATCGTTTAATTGAGATCCATAATCGAATAGTTACTATTCCTGATTTATAGGGAATGGTGTAGGTTACATAAATACTACGTAAGGAACAAGTGGGTTTTGGGCATTAGAGTTCTTATTCACAATATGAAACGAGCCGATTTTCCGTGACCAGGTGACAAAACTGATTTTATTTGTCAAAGCACTGAAACAAGTTCCATATTGGAACCAGTATGTATGATTTTTATAAACGGATATATTTAAGCAATTACAAACTTTGATATTCGTTGCCGCATCTTTTCATTGGTTAAGATTTTAGAAAAGCTGACGATGAAATAAACTTCGCCTTCAAAACTAGTGCACCCGTTTTGTCTACAAACTGTACAAATCCGACCATGTATCTTAATATCGATATCAATTAAAGCGGCTCCTTATCCACCTTAGTAGGAATGTGCCTATTTTATTTATTCTTTACAAAATATTAAATAATTCCTCTCCCTCTAACTTACGTGAACATTTTCAAGTGACCCCATCCAGAACTAGACCACATCGCTCGTGTGTCCCTTTAAAATCTCTGAAAGTACCTCATTTTAATAACAGTTTTTATTTAATTTATTTTAGTGTTCTTTTCTTCTACAACGTGATCTGGAATGATAAAGAAGTGTCTTATTATCTGTTAAGCCAATTTCAAAATTTCCGAACAAGATATTATGCTTTGTAGATAAAATAACAACCCTAATCTTTGTGCTCGTAATATGTATGTAAATTTTGTATTGCTGATTATAATGTATTGGATTACTATAATACTATAATGGAAGAACGTGCTCAGGTGGTTTGGGCACGTCGAACGAATGAGTGATGAAAGAATGATTAAAAAAAAGATTTATATGATGATAAAAAAGATTTATATAGTAAAAGTGAGCGGTAAGAGAGACAGGGGGAGGCCTCGAGTGACATTCGAAAACACAGTATCTATGATACTGGAAGAAGGTCACGTAAAAAGCATGAGGATGCCGCAGAGGGCATGTATGAAGAGGTTGATGTCTGTGGCCGAGGCGAAAGAGGTATGCAGGGATCGTAGAGTTTGGCGCTCCGTTGTCTCTGGCTACCTCGCAAGGGATATGGCGTGAAGCTAAATATAATATATATAAATAAATAATACTATACAAATATTGAACTAGTAATAGTTAAACGAAAGTCTAAACTTCGTCATATTGTTGATTGGTATTATTCTTATCGACCTAAACTTAGTATATAACCTATAAGTATCAATTACAGAATGTTTTTTTTTATACATTTTTGATATTGTTTTTAAAATATGTGTGTATTGAATATTTATTAAATAAGCTTATAATAAGCCTGTGTTACATCAGACTATAACTTAAAAGATACGGAAAATTGTATGATGTATTAGCATTAAATGAATGTATAGATTTTTGGTTCAATGATAATTAAAGCCAAAATCATTAAAATGGAACAAATTTTATCAAAATCGTGCCAGAGGATCCCGAATTGCATTGTATATGTTGACCGCTAAAATAACTGTACTTTTCATCCAGTACATATTTATTTGATGCCCAAACATACGAACAAATGAACCAAATTATGAACTTTTATTTCACAGTTCTATGTTCTGAACACGTAGCGATTAGTATTTTCAAAACTTGTAAATTTACAGATTTTTCTCTGTAAATATTTTATTAAAACAAAACGTTGTATATTTCATTGTGATTTGGTTTGTACATATAAGATAGGATTTGTTTAATCCGCTTTCAGTTCTTATTGAAAGCAGATCAACTTGGTCATGATAAGATTTTAATCCAAATGTAATCAAAAACATATTACATATTATGTGTGAACTGTTAATGTGTGTTTGCTCGTATGTTAATTAGAGAGACGTTTTGTTTAATTTAAACTTTGATATATCTGTGTCGTATTAAACAATATGTTAATTAATATTCAATTAACCAATAATTTAAACAAATTAACGAATACACGACTACAACAATTGCTTTCATAATAGGTATATATTAATATGAAAATAACAGGTATTCTACTTATTAGCATAGAATAAAGTAACACAATTGCGTATGTATTCTGAAGCACTCTCAGCGGGTCGAACCTGAGGTTCGTGAATGAGTGCAGCTGAAAAATGTATTATATATCTTTCATTTTGAAACAAGTTTCGTAGATTGATTATCATTTTATTTAATATTTTTTCCAATACAATTCATGTAAAATTTACAGCTACTTATATTTTATTATAATTTAATATATTTTTCTTCTTACCAATATTCATATTAACTTTCTATTTGTTAACCGAATATTATCTAAATCCATTGAAGCGTTAATGGAATTAATTAAGTATCTTCCGATACTTCATCTGTATAATATTACATATAACATACATAATATTGATACGATAAATTTGATTTCTTTTTATTGGAATCAATCAAATGAAATAAAAAGCAAAATACATCGTCCTAAAAAGTTTAGTCTTTCATTTACTGAATGTATTGAAACCTTTTAAATCAATATTACTTTATACATTAATATGTATGAATACATATTGTTACTTATACTCACTATCATAAAGGGATAATAAAAAATAGCAGATACGCAGACGACACCATAGTCGTATGTTGCCAGGGTTTATGAGCAATTCTGAACGTAATGACCTTTTGTAGTTCATGCGGATGAAGGCACCATGAGTTACAGTAGTACTGACTACAGCAGACCGTAATGTAGTCAATATTATTTAAATAATGGATATTAGGTTCGAATTCAGCAACAATAAAATATGATATTATTTTCTGATTCTATACATAAATAAGTCTTATCTATTTGTAAGTCTGTTTGCAAACCATAAGTCCAAAAATAAATCAAATACAATTATATATTTTCAACACACTATCATTATCATTAACAAAGTCATATCCAGAACTAGGTTAAAATATAAAATATTTTCACAGAATTTTTCTACACAATCGTATTCACTTGAAGGCCATTATTGCAATACGTTTGAGAGACGAGAATTAAAATATATATTATAAAAGAAGCAAGAATAAAATATAAAAGCGGATACTTTGTAAAAATATACAATAAAATTCCACAAGATATCTTAGACCTTCCATTTCTTAGTTTTAAATCTAAAATCAAAAGTTTATTGTTAAATAAAGCTTGTTATAACGTACAAGAGTTTTTAGTGGATCGAAATATGTGGAACTTAAGTTGTTGAATCATTTGCAGGATTTATATTATAATGTACATCACCTATTGTTATATTTCTTTTGAAAAGAGCAACTGTCGAGTTTCTGGCGGGCTCTTCTCAACAGAGCAGCATTCCGAGCCGGTGATAATTTATTTACGGACTGACTACACTGACCTTTTTTGTATTGTAGTAATTGACGATTCAAAAGTGCGTGTAAATGCCTACTTGAATAAAGATATTTTGAATTTTGAATTTTTTGAATTTTATATGATTTGTTGACTATTGAAATTGAAATGTATAAAAAATCTACTATTGAAAAATATGAGAAATATATATTTATAGCAAGTTACTTAAAATAGATATAAAATGAAAAAACAAGGCGATTTAATAACTTTATAAGAATGAAGATGATATCTATTAGACTTATTTCGTAAAACCTAAACAATATTTTTAATTTAGTGATATAGAATTTGCATTGAAACGATGCCACTATCAAAATAAAATAATTTTAAAAACATTTCAAACATTTTAAGTAATCTTTTTAAACATTGTTGTTTAAAAAGTATACGTATATAACAAATAATGACCACCTCATCCTCCACAGGGTATTCTTTAATTGTAACTACCAACTTACTACCTCAAGGAACATCCGACTGAATTCAATACATACTCTCAGAAATAAATAAAAACTTTGCCAATACCAGGGCCTCCTCTCGATAGCTTATTATGTTATTAAAATTTTCATGTTAAATCTATTTTAAATGTAGTACTTATTTGTTAGGCATTGTTAGCCAGATTAAAAATAACTGAAAGTCTATAGGCTTTACAGTTTTATTACACATACGTTTATTTAGCTCTATGTGAGATACTCGTATAAGATATTTCCGGTATTTGTATTCTATTGACACTATATGCCATAAGTATACTAAGTAATTTTTCATTGTTACTATCTTTATTTCCTTTATTAGAACGGTAATAGAAAGTAGTATAATTTTATATTTGTCCCAATAAACGTTTATCCTGTAATAAAGTTCTGTGATGGAAAGTCACAGGTAAGCGCTAGCAGCAATATGAAATATCTTCAAAAATCTTTAACATGAATTTTCCTCCTACTTAAATGCGTCACGGTGTCAATTTACGTTGCTTACGTGACAGGTCGCTTAGCTGTACGTGACAACTTGATTTCAGCAATTTGATAATATTGAATAATTTGTTCTATGATATATTTTTACAATAGTACTAGTTTTAGTTCAACGGTTCCTCTGCCATTGAAAAGAAGGTTTGAAAATGTATTTCTGGATTAAATAACAGTTAAGAATAAAACACATAAATAATTAGTGAATCAAACATACTAATTTATTATTAAAAGAAGCCGATGAAGAAAAATATTTGTGCTACAAAGAAAACCTAATCCTAAAAACCATCCAGGTAACCAAAGTAAGACAAATAATCAGGCCCTTGAGGTGGTGCAGTAAAATATATCTTATTTAACCAAACTATTATATTTACTTAATTTTAGAAATCAAAGAATCGATACAGTTGACACAAGTGACTTCTACTTACGTCATGTTAATTGATATCACGACATATTAAATTTATATTTCATTATATTTCATTACGACTATTTCTGATATCTGTAACTACAAAAAGACAGCTGCGGTACATTTACAAGCTATTCCTTTAATCCTTTTTTATTTAAGTAAGAAGTAAATGATTTATTTCAATAATTATAATTATAATTGAGACATATTTTAAGAAATTTACTTAAAAGTAACAAAAATAGATGACAAGAGTCAAGAGCACGCTGTTACGTTTTGAATTTGATTTTTCAGGTGAAATGTTTTTCGACTTCATAAAAACGTAACAAAATTTATAAAATTAAAATCACCAATCAACAACTTAAATACTAAAGTACTATCGATTAATAAAAGGTGGCGAGATTGACAAAGTTTCTATTTGTACCAAAGGGTATTGAATTTTCTTGGATCTTCTCAATATTAAAAGAATGTGCATTTTGGAGGTTACTTTTCATTTGTTTTTTATGTTCGCTTTTAGTTTGATTGGTCTTATCTACTGACTACCTTGATTGGTCAGTTGTGATTGATATATTTGTTCAAGAAAAACAAGATCCAATATAATATTTTGCTATTCTTTTTACCTGACCATGCTTTCAATCCATATACGAATATAATAAATATTTTGCATTGTTATATTATTGCATTAAATCAAAGAGACACATTTAACAAATTTTAATAAATATTTTAATATTTATCCGCTTGACTACCGATGATTCCCGAAACTAAATGAAAACATCAAAATAGTTCACGCAATACAATCAATATTCAGAAACAGTTCAATAAAAAAATATTTAAACAAATTTTATCACATAAGAGTACGCGAGTGACGATCAAATCTCATAAACATATATAATTATACGTGACAAGCAAGAGGGGGATGGGGACTGAGGGAGGGAGCAAGGTATGAATGAACGGGGGAGTGATGAGTGTCGTGTGTATGACACTTATTATAAATTATATATTCAATCTGTCATAACAATATCATTGCTGCAATTTGTTGACTGGTTGGTTTAATGGTTAGTGACCGTAATAGCTGATCGCAAGATCACACAGGAAGCGCGTAACATTAATCTGAATTTTATTCAATTATATTATTAATTTGTATTTAAGTTTAAAGAACCAACAAAACAATAACAAAATAGTTTCAAATTTCAAATGCAAAACGAAAATAAAACCAGTGAAGATGCAAATACCTAGGTTATTTCCCGAACTTTGACGAAATTATAAATGTTAATAAAAAACAATTGATTTTCAAGTAAAATGATTATTATTTATTGAGGAAAAGAAAATGTTAAATACATGTTTATTTACAAAAAAGTGTGATCAATACAAAATAGTAATATAATTAAATATGAAAATAAACTAAATCAGTAAATTATAAACAGCGCCATCTCTCGACAGTAATGAAAATTTTTCCTGTCCACAGACATCCATACATCCATCCGAGAAAAGTGAAAACAATACAGAACGAACAAAGTTCGTTCGTGAACATGAACATACTTTAATGTTCTACAAAGAGGTTTCACGCGTTTATTAATAATGTATTTAAGTATCTTTTGACATTATAATGAAGGGTCGACTGAAATACTTTCTATATTATAGAGTTGTGTGATTATTTCGCAGCAAGTTTTGACTTTAATCTTTGTTTACATCTAAATAAAATCGATTCCATACAGTTTCCTCAATTTAGGCGTTATTATGTTTGTAAATAAAACGATTAACAAAATCCCGTATTTGTATAGTTGATATTTAATTATAAGTCATGTAAATACAATTTTTGAGATCATGTTATATGAATCACAAAAATAAATAGTAAGACAAGTAATAAATGTAACAGGATTAAAAATCCATAAAAAAAATAATAAAAATCCGTTTATTTGTTTTTTACATAAAATGTTAATAAGGACCAGGTAAAGGCAAATAATCTCTTTACTGACATCTGTTCCGGGATTCCGTAATAGGGGACGTGGGAAATGCAAATAGTGAATTACAAATGAAAAATGTAGAGAAAATGTAGGTTCCAATGTTACCTATCGCTGAGGAATCTTTAACATGATAAAAATTCTTATATAATGTTAGATCTATATGTATATATCTCCTAAATACTATAAATAAACGATAAAATACAGAAGGTTACAAACTTTCTACTTACTCGATATTTTCTTTCACGGTCTAGACAAAGTGCAATTTTTCACAGTAAATATTGAATCCGATATCCATAAATTAAAACAAAAGAAATATAGCCTGTAACATATCTTACCAAGACATAGAAGTCACACAACTTTACAGCTGTAAGCAGTAAAGTTATATAGTTATTCATAACCATGTTCTGTGTATCATTAATATCTACAATGAAGTACCTATTAAGATAGTATTGGATACTTTTTCGTTATTATTATAGAAATTTATTTAAATTATATGTTTTTTTATATTTTTTTATTCTCATTTATTGACGTGGAAATGTTTGATCTTTTAAATATATATCCGTTGTAGGACTACGTTATAGTGATATGTTTTTTTTTAATGTCGATAGTCTTGATTGATGATTATTTTATTTATTATATATTCCTACTTTTCAATATTTAGTTTCCATTTCGTTTCAATTTATCACAAAAGACATTTCAATACAAATATAATTGTAGTTTAATTTATTTAACTATGAAACGATCTCAGTGAAAATGTCAATAAATAATTGTATTAGTAAGTTAATGTAATTTCATTAGTTTTGATAAATGACAGAAATTTAGACAGTATTGCTGTGTCATGATTTATCTTAAGTTGTCTTTTAATTTTAAGCAGTTGTATTTTGTAAGGAAATCTACCAATTCATAAATGGGCCGGTATTTAGGTCAACTAGATCGGGAACTAAATCCGATTTGATGCTATACGTACTATCTTAGTAAGATTAGTGTTTAATTTTGTACCAGACCAACACGAACTGAACTAAATAACTAAAATTGTCACTAAAAAGCGTCAACAGTATGAGTGAGCGGTAAGGCTCACTCACACACACATACACTCACACTTAGGATAACCTAATTTACAAAATTTTTGGAGTATTTTTATTTTGATATTTAATATCATAACGATGCAATATTTATTATCAAATGTAGTTCATTTTCACACGTGGTCTAGTTCGGTGTAATCCAATCCTCATGTGTCTCGTGACACGTAGTATATAATACTCACTGCGTCACTAATCAATGTATTCACATAGATGTAACTTGTTACTAGTCGTTGTCTGTTATTCGACTCTTATTTAACATCACATAGAATTGATAACGTTGTGCTGTGTATTACAATAAACTATATAAATAAATACACCTATTTGAACCTAATTACTACCAATAATACTATCCGTTGTGAGTGACTTCGTTTGTCCACGCTTTCACGATATAAATAATTATCCATATCAGCACTTAAAACTAATACCAATCCATACATTTCTGTTTTATTTTCATTGTAGGTCAAATAACTGTTTTGTTTGTGCGTCTAAATATGTTATTTACAGAATAAAATACATATAAATTAATTGAAAAATAAACCAAAGCTACACCGAATTTCTTAAAAAATAGTGCGAAAGTTTGGTTGTATTATGAATATCCCAAATCCTTTGTGTTTTTCCTAAATATGTGATATGTTTTGGAGAATAAAAGAAACATCCTGTATTTTAACAAAGAAATAAATTATGTATAATTTAATTAAAATCTAATAACTTAATAACTGCTACGTAATGTGAAAACAGACTAAAAATTACAATATCTAACCAACTTTTTAAATACTATTGATTTGGCATTTTTTTTTTGTTTTATTGAACTTCTAATTCTTCTTATAAGGTTTTGGGTCGAAACTTTAATTATTTGCAAAAATTGGATTACCTTCAGATAACAAAATAGATTATCCTATTAAAATACCTTCTTAGATTAGATAGTTTTCCTCGTATTGTTGTTTTTCACCGACGTGATCCCGGCAAATATAAGTAGGTACTTCGGATATAAATAAATTGGTCTGTTGGAGTCGAACCCGAGAGCCGTCTATACAAATGAAAATATTGCTTTTATAAAAAATAGTCGTATCGTAATCGTGTAGACAGAATAATAAATTTCTTGTTCTCCCTTTACTTGTTTTTAAAAATATGTATATTTGTAACATTTAGTTTTAAAAGTAATTAATTACATCACGGTGTTAACTAACAAGACTTGTTGCATTCAACATGACGTTATGACGGGAATTATAATTATAAAATAAATATATAATAGTATATTTAAAACTGCTAATGTAAACAAACTAAATCATTAAGTAAAGGGCTTATTATTATTATTTGACTGTCTGAATATAATCTACTGAAAATTTTTCTTCTCATTTCTTTGTACAATCACCAAACATTCTGTTTTATGTATTTATAGATTTTAACTTTTTTTTTGTTTTGAATTTTGTAGCATATATATATTTTTTATTTAAAATTAAAAAAAAACGGGTTATTATTTTATAATCTCTTTAATTATTTCATTTGAGTCTTAAGATTTTCATAAAGATTATCTTATATTTATTTATATCTTTTCCACTTTGAAGTGACCACTAGTATCACTTTTGTACGTCATGAAATGAAATGAAAATGTCAGTGGAGATTATTTATTTTGAAACCATATTTATCTAACGCATACCTGTAATGATACTCTCTAACTTTAACTCCGAAATTTTCAAACACATCCTGTTCTGAGAAACCACAACTGAGAAGAACCAAACTCAGCCGGGTATTCCTTTTTAGTGATCATTGTTTTATAAACGTCAATACTCTACAATACTTGGTGAGCAATTTATAAGTAACTAGAACCATCGAGCTTTCATAGAACCTTTCCTTTAAAACATTTAAATTAAATATTTATGCTTACAATAACGAAAATTATAGATTATTTATTCCTCTATTAATAGGTCTATGATGAGATTTTAATACAGTGTAATAAAAAACATATTATATAATATGTGTTAAGTAATAATGTGTGTTTGCTCGTATGTCAATTAGAGAGATGTGATGTTGAATTTAAACTTTAATATATGTTTGTCACATTAAACAATATGCAAATTAATATTCAATTAAGCAATAATTAAATCAAAATAACCAATACACCACTGCAATTATTTCTTTTATCATAATTAAACATTAATATGAAAATTACACATACTTCATTAATTACTATAGAATAAAGTAATATCCAACACAATATCATGTGTACTCTGAAGCACTCTCAGCGGGTCAAGTCTGAGGTTCGTGAACGAGTGCGGCTGAAACATGTGAGTGACATTTTGTTAGAGATATGAAACTTTTTGTGGATTTAATTGTTAGTTAGACCGTGCCCAAAACCATATCATATTATGAAATATATTAACACTAAACCTACCGACAATTCTTGTATACCTGTTCCTACCGCACGCGGTCAAATTGACCGGTAATTAAAAGTTATTTTATTATATTATAATGGAAATAACTAAAAGTAAAGAGTGAAGAAAATATTATATGTATATTCTAAGAATTGTCATGTAGTTTGATAACGATATTATAACGTTTAAAAATGTGTAAGTTTTACAAAAGTTTAAGAACGGTCAATTTGACCGGTACTGATAGGTTTAGTGTTAATAATAGAAGTAGTTTTGAATATGTAATGTGAAAATGATACCATTAGACTAAGCCTTAGATGCGTGTCTATTACATGCCTCTAAGGCTATATCTGTTTAAAATAAAGATAATAACTTAAATTTGTAAGTATAAGCAAGCAGTTAAATTTAATCAAACAGTGATTTGAGTCGATTGTAATTTGTCACATCACTATATAATATATAAAAATATAAATTGGATATTATTAAAATACATAAATTAATACCTTAATTATAAGCGACCAATAATAGATAGTTATCGATGTAATATTGTTGTTGGTATAATATGTCGCTAACCGATCCTTTGACTCAACCGTAAATTGATACATAAACATTTATGTTAATTATGTAATAAATTATGTATGTTTAAAATAATACTATTGTAATGTTATGTAACCATAATTGTTAAATTAATATATTTTAGTAATAATGTATATATATATTTATTTATATATATATATATATATAGATATTTATATATATACATATATATAAATAATAATAATTTTAGCTCGTTGCTTAATTTTATATAAGGCGTGCATGAATCTTTAAATTATTGAAACATACGAGTATACAAACGCATCATTCATCCATAAATACAAATTGTTAAACCGCTGAATTGATTTATGTTAATTCTATTTACTGATATTGTTTAATCCTCTTAGATGTAAAACCACTGGATTCGTTTATAGGCACGCCCTCCATTGTACAGTGTTTATCATATGTTTACTGTTAGTATGTGATACGTTTGATTTTTTTTTAATCCAAATTTCTAAAAAGTGTTTTCAAATCATACCATTACTTTAATTTAATACTTTTACTATTCTTTTACTATTTCGGTGCTAATATTTCTTAGCTATAAATATAATATTTGAATAAAATAAACGAAATATCGGGATTGAATTTCAAAAGTGAGTTTAATAATTTACATCCGTTGTAGAAGAATTGGGATATTCAGTGTACTTTACAGTGAGATAACTATTTATTTTTTAGCTAAAATATTTTATACAACACCAACCTATGTGAATGTAACAATTATATTTATGTAAGCCTTATGGCTTTTATTTCATGGCCGTTCCTTAGCAGGAATTATCAGATGGTATTGAAAGAATAGCAGCGAAGTTCTAAGAGGAAAATGAACGTACAAGAAATAAAATCTAGTGTCTTATTTTTTCTCAAATACATTTTGGGGAGTATGCAATGGTACAGCACAAATTAATTTCAACTTCCACATTCTTCCATCGGATCACTAGACACACTGAAGCGACATTTTTTTTGTTAACGACTCTTAATCATACAGTTGCAATGTAATCGATATATACTAGCTGTTACTAAATATCCATCATTACTTAAGAATTAAACATACCAATAGATTTCTACCTTCATTGTGATTATAACGAAGACCAAATTCCTCCAGAGGTGTTATTGTATCGCTATTTTATCACTTTTGTGTTTTGAATAGTTATTTAAAAAAGTATATTGTATGCTAACGAGAGCAATAGCCTAAAAAGGAAAGGAAAGGAAAGGAGCCAAATTTTATCAATATCAACTTATTACTTTTTTGTGATGACAGTATAGAAAGATAAAATAAAATTATGGCTTTAAAACCCACCGAAAACATGGTACTGAAAATAACTTCAGCGTAGTAATAATAATAATTAATATTATCTTTACATTTTGATATTTTATTATATTTTCGACTACGATTATTGTTAACACAACATTCTAAGAATTCAGGTAGCTTGTGGATCTCTTACCAGAGTTAGACAAATGGTGGCTAACAAAGTCTATAATACTTTCCTACATAAAGATAAATTTAGAACACGCTTACTAAACTTAAACTTGGGTATCTTTATCAGTGTTACCAGTTAATAAAAAACTCTGACAATAGAATAACTCTGTAAAGATAAAGCTTTTGTTTACTACCTATTTCCGACGCTATATTGGTCTAAGAAAATTAAGTAAAGTTTTGAAAGATTTTTCAAACTAGAAAAATTTATTATCAAATACCTTAAAAAATTTTTCTTAAACTAAACTTTAATTAATGCAGATGTATTACTGTAATCAGCATGAAATCTGGTTTGAAGGCAAATTTGGAGGCTTCATTTTAGTTAAGAAACAATCACACTGTTTACAAACAATTTTTTTCTGGCACCTTTTACAGAAGAGATACAATAAATCGTCAGAGAATGTAAATAAATTAACGAAATATATGATTATAATTATGTTACAATTTAGATTATGAAGGAATACTTTTCCGAGTATTACAATATTATATTCCGAGAAGCTAGATAAATTAAGTAAATATATGAGTATAGATCATGAGAGCTACATTTTTGGTGATAGGAATACTTTTCCGAGTAATCCAATCATTACGAATTTGTCAAAGTTTTTGTACTTTTATTCATTGTAGAAACTTCCTTGGTATTGTAAATGTTTCTTATTATATATATCGGCGTAAGGACCTATTTTATTTAATAAATTATCGAATTGATTTATATGACAAAATTATTGTACTATTTATAATGTTTTAAATATATTTAGTTTTCTTTTTTGTTATATAATTGATAATATAATTATTGTATAACATGTGTTTTGTAAATATATCCGATGCAAAAGTTCATTATAATTTAGACAACGATATCATTATGTATGACATTAAATGATACCAAGTCCCTGGAGCGTTGTAAATACTGAAATAACATTTTGATATTTATTATGTAGTCTACATCGATTTACAAGTATTTACATTAACACGATAAGATGACTCGCGAACATTTGTTTTTATAATGTATTTTATAAACATAAAGGTATGTTTCAAGGTTGAAGGTAAAAAAGTAATTTTCTCCCAGGCACCATGTTGACATTTCTTATTGGTTGATGACATGACAGTGACTCACAGCGGCGGCATGACAGCCAATAATAACTCAGAAAATTATAGCAGAATGTCTGGTACAAAAATACTAATATAAAAATAAACAATATCCGCTCGTTACTAATACAACCTTTAAAAATATTACATTATAACAAAAAAATTATATAATAAATTTTATAAAATAATCCAAATCTGAAATTAGTAATTTCCAGCTTTGTCGGCTACACTGACACATGTCCGATGTTATCTTTATAGTTGGCTCGAGCGGGAACTGTAATTAAGCCATTTTCTATTGGACATTTATATATATATTTTTTTTTAAATACATTAGTACCCAATAATAGTTACCTTCAGAGTGTTCCTGCAACATCAACATCACAATTTGAAAGAGCAACTGAACATTAAATAACATTATTAAAATGTAAATAAATGTTATCACTATATAGCTTCACATGTCACGCTCATTCATTGTTATATCAAAGGTGTCACGTTTGAAGCGAACACGTCACCTCAAGAGTTTTATCCCTATGACACGTTATGTGGTGGGTCCTTATTACAACACTAAAGTATTAATATAATATGTTTATGAAAGCTCATGAATACAAAATTATGAAACCTGTAATTTTACGATGTTGAATGTAGGCTTTAGTTGTCAATCGTTTATATTATAACTTTATTTAGCGGACAAAAATATAGATGTAAGTTATTATACAAATATAATATTACGTGCATTTGAAATACTCTTGTAGTAACAGTTACATCAATATACAATCTGTTATAAATGTAATCTCAATAGCTCTCATGATCGCTTGTTTGCTCCACCTTTTCCTCACCTCCGCTATCTCTGACATTTACCCAAATCTGCGGTCAGAGTAAAAATTTGCAATATGTTAATAATACCTTTTTTTTAAACAAATTGTAAATAATAAATTTTATATTACAATATGAATAACTTCATTATTTTATTATCTCACTTTGGTATTTATCATTTAACATTGTTATTATAGTGTATTATCTATTCAACTTTAGATATTTTATATTGAGATTGCAAAATTGTAAAATTATTTTATAATGAATAAAATGAATAAATATTCATACCAGTTGCTAAACATCTTGTTTTTTAAATTATTTATACTACTAATATTACTAGTCATAATAATAATATTATTACTATCATGCTGACTAATAAATGTGTGGTTCTAATGTTTATCTATTCTATGTGTCTAGTTATCCACTAGAGAGGCTTGGCGAGACGCTAATAGACCCGACGGGCCTCATGTTTCATAGTCGCAGTAAACAGATATTTGGCATTCGAGATGCACCGTGCATCGTAAATGAAAATAAATTACAACAGAATATGTGAAGTGACTTATAATAACTCATATTTAATTACACATTTTACTATGTTACAAGGAAATTCTAATTAAATATACATTTAGTATTACTTTTATACTCGATTTTACTGAAAATAACATAAAAAATGGACATAAAAGAATATTTTATGTATCAAAATGTAAGTTAATTATCATTGTTTAGTTTTTCCAGTTGTTAAGTGTTATAATTCGTGGCGTGTTTTAATTCTTGTATGATTCGTTATTCGTTATTTTTTCGGATGATAATCGCATGTGTAAGCACCGTGAGTAGTTATTTATTTTTGTAATATGAACCTCCGTTCTTTGTTTCTGCTGGAATGATCTGGAATGACAAAGAAGTCTTATAGTTAAGCCATTTTAAAAATTTCCGAACAAGATATTATGCTTTGTTGATTAAATACCAACTTTAATCTTTTTGCTCGTAGTATTTATCTAAGTTTTGTATTTCTGTTTATAATGTTTTGGAATATTGTACAAATATTAAACTAATAATAGTTAAATGAAAGCCCAAACTTCGTTATATTGTTGATTGGTTTTATTCTTATCGACTTAAATTTAGTACTTATAAATATAAATCACACAATATCTTTTTTTTCATACATTTCTAATACTGTATTAAAAATATGTGTGTATTTAATATTTTTAAAGAAGTTTATAATAAGTCTGTTACATATGACGCTATAACATAAAAATATAACATACGGAAAATTTTATGATGTATTAGCATGCAATAAAAGTATATATTTTTGGTTCTACGAGTAGCATAATTATAGCCTAAATCATTTTTCTGGACAAAATTTTATAAAAATCGTTGATCGTCGTGGATTCCAAATTATATGTATTGTGTATGTAGACCGCTACAATAACAATACTAAATTTCTTTAAAAACATCCAGTACATATTTGTTTGATACCCAAATATACAAACAGATGAACCAAATTAGGAACTTTTATTTTACAGTTCAGTGTTCTGAACACGTAGCAATTAGTATTTTCAAAACATGTAAATTTACAGATTTTTCTCTGTAAATATTTTATTAAAACAAAACGTTGTATATTTCGTTGTGATTTGCTTTGTACATATACGATAGGATTTATTTAACCCGCTTTCAATTCTTATTGAAAGCGGATCAACTCTTGTTGATGATAATATTTTAATCCCAATGTAATCTAATACATAATATGTGTGAACTGTTAATGTGTGTTTGCTCGTATGTTAATTAGAGAGACCTGTTGTTGAATTTAAACTTTGATGTATCTGTGTCGTATTAAACAATATGTTAATTAATATTCAATTAACCAATAATTTAATCAAATTAACGAATACACAATTACAATAATTGCTTTTATAATAGGTATACATTAATATGAAAATAACAGGTAATCTACTTATTAGTATAGAATAAAGTAACACAATTGCGTGTGTATTCTGAAGCACTCTCAGCGGGTCGAGGTTGAGGTTCGTGAGGTTCGTTCGTAAGTGCGCCTAAAAAATTTATTATATATCTTTCATTTTGAAACAATATTCGTAGATTGATTATCATTTTATTTAATATTTTTTCCAATTCAATTCATGTAAAATTTAGAACTACTTATATTTTATTATAATTTAATATATTTTTCTTCATACCAATACTCATATTAACTTTCTAATTGTTAACCGAATATTATCTAAATCCATTGAGTCGTTAATGGGATTAATTAAGTATCTTCCGATACTTCATCTGTATAATATTACATATAACATACATAATACTGATACGATAAATTTGATTAATTTCTATTGGAATCAATGAAATGAAATAAAAAGTAAAACATTGTCCTAAAAAGTTTAGTTTTACATTTACTGCTAAATATATTAATAAAACCTTTTAAATCAATATTACTGTATACATATTAATGTATGTATAAATACATATTGTTACTTATAATCACTACTATAAAGGAATAATAAAAATTGCAGATATGCAGACGACACCATACTCGTATGTTGGCAGGGTTTATGAGCAATTCTGAACGTAACGACCTTTTGTAGTTCATGCGGATGAAGGCACCTTGGCACGGTAGTACTGACTACAACAGACCGTAAAGTAGTCAATAGTATTTAAATGATGGATATTAGGTTCGAATTCTGAAAGAATAAAATATGTCATTAGTTTCCGATTCTATACATAAATAAGTCTTACCTATTTGTAAGTCTGTTTGCAAAAGATATGAATCCAAAAATGAATCAAATACAATTATATATCTTAAACACGTTATCATTATCATTAACTAAGTCATATCCAGAACTAGGTTAAAATATAAAATATTTTCAAAGAATTTTTCAACACAATCGTATTCACTTGAAGGCCATTATTGCAATACGTTTGAGATACATATACAGATAAAAGCGGATACTTTGTAAAAATATATGAACTGTTGACTATTGAAATTGAAATGTATAAAAAATCTACCATTGAAAAATATGAGAAATATATATTTATAGCAAGTTACTTAAAATAAATATAAAATGAAAAAACAAGGCGATTTAATAACTTTATAAGAATGAAGATGATATCTATTAGACTTATTTCGTAAATCCTAAACAATATTTTTAATTTAGTGATATAGAATTTACATTGAAACGATGCCACTATCAAAATAAAATAACTTTAAAAACTTTTCAAACATTTTAAGTTGTTGTTTAAAAAGTATACGTATATAACAAATAATGATCACCTCATCCTCCACAGGGTATTCTTTAATTGTAACTACCAACTTACTACCTCAAGGAACAACAGACTGAATTCAATACATACTCTCAGGAATAAATAAAAACTTTGCCAATACCAGGGCCTCCTCTCGATAGCTTATTATTTAAATAAAATGTTCATGTTAAATCTGAATTAAATGTAGTATTTATTTGTTAGGCATTGTAGGGTCGATTAAAAATAACTGAAAGTCAATAGGCTCTACTACAGTTCTATTTCACATACGTTTATTCAGCTCTATGTGAGATATAAGATATTTCCAGTATTTGTATTCTATTGACACTATATGCCATAAGTATACTAAGTAATTTTTCATTATTATTATCTTTTCTTCGTTCATTAGAACATTAAAAGAAAATAGTATAATTTTATATTTGTCCCAATAAACGTTTATTCTGTAACAAAGTTCTGTGATTTAAAGTCACAGGTATGCGTAGCAATATGAAATATCTTCAAAAATCTTTAACATGAATTTTCCTCCTACTTAAATTCGTCACGGTGTCAATTTACGTTCCTTACGTGACAGGTCGCTTAGCTGTACGTGACAACTTGATTTCAGCAATTTGATAATATTGAATAATTTGTTCTATGATATATTTTTACAATAGTACTAGTTTTAGTTCAACGGTTCTCCCTTTGAAAAGAAGGTTTGAAAATGTATTTCTGTATTAAAAAATAGTTAAGAACAACACACACACAAATAAAACACACAAATAATTAGTGATTCAAACATACTAATTTATTATTAAAAGAAGCCGATGAAGAAAAATATTTGTCCTACAAGGAACACCTAATCCTAAAAACCATCCAGGTAACCGAAGTAAGACAAATAATCAGGCCCTTGAGATGGTGTAAAATATATCTTATTTAACCAAACTATTAAATTTACTTAATTTTAGAAATCAAAGAATCGATACTGTTGACACAAGTGACCTCTACTTACGTCATGTTAATTGATATCAGGATCATATTAAATTTATATTTCATTATATTTCATTACGACTATTTCTGATATATGTAACTACAAAAAGACAGCTGCGGTACATTTACAAGCTATTCCTTTAATCCTTTTTTAATTTAAGATAAAGAAGTAAATAATTTATTTCAATAATTATGATTATAACTGAGACATATTTTAAGAAATTTACTTAAAAGTAACAAAAATAGATGACAAGAGTCAAGAGCACGCTGTTACGTTTTGAATTAGATTTTTCAGGTGAAATGTTGTTCGACTTTATAAAATAATGACAAAATTTATAAAACTAAAATCACCAATCAACAACTTAAATACCAAAGTACTATCAATTAATAAAAGGTGGCGAGATTGACAAAGTTTCTATTTGTACCAAAGGGTATTGAATGTTCTTGGATCTTCTCAATATTAAAAGAATGTGCATTTTGGAGGTTACTTTTCATTTGTTTTTTTATGTTGGCTTTTAGTTTGATTGACTACTACTACTACTACTACTACTACTACTACTTTGACTGCTTTGATTGGTCAGTTGTGATTGATATATCTTTCCAAGAAAAAAAAAACTAAATTCTATTAAATTAATTTCTAAAATAGCTTTCGAAAACTTGTGCAGGTGTACAATTTCCTGCGAAGTTACCATCGCAATTAAAATCGTAACAAAATTGTTTAAAATCACAATGAAAGGCATGGACGAATGTCTATGTTCATTAAAAAAAATAAAAAAATAAAATAAAATCCAAGAGAAACATTTAACAAATTTTAATATATATTTTAATATTTATCCGCTTGACTACCGATGATTCCCGAAACTAAATGAAAACAACAAAAAATAATTCACGCAATACAATCAGTATTCAGAAACAGTTCAATAAAAAATTATTTAAACAAATTTTATCACATAAGAGTACGCGAGTAACGATCAAATCTCATAAACATATAATTATACGTGACAAGCACGAGAGGGATGGGGACTGAGGGAGGGAGCAAAGTATGAATGGACGGGGGAGTGATGAGAGTCGTTTGTATGACACTTATTATAAATTATATATTGAATCTGTCATAGCAATATCAATGCTGCAATTTGATGACTGGTTGGTCTAATAGTTAGTGACCGTAATTGCTGATCGCAAGATCACACAGGAAGCGCGTAACATTAATCTGAATTTTATTTACTTATATTATTAATTTGTATTTAAGTTTAAAGAACCACCAAAACAATAACAAAATAGTTTCAAATTTCAAATGCAAAACGAAAATAAAACCAGTGAATATGCAAATACCTAGGTGTTTCCCGAACTTTGACGAAATTGTAAATGTTAATAAAAAACAATTGATTTTTAAGTAAAATGATTATTATTTATTGAGGAAAAGAAAATGTTAAATACATGTTTATTTATAATTACTAAAAAATTACAAAAAAAGTGTGATTAATAATAATACAAAATAGTAATATAATTAAATATGAAAATAAACTAAATCAGTAAATTATAAACAGCGCCATCTCTCGACAGTAATGAAAATTTTTCCTGTCCACAGACATCCATACATCCATCCGAGAAAAGTGAAAACAATACAGAACGGACAAAGTTCGTTCGTGAACATGACAATACTTCAATGTTCAACAAAGAGTGTTCAGCCGTTATTTAATAATGTATTTAGGTATCTTTTGACATTATAATGAAGGGTCGAGTGAAATATTTTCTAATATTATGGAGTTGTGTGATTATTTCGCAGCAAGTTTTGACTTTAATCTTTGTTTATACCTAAATAAAATCGATTCCATACAGTTTCCTCAATATAGGCGTTATTATGTTTGTAAACAAAACGATTAACAAAATCCTGTATTTGTATAGTTGATATTTAATTATAAGTCATGTAAATAAATACAATTTTTGAGATCATGTTATATGAATCACAAAAATAAATAGTAAGACAAGTAATAAATGTAACAGGATTAAAAATCTATAAAAAAAATAATAAAAATCCGTTTATTTGTTTTTTACATAGAATGTTAATAAGGACCAGGTAAAGGCAAATAATCTCTTTACTGACATCTGTTCCGGGATTCCGTAATAGGGGACGTGGGAAATGCAAATAGTGAATTACAAATGAAAAATGTAGAGAAAATGTAGGTTCCAACGTTACTTATCGCCGGGGAATCTTTGAATGTGCTTAATATTCGTATATAATGTTAGGTTTGTGTGTATATATCTCCTAAATACTTTAAATAAACGATATAATGCAGAAGATTACAAACTTTCTACTTACGCGTTATTTTCTTTCACGGTCTAGTCAAAGTGCAATTTTTTACAGTAAATATTGAAGCCGATATCTTTAAATTAAAACAAAAGATATATACTCTGTAACATATATTACCAAGACATAGAAGTCATTACAGCTGTAAGAAGTAAAGTTATGTAGTTATTCATAACCATGTCTTGTGTATCATTAATATCTACAATGACGTACCTATTAACATAGTATTGGATGCTTTTTCGTTATTGTTATTAAAATTTCCAAACAAGATATTATGCTTTGTTTATTAAATTCCAACTTTAATCTTTGTGCTCGTAGTATGTATGTGAGTTTTGTATTTCTGATTATAATGTTTTGGAATATTGTACAAATATTAAACTAATACTCGTAATATTTAAAAGAAAGCCCAAACTTCGTCATATTGTTGATTGGTTTTATTCTTATCGATTAAAATTTAGTACTTGTAAATATAAATCACAGAATATCATTTTTTTCATACATTTTTGATATTGTTTATAAAATAACTGTTTATTTAATATTTATAAAGAAGGCTTATAATAAGCTTGTTACACATCACGCTATAATATAATAATATGGAAAATTGTATGAAATATTAGCATAGAATAAATGTATACATTTTTGGTTCTATAATAAGAACCTAAATAATTTTTTTGGACCAAAAATCGTGCCAGGGGATTCCGAATTGCATTGTATATGTTGGACGCTAAAATAACAATACTAAATTTCTTTAAAAACACCCAGTACATATTTGTTACATGCCCAAACATACAAACAGATGAACCAAATTATGAACTTTTATTTCACAGTTCAGTGTTCTGAACATGTAGCAATTAGTATTTTCAAAAAATTACACTACAATTACAGATTTTTCTCTGTAAATATTTTATTAAAACAAAACGTTGTATATTTCGTTGTGATTTGCTTTCTACATATACGATAGGATTTATTTAACCCGTTTTCAATTCTTATCGAAAGCGGATAAACTCTTGTTGATGACAATATTTTAATCCCAATGTAATCTAATACATAATATGTGTGAACTGTTAATGTGTGTTTGCTCGTATGTTAATTAGAGAGACCTGTTGTTGAATTTAAACTTTGATGTATCTGTGTCGTATTAAACAATATGCTAATTAATATTCAATTAACCAATAATTTAATCAAATTAACGAATACACAACTACAACAATTGCTTTGATAATAGGTATACATTAATATGAAAATAACAGGTATTCTACTTATTAGTATAGAATAAAGTAACACAATAACGTGTGTATTCTGAAGCACTTTCAACGGGTCGAGTCTGAGGTTCGTGAGGTTCGTTCGTAAGTGCGCCTAAAAAATGTATTATTTATCTTTCATTTTGAAACAAGTTTCGTAGATTGATTATCATTTTATTTAATATTTTTCTCCAATACAATTTATGTAAAATTTTGAACTACTTATATTTCATTATAATATAATATATTTTTCTTCATACCAATATTCATATTACCTTTCTATTTGTTAACCAAATATTATCTAAATCCATTGAGTCGTTAATGGGATTAATTAAGTATCTTTCGATACTTCATCTGTATAATATTACATATAACATACATAATATTGATACGATAAATTTGATTCCCTTTTATTGGAATCAATCAAATGAAATAAAAAGTAAAATACATTGTCCTATAAAAGTTTAGTTTTACATTTATTGCTAAATCTAGTAATGAAACCTTTTAAACTATACTATATACATTAATATGTATAAATACATATTGTTACTTATAATCACTATTATAAAAGTATATAAAAATAGCAGATATGCAGACGATACCATACTCGTATGTTGCCAGGGTTTATGAGCAATTCTGAACGTAATGACCTTTTGTAGTTCATGCGGATGAAGGCACCATGAGTTACAGTAGTACTGACTACAACAGACCGTAATGTAGTCAATACTATTTAAATAATGAATATTAGGTTCGAATTCTGCAACTATAAAATATGTCATTATTTTCCGATTATATACAAAAATAAGTCTTATCTATTTGTAAGTCTGTTTGCAAAAGATATTAATCATAAAATGAATCAAATACAGTTATATATTTTAAACAATTTATCATTAGCGTTAACAAAGTCATATCCAGAACTAGGTTAAAATATAAAATATTTTCACAGAATTTTTCTACACAATCGTATTCACTTGAAGGCCATTATTGCAATACGTTTGAATTAAAATATATATTATAAAAGACGAGAGAATGAAATATAAAAGCGGATACTTTGTTAAAATATATGAACTGTTGACTATTGAAATTGAAATGTATAAAAAATCTACTATTGAAAAATGTGAGAAATATATATTTATAGCAAATTACTTAAAATAAACATAAAATGAAAAAAACAAGACGATTTAATAACTTTATAAGAAAGAATATGATATCTACTAGACTTATTTCGTAAATTCTAAATAATATTTCTAATTTAGTGATATAGAATTTGCATTGAAACGATGCCACTATCAAAATAAAATAACATTTCAAACATTTTAAGTAATCTTAATAAACATTGTTGTTTAAAAGAATACGTATATAACAAATAATGATCACCTCATCCTCCACAGGGTATTCTTTAATTGTAACTACCAACTTACTACCTCAAGGAACATCAGACTGAATTCAATACATACTCTCAGGAATAAATAAAATCTTTGCCAATACCAGGGTCTCCTCTCGATAGCTTTTTATTTAAATAAAATGTTCATGTTAAATCTGAATTAAATGTAGTATTTATTTGTTAGGCATCGTAGGCCAGATTAAAAATAACTGAATAGGCTCTACTACAGTTTTATTAAACACACGTTTATTGAGCTCCAGTTCAAAATACGTGACAATAAAAAAGATATTTCCTGTATTTGTATTCTATTGACACTATATGCCATAAGTATACTAAGTAATTTTTCATTGTTATTATCTTTACTTCGTTTATTAGAACGGTAATAGAAAGTAGTATTATTTTATATTTGTTCCAATAAACGTTTATTCTGTAATAAAGTTCTGTGATGGAAAGTCACAGGCAAGCGCTAGCAGCAATATGAAATATATTCAAAAATCTTTAACATGAATTTTCCTTCTACTTAAATGCGTCACGGTGTCAATTTACGTTGCTTACGTGACAGGTCGCTTAGCTGTACGTGACAACTTGATTTCAGCAATTTGATAATATTGAATAATTTGTTCTATGATATATTTTTACAATAGTACTAGTTTTAGTTCAACGGTTCCTCTCCCTTTGAAAAGAAGGTTTGAAAATGTAGTCGTGTATTAAATAACAGTTAAGAATAAAACACATAAATAATTAGTGAATAAAATATACTTATATATATATATATATGAAGAAAAATATTTGTCCTACAAGGAACACCTAATCCTAAAAACCATCCAGGTAACCAAAGTAAGACAAATAATTAGGCCCTTGAGGTGGTGCAGTACAATATATCTTACTTATTACGTGACAGGTCGCTTAGCTGTACGTAACAACTTGATTACAGCAATTTGATAATATTGAATAATTTGTTCTATGATATATTTTTACAATAGTACTAGTTTTAGTTCAACGGTTCCTCTCCCTTTGAAAAGAAGGTTTGAAAATGTAGTCGTGTATTAAATAACAGTTAAGAATAAAACACATAAATAATTAGTGAATAAAATATACTTATATATATATATATATGAAGAAAAATATTTGTCCTACAAGGAACACCTAATCCTAAAAACCATCCAGGTAACCAAAGTAAGACAAATAATTAGGCCCTTGAGGTGGTGCAGTACAATATATCTTACTTATTACGTGACAGGTCGCTTAGCTGTACGTAACAACTTGATTACAGCAATTTGATAATATTGAATAATTTGTTCTATGATATATTTTTACAATAGTACTAGTGTTAGTTCAACGGTTCCTCTCCCTTTGAAAAGAAGGTTTGAAAATGTATTTCTGTATAAAATAACAGTTAAGAATAAAACACATAAATAATTAGTGAATAAAATATACTTATATATATATATATATATGAAGAAAAATATTTGTCCTACAAGGAACACCTAATCCTAAAAACCGTCCAGGTAACCAAAGTAAGACAAATAATTAGGCCCTTGAGGTGGTGCAGTACAATATATCTTACTTATTACGTGACAGGTCGCTTAGCTGTACGTAACAACTTGATTACAGCAATTTGATAATATTGAATAATTTGTTCTATGATATATTTTTACAATAGTACTAGTGTTAGTTCAACGGTTCCTCTCCCTTTGAAAAGAAGGTTTGAAAATGTATTTCTGTATAAAATAACAGTTAAGAATAAAACACATAAATAATAAGTGAATCAAACATACTAATTTATTATTAAAAGAAGCCGATGAAGAAAAATATTTGTGCTACAAGGAACATCTAATCCTAAAAACCATCCAGGTAACCAAAGTAAGGCAAATAATCAGGCCCTTGAGGTGGTGAAGCCAAATATATCTTATTTAACCAAACTATTATATTTACTTAATTTTAGAAATCAAAGAATCGATACAGTTGACACAAGTGACCTCTTCTTACGTCATGTTAATTGATATCAGGAAATATTAAATCTATATTTCATTATATTTAATTACGACTATTTCTGATATATGTAACTACAAAAAGACAGCTGCGGTACATTTACAAGCTATTCCTTTAATCCTTTTTTAATTTAAGATAAAGAAGTAAATAATTTATTTCAATAATTATGATTATAACTGAGACATATTTTAAGAATTTTCTTAAAAGTAAGAAAAATATATGAAAAGAGTCAAGAACACGCTACTACGTTTTGAATTTGATTTTTCAGGTGAAATATTGTTCGACTTTATAAAAAAATAACAAAATTTATAAAATCACCAATCAACAACTTAAATACCAAAGTACTATCAATTAATCAATTAATAAAAGGTGGCGAGATTGATAAAGTTTCTATTTGTACCAAAGGGTATTGAATTTTCTTGGATCTTCTCAATATTAAAAGAATGTGCATTTTTGAGGTTTCTTTTCATTTGTTTTTTTATGTTGGTTTGATTGGTCTTATCTACTGACTACTTTGATTGGTCAGTTGTGATTGATATATTTGTTCAAGAAAAACAAGATCCAATATAATATCTTGCTATTCTTTTTACCTCACCATGCTTTCAATCCATATACGAATATAATTAATATTTTGCATTGTTATATGATTGCATTAAATCAAAGAGACACATTTAACAAATTTTAATAAATATTTTAATATTTATCCGCTTGACTACCGATGATTCCCGAAACTAAATGAAAACAACTAAAAATAATTCACGCAATACAATCAATATTCAGAAACAGTTCAATAAAAAATAATTTAAACAAATTTTATCACATAAGAGTACGCGAGTCGCGATCAGATCTCATAAACATATATAATTATACGTGACAAGCACGAGAGGGGTGGGGACTGAGGGAGGGAGCAAGGTATGAATGAACGGGGGAGTGATGAGAGTCGTGTGTATGACACTTATTATAAATTATATATTGAATCTGTCATAGCAATATCAATGCTGCAATTTGATGACTTGTTGGTCTAGTGGCTAGTGACCCTAATATTTGATCCCAAAATCACACAGGAAAGCGCGTAATATAAGAGGATGATTAATCTGAATTTTATTCAATTAAATTATTAATTTGTATTTAATTTTATACAACTAAAAAAATATTAACAAAAATTCTAAAAATTAAAAATGCTATTGTATCAAAACGAAAATAAAAACATGAACGTACGAACGTTTAATATTCCACAACGAGTTTCCACGCGTTTATTAATAATGTATTAAGGTATCTTTTGACATTATAATGAAGGGTCAACTAAAGGACTACATAACATTATGGTGTTGTGTTATTATTTCGCAGCACTTATTGTCTACAATCTTAGTCTATCTGTATAAAATCGATTCCAAACAGTTTCCCCAATATGGGCGTTATTATTTTTGTTAATAAGACCACTTACATATTCCTGTTTTTGATTTTTAATTATAAATCATGTTAATATAATTTTTGAGATAATGTTATATGAATAACATAAAAAAATTGTAAGACAAGTAAAAAATAAATGTTTCAGAAACAGGAATCTATTAAAAAATTATAATTTTTTTTTTTAATTTGTTTATATAAAAGGTTAGTAAGACCCACGTAAAGGCAAATAATCTATTAACTGACAACTGTTCCGAGATTCCGTGATGGAGGACGTGAGGAATGCATATTGTGAATTATAAATGAAAAAACTACGGAAAATTGAGTTTCCAATATTACCTATCGCTGGAAAATCTTTTAACATGTTAAAAATTCTTATATAATGTTAGATTTATATGTATATATCTCCTAAATACTTTAAATAAACGATAGAATACAGAAGGTTACACACTTTCTATTTACTCGAAATTTCTTTCACTGACTAATCCAAGTGCATTTTTTCACAGTAAATGTCGAATCCGATTTCCATAAATTAAAACATAAGAAATATAGCCTGTAACATATATAACCAAGACATAGAAGTCATTACAGCTGTAAGCAGTGTAGTTATGTAGTTATTCATAACCATGTTCTGTGTATCATTAATATCTACAATGACGTACCTATTAACATAGTATTGGATGCTTTTTCGTTATTATTATTGAAATTATTTTTAAAGTATATGTTTTTTTTAATTTTTTATTCTCATTTATTGACGTGGAAGTGTCCGATCTTTTAAATATATATCCGTTGTAGGACTACGTCATAGTGATATGTTTTTTTTAATGTCGATAGTCTTTGATTATTTTATTTAAGAGCATCATATTCCTACTTTTCAATTTTTAGTTTCCATTTCGATTCAATTTATCACAAAAGACATTACAATACAAATATAATTGTAGTTTAATTTATTTAACTGTGTAACGATCTCAGTGAAAATGTCAATAAATAATTGTATTAGTAAGTTAATATAATTTCATTAGTTTTGATAAATGACAGAAATGTAGATAGTATTGCTGTGTCATGATTTATCTTAAGTTGTTTTTAAATTTTAAACAGTCTTAATTTGTAAGGAAATATCTACCAATTTATAAATCAGCGGGTATTTAGTCGCGGGTCAACTAGATCGGGAAGTAAATCCGATTTGATGCTATACGTACTATATTAGTAAGATTAGTTCATTTTGTATTAGAATAACATGAACTCAACTACTTCGATATGTATTTATAATTAAAATAGTAAACAGCTAAAATTTAATTATACCAATCAAATAATATATATTGTAACTTGACATTTAACTAAAAAGCGTCAACAGTGTGAGTGACCGGTATGGTTCACTCTCACACACACACACTCACACTTAGGATAAACTAATTTACAAAATTTTTGGAGTATTTTTATTTTGATATTTAATATCATAACGATGCAATATTTATTATCAAATGTAGTTTATTTTCACACGTGGTCTAGTTCGATGTAATCCAATCCTCATGTGTCTCGTGACACGTAGTCTGTGATACTCACTGCGTCACTAATCAATGTATTCACATCGATGTAACTTGTTACTAGTTGTTGTTTGTTATTTAACTCTTATTTAACATCACATAGATTTGGGAACATTGTGCTGTGTATTACAACAAACTATAGAACTGAATACACATGCATTTGAACCTAATTACTACCAATAATACTATCTGTTGCGAGTGACTTCGTTTGTTCACGCTTCCACGATATAAATAATTATCCATATCAGCACTTAATATTTTTACAAATCTATAGATTTTTGTTTTATTTTCATTGTAGACCGAATGACTGTTTTGTTTGTGCATATAAATATGTTATTTACAGAATAAAATACATATAGATTAATTGAAAAGAAAACCAAAGCTACACCAAATTTCTTAAAAAATGTTGCGAAAGTTTGGTTGTATTATGATTATCTCAAATCATTTGTGTTTTTCCTAAATATGTGATATGTTTTGGAGAATAAAAAAAACGACCTGTATTTTAACTAAAAAAATAAATTATATATAATTTAATTAAAACTTAATGATCTTTTCGTGACGTAAACATACAAATAAAATTTATAATATAATCTAAGCAACTTTTTAAGTACTATTGATTTGGCATTTTTTTTTGTTTTATTAAATTTTATGATTTAGGCTCGTTACTATTCTATTATGTGTATAGAAAAACATTGAACCAGCATGGTATAATTTTCTTCACATAGATTGTACATAGTTGCGAAGATCCAATAGTGTATCTATTTCATTAAAACACTTTAGAAAATAGCGTTTTGAAATAAGCGTAGGTTAGCCACCTTTGGGAATTTACGGTTGAACTCTAGAAAAAAATAAAAACTTCATAACTTTCGGCCAATAACTTCTAATTCTTCTTATAAGGTTTTGGGTCGAAACTTTAATTATTTGCAAAAATTGGGTTACCTTCAGATAACAAAATAGATTATCATATTAAAATACCTTCTTAGATTAGATAGTTTTCCTCGTATTGTTGTTTTTCATCGACGTGATCCCGACAAATATAAGTACGTACTTAGGATATAAATAAATTGAATCGGTTATTTCAAAAATCTCATAATTCACAGAATTATAATTTTTCAGAAATCAATAAAAACTGTTTCATACACAAACAAATGAGTTTTAAAGGGCTTTTTAATGTTTAGTTTAGTATTTGAGTGATAAGAAATTAAAATAGCGTATAATCTTTACAGTTTATTAATAGAAATAATGAAAAACATCTGAAAAACAGTTCTTGACTTATGTTGTTTTAGCAAGGAATAGGTTTAGTGACATATAATTTAAACAAAACAATCGCAGTAATCATATTTTTTATTGCTTATAATTAAGAATTGCATTTCAAAATAGTCTTATTAACATTTTAGATACATTAACTTGTTATTTTTTAATATTTTTATGGTACATAGTCATATTCTCCATCATTCTGATAAGTTGGATTGTTTTATTTTTGTTGATAGTTCTTCGCAAGTTATAAATGTGTCGACTTGTGGTCTACCAAATCTGAGGGAAAAGTTTTCATTGAAGTATTGCAAGTAAAATTTGTACTTTACATCGAGATCTGGATATTGTTCTTTAAACATTGAATGCATTTTTTTGACATCCAATCGTGTATCAAGATAATTTATGTCTTTTCCTGCATAATGTGTCTTTTTCCTAGGAAAACAGAGGATGTGTTCGCGTATTTTTTGGCATATTTCAGGAGGCACTGTATTTGCTTTCGGGTGGCATCCTCTCTTATCTATTGGACTCTTCCCTTCATTAAGCAAATCACAAAGTCTGCGAACTCTGGCTTCTGTAATTCCATACAGGCTGATAAATGCTTTCTTGCAGACTTTAACTTTATCAGTTTGTTTTAAAACATAGAATTGAAAGGCATTTTGCCTCTGTGTAGCATTTTCTTTTCGAGGACGCCTCTGTTTTATATCTGACTTATTAATAAGTGTTTGAAGAAATATATCCTGCTCATTTTTGGTTAAAAAACAGTTCATTTTTGAAATGCAAAAGTCCATGTCATCTTGATTGAAATTCGCAAAACATTCCTTCTTACATCTGCAATAATTAGGCGATATATTAGGTTTATATAGACCCCTTTAAAAAAACGTAAACTGAATAAAGGTTTATGGTAAACTTGCCTGCAATTTTCACCAGTAGATCTTGGAGCTATTTGTTTTCCTCGATAATTAGTATGTGCCTGACATTTAACTTTAGAATTTTTTATAACATTCCTTTTATATTTTGTAGGATTACACGTTCTCTTCTTTTTCGGCTCACCATCACTCTCAGTTTCACTTGAAGACATTTTTTAAAGCAAAAATTACTTTTCTCTTAAAATAGTAAAAGACAAGTGAAGTTCAAATGACAACGACAATAATAACGATGGTTTACAAAAATTTCAATATTGTTGAACCAATAAAAACAAAGCAAATTTAAAATGTCAATCTCAGTCATAAACTACTCCTGCCATCTAGTGATGCATGCAAAAACCTCTGAAGTCATTGACTAATGTTGTTATAGCAATGAACGTCTTTCACGCGGTATTATTAAAAGAGGAAGGAATGTATTGACTTAAGCGGTTTTTACCCAGAATACGCATCTACCTTTGAGGAAGCATTTTCTGCAAAAAACGCATGTTGGAAAAAATGTGACTTAAGTGGTTTTTGAAATGACCGATTCAATTGGTCTGTTGGAGTCGAACCCGACAGCCGTCTATACAAATGAAATTATTGCTTTTATAAAAAATAGTCGTATCGTAATCGTGTAGACAGAAAAATAAATTTCTTGTCCTCCCTTTACTTCTTTTTAAAAATATGTACATTTTTAACATTTATTTTTAAAAGTAATTAATTATATCACGTTGTTAACTAACAAGAATTGTTGCATTCAATATGACGTTATAACGGAAATTATAATTATAAAATAAATATATAATAGTATACTTAAAACTGCTGATGTAAACAAAACTAACTCATTAAGTAAAGGGCTTATTATTATTATTTGACTGTCTGAATATAATCAAATGAAATTTTTCTTCTTATTTCTTAGTACAATCACCAAATATTCTGTTATATGTATTTATAGATTTTAATTATTTTATTTTGTTTTGATTTTTGTAGCATATGTATATATTTTATTTAAAATAAAGAAAAAGCCGGATATTAATTTTTTATCTCTTTAACTATTTCATTTGAGTCTTAAGGTTTTCATAAAGATTATCTTATATTTATTTATATCTTTTCCACTTTGAAGTGACCACCAGTATCACTTTTGTACGTCATGAAATGAAATGAAAATGTCTGAAGAGCTTATTTATTTTGAAACCATATTTATTTAACGCCTACCTGTAATAATACTCTGTAACTTTAACTCCGAAATTTCCAAACACATCCTGTTCTGAGAAAAACCACAACTGAGAAGAACCAAACTCAGCCGGGTATTCCCTTTTTGTGATCATTGTTTTATAAACGTCAATACTTGGTGAGCAATTTATAAGTAACTAGAACCAACCAACTTTCATAGAACCTTTCCTTTAAAACATTTAAATTAAATATTTATGCTTACAATAATGAAAATTACAGATTTATTCCTCCATTAATAAGTCTATGATGAGATTTTAACACAGTGTAATAAAAAACATATTATATAATATGTGTTAAGTAATAATGTGTGTTTGCTCGTATGTCAGTTAGAGAAACCTGATGTTGAATTTAAACTTTGATATATGTTTGTCACATTAAACAATATGCAAATTAATATTCAATTAAGCAATAATTAAATCAAAATAACCAAAACACCACTACAATTATTTCTTTTATCATAATTAAACATTAATATGAAAATTACTTAATACTATAGAATAAAGTAATATCCAACACAATATCGTGTGTACTCTGAAGCACTCTCAGCGGGTCGAGTCTGAGGGTCATGAACGAGTGCGGCTGAAACATGTGAGCGACATTTTGTTAGAGATATGAAACTTTTTGTGGATTTAATTGTTAGTTAGACCGTGCCCAAAACCATATTATATTATGAAATATATTAACACTAAACCTACCGACAATTCTTGTATTCCTGTTCCTACCGCACGCGGTCAAATTGACCGGTAATTAAAAGTTATTTTATTATATAACGCGGGTAATAATGGAAATAACTAAAATTAAAGAGTGAAGAAAATATTATATGCATATTCTAAGAATTGTCATGTAGTTTGATAACGATATTATAACGTTTAAAAATGTGTAAGTTTTATAAAAGTTTAAAACGGTCAATTTAACCGGTACTGATAGGTTTAGTGTTAATAATGGAAGTAGTTTTGGATATGTAATGTGAAAATGATACCATTAGACTAAGCCTTAGAGGCGTGTCTATTACATGCCTCTAAGGCTATATGTTTAAAATAAAGATAATAACTTAAATTTGTAAGTATAAGCAAGCAGTTAAATTTAATCAACAGTGATTTGAGTCGATTGTAATTTGTCACATCAATATATAATATATAAAAATATAAGTTGGATACTATTAAAATACATAAATGAATACCTTAATTATAAGCGACCAATAATAGATAGTTATCAATGTAATATTGTCCTTGATATAATATTTCGCTAATGAATCGATTGACTCAACCGTAAATTGATACATAAACATTTATGTTAATTATGTAATAAATTATGTATGTTTAAAATAATACTATTTTAATGTTATGTAACCATAACTGTTAAATTAATATATTTTAGAAATAATGTAATGTGATATATATATATATATATATATATATATATATATATATATATATATTAATAATTTGAGCACCTTTCTTAATTTATTGCTTTTAATAAAAAACATATTAATATCATATATATAAATTTAATATAACGCGTGCATGAATCTTTAAATTTTTTAAACATACGAGTATACAAACGCATCAGTGGTCCAAAAATACAAATTGTCAAACCTCCGAATTGATTTGTGTTAATTACTGAAATTGTTTAATCCTCTTAGATGTAAAACCACTGGATTCGTTTATAGGCGCGCCCTCCACTGTACAGTTTGTTTATCATATGTTTACTGTTAGTATGTGATACTTTTGATTTTTTTAAATCCAAAGTTCTAAAAAGTGTTTTCAAATGATGCCATTACTTTAATTTAATGCTGTTACAATTCTTTTTCTATTTTAATACTGTACATTTCTTAGCTGTAAATATAATATTTGAAGAAATTTATTGTAACATCGGGTTTGTATGTAAAAAGTGAGTTTAATAATTTACATGTTGTAAAAGAATTCAGATATTCAGTGTACTTTACAGTATCTCACTGTAATACTATTAAGTTTTAGCTAAAATACCAATTATATTTATGTAAGGCGTATGGCTTTTATTTCATGGCGGATCTCTTGGAGTTATTAAATAACATTGAAAGAATAGCATCGAAGTTCTACGAGGAAAACTTACTAGAAATAAAATCTTATCTTTTCTCAAATACATTTCGGGGAGTGTGCAATGATACAGCACAAATTAATTTCAACTTCCAGATTCTTCCATCGGATCACTAGACACACTGAATCGTCACTGAATCGTCAGTTTCTTTGTTAACGACTCTTAATCATACAATTCCAATGTAACCGATATATACTAGCTGTTACTAGATATTTCTTCCGTTTCCACCCTCCTGCACTATCCATCATTACTTAACAATTAAACATACCAATAGATTTCCACCTTCATTGTGAGTATAACGAAGACCAAATTCCTCCAGAGGTTTTATTGTATCGCGGTTTTATCACTTTTGTGTTTTGTATAGTTATTTAAAAAGTATATCGTATGCTAACGAGAGCAATAGCCTAAAAAGGAACCAAATTTTATCAATATCAATTTATTACTTTTTCCGTGATACAGTACAGTATAGATAAAGTTATGGCTTTAATGTAGACCCACCTAAAAACATTTTACTGATAAACATAAAGGTATATCAAGGTAGAAGGTAAAAAAGTAATTTTCTCCCAGGCACCATGTTGACATTTCTTATTGGTTAATGACGTGATAGTGACTCACATCGCCGACATGACAGCCAATAATAACTCAGAAAATTATACCAGAATATCTGGTACAAAAATACTAATATAAAAATAAGCAATATCCGCTCGTTACTAATACAACCTTTAAAAATATTACATTATAACAAAAAAAATATATAATAAGTTTTATAAAATAATCCAAATCTGAAATTAGTAATTTCCAGCTTTGTCGGCTACACTGGCACATGTTATCTTTATAGTTGACTCGAGCGGGAACTGTAATTAAGCAATTTTCTATTGGACATTTATAAACACATTTATTTATTTAAATACAATGATAGTACCCAATAATAGATATTTCCAGAGTGTTCCTGCAACATCAATATCACCATTTGTAAGAGCAACTAAACCTTAAATAACATTATTAAAATGTAAATAAATGTTATCACTATATAGCTTCATATGTCACGCTCATTCATTGGTATATCAAAGGTGTCACGTTTGAGGCGGACATGTCACCTCAAGATTATTGTTTATCCCTATGACACCTTATGTGGTGGGTCCTTATTACAACACTGAAGTATTAATATAATATTTTTATGAAAGCTCATGAATACAAAATTATGAAACCTGTAATTTTACGATATTGAATGTAGTCTTTAGTTATCAATCGTTTATATTAAAACTTAAAAAATATAGATGTAATTAATTATAAAAATATAATATTACTTGCATTTTAAATACTCTTGTAGTAACAGTTACATCACTATACAATCTGTTATAAATGTAATCTCAATAGCTCTCATGATCGCTTGTTTGCTCCACTTTTTCCTCACCTCCGCTATCTTTGAAATTCACCCAAGTCTGCGGTCAGAGTAAAAAAATGCAATATGTTAATAATACCTTTTGTTTAAGCGAATTGTAAATAATAAATTTTATATTACAATATAAATAATTTCATTATTTTAATATTTAACATTGCTATTTATTATTTAACATCGTTATTATAATGTTATTATAGTGTATTATCTACTCAGCTTTTGATATTTTATATTAAGAGTAGCAGGTTACCCGTGCTTCACGACGGACGGCGAAAGTGAAGAAGAGAGGCAGCGGAGGGTAAACTTTGCAGTTTTTAACTGTAACTTTGGAACGGTTTGGACCTTTGCAAACTCCTTTCTTATTGCACCTATTCAATATGTCAGGAGTCTTGTGTCCAAATTTCAGCTTTCTTAGTATTACGGTTTGGGCTGTAGAGCGACGAATGAGTCAGTGAGTCAGTGAGTGTCTTTGTGTTTTATATATTAAAGCAAGACCGAAGCGTAATTTTAAATAATATTGTATACCACATGTAAAATTATTTGATGAAACGGAAATGAATAAATATTCATATAACATGTTTTTTTTTTTTTTGACATTAGACATTTGTCCATGCCTTTCATTGTGATTTTAAACAATTTTATTACGATTTTAATTGCGATGGTAACTTCGCAGGAAATTGTACACCTGCACAAGTTTTCGAAAGCTATTTTAGAAATTGATAATAATAATAAATAAAGTAAATAATAGACAAGAAAGCATATAACATGTTAAACATCTTGTTTTTTAAATTATTTACCTATATAAATATAATATATAAATAGTCATAATAATAATATTAGTACTATCATGCTGATTGATAAATGTGTGGTTCTAATGTTTATCCTATAATATGTCTAGTTATCCACTAGAGAGGCTTGGCGGGGCGCTAATAGACCAGACGGGCCTCATGTTTCATAGTCGCAGTAAACAAATATTTGGCATTCGAGATGCATTATGCATCGTAAATGAAAATAAATCACAACAGAATATGTAAAGTAAATTAAAAATCATATTTAATTACACATTTTATTTTACATGGAAATTCTAGTTACATATACATTTAGTATTACTTTTATAATCGCTTTTACTGAAAATAACATAAAAATTATGGATTTAATAGAATATTTTTGTATCAAAATGTATGTTAATAGTCATTGTTTAGTTTTTTCCAGTTGTTAAGTGTTATGTTTTGGCGTGTTTTATTTCTACGTTTTATTCGTTTGGTTGGATACTTCTTTGTTCTATATTAAAATGAATTGTTTTGGCTACTTGATATGTAAGGAATTAAGTGTTACCTATATCAGAACCGCTGTAGTTTAGTTATTTTCAAATACTACTATGAGAACCTCCTTGTGTTGTGTAAGTATATGAGAATAAATGTAACATTCACATGGAATCAATGGAAATATTAAAAGCACATAACAGCTTCTCGCGTAGTAGATACGAGCACGCGCAGGGACGTGTCTTGTGCTAACGTGTGTCTGACACATCTAATAAAATATAAATATTATGTCAATAAAAGAAAATACCTTATATATTTAATAAATCTATTTTGAAAAATTTATTAAAATAACAAGAGAATAAACAAAACATGTTTTGATAATATATGATACAAAATATATATATTTTTTTTACAAAACCATTTAAAAATATTATGGTGATAGATTTATCAATAATAATAAAAGATAGAGATGGTTTCAGCCCTTTATAAGAACAGATATTAAAATTAATAAAAAACTTAATTTCATACATTTTCTCATATTTCCATGCATACTGAATACTTCCCTGCTTCCTGTACGAGTGAGGAGTCGTCTACTCGAGTTGTGCTTATCAAATATGAAGTGAACTACGAACTGTTATTAGTTTGTTAGTCTTGAGAGATTATCTATGTAATGGCAGTTATATGATATATGTTATATCATATATATACCTGTAATTATTATATTTAAATCTTATATTAACCAAATATTTGCATGTGCAATAAATATAATATAATTGCGATTTAGGTAAATTATTATTAGGTTAGGACATCAGTGGTGCAGTAAAAAAATATTAATGTACATATAATATAAATGAAAGTATGATATACAAGTATACCTAAAGCTGAAAAGGAAAGCTTCTCGTATAAAAATAAGAATGAAGATAAGAAGCATGTAATTTCAATGTATCGCTCACTTGTCACTTTCACGTTTTAGATGAAGGAGGTTAGTGACACCATGTTTGATAACTATTAACTGAGGATATTATTTTATAGAATTATACAGTTACCCATTTATATAAATATCTTTGTAATATAAGACATGTCTAAGATGCTGTAAATATATTACACTGATATTGTGTACCGCCCACTTCAAGGAAATTGACGTTCGTCACGACGCCTAAAATGGTTCGTACCACATAATTAGGATATTTTGAAAATCAGAACACAGACTTAGCGAATTGCTATAAATCTATACATTATGATAATATTATATAATAATTGTTATATAAATAATAAGCAATGTTTATTTTAAATACTACAAGTATTCAAAATAAACTTAAATCTTATTTGTATTTTTTTGTATTTGTTACAGTAATCACATGGTAATACGTCGTTACAGTATAGGGTTAATATAAAAACTATAATAGCTTTAATTTTATTATTATAAAAAATTTTAAACGTATATTTTTTACATGATAATAGAAATGTATATATATAGTTTTTTTTATTGTGTTATAAAGTTCGTTATATTTGTTACTTATTATCAATGCTTAGATGATAAATTAGTTAGATATTTTAAGAAGCGTAACAATAGAGAGACATATAAATATATATACTCTTTTTTTAATAAATGATATTATCAAATTGATGAAAGAAACAGTCTATGTAATAATAGCATTAATAAAAATTAATTATTGAAATGTTTTCCTCACAATGACTCCTAAAATCCCTGAATGAAAGTCACCCTACAGAAGTCAGTAATCACGTTCGACATCACATGCGCCCTTCGAGAAATCATGCTCTAATGAAGTTTTTCAAGCACAATATCCTTGCTTTAGGATGAATATAAAATATGAATATAGGCTATAGATATAAAAGATAACAATTATAATAATATAATTGTTATCTTTTATACTTATAACCTTTATTGTGAGCTGAGACTGCTGAAAAAAACAAGAATCTCATAAAAGCTGCTTTTCTTTTAACAAATTATTTTAAGTTCCCATTGAAAATAACATTAAGATAAAAATAAAAAAAAAGAGAGAAAAGATGTGAAGATTTTTTTATGCATTTCATTGTTCGGTAGAACCTGCTTAGGATCATACAATATTATGCAATATATGAATAGTACATGTTATTTTGGGTATATAATGCGAAATGGATGCGATTGGAGTAAGACTTTATAAGTAAGTATCGGTACTGTTGGTGGTAATGGTGCTGTCCGGAGTCCTTTGAAGTGAACCACAGCGGCATCAAGACTGAGTAAACTGGATCAAGCACTGGATAAAGAGCTTAGGCTTACAGCCTTCGATGGCTGTAAATGTTCACCGGGCAAAAAACGAACTAGAGGTAAGTATTGTAAGAAAAAAATGAACACTCATCAAAACGTTATTACCAATATAGTTTATTTTAAATACCATTTACCATCGTCATTCGAAATATGACGTTGTAAATAATTATTAAAGTTACGGAAAGATTATAATGAAAATAGTTATATTCTTCTTGGTATAAATAAGAGGTGTCGTTTCTCAAACAAAGCGGATCGGTGTCAATATGGTGAGGCCATTCATCTTCTCAACACTCGACAAATTCTTTCTGTCTTTTTCTATCAGGTGAAAATCAGAATTACTATTTCGTGATTAAAGCTTTAGTACTACGTTACTTTTATATTACCAATTTTCAATGATTAATAATTTCATTTTTTTTATTATTATATGACATTGAAGTGTTATATCTAAGAACATTGTTTTAAAAGTTTCTTATAGAATATTTTCTATAGTTAAGGATTATCTAATAAATAAACAAAAATTTTCTTTATTAATTTTATGATTGCATTCTTGATATTTTCATAATTTCCTTTTATTAAAATAATAATAAAAATGTAACAATACTCGTAAAAATATTGATAATCTTGTTGTTATTTTAAAAGTAAAAGTCACGAAGCATCAAATTAGGTGAAAAAAATTAGTGAAAATTGTCCATCTAACTGGACCTCTGTATATTTCTAGACCCTTATAAATTGGATACAAAAAGTAGAATTTCTTATAAAGATAGAGATCTTATAGAGAAAACAAAGTCAATTCAAGCAAGTATGAACTACATTACATAGAGTTACGAGCTACATTTGTCTGTATTAAATTTTATTGTTCTTTCTTTAACATTCTTTAATGTCATGCATCCAAAAGGATAGTACGATAATTTCATTTAATACAAAGAGAGACGATTTATTTTTAATATTTATGACAACAGTGTTACATTCTGCATTTTAACCATTTGTTAGGATTAGATTTAATAGTTTCTGGTTGACATCATCTCCTTTCTTCGAACTAACAGATTTCATATACATATATTTGCTGAATAATTTGAATAATTATCTCTTTTTTTTTATAAGTCTCTTTTAACTTAATATATTTATTATGAAGCAACATTAGTGAAGTTTTCAAAATAAACCCTAGTGCACACCTCACCGCGTCACGTCAGGAGTTATTACTTACGTGAGGTTCCAGAAAGCGTGTTGGAATAATAGTGTGGATATTCATGACATGGACGATATGAGCTTTTTGTTCATCGAATTGGAAAATATTACACCGTATAAAAATAGGATCGGTATTCTTTTTAGGTTTGTATAAATTTATAAGTAAAACAATGTCATTTAACATTGGCAATATTAAATTTAAAAAAATATATTATTTTTCAATTTAAGAATAATTTAATATTGCCAAAACCTAAGATTTTCGTAATTTTATTAATTATAAGACATACTTCAAATAGTTTGTCTTGGCACTGATTATTATGAAGTTATTATATTTTAACACTTTCGCTGCCACCAGATTTTCAGAAATTGAGCCCTGTGTGCTGTTTCAATTTTTCATATAAACGTTTGCATAAAGGCATTTAAATAAACGGAAAAATAGTAAAGAAAATGTTGAGCCAATTAAATACTATAAAAAATTGACTTTTAATTGCTCCGTACATGCTACGGCCCTGGGGTGAAAAACGGGGTGAAACTTGCGTCTCCGTACACGCTACGGAGCTGGCAGTGAAAGTGTTAAAATCATTTGCAATTGAAGGTTTACGACAATTAAACTTAGTTGGAAACAAGAAAAATGTTAATCGTTCAATTCCCAGAACAGTTATTTAACATCCAAGTCCTGTTTGTGAGCGTCTGAAGCCATTTACAATACTTACAACCTGTTACGGTTCTACCGTTATATTGTCGTCCCTCACATACTTGTTATTTATTATAACTTTTCTTGTGTGTTATTTTTCTACATATTACTCCCAAAAATTGGTAAATTACTAGTTATTACCATAATATTTAAGGAGTATATGAAATATATAAAAAAATTTTTTAGGAGTTCAGAATGTATTATTCTTTACATAAAAAAGAACCGAGCACTTAATTCCTTCACTTTTCTCTCCTGTTAAAATTAAAGTGCTATTCTATTATATTAATTGAAATTATAAATATTTAGTGAATATCATAACACCAGTGTTCCCTCGAGACTAAACAAACTAATAACAGTTCGTAGTTCACGTTATATTTGATAAGCACAACGCGAGTAGACGACTCCTCGCTGTACAGGATGCAGGGAAGTATTTAGCATGAATGAAAATATGAGAAAATGTATGAAATTAAGTTATTTTTTATACAAAGACTTTAAAAATATTTACTTATTTTAATATCTATTCTTATAAAAGGCTAAACAATCCCTGTCTTTTTTTTTATTCATAGGTCTATCACAATAATATTTGTTTATTTTATTTTATTTGTAGATATCTTGAAACTACATAGGTATTTAACACTAAACCTACCGACAATTCTTGTACACCTGTTCCTACCGCACGCCGTCAAATTGACCGGTAATTAAAAGTTATTTTATTATATAACGCAGGTAATAATGGAAATAACTAAAAGTAAATAGTGAAGAAATTATTATATGCATATTCTAAGAATTGTCATGTCGTTTGATAACGATATTATAACGTTTAAAAATGTGTAAGTTTTACAAAAGTTTAAGAACGGTCAATTTGACCGGTACTTAAACGTAGGTTTAGTGTTAATACTCAATAATGTGAACAATATTATCAACATTTGAAATCTTATATTAGCAATATATATGAGGTAATTTTCAAAATATGTTATTTGATATATATATTAATTTATTTGATTGACATAATATTTTTATTTTATAAGATGTGTCAGAAACACGTTAGCACGAGAGACGTCCCTGCGCGTGCTCGTATCTACTACGTTAGCTGTTATGTGCTTTCAATATTTCTATTGAACTCATGATATATATATGCTACATTGATTCTCATATACTTACATAACACATGGTCATTATAGCAGTACTAAACTGCAGCCAACAACATATACAATATATACAAGTAACAAAACATACAATTAAAAAAACAATTAAAATATACCTAAACTCCGGTAGAGATTAATCATCTTTGGTTCTAAAGAGTGAATTCCTTACATATAAAGACGAACAAAACGCAGATTCCTTTTAATGCATCCAACCTAAAACTAAAAGGTACGCAGAAATAAAACATGCCAAAATAAATACAATTAACAACTATCAAAACTATACAATGATTATAAACATACATTTTGATACATAAAATATACTATTAAGTCCATATTTTCATGTTATTTTCTGTAAAATCGAGTATAAAAGTAAATATATGTTTAATTAGAATTTCCAAGTAACATAACGTGTAATGAAATATAAGATTTAATTCACTTCACATATTCTGTTGTGATTTATTTTCATTATTCATATTGATTACTGCGACTATGAAACATGAAGCCCGTCGGGTCTATCAGCGCCTCACCAATCCTCTTTAGTGAATACAACTAGATACATGTAATAGTAACTATTGGAACCACACCTTTATAACTTTGTCTCTACTAATATTATCAATATAAATATTTATATATACGTAAATAATTATAAAAACAGTATGTATAACAACTTGTGGTCTAATATATGTATGTTGTTATAATATTCTATTCTATTTGAAAAGACTGCGCTTGATTAATTTACTAATTTAAACCATATTTAAGTATGTTTCTTGTTTACTTTTTTTTTATAAAACGAAATTATAAATCATATTAATGAAGTCCTCTAAAAATCTTCATTAATATTATTTAAAATTACACTGGAGTTTCCTTAATTGTGATATTTAATACTGATATAAAACACTAAAACTAGAATAAATAATATACTGTAAGTATATTAACACAATGCCTTTACTTATCTAATAACAATGTTAAATAATAAACACCAATGTTATATATGAATATAATGAAGTTATTAATATTGTAATATAAAAGTTATCAATGACAGTTCGTTAATAGAACAAATTATTACCAATTTGCAAATATTTACTCTGACTACGGCTCTGGGTAAATTTCAGGGATAGGGGAGGTGAAAAAAAACTGGAGCAAACGAGAAATTAATAGAGAATGATGAGAGTTATTGAAATGTCATTATTAACAGATTGTACTTTGATGTAACTGTTATTACAAGGCTGTTTGAAATGCAAGCTTATAGAATATTTTTCTATACATTGTTTATATCATAGCTTTATTTTCCAACAATAGCTATGACATAAACAACTATTGACAAGTAAAAACGAGAAATAAGTAGAGAAGCATGAAAACTGTAGAGATAACATTTATAACAGATTGAATACTGATGTAACTGTTATTACAGGATTATTTGAAATTAAAACACATGTTATATTTTTGTAATAAATTGCATCTCCCTTTTTTCCGATAAATAAATCCATAACATAAACGATTGATAACTAACACTACATTCCACATCGTAAAATTAGGGGTTTTCACGATATAATATTTATAAAGTTTGATAACAACATTATATTTATATTTTAGTGTTATAATAAAGACCCATAAAGTAACATGTCATAGGGATAAACGATAATCTCCACGTGACGTGTCCGCCTCAACGTGACACCCTTGATACTACAATGAATGAGCGTGTCAAGCAATATAGTGATAGGTTTTATTTACATTTTTATAAAAGATATCTTGCTTTTCTTATTTTTTCCGACCGGGTCCTTTTGGGGTCTGAAGTTTTATATAAAGCACTGGTATACGTTTCTATTAAATCATCGCCTCATGGTTATGTATTAAATAAATTTCTATTCATATCTCATACACTCTTCTTCCCTCCTCTCCTACACTCTCTTCAATAGCCTTACCCTTCTCCTTTCTACACTTACTAGCACTATCCATTATCGTATTTTAAATACGCAATATTGTCAACTTTAATTAACTGTGACAAATAAAATATATAAAAATAACAAGATAATTCACAGAATACAATAAAATTAATTCAAATTTATTTAATCGCACAAGAATGCGTAAGTTGCGATCAAATTACTTCAGTATAGTTAATTATACTAAGGGTAGGGTGTGGAGCAATGATGAGAGCCGTGTATATGACGCTTATTATAGATTGTATATTGATCCTATCATAGCAATATCAATGCTGCAATTAGTCTAATGATCTAGTGGCTAGTGACCCTAACAGCTGATTCCAAGATCATATGTTTTATTTCCATACGGTAAAATTCGGGTGACAAATAAAAAAATTAAATATCATCAATTATATTAACAATTTGCATTTAATATTACAGTACTAACAAAACATTAATAATAAATAATAAAAAATGCAATTGAATCAAAACGAACATAAAAACATGAACATACTTTAACGTTCCACAAAGGGTTTTCACGCGTTTATTAATAACATATTTAGGTAGGTATCTTTTGGCATTATAATGAAGGGTCGACTTTATAACATTATGGTGATTTCATTATTTCACAACACGTAACGCCTTTAATCTTCGTCTTTATATATATAAAAAGCCGATTTCCTACTGTTTCCCCAATATGGGCGTTATTTTGGTTGTGAATAAATCCACTTAGAAATTCGTGAATATGTATTTATATTGTTATCGTTATTATATGTAGTTATAGTTGATATATAATTATGAAATATTATATGAATCATATTTATGTTTAAAACCCGTCTTTAATACAGGAGCTGGCCTATGTAAGAAAAATATTAAATAACTGACAAAATAGGTGGACCGTATATTACATAAATAAATAAAAAGACAAGTAATAAACAAATGGTCATAGAAGGAAGAATCTTTAAATTCCTTGTATTCGTGTTTTAACTTTGTTTATATTAAAGGTAAGGAAGCCGCAGGTAAAAGTTAAATATCTCATCACTGATAACTGTTCCGTGATTACATAATGGAGGACGTGAGGAATTCAAATTGTGAATTACAAATGAAATATGTACGGAACATGTAGGTTCGAAGCTTACCTACTACCAGGGAAACCTTTATGGTCTTAAAATATTTATATAAATTGGGGTTTGTATTTTGATATCACCTGAATACTTCAAAATAAAAGATAAGATTTTTATCTTATCTTTTATGTGATGTGTTTTTTCATAAATTCTTTTATTTTTTACTGGCAAGTACAAAAGCAATTTTCACAAGTCGGACCCAATCTGATATTAAACCATAAAGAAATAAAGCCTGTAACAATAAAAAATACAAAGAAACAGAAATCATTATAGGTTTAAACAATAAAGCCATAATGCTTTTAATCAGAATTATGTAAATGACATATTAATATAAAGTACAGTGATGGATGTTCTGTTATTACATTGACGCTATAGGGACGTTATACATCTTCTCAGGGAGGTGAATATCAGAAAACTGTTTTATATGTACATAGCTGATTATGATTTATATCTAAGGTATGAGTTTTATTATTCTAAAGCAAAAGAATACGCACCTGACTACTAAATAAAAAAATATATTTCTATGGTATATTAGTTAAGTTTAAAAAATATATTTTTTTTATCAATCATGACAGTATTTATTTTTTATTATTATTGTCATTATTATTAATTTTTTTTGCTATTATTATAATAATAATAATTATATTTTTTTTTCATTATATTGCGACGGTTCTAGTTGTTCCAAAATAGCTTTTAAGATTGACATTTGTGAAACAGTGATCACAATATAAAAAAATATATATCCGGCTGAGTTTGTTGTGTGGTTCTTCTCAGACTAGGACGCGTTTGGAACCCTCATAGCTTTAACATTAAGTTGGACAGTGTTTTTACAGAAGGGCTTATTACGATAAATCTGGTATCGAAATAGGCCCTCCTGACACTTCCATTTTGACGTACACAAGTGATCACTGATAATGATTCAAAGTGGAAAAGATATAAATAAATAAAATAAATAAATAAATATTATAGCACTTATTATATATAAAATAAAGATGATTCTGTCAAAATTACTTTAAGAACTTAAATAGGAATTAGGATGTTATAAAAATAAAGATAAAGATAACACAGGCACACAAAAAAAAAAAAACGTCATGAACCAGAGGGGAGACCCCATTATTCTTAGGTTTTTGGGATCGCTGAAACCGAATATGACAATAAAAACTAATTTTAAATGCCAGTTTTGCCGCTAGCACCCCCTTACTACCTCTTAAGGGGTGAAAATTGAAATTTTTGTAAAAAATCAAGATAGATGTGTCTTTCTACGTTTTTTGGGATGCTGAAACCGAAAATGATAACTAAAAATAAATTCATGACCACTATCACCCCCTACCATCCCTTACAGGGGGTGAAAATTTCATTTTTTTTCTATAAAATCAAGACAGATGTGTATTTCTACGTTTTTTGGTATAATGAAACCGAAAATGATAACTAAAAATAAATTTATGACCACTATCACCCCCTAATACCCCTTACAGGGGGTGAAAATTTCAATTTTTCTATAAAATCAAGATAGATGTATATTTCTACGTTTTTTGGGATGCTGGAACCGAAAATGATAACTAAAAATAAATTCATGACCTCTATCACCCCCTTACTACCCCTTAAAGGGGGTGAAAATTTCAATGTTTCTATAAAATCAAGATAGATGTGTATTTCTACGTTTTTTAGGATGCTGGAACCGAAAATATGTGAATTTCTATGTTTTCAAGATGCTGAGAGAAAAAATGATTATAAAGTATATGGTAACCTTATTGTATGCATATATTTGTTATTATGATACTAAGACTGAATCATTATTTTTGTCCTATTCTTAACAAGTTGTTTCATTTTTTGTTTTTTTTTTGCTTTCTATTTAATTCTGTTTATACTGTTATCCATCCGGCAGTCTTGTAAAACGCTTAAAAGATGCTGAACCTAATTCTATGCCTCCGAAATAGAAAGGTTACTATTTTTCGGCCAATTTAGGAGACTATAGTGAGGAGCAAGGTGAAAGGTTCCATCAGACAGGATCTTAAGACAATGGAACAGCGCTATCAGGGTAAATGGGATGTCAATATGTTAGCAGACTACTGTTGGAATTTAAAAAGAGATTTGCCAGAACAGAAAAGAACCAATAAAAGGCAACCACTTAGAAGAACTTTTGACAACAAAAGAGTTCGTTATCGTAGAAACAGGTAGACGCTGAATAGTGAGAGGCAAGGGGACTCACTTTAATTCAGCACCCTGGATAGTGAGAGGCAAGGGGACTCACTTTAATCCAGCACTCCAAAAGGGAACAGAAATCTACTATGTCCACGCCGTTGTTCCTGGGTTACACTAAGAATAGAATTAAATCATGAATATATATCAGATACTTCTGATCGATAAAGCATTTGAATTTCTAATATAAGAGCTAAGAGTAACTTCAAACTAGTTTGATAAACATGTCATTTACTGTAAATCGTCAAAATTTCTTCATACATCTTGATTTTATACAAAATTGAAACTACCCCCACCCCCTCCCCCCCGTTAGGGGTAGTTAGGGGGTGGTATTGAGTAAAAGAGGTATCAAATTCACTTTTGGTTGTCATTTTCGGTTTCATTATACCAAAAAACGTAGAAATACACATCTGTCTTGATTTTATAGAAAAAAAATGAAATTTCCACCCCCTGTAAGGGATGGTAGGGGGTGATAGTGATCATGAATTTATTTTTAGTTATCATTTTCGGTTTCAGCATCCCAAAAAACGTAGAAAGACACATCTGTCTTGATTTTTTACAAAAATTTCAATTTTCACCCCTTAAGAGGTAGTAAGGGGGTGCTAGCGGCAAAACGGGCATTTAAAATTAGTTTTTATTGTCATATTCGGTTTTAGCGATCCCAAAAACCTAGGAATAATGGGGTCTCCCCTCTGGTTCATGACGTTTTTTTTTTTTGTGTGCCTGTGTAATCAGTCAACGAAACTTGTTTCGGAATGAAAGATATATAAGTATCATAGACATCAGCTTATATTATATGTTATATATTATTTGCTATATTATTATTATTATATATTATATATTATTATAACTATATTAGTAACGAATAATTTATGTCAATATTTAATAAAATTTTAATAAATTTCTGATATAATGAATACACATGAAGTATTATCAGAATCAAGTCATCATAACTAATAGGATTTAGTAATTTCATTGAATACGATGAAAATGGACCTATTCAGTGGTCAATCATTTGTGGTATTTAGGGCACTAGTGCTTTTAGAATGTGGTTGTACAATTTGTTAATTTATACTCGCTTTCTAAGTCTTCATTTAAACAATTATCAGATTCATCTCCCATTATCTATACTTATAATAAATCTGTAGAGAGGTCAATTCTGTACATGAAATATATTTACAAAATAAGTAGCAGGGGGTGATTAGTGTTCGATACTGATGCCAAAAATGCAGTTAAAAAAATGTTTGTCTGTCTGTCTGTCTGTCTGTCTGTTTGTATGTTATTTATAGAAAAAAAAACTACTCGACGGATTTTAACGAAACTTAGTACAATTATTCTTTATACTCCTGGGCAGGTAATAGTATACTTTTCATCACACTACAATGAATAGGAGCAGAGCAGTGAAAGGAAATGTTGAGAAAATGGGAGAAGTTGCTTGATTTTTTAAGCTTCCGTCGCGTGTGCAGCCTTAATGGTTAGAGCTACATAGAAACTATGTATAACGGAAATATTCTACATAAAAATACACGAAAAATATTCCAAGACAGCATATATCTACCTTTTATAGTTAACTCACAATAACACGCATAACTCTCGATAGCTTAGCAGTTCGGAGATTTCTTATTATATTTGTTTACTTTTACGTTTATAAAACCAATAATGCTCACCATCATTCCTAATTAAAAAAAAAATAAACATTAGCACCAATTCAATAAAAAAAGAATCATTGAAATCGGTATAGAAACACCAAACTTATACTTACTTACATGAAATACGCCAACAAGACATCGCGCGTGAATAGTGAATCAAGCTATAAGGATTATTTTTGCGTAACGGTTGCCGCGCTCGACGGGGCTCGCGGCGGCAGAGTATAAAAGGGGCGGGAGGCGAGCGCAAGCGTCATTCAATATTTGGCTGTTGATGCGTTCAGAGTGTTGAACTTTATTGACAGACAATAATTGTTATTTTATAAACCGTGCTTATCAGCGCGACTTTTTGTCTTTAAATAGTTTATTTTAATTTCTTTTGTTGTTATTTTCTAAATTAGTTTTAGTTTTGTTTAAATTCTTAACTATTAATAGTTCCTATTTTATTTCTTTTTAAGTAGATTTAGATTCGATTTTTAGATTAGATAATAGATAGATAGATTAGATTATTGTTAGATTTTTAGTTACTGATAGGTTAGTTTTGGGCATTTTATGTTTAGTTTTTTTTGTATTGAGTAGATAAAAGCGTAGGTAGGTACTTTTATTAATTATAGTATTCATAGGTATTTTTTATTTATTTTTAAGTGAAGTAGGTATAGGTAGATATTGCCTACTATCTACCTATACTGCACACGTGTTTTAGCTTTATTTTCATTTCTTTTTTTTTTGTACCTAAGTTGTAGGTAGGTAGGTACATATTTCTTAGTTTAATTCTATTAGAATATTAGGTATTTAAGTTTAAATAGGCACTTAGATTTATATTTTTTTATTATATAGCAGCTGTACTTAGAACATCTAAGGTTTTTTTTGTATTAGCATAGGTACTTTGATTAATTACAGTAGTTGTAGGTATTTCTTATTATTCATTTTTAAGTGAAGTAGGTAAGTGTAGATAGTATTGCACACGCATTAAGTATAGCTTTATTTTCATTTTTTATTCTTTTGTAATTTGTAGGTACCTACGTACATATTTATAATTCGATTAGAATATTATTTTAGTTTTAATAGGCACTTAGATTTATATTCTATTTATTATATACTTAGCTATAGTTAGGACCTCTGACGTAAGTTTTTTGTTGGGTAACTAAATAGAATTTAAGTTACCGTCGATTAAAAATAAAATAAACGATGCCACCTAAAAAACGACCATCTTTATCTCGAACTTCGAGTCAAGCTAGGAGAATGAGAATGACGCGTTCTCAAGAATCGGAAGAGGAAAGAGCACATCGGTTAAACTCTATGAGAGTTAGTGCCTCAACATCTCGAGCTAATGAAAGCTCTCCAGAAAGAGAGATGCGATTAGCAGCTGAAAGAGCGAGACGAGCTACAACACGGGCTTCTCAAAGCTCTTCTCAACGAGAGCTAAGGCGTTCCATTGACCGGGAACAACATGCGTTATCCCGAGAAGCTGAAACTGCTTTACAACGAGAATTGCGACTCACAGCTGACCGCGAACGGCATACATTATCTCGCGAGTCTGAAACCTTCACTGAGAGGGAATTACGGCTTACAGCTGACCGCGAACGTCATATTTTATCTCGCGAGTCCGAAACCTTCACTGAGAGGGAATTACGGCTTACAGCTGACCACGAACGTCATATTTTATCTCGCGAGTCCGAAACCTTCACTGAGAGGGAATTACGGCTTACAGCTGATCGCGAACGTCATATTTTGTCTCGAGAATCTGAAACTTTTACTCAATATCAAGACCGTTTGACAAATGATAGGGCGCACCATAACATGATTCGATCTCTTGAAGATGAACATGAGCATGAACAACGACTAGAGTCGGGACGCGATTATTACAATTCTTTGAGACAAGAACAATTGATTACTTTATCTAATGAAAGATTAAGAATTGAAAATATTCAGTCGCTTGAAACAGAAGAACAGCGAGAGGCCCGTCTTACTGCAGATAGATTTCGACATGGTCTTAATGACTTAGATATACACGTGGTAGATCAATCTACAAATTCGGTGGCGTGGTCCGATAAATATAAAAGTGGGTTTGCTTATAACCTCACAATTGATTACAGATCATCTTCTGAAATAGGCGATATGAACGTAGTATGTTCCTTTTGTAATGCTTCGAAGTGGAGGAAGGAGTCTGCTGGTTTCTGTTGTTCTGGAGGTAAAATAAATTTGCCTTCGTTCGAAGACCCACCGGAACCTTTAAAATCACTACTTTTAGGGGAACATTTGCAATCCAAACAGTTTTTAGATAATATTCGCACTTATAATAGTGCATTCCAAATGACATCCTTTGGTGCTAAACAAATCTCAGAAGGCCCTTTCATGCCTACTTTTAAGGTACAAGGTCAGGTTTACCATTTGATAGGGTCCCTTTTGCCTGAAGAACAACCTAAATTTCTTCAAATATATTTTGTATCCGATTACAACGAACAGTCGAATATAAGAAATCAATATTTTCCGAATTTAAATACTGAACTCATTTCACAACTTCAGAACATGTTACATCAGGTTAATTCGTACGTATGCAGTTTTAAATCGGCATTAGAAGCCCTTTCTCAAGATGGTAATAACAATTATAAAGTTGTTATAAATGCCGATAAGCGTCCAACTCAGGAACACCCTGGGCGTCATAACGTTCCATCCACGAATGAAGTTGCTGTAGTACTGGTCGACCAGGAATGTGATAGGCGTGATATCGTTATACGTTCCAGAGACAATCGTTTGCAACGTATTTTCGAAACCCACAGGGCTTACGACAGTTTGCAATATCCTATGATATACTGTCGAGGGGAAGATGGTTATAATTTCGCTGTATACCAAACCGATCCGCGCACAGGCGCACCTAATTATAATAAAAAGGTGTCATGCCTTCAATTTTATTGTTACCACCTGCAAGTGAGACGGAATAGATTGGTATACTTTCAACGTTTTCGTGGCTTATTTAATCAGTTTATTGTTGACATGTACGCAAAAATTGAAACCGAAAGATTAGTTTATATACGATCTAATCAAAGGCAGCTGCGCGCTGAAGAATACGTGCACCTTCGCGATGCCATGCAGCAAGATAACGATACTGTGAATATGGGTCGTTTAGTTATTTTACCCTCTTCTTTTACTGGTGGTCCACGCTACATGCATGAACGTACTCAAGACGCTTTTTGTTACGTAAGAAAATAGGGACGTCCCGACTTATTTGTTACTGTAACTACCAATCCCAAGTGGGATGAAATCACTCGGGAGCTTCTTGAGGGTCAGGCACCGCATGACCGCCATGATATTATTGCAAGAGTGTTTCATTTAAAATTAAAATCAATGATAGATCTTCTTACCAAAGATAACATTTTTGGAGAAGTATTGTGTTATATGTATAGTGTTGAGTGGCAAAAACGCGGCTTACCTCACGCACATATCTTGCTTTGGTTAAAAGATAAGGTTCGACCTAATGATGTAGACAGATTAATCAGTGCTGAAATTCCAGATCCGACTGCAGATCCCCTGTTATACGACATTGTTAAAACTCATATGATACATGGTCCATGTGGTGCATTTAACGCAAATGCTCCTTGCATGCAAGACGGTCGTTGCACTAAAAGGTATCCAAAAGCATTAGTGGATGAAACTGTAACAGGACATGATGGATACCCATTATATCGTCGCCGTTCAAGAGACAATGGTGGTTTTACTGTTGAAAAGCGAATGTCTGGACAACAGGTTACTTTAGATAATAGGTGGGTCGTTCCGTATTCGCCTGTATTGTCCAGAGCATTTCAAGCTCACATAAATGTAGAAATGTGTAATAGTGTAGAGTCAATTAAATAAATTTGTAAGTACATTAAACAAGGGCAGTGACCAAGCTACGTTTGCGTTAAGAAATGAACATGATGAAGTTACTAGATTTCAGTCAGGCAGATATATCAGCTCTTCAGAAGCTGTGTGGCGGATCTTAAGTTTTAATATTCACGAAAGATATCCACCTGTGACCCATCTGGATGTTCATCTGGAAGGCGGTCAACGTATATATTTTAACGCCGAAAATGTTACAGAACGATTAGAGAACCCTAGATAAACAACTTTATTGGCATTCTTTCGACTTTGCCAAACTGATAATTTCGCAAAGTCTCTTTTGTATGAAGAAGTTCCATCGTATTATACCTACGATAAACAACGAGGTGTCTTTAACCGTAGACGCCGAGGCAGGCCTGTAGATGGCGAGACAGGTATTTTCAAAGAACATGTTCTTGGTAGAGTGTATACTGTTCATCCTAACAACGCAGAGTGTTTTTATTTGAGATTATTATTACATACAGTGCGAGGACCAACATCATTTATAGATTTGAGAAAAGTAGACGATGTTGTTTATCCAACTTATCATGCAGCTTGCCAAGCGCGTCATTTGCTTGAAAATGATCAACATTGGGATGACGCTTTAGCAGAATCCTGTGTTAGTGATAATCCACGACGGTTACGCCATTTATTTGTAACATTACTCACATTTTGTAATTTATCTGATCCTGTCCAATTATGGGAAAAATATAAAGAAAAATTTGCAGAAGACTTTCTTCGGAATTTATCTCACAATAATGAAGGCGCAACTAATGATAATTTTCGAGATCTGGCTATAAATCAGTGCTTATTAGCTCTTCAGGAAGACTTAACAGCAGTAGGCGGTAAATCACTTTGTGAATATGGTTTGTCAACGCCAACCTCAGTCGGAGAGGTTACCAATAGGGAATATTCCGCAGAGATTGGTTACAACCCAATGGAACTGCTGGTAACATTAGAAAACGGTGTCCCAATGATGACTGCAGAACAACGCTTAGTCTATGATCGCGTGTGCGAGAGTGTGCAGAATAATTTAGGAACAATATGGTTTTTAGATGCACCTGGAGGAACTGGGAAAACTTTTTTGACTAAATTAATATTAGCTTATGTTCGAAATCAGCGTAAAATCGCTCTTGCCGTGGCTTCATCAGGTATAGCTGCAACATTGCTACCAGGAGGTAAGACTGCTCACACTATGTTTAAAATACCAATTAATTTAGATCGCACGGAAAGTCCAACCTGTAGTATTTCAAGAAATAGCGACAAAGCTAAGGTATTGCGTGAGTGTAATTTAATCGTATGGGATGAATGTACGATGGCCCATCGAAAAGGAGTAGAAGCAGTAGACAGAACTCTAAGGGACATAAGACAAAATGATCGACCAATGGGCGGTATTACGGTTTTATTTTGTGGTGATTTCCGACAAACCTTACCGGTAATACCACGGGGAACCCGAGCTGATGAGATTAGGGCTTGCCTGAAAAGCTCTTATTTGTGGCGTGATATACAATCGGTGCATTTGACTATAAATATGCGAGTGAGAACTGGAGACAACGCAGATAATCGTGAATTTTCTGATACATTATTGAAGATTGGTGAAGGTACCTATCCACAACTACACCAAGGAAAACTTATTCTGACACCTGAGTTATGTTGTATAGTGCAATCCCAACAACATCTTATATCTTCGGTTTACGGTGACATAACAATTATATTAAATAGGGACAATTCTTGGCTTTGCGAAAGGTCCATTTTGACTCCTCGCAATGACCAGGCATCTGAAATTAATAATAAAATACTGTCTAATATACAGGGAGAAAGCAAAGTTTATAGTTCAATAAATAGAATGGTTGATGAACAAGAAGCCACTAATTACCCGATAGAATTTTTAAATTCTTTAAGTATGCCTGGACTACCTTCTCATATAATTTGTTTAAAAATTGGCATACCGATAATTCTGCTCCGAAATTTAAGACCACCTCAACTTTGCAATGGAACTCGGCTAAAAGTAACCCAGTTGCAACAAAATGTAATCGAGGCTCAAATTTTAACAGGTTGCGGTGCAGGAGAAACTGTCTTTATTCCCAGAATTCCCATAATACCAAATAATTTTCCATTCCAATTTAAAAGAACGCAATTCCCAGTATCGGTGTGCTATGCCATGACTATCAATAAAGCTCAAGGGCAGACTTTTCGTGTTGCTGGAGTAGATCTCGGTGTTAGCTGTTTCTCGCATGGTCAATTATACGTCGCTCTTTCCCGGGTTAGCAATTCTAGGAATCTTTACGTTCACGTGCCGGACGGGTCGACTCTTAACATAGTCTACCCAGAAGCTTTGCGCTGAAACATTTTAATTTGATCTAAAAATATTAGCAATATATTATCTTAATAAAAAACAAGGAGTTACACGCTGACCGAGTCGTGGGTATAGCGTGGGTATATTATAATATTCTGCGGTTACTTATATTTTTCAACAGTTTTGTGGATTGGCATATTATATTACTATTGCCCTTCTAAAATACGAAAGTGAATCTGCCTGTTACGTCAAAACTATGAGGGAGGACATCTGCTAATTTTTTTTCGAAAAACGACGGAAACGCGGACGAAGTCGCGGGCAAAAGCTAGTACAAAATATAATATTATAATAACAAGGCAAAATTGAACATTAAATATTACTGCATAGATTAGTATCTACGGGTTCACTAAGTAAAACAATATGGTCACACACATGAAAACACAAACAATATAAAAAAAACAGCAAAGAAATGATTACAATAAACGGTCTAAATTAAGCAACATCACAAATAGTACTATTATTATATTTCCAAATGTCGAATTTAATTTTAGGCAGGTTATAACAAATAATGTAATCAATAAAAGTCTTTATATCTCTAACAAAATGTCGCTCACATATTTCAGCCGCACTCGTTCACGAACTTCAGACTTGACCCGCTGAGAGTGCTTCAAAGTACACACGATATTGTGTTGGATATTACTTTATTCTATAATATCTAGAATACGGGTAATTTTTATATTAATGTATAGTTATAATAAAGGCAATTGTTGTAGTGATGTATTGGTTAATTTGATAAAATTAATGGTTGATTGAATATTAATTTGCGTATTGTTTAATATGACACAAATACATCAAAGATTAAATTCAACAACACGTCTCTCTAACTAACATACATTAACCTATCAGATATATTATATGATATGTTTTGTATTACACGGGGCTAAGATCCCGACATTGACTCTTATTAAGAGCGGCTTAAATAAAGAAAACTAAAACGAAAGTAAACTAGATCGTATTTTTTCAATAAAATAGCAACAGTAAAATAGTATCAGAGTTCAGTACACGATACGGAGTACCTTATACCAAACCAAACTTAACACTTATTTTCAGTAGTTTAGTTTGGTTTATCTGACTCTATGTTGAAGTATCAAGCATATACTATGTTTTTTTAATGAAATTGACTATGGTTAAAGGTAAATGCAGCTGTAAATATTTAGAAATTTTACGAAACATCACAATATTATATTTGGTCTACAATCATATGCAATTTGGAAACAACTGGAAGAACTTTAACAAAATTTGGTTCAGCAAATTGGTTTGAGCTATAATTACAATAAAACCAAAAATTCATACAGATTTAATGTGATGATAGATGTTTTATAAGATGAAGTCGTTAACAACAGCTAGTACATACTTTTCATTACACGAATTTTCCCATCGTTTAAGTTATGGTGTGATGTGTACGCTGTTTTATACCTTCTTAAATAAATGTTTTATGTAAACATATTTTAAATATCAGAAATATATTTACTTCAAAAATTATCAAAGCACTTTAAGATCACTTAACTTTTTTGGGATCTCTTCAACCTAAATCAGAAACGGAGGTTTATATTAACAAAAATTAAATAACTTAGCGCTCTTACACGCCCAAGTAATTAACATCTGAGAAAATAGGAACCCAAGTAGTCACCATATTATTTTTATAAGCGCTTACAAATTATCCCTAATATTTCTTTCCTCTGTAATATATTTCCAGACTCGGATAGCATGTCGTGTGTAAGCGGCCTGAGAAATACATTTTACTGAACGTGTCAGAACCATTCGAAACACTTTACTAATAATGTGTAGTAATGTGTAACATTAATGAATAACTACGTTTTTATCTAAAATATTATGTATTTTAAAGTAACTGTTAATCAGAAAGTTCTGTTAAATTTAGTAATATCTTAAAGAAAAAAAATTCGTAACTTTTCTGTTGTGTGTACTTATTAAAAATTAAAACAGTAATAGAGATGGGAATCCGTTTGCTGTAAAATAATAATATCCATGCCTTGTATATCTTACGAGATATGTCTGAGGTAACTTCGTCTATATAAATCAGTCTGTTGATAATCGCCTCGATGTGAAGAAATACAACGTCCCTATAACGGTAATGTAATAACAGAATATCCGTCACTGTACTTTATGTTAATATGTCATTTGCATGATTGTGACTGATGACAAAGTATCAATGATGCTTATCGCAGCAATGGACTTTGTTGCTGATATATTTGCTATATATATATTTTAATGATTTTCTATGAAACCTATTTTCGAATGCCTGGCTTTTAAATAATAGTTAATGGGTTCGATCATAAATTAAAAAAAAACTGCACTTCGACTAAAAAACGGGTTCTGTGAACTTAAACATCGCAATGAATGTTTATCTTATCTTATTTATCTTTTATATATATTATCTTATCTTCTTTATCTTTTTGTATAACTCAAAAAAATGTCATTTAAAAGCAATAAACCGAATTTACATAGGAATATTAAGCACATTAAAAATTTGTCCGGCAGTAGGTGAGTTTCGAAACTACATTTCATTTGTAATTCACAATTTGCATTCCTCATGTCCTCCATTACGGAATGCCAGAACAGTTTTCTGTAAAGAGGTCCTTTTACTTTCACCTCAGGCTAAGCTTTAGATTCTTATTATTTTAGCTAAATCTACTCGTTTGTGTTTAACTTACTCGTGAATCGTTATACTATTAAAATTTAAACTACAAATTTGAAAGCTTTTTGCTTAATAGCATATGCATTACATTTAAGTAAATAATTTAATTCATTACATTTAAATACATCTTTTTTTTGGGTTTAACAAGCTTACAAGTTTTAGCAATATACGGATACAAAATCAACCTAAACTTGAAACAGATCACAAAGAATTTCTGCGCGTGGGAATCAATTCGATTCGATCGGAATCTACGACCTTTGGATCAGCGGAAGAGGTCACTTACCATTAGAATAATAAGCCCTCAAATTACAACATCGATATTTACGACTCTCATCACTATTCATGTCTCGTTAAAATCCTTGCCCTCCCACCCCTTCCCTCACGGGCCCGTTTATTTCATTTATGCGATTTGGTCGTAACTTGATTTGTTGAAATGTAGTTTCTGCATAACGTCTGTATTGTGTTAATTATTTAGTATTTTTTTATCCAGTTTAGTTTGGGTTATCGTACTTAATTGGTCAATATTATGTTATTTAGTATAATCGGTAACCGCACGTATTGCTATCTTAGTAAAGATAGTACTGGGTCTTATAATGAATTGTTGATCATGAAGCAAAAATACTGCATTTACATCGCCGGATTTCATATCTTGATTTATTTTTGTAGGCATAACATAATTTTTAAGATGTAAATGAATAAAGAGAATTTAATCGAAATACAGGCCACTTTTATAACGCTTATATCAAAAATCTTAACGAAAATGAAAAGATTGCATTACTGCCATGCACTCATTTCTAAAACAACACAATAAAAACATGCAGCATAACATTTATACAAAATCACTAAATTATTGGAACATAAAACAATGGAACAGCATGGAAGTTATATTCGTAAACGAGTAACAGTTAAGAGGTTTATTTCTTGTTGGGAGTCTTGTTCCAATTTCTCTCGAAATTAGTCTTTCAGACGAAAATAAAATTAGACGAGTAATAATTTACCGCGAAACAAAGTATAAAATATTTCCGAATTATTTTTGAGATTTATTTATTACTTTTATAGCCTGGTTAATAAATAGACAATAATAATAATATTATTTAATGTATAAAAATGCTGAAAAATATAAGATATACATACAGAAGGCTTTCAAAATAAATTATGACCAATATATTAATAAAAGTAACAAATAAATAAAAATTCTTAATTTTAGATTAGTGATATGCTAAAAACCAAATAATCTGAAAATAATAATTATCCTCTGCATAAGAAAAGTAGGAATGAAACGATAACTTGATAACATTGGGGTGGAAAATCTCTTTTCCAGGTTTATATCCATATACCAATAAGTACTATTTGTATTTGATGACAATATTGTATTAAATCATCACTTCGTGTTCATGTATTCAATAAATCTCTATTTATATCTCGTTAACACTTTTTTTTTGCCAAACACCACGTTGACATATGTTTGGTTAATGGCGTGACAGCTAATCAAATCGCCGGCATGATAGTCAAAAATAACCCTTTATAAAATAATTCCTTTGATAACTATTCCAGAATGTCTAAAACAAAAAAAAATTTAAAATTAAGCAATATCCCGCTCAGAACTAACTAAGCAAGCTTTTAAAAACATTAAATTTTTACAAAAAAGCAAACTAATACATTTTATAAATTTATTCAAGTCTGAAATTAGTGTTGTTTAAGATTTGTCGTCGCTTATTAAGGCTTCACTAACACATGTACGAGTTTATCTACTTTATAGGTGGGTCGTGCTGCAACTAAATAAGCGATTTTCAATTGGACACATATATATATTCATTTATTTCTATATATACAATGTTAATATCCAATAAAAGTTTTCAAAGTGTTTCTGCAACATCTGAACTTAAATAACATTATTAAAATGTAAATAAATATTGCTTGATATGTCACGCTTATTCATTGCAGAATCAAGGGTGTCTCGTTTGAGGCGGACACGTCACCTCGTGATTAAGGTTTATCCCTATGACACGTTATGTGGTGGGTCCTTATTATAACACCAAAATATAAATATAATGCTTTTATAAATTTATGAATATGAAATTATACAAACCTATAATTTTACAATGTTGAATAGCAGTCTTTAGTTGTCAATCGTTTATATTATAGCTTTATTTAGCGGAAAAAAATATAGATGTAATTTATTATAAAAATACAGTATAAATAGTCTTGTAATAACAGTTACATCAATATACAATCTATTATAAATGTTATCTCAATATTTCTCATGATTCTCTATTCATCTCTCGTTTGCTCCACCTTTTCCTTACGTACCCTGTTCCTAAAATTCATCGAAAATCACGGCCAAAGTAAAAATATGCAAATTGGTAACAACATGTTTTGTTTAAACGAATTGTAATTGATAACTTTCATTTTATACAACACTTTTACTTAACAGTGTTGTATAAATATACTTAATCAGTATATTATTTATTCAGCTTTGGATATGTTATATTACGATTAAATATCATAATTAAAGTAAGACTGAAGCGTAATTTAAAAAAATAATCAAATTGTTGTAGAGGACGTTCGTGTATACCACTTGTAAAATTATTTGATGAAACGGAAACAATAAATATTAGTTGTTATACGTCTTGGTTTTTTAAATTATTTACGTATATATAGTCACAATGATAATGTTAATACTATCATGCAGACTTCCAAATGTATGGTTCCAATGTTTATCCTATAATATAGTTATCCACTAGAGAGGCTTGGCGAGGCGCTAATAGACCAGACGGGCCTCATGTTTCATAGTCGCAGTAAACAAATATTTGGCATTCAAAACCCACCGTGCAATGTAAATGAAAATAAATTACAATAGAATAAGTGAAGGGAATTAAAACTCATATTTAATTAGACATTTTACTATGTTACATGGAAATTCTAATTATATAAACAATCGAGCGTCACTTTTATACTACGATTTTACTGAACATAATATGAAAAAAAGTATATTGAATACTTTTATTTGTATCAAAACGCATGTTAATAATCATTGTTCAGATTTTTCTAGTTGTTAAGTGTACTTGTTTTGTCATGTTTTATTTCTACGTTTCGTTCGGTCGGAAGCATCTTTGTTCTATATTAAAAGGAATCTGGAAACTAAAAGGTATTTTTTCGACTTTATTTGTAAGGTTTAATTCAGTGTTTAGAACCGACGTTGATTAATCTCTACTGGAATTTAGGTATATTTTAATTATTTCCATTATTGTATGTTTTTTTAACTACATCCGAACCTGCTGTAGCTTAGTTATTTTAAAATGTGTTGTGTATGTATATGCGAATAATTGTAACATATACATGGGATCAATAACAATATTGAAAGCACATAACAGCTTCTCACGTAGTAGATACGAGCACGCGCAGGGACGTGTCTCGTGCTAACGTGTGTCTGACACATCTCATAAAATATAAATATTATTTCAATCAAAGAAAATATATATCTTATAAATATATTTTGAAAGTTACTTTAAAATATATTGCTAATAAATAATATAAGATTTCAAATGTTCATAATATTCTTTACGTAATAACGTAATAACATACATAATGTTACAAGGACCATATAAAAATATTATAGTGATAGACCTATCAATAAAAACTCGACAAAGAAGCCATCAAATTGCAGCATTGTTATTGCTATGACAGATTCACTATATAATCTATAATAAACGTCATACACACGACTCTCATTAATCCCCCGTTCATTCATCCCTTGCTCCCTCCCCCACACCCCGTCTCCTCCGTTGTGGTGGTCGCATAATTATATATGTATATTTATGAAATTTGATCATACCGTTGTCATTAAATTTGATTAAATGATTTTTTATTGAAATGTTCCTGAAAAATTATTGTATTGTGTGAATTATTTTGCTGTTTTCATTTCGTTTCGGGTGACGTAGTTAATTGAACCCGTCCAATATTATGTTTTTTACGTGCAGTCATCAGTGATTGCCCGTGTTACGATGATCCAAAACGTTAATATTGGATTTCAGATACGAGTAGATAGGTAAGCATTTTATTACACACATTTTATATCTGTATATAAAGTACAAAAATATCCTTTTAGTTTCCAGACTCCTTTTAATATAGAACAAAGGTGCATCCGACGGAACGAATGGTTCTGTAGAAATAAAGCATACCTAAATAATATTTAAATATTTATAACAATATTTAAATATACAGACGCTTATATCGAAAGGTGAATTGTTAACAAAAATGAATATTTTTTGCCAAATATTTAAATTTTATATATGACTTACATAACTAATAACTAACCAATCAAAGTATATATCTAATTTTAAAACAACTTTACTAAAAAAAATTCTTGAACTGCAAATTTTTTGAGTTTATACAAAAAAAAAAAATGTATTTAAACGTTAGTTTCAGTACGATTCATGAGAAAAATCTGATAACATATGAAAGGAGCTAAATTGATCAAGGCGAGTATTGATACGATTCCATAAGTAACTCTCTGACTGAGGGATGAGGACCGACTTTAATCATATCAAGCAGATTCGAGTCCTGCTCGAGTTGAAAAAGATATAGATATAGATTTAAAAATATTTTTAATGTTTATTATAGTCTCAATGAGCATAACACAAATGAAATGTATCATGTTTTAAATGAGAATTTAAATTAAAGAAATATATTCATGATTTGCTCTACACATACAAACATACAGTTTTATCTCAATGTAAATATGTATATATTTATGTTTGTTTCTTTATATAACTTTGTGATTTAAATAAACTTGTTTGTTTCGATGTTTATTAATACCTCATTATTAACTAAGAAGAAAAAAATCACAGTCGAAAACAGTAGAATAAAAAAGGTTGAATCTTTGCATTTAAGCTTTTTTAATCTAATGGTTCTAACGTAAATAAGGCATTAGGTTACATTTTCTGGACCAGTTCATCTTAAACAGGTTTAAACAAGAGATAAATGATTCTGTGATAAACGGAAAATGAATTTTTAAGTAAGCTCTTATTATAATTAATGTTGAGAATATCCGAGAAAATTCAATACCCTTTAGTATAAATAGGAACTTTGTCGACCTCGTCACCTTTTGTTGCTTCACAATAATTTGGTACTCAAGTTTTTGATTGGTAACTTCAAGTTTATAGATTTTGTTATTTGTTTTATAAAGTCAAATAACTTTGATCTGAAAAATAAAATTCAAAACGTAACATCGTGCTCTTGCCTCCTGTCATTTATTTTTGTTACTGTTATGTAAATTGTAAACCCGCATATTTGTCTCAGTTATAATCATAATTATTTAAATAAGTTAATTCTTCATCTTTAATTCAAAAAGGAGAAAAGAAATAGCTTGTAAATGCACCGAAGGTGGTTACAAGTCTTCTTGTAGTTATATCAGTAGTCGTAATAAACTATATAACTAGAGGACACTCATGTCAACTGTATTTTATATATTAAGAAGCACTGTTTGGTATATTTAAATAATTTGTACACAAAAAGCTCAAAATCATTATAATTTAAATATATGCGATCCGTTCATACCACTTCGAAAAGAAAAATATAAGGAAGGAAGGAAGGAAAGGTTTTTTATTTACAAATACACTTTTAAATTCCACCTTTTGTAAGATATATATTTCGAATATAATTGTTGAATATACTGCAAATGTAAATTCAATACAAACTCGTTCTTTATTGTTAAAAATAAAGTTACAGATATTCTTGATACTTTTACATATTATTGTTTTTAAATATAAATAGTTATTTGTATAGGAACATCAACTAACATAAAGTTGTCACCAAAAACCTCTGACGTCGCGTTCTGGCATCGTAAATACGGCATGTCTTATTAATAAGTTAAAGCTTTTAAACTAAAAATACTTCATACATAAAATGACATCACACAAGTTTTATTTATTATTCTTATTCTTATTCTTCATAACTTAATTGGTAATGTAGTATAGAATACCAGTCTGGAATAAATAGTAGTTATGGACAGTGTGGAATACAATAATATAAAAAACATGCGGTCGGGGGAACCCTATCAGGAACGACGTTACTTATCTTTAAATCTGTATAATTCAATTTTATTTTATATTATTTTTTCTAAGCTAATAACCTAAAGGAAAGAATTACATCTAAAAATATTATTTAACTATTCCCTCCCTATAATTTAAATAGTAAAATAAAGTAAAGTAACACTCTATTCGCATGTATAATAAGCAAATTTAAACACTAAATTGTATTGAGTTATACAATTTTATCAATTTACTTTTTTAAATCTATATAACACACATTTGCTGCAGTTTCCACATTTCAAAACCTAATTGCAATAATAAAACAATAAATACTTATGATGTAACACAAAAAGAGAATAAAAAATACGTTTTCACAAAATTTTCAAGTGTCAGTACAATCCTGGGTTGAGGTTTTATAAAAAACAGACACACAGAAACAGAGTGAGAAAGAGAAAGAAGTGTGCACACGGCGGCTCATTCGCCTGCTCGTGTGCTCGAATGTTTGTAGTAGAATCGATACACGCACGCATACATACATAGCATACGGCTTTTCGTTACGTGATGATTTCTATTAAATAACACTACCCCTAAGTAGCGTTAAGTAATATAATTTTTTAGACAATTAATCACCTTGATTGTGTATCTAAAAATAACGAGGATATTTTATTAATTTAGTAACAAAAATATTTTATTAACGAATAACAATTTTTAAACAGACAACTTTCCGTTTATAGTCTAATTGTTTTAGTGGTCTTGTCTTTCCTAGACTAGTTTTCTAAAAATATTGAATTATATTAGGTCCACTAATTATTTTTGTGTTTTATTATTAACAGATATTATCAGAGCTTTGGTTTAAAATTAATTTCACAATAAAAAATCAACAGCAGCAAATGAATGTAGGTTTTTTATTAACGCAAGCAGAACCGTTAAATTACAACCAGCAATATTAAAAAAAATAATCATGAACAAATTATTTGATATCGTCAAATTGCTGTAATCAAGTTGTCACGTACAGCTAAGCGACCTGTCACGTAAGCAACGTAAATTGACACCGTGACGAATTTAAGTAGGAGGAAAATTTGTGTTAATGATTTTTGAAGACATTTCATATTGCAACTGGCGCTCACCTGTTACTTTACACGACTGAACTGTATTTCAGGATAAACATTTATTGGAACAAATAATGACAATGAAATTTTTTTTATTTACTTATGGCATATAATATCAATAGAATACAAATATTTTTTACTTGTTGAACTGGACCTAAATGTGTATGTGTAAAAATAAGCTACAGTAGAACCAATAGACTTTCATTTATTTCTAATCTGACCTATAGTGTCTAACAAATAAATACTACATTTAACTCAGATTTGTTATGAAATTTGATTCAAATGATAAGTTTTGTAACAGGGGTATTGACAAAGTTTTTATTTATTCCAGCGAGCAAATTTTGAATTCACTCGGAAATATCTTGAGGTAAGTTGGTAGCCACAAATAATTTTAATTTATTATATATGTATAATTTTTAAACAACAGCTTATAATGTTTGAATTCTTTTTATATTGTGATTTTAATTTGATGATGATTTAATTTTTGGTCTTGATGATTTTTATAGTATAGTATATATAGTAAGCTATCAACAGTAGATTTTTCACACATTTTATAATTCTCTATAAACTTAATCCTGCGATATATCTTATCCTCTCTTCTTTTATAATATTTATTTTAAATCTCGGCTTCCAAACGTATTAGTATAATATTAGCCTTCAAGTCATTAGTAACGGGGTTTGACTTTGGTAATGCCAATGATAATATCGTTAGCATCACCAAAGTTTAGAATATATGATTACATATGATACATTTTTTCGATACTTGGATATTGTTTGTAAACAGATCTAGAAATAGATAAAAGGAAACTGATTATTTTAATAATATTTACTATTGATCTGAACTTTACTTTCTTTTGTCGTCTCTACTACTGTAACTCAAGGTGCCTTCATCCGTATGGACAAAAGTCGTTACGTTCAGAACTACTCGTAAAGCCAGGCAACATACGAGTGTAGTGTCGTCTGCATACCTGCTGTATATTTTGAGGATACTTTATGATAGTGAGTATAAGTAACAATATGGAACTAAAATAAATAAGCTATTTTATATATTCATAAATATATAATATTTATATAATATGTATACATACTATGTAGCGTATTAATGATTTAAAGGGATTCATTAAAATATTGGGCAATAAACTGTTTTTAAAAATGTATCTTAATTTTTTATTCATTTGATTGATTCCTATAAAAAGTAATAAAATTTATCTCACCAATATTATTTATGTAATTTGTAATATTATACAAACGAAGTATCGGAAGATAATTAATTAATCACATTATCGACTCAATGGATTTAGACAAAATTTGGCTAACAAACACATAGAATGTTAATATGAATTTGTATTAGTATTGGTATTAGGAAATAATATATTTTAAGAAAGTAAAATATAAGTTTAAAATTTTACAAGAATTGTATTGGAAAAAAATCTAATATAATGATAATCAATCAACGACGCTTGTTTCAGAATGCAAGATATATAAGTATCATAGATATCAACTTATATTATATGTTACATATTATGTGCAGTTATATTAGTAACGAATAATTTATGTCAATTTTTAATCAAATTTTAATAATTTTCTGATATGATTAATACACATGAAGTATTGACAGAATCAATTCATCATTAATAATAGGATTTAATAATTTCATTGAATACGATGAAAATGGACCTATTCAGTGGTCAATCATTTGTGGTATTTACAGCACTAGTGCTTTTAGAATGTGGTTGTACAATTTGTTAATTTATACTCGCTTCTAAGGCTTCATTTAAACAATTATCAGTTTCATCTCCCATTATACAAAATATAATAATATAGTAACAAGACAAAATTGAACATTAAATATTACTGCATAGATTAGTATCTACGGGTTCAGTAAGTAAAACAATATGGTCACACACATGAAAACACAAAAAAATATAAAAAAAAACAAAGAAAATAATTACAATAAACGGTCTAAAATAAAGCAACATCTCAACTTGTTCTATTATTATATTTCCAAATGTTGAATTAAATTTTAGGCAGGTTATGGCAAATAATGTAATCAATAAAAATCTTCATATCTTTAACAAAATGTCGCTCACATGTTTCAGCCGCACTCGTTCACGAACCTCAGACTCGACCCGCTGAGAGTGCTTCAGAGTACCCACGATATTGTGTTGGATATTACTTTATTCTATAGTAATATATGAAGTATGTGTAATTTTCACATTAATGTATAGTTATAATAGAGGCAATTGTTGTAGTGGTGTATTGGTTAATTTGATAAAATAATTGGTTGATTGAATATTAATTTGCGTATTGTTTAATATGACACAAATACATCAAAGATTAAATTCAACAACACGTCTCTAACTAACATACCTTAACCTATCATATTATATGATATGTTTCGTATTACGGATTAAATAAAGAAAACCAAAACGAGAGTAAACTAGATCGTATTTTTTCAATAAAATAGCAACAGTAAAATAGTATCAGAGTTCCGTACACGATATGAAGTCTCTCCTTTTACCAAACCCAACAAAACACCATTATTTTCAGTAGTTAAGTTTGGTTTATTTGTCTCTATGTTGAAATATCAAGCATACAAAGTATTTTTTTAATGAAATCACTATGGTTAAAGGTAAATGCAGCTGTAAATATTTAGAAATTTTACGAAACATTAAAATATTATGTTTGGGCTACAATCATATGTAATTTGGAAACAACTAGAAGAACTTTAACAAAATTTGGTTCAGCAAATTGGTTTGAGCTATAATTACAATAAAACCAAAATATCATACAGATTTAATGTGATGATAGATGTTTTATAAGGTGAAGTCGTTAACAACAGCTAGTACATACTTTTCATTACACGATTTTTCCCATCGTTTAAGTTATGGTGTGATGTGTGTGCTGTTTTATATCTTCTTAAATAAATGTTTTATGTAAACATATTTTAAATATCAGAAATATATTTACTTCAAAAATTATCAAAGCACTTTAAGATCACTTAACTTTTTTGAGATCTCTTCAGCCTAAATCAGAAACGGAGGATTATATTACCAAAAATTTAAATAACTTAACGCTCTTACACACCCAAGTAACTAACATTTGAAAAAATAGGAACCCAAGTAGTCACCATATAATTTTTATAAGCGCTTACAAATTATCCCTAATATTTTTTTCCTCTGTAATATATTTCCAGACTCGGATAGCAAGCGGCCTGAGAAATACATTTTACTGAACATGTCAGAACCATTCGAAACACTTTACTAATAATGTGTAGTAATTAATGTGTAGCATTAAAGAATAACTACGTTTTATCTAGGACATTATATATTTTAAAGTACTGTTAATTAGAGTGTTAATTCTGTTAAATTTTGTAATATCTTAGAAGAAATAAAATCCGTTACTTTTCTGTTGTGTGTTCCTATTAAAAATTAAAACAGTAATAGAGATGTGAATCCGTTTGCTGTAAAATAATAATATCCATGCCTTGTATATCTTACGAGATATGTCTGAGGTAGCTTCGTCTATATAAATCAGTCGTTGATAATCGCCTCGATGTGAAGAAGTACATCGTCCCTATAACGGTAATGTAATAACAGAATATCCGTCACTGTACTTTATGTTAGTATGTCATTTGCATGATTCTGACTGATGATAAAGTATCAATGATGCTTATCGCTGCAATGGACTTTGTTGCTGATATATTTGCGATATATATTTTATTGATTTTCTATGAAACCAATTTTCGAATGCCTGGCTTTTAAATAATAGTTAATGGGTTCGATCATAAATTAAAAAAAAACTGCACTTCGACTAAAAAAACGGGCTCTGTGAACGTAAACATCGCAATGAATGTTTATCTTATCTTATTTATCTTTTATATATCTTATCTTATCTTCTTTATCTTTTTGTATAACTCAAAAAAAATGTCATTTAAAAGCAATAAACCGAATTTACATAGGAATATTAAGCACATTAAAAATTTGTCCGGCAGCAGGTGAGTTTCGAAACTACATTTCATTTGTAATTCACAATTTGCATTCCTCATGTCCTCCATTACGGAATGCCGGAACAGTTTTCTGTAAAGAGGTCCTTTTACTTTCACCTCAGGCTTAGCTTTAGATTCTTATTATTGTAGCTAAATCTACTCGTATGTGTTTAACTTACTCGTGAATCGTTATACTATTTTTAAACTACAAATTTGAAAGCTTTTTGCTTAATAGCATATGCATTACATTTAAGTAAATAATTTTATTCATTACATTTAAATACATCTATTTTTTGGGTTTAACAAGTTTACAAGTTTTAGCAATATACGGATACAAAATTCACCTAAACTTGAAACAGATCACAAAGAATTGCTGCGCGTGGGAATCAATTCGATTCGATCGGAATCTACGACCTTTGAATCAGCGGAAGAGGTCACTTACCATTAGAATAATAAGCCCTCAAATTACAACATCGATATTTACGACTCTCATCACTATTCATGTCTCGTTAAAACCCTTGCCCTCCCACCACTTCCCTCACGGTCCCGTTTATTTAAATATACTTATGCGATTTGGTCGTAACTTGATTTGATTTGAAATGTAGTTTCTGCATAACTTCTGTATTGTGTAAATTATTTAGTCTTTTTTTATTCAGTTTAGTTTGGGTTATCGTAATAAATTGGTCAATATTATGTTATTTAGTATAATCGGTAACCGCACTTATTGCTATCTTAGTAAAAATAGTACTGGGTCTTATAATGAATTGTTGATCATGAAGCAAAAATACTTCACTTATATTTCATATGTTGATTTATTTTTGTAGGCATAACATAATTTTTCAGATGTAAATAAATAAAGAGATAATTTAATCGAGATACAGGCCACTTTTATAACACTTATTTCAAAAATCTTAACGAAAATGAAAAGATTGCATTACTGCCATGCACTCGTTTCTAAAACAATACAATAAAAACATGCAGCATAACATTTATACAAAATCACTAAATTATTGGAACATAAAACAATGGAACAGCAACGAAGTTATATTCGTAAACGAGTAACAGTTAAGAGGTTTATTTCTTGTTGGGAGTCTTGTTCCAATTTCTCTCGAAATTAGTCTTTTAGACGAAAATAAAATTAGACGAGTAATAATTTACAGCGAAACAAAGTATAAAATATTTCCGAATTATTTTTGAGATTTATTTATTACTTTTATAGTCTGGTTAATAAATAGACCATAATAATAATCTTCTTTATTGTATAAAAAGGCTGAAAAACATAATATATACAGACAGAAGGCTTTCAAAATAAATTATGACCAATATATTAATTAAAGTAACAAATAAATAAAACTTGATAATTTTAGATCACTGATATGCTAAAAACCAAATAATCTGAAAATAATAACCATCGTCTGAATAAGAAAAGTAGGAATGAAACGATAACTTAATAACATTGGGGTCGAAAATCTCTTTTCCAGGTTTATATCCATATACCACCAATAAGTATTTGTATTTGATGACAATATTGTATTAAATCATCACTTCGTGTTCATGTATTCAATAAATCTCTATTCATATCTCGTTAACACTTCTACCCTCCCCTCCGCCGCTCTCTTCCCCCTTTCCCCTTCTACATCAAAGTTTATTAAATATACATGTACAATGTGATCGTAGTTTGAACCCATTACGGTTCATAATTGAATTGCATTATTTACAACATAACTATTGAACTATTGAATTAAAGTGACTAGGAAAGAATTAGATATAATTTTGTAAGCAATAACAAATGTTTTATACTTCTTCACATAGATTTGTAATAGTTAATGAAATATTCATAATTTATTTCTTTCTTCCTCAATAAAGTCTTTTACGAGCTATATTATTCACAGAATGACAAACTCAGCAATTACTGTAGTGAAATGGTAGAGTCAATTACATATTTTCAATTCTGCAGTAGTCATAACGTGGTTATAGTAACAGATTTCTTCCTATTCATTTATGTTTTGAGAGACAATAAGACGAAGCTTCTTATCATTCCATAGATTCCGGGTAACGGGTACACGTTCTAGAAATAAACTGACGATAGTTCTAGAAAGACCGAGATCTTTAAGTAAGTTGTAGAGAGATTTTGCTGTTATACCTCGCTCCTACTACTTCAGCGTACAATCTGTACAAGTATAACGCGCCTTATTTATTTTGAGTCCAGAAATAATTCCCACCTAGATGAAATCACAAACAAGGATTTTGTATTGCTTTTTATATATATCCATTATAAGAATCCAATCAAAATCAAAAACTTTCATCGATGTGAAGCTACATACGTGACTAGTTACGCACTAGTCAAAATTAACGTTATCAAACGTATTGCTAAATTCAAGCAATATCAATGCTGTTAATTGTTTACTATCCACTCCCACACGAATGTAATCGCTAACTTTAGTTAATGCAGATGTTGTACTATAATCAGCATGAAATCGGATTTGAAAGCAGTCTTGTTAATGTACTACAGTGACTATCTTATCACATATATCGGCGTGAAGAACTGTTTTAAAAATTATTGTACTATTTATAAGGTTCTAAGCAATTTGTTTTTTTATGTATAAATAATAATATAATTATTATACAACATTGTATTGTTTTGTAAATATATCCAATACAAAAGTTTATTATAATTTAGATAGGGTTAGCGATAAAGAAGTATGTTATTAAGTTATAATAATTCCCTGCAGCGCTGTGAATACAACTGCTATAAAATTTTAATATGTATTTTGTAGTCCACATCGATTTGTAATCATTTAAATTAATCCCATAACGTGACCCGAAAAATATCGTTTTTATAATGTATTCGATAAACATAAACGTATATTTAAAGGTAGAAGTTGCAAAAAAAAATTCTCCCAAACATCACTTTTTGACATTTCTTATTGGTTAGTTGGTCATTCATAAATCTTTACAAACCTTTTATTATGATAATTGTTATAGAATGTCTAGTTGTAAAGACACAAATATAAATATACTCTGAAATAATGCAGCAAGCTTTTAAAAATATTAAATTTTCACAAAAAAAGCTAATCTAATATCTATTTTATAGGGTCGTGATGTAACTGGAATTAAGCCATTTTCTATTGAACATTTATATACACTTAAATGTATTTATTTCTTTAAATACAATGTTACTAACATTACATCCCAATAACAGTTACTTCCAGAATGTTCCTGCAACATCAACATCACAATTTGTAAGAGCAACTAAACTTTAAATAACATTATTAAAATATAAATAAAACCTGTTACTATACTGTTTGGCACGCACATTCATTGCAGTACCAAGGGTTTCACGTTTGAGGCGGACACGTCACGTCGAGATTATCGTTTATCCCTATGACACGTTATATGGTGGGTGCTTATTATAACACCAAAATATAAATATAATGTTTTTATAAAACCTCATGTGTATGATATTATGAAACACCGTAATTTTATGATATTAAATATAGTCTTTAGTTTTCAATCGTTTATATTATAGCTTCATTTAGCGGAAAAAATATATTATGAGCTTGCATTTCAAATAGTCATATAATAACAGTTACATCAATATACAATCTGGTATAAATGTCATCTCAATAACTCTCATAATTCATCTCTCGTTTCCTCCACCTTTTCCTCAGCTCTACTACCCCTGAAGATCATCCAACTCCACGGTCAGAGTAAAAATATACAAATTGGTATTAACATATTTTGCTTAAACGAATTTTAATTAATAATTTATTTTAAAATATCATTTATTTCATTATAATCATAGTTTATTTATTATTTAACATTGTTATTAGATAAGTGAAGGTGTTGTATAAGTATAACTTAATCCGAATATAATTTGTTCAGCTTTTATTTTAATTTAAGATTATATCAGTAAAAATTTATATTCATCTTGTTTGTTTGTATAGTCATAATGATAATATTAGTACTATCATGCAGACCTTTAAACGTATGATTCCAATGTTTATCCTATAATATGTATCTAGTTATCCGCTAGAGAGGCTCGGCGAGGCGCTAATAGACCCGACGGGCCTCATGTTTTTAGTCGCAGTAAACAAGTATTTGGCATTCGTGATGCAACATGCATTGTAAATGAAAATAAATCACAACAGAATATGTGAAGTAAATTAAAACTCATATTTCATTACATATTTTACTATGTTACATGGAAATTCTAATTAAATATACATTTAGCTTTACTTTCTACTCGATTTCACTAAAAACAACATGAGAAAAAAAAGAATTTAATGGCATATTTTATGTATCAAAATGTATGTGAATAATCATTGTTCAGTTTTTTCCAGTTGTTAAGTGTGTCTGTTTTGGCATGTTTTATTTCTATGTACCAATTCGTTTGGTCGGATGCATCTTTATTCTATATTAAAAGGAATCTGCGTTTTTTTCGACTTTATATGTTAGGAATTCAGTGTTTACATCCGAAGTTAATTAATCTCTACTGGAATATGGGTTACATTTAAATTATTTTTATTGCGACGAGATAAATTCTATTTCGTAGTTACTGTAGTTTACTTATTTTAAAATAATATAATAACCATGTGTTAAAAAATATATATATTGAAAGCACATAACAGCTTCTCACGTAGTAGATACGAGCACGCGTAGGGACATGTCTCCTGCTAAAGTATGTCTGACACATCTTATAAAATATAAATATGAATCATATAATAGTAAATAATACATGTATGTATTAAAATTAGCAAGAAAGTAAACAAAATATAAATAATGTTTGATATTATACGATACAAGATTTCAAATGATAACAATATATATTACTCAGATTATTAGTCTAAATACCTGTTGGTTCTTGATGTTTATTTACAATGACCTTATAAAATATTATTGTGATAGAACTATCAATAAAAATAAAAGATAGGGATTGTTTAATATTTTATGAGAATATATATTATAATTAATAAATATAATTCAAAGCCACTGTGTCATATTTCCATGCATACTAAATACTCCCCTGCATCCTGTACAGCGAGGAGTCGTCTACTCGCGCTGTGCTTATCAAATATAACGTGAACTACGAACTGTTATTAGTTTGTTAGTCTCGAGGGAATATCGGAGTAATAGTAGTTATATGATATTATATCTTATATATAATTTAAGATATTGTATATACATAAATGTTATATTTGCAAAATAGCGATTTAAATTGCTTTTTAATTAGTATTAGGTAAAAAAGTAATATACATATGATGTAAATGTATGTATAATATACAAGTAGACCTAAGAAAAAAAAAACAAGCTATAAAAATAAGAAAGAAGATAAGAAGCAATATATTTCAATGCATCGCTCACTTGTCACACTCACGTTTTAGATGAAGCCGGTTAGTGACACCATGTTGTATAACTACTGGGGATATTATTTTATACGAATATAGGTATGTGTGTACGTGTGTTATATGTAAATATATAGTTTAAAAATTATATAAATAACTTTGTTACGTTTCGGTAGCCGTATATAGTTGTCTAGCTTCTACGAATAATATTTTGAAACCCATGACACGAAGTAAGCAAATTGCTAAAAATCTTTGAATTATTATAATTTGTTGTATAAATAATAAGCAATGTTTATTTTAAAATACTATGTGTATTTTTATTGTTAGTACATGACGAAACTCCATTACCGTTTAGGTTAAAATAAAAACTAGAATAGTTTTAATTTTATTAATAATTGTGTGTTTTATTATTAAATGCGTAGTTGATAAATTAGTTAGCTATTTTAAGAGGCATAATAATAATAATATATTGTTTCGACTTTACGTATTAATCATAAAAACTTACATAAAACATTCAAATATATTGTAGACGGTATTATAAAAATGTTTAATTATACTAACTAAGTATTTCACGTGAAAATAAAATGTACTGTAATAAATGTATTCTTAAATTGTTTGATAATTTTAAAAATATGGATTTTGTTTTGACTCCAACACAACTTTACAATAAAGTCGGTAGTTTATATAAATATCGGCCATTCGTTTGGAAGCTACAGTCTGAAGTGTTTGAAATGGAAAATAAAAGTGGATAGTCCGTGAAAGTGTCCTTATTTATTTCTTAATAATTGTTGAAGATAATATTCTATAAAGAAAAGTATCAAAAACGGGTAAAAAGTGAAGTGAATTATTTGGATTGGATGTCTTGGACGCTAGTTCAATAATATAAAACTAAAAATCCTTTTTTAATAAATTGAAATTTATAACTGATGAAAGTAATAGTCTATTTTAAAGTAGCATTAATAAGGATTAAATAAATAAATAGTTCTTCATACAATGACTCCTAAAACCCCTGAATGATAGTCACCCTACAGAAGTCAGTAAACACTGTAATTTATACGATCACGTACGACATCACAAGCGCCCTTTAAAAAATCATTCTCTAATAGAGTTTTTCAAGCACTATATCCTTGCCTTAGGATGAAGTATCATAATATTATTGTTATGTTTTTAAGCCTTTACACGGAGCTAAGATTTTGCTGATAAAAACAAGATCTCTCACAAAATCTACATTTCTTTTAACAAGTTATTAAAAAATTACATAATGAAAATAACATTACAATGGATGTTTAATTGGGATAAACGATCTTACTTGGCATCATTTATTAATCTTTCTATAATAGTAACAAATTAACTATATATCTACAAACAATTATAACTACATAACACATTTGGAGACAATAAGAAAAGAAAGAGAGAAATACCCTTAATTTCTAGCCCTTTTTTGATAAAAATGTTATAAATAAACAAGTAACGTACATTGTAAGTATACACAAGGAGTTAGATACACGTGCAAAATAATACAAATATGGTAATTCGTTAATATATGTTTTATATTTTTAAGAATGATGTAAAATACGACATTTTCTGTTTCATTCTAAATTCCAAATTATAACAAACTATGTTACGTATATAAATCGTCTTTTCAATAAATAATAATAACTTTATAAGACATTTAGAATATTTGATATATTATAATATGTTATTGGCTATCATCTGTGATACATTCTTAGTTGGCTTGTGAGAGATGAAAATAGGTTGAGAAAAGTTAAGGAATTAAATGCTCGGCTCTTTTTTACGTAATATACTTTTGATTCCCGGAGAAGTTTTATATATTTAAAATAAGCCCTAAATACGAAATAATTATATTTATTTATTATATTACTGTTATTAATAATTAATAATATGTAAATAAAGGCGTTTACTCACACCTCCTAGGCCGGCAACGCTCTTGTGAATCCTCGGATGTTGCAAGATTTCATGGGCTGCGGTGATCACAAATCATCTGTGACCCGTCAGCTCGTTTGCCCTCTCCTCTAATATAAAACAAAAAAAATACTATGGTAATAGCTACTAATATTGAAAATTTGTGAAACAGTATGTTGAAAAATAACACACTAGAAAATTGTGATAAAAAACAAGTGAGTTCTCAAAAGATATAATTTTTAAAATTAATTGAGATATAGTTTCTTTAAGTTTTTTATTTCAGTATGTTAGTATCAAATCTATTAGTTCGAAGAAAGGAAATGACGTGAACCAGAAACTAATAAATCTGAACCTAAGAAATTGGTAAAAAGACGGAATGTAACACTATTGTCATAAATCTTGGAGACAAATTGCCTCTTTTTCTATTTAATGAAACATTTATCCTTTTGGACGCATGACATTAAAAATTTATTTTAAACTGTATTAAAGAAAGAATTTGTTCTTTGAACTAAATACTAAATAGTAAGTACACTATAAACAAATCTAGCCCTTAACACGATGTAACATACTCGTACTTTAACCCTCGCAAGAATAGACATTGTGTTTTATACAAGACCTGTTTTTATAAAAAAAATATTCTTTTTGTATTCGTTTTACAAGGGTCTAGAAATATGCATGTCCAGTTAAATAGACGGTTGTAACTACCGGAGTTGGAACTTCGTGACATTTGCTTTCGATCGGATCTTAATGGTTTTCTATAAAAAATATTATTTTATATATTACTATTACTATTCAGAAACAATAATATAATTCCTTAAGTAATATTAATAATTTAATTTATATTTTCCTATAATATATTATATTGTATAAAAAAAACCAAAATTTTTTTTTTCTTTTCTTACTAGATAATCCTTAACCATAGACGAAGTTAAAACATTGTTGTTGTTTGTAGTTCAACATTATATAAGAATGAAAATATGAAATTATTAATCACTGAAAATTGGTAAATTGAAAGTAACATAATTTAAATCACGAAATAGTAATACTAATCGTTACCTGATAGAAAAAGACAGAAAGAAATTGTCGAGTGTTGAGAAGATGAATGGTCTCACCATATTGACAACGATCCATTTTGTTTGAGAAAGGACACCCTTTACCTTTGAGAAGGAGTTTTGCTAATATTCTGTCGGCGACTCTTTTAAGACCTGTAGCAACAACTTTTCCATGCTGATGTTAGTTTTAACAATTAGAAAAATTGCTTTCAATATCGACTTTTCAATAACCAATTTCATTATAATTCGCCCGGTACTGTTAGTATTTATATACAACAAGTCGGTATTCCGAATAACAAGAAAGTGTTTCGACGATAGCAAATGTTATTTAAAAATTAACTATATTGTCAATAACGTTTCATTGAGCGTACGGTTAAAAATCAATATGTGTCCATACATCGGCCATCTTCAGTTCATTTATTGTCCTTTGGACAGTTACTGCTGAAGGATGCAGACCTAAGCTATTGCTCCAGAAATTGATCCCACTTGCTCTTTTCCTGACGCCGCTGTGATTTGTGTCCAAGGACTTCGGATAGCATCACTGCCAGCAACAGAACCGATATAAACTTGAACATGAATGCCGAGCAAGTAAGCGTCACTTAATTAACTGAATGTTTTTTGCTGTAAGTAGTATATTATATTTATAACCATTGACTTGCTCTGACTGTGACCAATTTTAAAATAAATCGGATTCATGTAACACTTGAAATTTTATATTCGTGAAGCGTAGTAATCGCTTCTGTATCGATTTGTGTTTCGATTTTTTTTTCTGGTTTATTATTTTACAATAAATGTTACGGTTAAAAAGAGAACCTATTAAACGTGGCCTTAACAATATTTTATACATAGAAAAAATTTTTTAACTACAATTGCTTATATTTTTCTTTGAGAGCAGAGAAGTTTTTATAAAAATCTGTCACAATTTTGATCCGATAACAGAAAAAAAACACTTTTTCAGTTCTGTTATGTCCTGAAAAATTTTCTTTTAATGTCAAAAATATTAATTTTTCAGCTTTCCTTATTACTTTTTTTACTATGAGTATAGCCTCTTACATTAATAAAGTGTAGGTATTGTTATTAAATATAACTTGAACGTGAAGCAAAAACTTTGTGCACTTTTTGAGAAAGTTAGGCGGTTTAAGGAGTTTGATATTTAGCACAGTTACAGTTGATCTGGAGGAGGGCAGTAAGCTTTAATTGTACATTATAACATATTACACAGATATAACAGTTATATATGAAATTAATACACATGCTACCGTGAACATAACTGCCACTGTCAGTCAGAATTTAGTAGTTATAAAGATTTGATTGACGGCTGATGTAGTAGAATAAAATAAAACAAAAATGCAATGATAATAGAGGTGCATTGTCAAAATAACGGTCGAATTTAGGCTACTGGGAGGATATTAGTTTGTTTTTTTTAACTATTATTCTGTCCTCGTCTTTGATGAAAGGCGCTTCCAGTAACACAACGTAAGTGGTTTTAATGAACTTTTATTGAAAAGAATATATTTATTAATATTAATCCTGACCAATTTAGCCTTCTCAATCGTCATCTTTGACAACGCAAATACCACGGACTTTTACTTTGCCTGTTGGACATTTATCACCGGAAAAGGCTGCGGATTCAAGTCCTTGGTCCTGTGCTTGATCAAGCTCGGTCTCTTCCTGACGCCGCTGAGGTTCATGTCCAAGAACTCCGTATAGTATCAATGCCACCAACAGTACTGAAGTAAACTTGAACATAACTGCAGAGCGAATAAACTTCCCTTTAAAAGCTAATTTTTAAATGTCGCAAGATTCTGATGTATTGTATTTATAAACATTCGTACGAGATGATCAATTTTAAAATAATTCAGATTAATTTAACACTTTAATTGAAATCATAGAGCGAAGTAATCGTTTGTATATCGATTTATTTTTTGAATAACCGTTTTAATTGGAACAAATTTTCATTTATTTATGTACTTTATTGCACATCATACATATCATAAAAACAAGTAAAACATTAACACAAAGAAAAATAAAAAAATATAATTAAAAAAATAGAATATTAAAAAACTTTCTTGGAATCACGAGAAAATACCGCATTCGTAGTAGAAAGTAATGTTTTTTACTGAGGTTTTTGATATATATAGTCCAGCATAAGAAGAAGATGATGTCAAGATTTTTACATTAGAACAATATGGCATTTTAACATTATTGTACATAATAGAAGATACGTTTTGCCAATCAACCATTGAAATCATTTAGGGTTATGATGATTGACACCAATAATGATTGCCTGAGATTTAACAGGATTTACTTTCAGGCCGTACATTAAAACTACATTCTATCTACTCTTTTCTTTTTTTTCTAAAAGATAGCAACACTTTTGTTTCTAATTGCACCAGGTCATCAAAACTCAGTTCTATTTTCACTTTGTTTGCTAATTTTAGAGTTCAGTTTCAATTACGTAGTGTGTTGTGTTTTTTTTAATAAAATAAATTAACATAAATTTTTACGTGTTGTTTCTGGTTCCAAAAAACGGTGAATATTTTTCTAATTTATTTATTAGGAGAATTATATTATTTTGGATACTTTGTTAAATTTTCTTTTTATAATGTAGTATATTCGAATTCTGGAACCTATCTTCCATCTTTACATGGTTTGCTATAAAAAATCTTAATTCACTTTGCGTCGTTTCGAGTCGTGCTTTTTTAGTTATTGGTGTATATTGAAATAACTCTAAAAATCTTCAAATGTTATAATTAGAATTTTTTTTAGAATATCTTCACAAATATGGTAAAGAAAAAGTATGTGTTTGTTAGGCGCGACAATATTTGTCAACAGGGTGCAAATATGGTAAATGGCTTTAGATGCTTACGAAAAGGAGGTAGATGTAACATAACAAATAAATAAGAATAATTGTTGTGGAATTAGAACGTTTAATTTCTTTCTAATTTTCTTTTAATAATAACAAATCTCTCTCTCTCAGATTGTCACATCCTGAGTCGTTTTTTAAAAGGGGTTTACTTAGGTAAAAAAATAAATGTATTATTTTTTTTACAATTTATCTATAAAATTACTTTTAGAACATCATTAGTAATTCTAATTCGAAGCAGTAATTCTAATCGTTACCTGATAGAAAAAATAGAGAAACTGTTAAGTGTTGAAAAGATGAATGGTCTCAACATATTGAGATCTATCCGCTGTGTCTAAAGGACACCTGTTATTTATAAGAAGGGATTCAGCGATTGAGGTTTTTCATAATATGTCAGTCATTACCCGTTTATTTCAGAATTATTTTAATGTTGACACTTTATTATGTTACATTTAATTACAGTAATCTTAATTAAATTAAGATACTTTATGTTTTAAGATATTTCAATACTACATTATATTGTTCCAGTTTGCTTTGTAAATATTAATATTAATTTCCTTTTTTTAATTTTTCTTTTGTGTCTTCCTATTTAATTATTTTGACTTTATATTATGTCTTTCTTAACCTTCTGACTCCATTATGTGTCAAGAGTGCTAGATGCCGAAATACATATCGTTTATTTTGATGGTTACTCAGCAATTTATTCATTGAAGTATCAATACTTACATAAAGATTTTTAAGATTTTGATTCTCGTTTTATTTTATGAAAATACTCTTGGTTCTTATTAGAATATCATTTTCTTTGTTCGTTTAAAAAGCAAGAAGGTGTTTCGACGAGGGTGAATGTTGTTTAAAATTAACTATATTGTCAATAACGTTTTATTGAGTGTACGGTTAAAAATCAAAATGTGTCCATGCAACGGCCATCATGAGTTCGTTCTGTGCCCGGTGGACAACCACCGGTGAAGGATGCAGACCTAAGTTCTTGCTCCAGAGCTTGATCCCACTCGCTCTTGTCCTGACGCCGCTGTGGTTCATGTCCAAGGACTCCCAACAGCATCACTGTCACCAACAGAACCGATATAAACTTGAACATGAATTCCGAGCAAACCGTTATATATAAGTAACCGTTACTTGATTAACTGAATGTAAGTACTATTTTGTATTTATAACCAACCATTCACATGCTCTGACCCTGACCAATTTTAAAATAAAACAGATTCATGTAACACTTGAAATTTGAAATTTGTGAAGCTCCATAATCGTTTCTATATCGATTTGTGTTTGGAAAAACCATCAATAACTCGATTACTTGTCAAATAATTCTATTAGTGTCCATGTGTAAATCCAGATGTATGTATATATTATTTTCTTATTTAATTTCTAGTATATAATTAACGTTGTATAATTGTACTAAAATTTTTATCCAATACAGTATAGCGTGTGGTTAGCAATAAATTATGTCGAAGCAGTGAATACGGTAACGCAATATTAATATTTTAAATATCCTAAAAAGCAAGCTATAGCATGCAAAATATCTAAACGAAGAAAAAAATTAAATCTTGCAGTTATCGGTTATTACTGCTCGCAGGTCATTTAATCCTATATTTAAATTATAAAAAAGTGAAAATTATAAAGAAAGACAATATTTGTTGAAATGGTACAATTTTTTTTCCTGGTTTATGTACAATACACTTTACGGTTGAAAAAAAACCACTAAATGAGGTTTTACAATATTATTTTATACGTAGAAATTTAAATAAAACTACAATTGTTTATATTTTTCTTTGAAAATAATATTTTTTTTTATAAAAATCCGTTACTATTTTGATCAGATAAAGAAATAGACAAACAGAAAAAAATCTATCTTTTTCAGTTCTGTTATGTCTGTTTTTTTTTATTCTCAAAAATATTAATTTTACAGCTTTCCTTATTCCTTTTTATTACAAATATAAGTTAAAAAAAACACCTAAAAGCCTCTTACATTAACAAAGTGTAGGAATTATTAGTAACAATAACATGAACGTGAAGCAAAAACTTTGAACCCCTTTTTTTGGGAAAATTACGCGGATTAAAGAGTATGAGTATGATATTTGACACTGTTACGGTTGATCTGGAGGGTAGTAAGCTATAATTTTATTTAATAACGTATTACACAGATATAACAGTAATATATGGAAATGATACACACGCTACCATGAACATAACTGCCAATGTCAGCCAGTGTTTAGTAGTTTTACAGACTTGATTGACGGCTGATGTACTGCATTGTCAAAATAAAGGTCGAATTTACGCCCTCCGTGTGGTCTTATTTTGTTTTTTCTCTTTCTTCTTATTTTATTGATTACTATTATTCTGTGCTCGTCTTTGAGGATGAAAGGTGCTTCCAGTAACACAACGTAAGTAGTTTTAATGAACTTTTATTGAAAAGAATATATTTAATAATATAAATCCTGACCAATTTAGCCTTCTCAATCGTCATCTTTGACAACGCAAATGCCACGGACTTTTACTAGGCCTGTTGGACATGGATCACCGGAAAAGGCTGCACGGTTGAAGTTCTTGCGGTCCATGTATATGATCAAGCTCGCTCTCTTCCTGACGCCGCTGAGGTTGATGTCCAAGAACTCCGTATAGTATCAATGCCACCAACAGTACTGAAGTAAACTTGAACATGACTGCAGAGCGAATAAACTTCTCTTTAAAAAATAATTTTTAATTGTCGCAAGATTCTGATGTATTGTTTTTATAAACATTCGCACGAGCTGACCTCGATCAATTTTAAAATAATTAAGATTAATTTAACTTTTTAATTGAAATCATTGAGCGAAGTAATCGTTTGTATATCGATATATTTTTAAATAACCGTTAATATAGGAACAAATTCTTTTTTATTTATGTACTTTATTGCACACCATACATATCATAAAAACAACTAAAACCTTAACACAAAGACAAACAAAAAAATATAAATATAAAAAATAATAAACATAAATATAAAAATAGAATATTAAAAAAAATTATTGGAATCACGAGAAAATACCGCATTCGTAGTAGAAAACTCAAGGGAAGTAATATTTTTTTACCGAGTTTTTTGATATATATAGTCCAACATAAGAAGAAGAAGATGTCAAGATTTTTACATTAGGGTAGGGTGCCCTCATTTTGCGCAGGAGGTAAGATTGCGCAGAACCAATAATTCAAAAGCGAAATGACATTTGCGGCTAACTTCAGTCGTTTAGGGCCATTGCCATGTGCGAGTGCTCTGCCGGAAAAAAGTTCAAAAATCTGTCAAAACGGTGTGAACAAGGTAAGTTTTAAGTTAAATATTGATTTCGATGTTATTTTTTCTCAATTTGAAACTATAATTACGTAAAAGCCTAAAGTACTATCAAAGATGTGATCATTGTATTCGTTCGCGTGATTACATTTAAACAGCCGGTGAGTGATATAATTTTTTATTTTTTTTATTGGTGGCTTTAGGAGTCCCATTATTCCATATTGAGCTATTCCCTAAGACTGCGCAGAGTCACGGTCCGTAAAACTGCGCGAGCAGACTTACCATAATTATACCATTATACCATAATTTTTAATTTAATACAACAATCTCAAAAAAATCAGTTTCAGAATGCCAAATCAAAGGAAAAAGTCTTCAGAACGATCGCTGTATCCTCAATCTATTTTACAGGAAGCTAGAAGATGAATAGAAAATGGTGAAAGAACAGAACAGAAACTCCAACCCGACCAGTTGTTGTGACTCCTGAGTCAAGAGAAAAGAGAAGCGTCGACGGTTCTCCAGCTGAAACAAGTAGTGATGTCTTCCAAGTTCCCGCAGCTGTACCATCTTGCAGCAATAAATCAACGGTAATGAATGTAAAACTACAAGATATTTCCACAATTCCTAAAACAGATGTTAGAAAGAAGCCAACAAGAGAAAACATAAGAAATCTGAAATACTTAGTGGTTCCCCGTACAAACAATAGCTTTTAGAAGAAAATAAAACAAAGATTCCTAGTAACAAAATGAAAAAAGTTTGCAAAAAGCTTACGAAACAACCTAAAAAAAGAAGTGGTCATGCGGTGGCTGTAATGAGGAGTATAAAGAGCCGATTACAGAAGATTGGATCCGTTGTTCTGTTTGTTCTGAATGGTGGCATGAGAAATGTACAGCCTACATTGGCATTGGACAGTTTAAGTGCGATTTACGTGCGCAAAATAACTTTTCTTTTTTAATTCTTACTTTTATGTTTATGTTCTCTATGCGTAATTTTAACGATCCTAGTGCGCAATATCCAGGGACCCGTAGTGGTAAGATTGCGCATTTACATCTTTGTATTTTTTCTCTAGTTACTTCCAAAGTTGTTACCAAACATTTGATTTATACTAAAATTATCAAACTACATTAATGTAAGCCTAAGTAGAAATAAAGATGATTATACTACATTATTGTTTAATTATTCTACAGCATATCAAACCTTAAGTGCGCAGACTTGGGACACCCTACCCTACAACAATATGGCATTTTAACATTATTGTAAATAATAGGAGATACGTTTTGCCAATCAACCATTGAAATCATTCAGGAACTACTAAATATCAGGAACTATATATATAACTGGAACCTATCTTCCATTTTTACATGGTTTGCTATAAAAAAAATCTTAATTCACTTTGCGTCGTTTGACGTCGTGTTTTTTTAAGTTATTTTTAAGTTATTTAAATATATTAAAATAACTCTAAAATCTTCAAATGTTATTATTAGAATTTTTTTCTAGAATAATTTCACAAATATGGTAAAGAAAAAGTATGTGTTTGATAGGCGCGACAATATTTGTAACGTAACACTGAAACAGGGTGTAAATATTGTAAATGACTTTAGATGCTTACGTAAAGTAGGAAGATGTAAAATAACAAATAAATAAGAATAATTGTCGTGGAATTAGAACGTATAATTTCTGTCTAATTTTCTTTTAATTATTACAAATCTTAAATTTCTGACGCTATTCTACAATTTTATGACCTTATTACCTTATATCTTTACAGAAAATCTATTAAGTGTGATCCAATAATATACCCTTCACCATAATAAAGTTACTTATATGAAGTATTAAATAAAGTTATGTAGTTGTAACTTTTCAAGTGAGAAATTTATTTAAATCAATCAAACGAAATCATTTTTTTTAAATTTTAGTACCTTATTACGTAAGAGGAAGGCGAATGAAATTGCAGGTCACAGATGATACGTGATCACAGCCGCCCATGAACTCTTGCAACAATCGAGGATTCACAAGAGCGCTGCGAGCGAGGATACACAATCGAAGGCTTTCGTTATATCATACCCTCTCCCTTGCGTTCAACAACAAATGCCCAACGGTGCGTAAGATATACAGAAGATCACTAGCTAATCGGCCATTGTGAAAACCATATGAATTTAACACAAATTAAAACTCTCCGATTGTCACATCCTGAGTCGTTTTTTAAAAGGCTTTTACTTAGGTAAATATATGTTAAAAAGTACCAAGCTCGAGCGCTATTTTTTCATTTATTATTGCTTCTCTGACCTTGAGACTTATATATTCTTACTCTACTCATCAAGACCTTTCAAATGGTGCATAGCATTGCCTCATACTAAAATTTAAGAATAAAATGTTCGGATGTGAGTCTATTATGTGTCAAGAGTGCTAGATGCCGAAGTGTATATAGTTTATTTTGATAGTTACTCAGCTATTTATTCATTGACGGATTGAATAACGATTTTTTAAGATTTTGATTCTCGTTTTAGGAACGTTTTTAATGGATTTTATTCTAAAAATACTCTTGGTTCTTATTAGAATATCGTTTTCATTGTTCAATTAAAAAATATTTTGTAGAAAATTGACTTTAAAAAATTTCAAAAAACAATTTCATTCCAATTCACCCGGTACTTTTAATAATTATACACGACAGATCAGCATTGCAAATGACATGAAGATTTATCGACATTGGTGAATGATATTAGAAAGAAACTAAATTATCAATAACGTTTTAATGAGTGGGAAAAAAATCAAAATTTGTCCATGCATCGGCCATCTTGAGTTCGTTTTTTGCCCGGTGGACAACCAGCGCTGAAGGCTGCAGCATTAAGCTCTTGTTCCTGTGCTTGATCCTGCTCGCTTGGTTCCTGACGTCGCTCGGGTTCATGTCCAAGGACTCCGGACAGCATCACTGCCACCAATAGTACCGACATAAATTTGAACATTGTTGCTAAGCAAGTAACTGTCACTTGATTAACTGTATGTTTATTGCAGTAAGAGAATACTATATTGTATTTATAACCATTCACATGCTCCTCTGACCCTGACCAATTTAAAAACGAATCAGATTCATTTAACACTTGATTTGAAATTTGTGAAGCGTAATAATCGTTTCTATATCGATTTGTGTTTCGAAAAACCGTTAATAACTCGATTACTTGCCCACTGATTCTACTAGTGCCCATATGTAAATTGAGATGTATTTATAATTTTTGTATGTTATTTCCGGAACAATTTTTTTTTTATAGTCAAAATTATATTTTACAGTTTTTTCTTATTTAAAATTTTATTTATTTACCCTTTATTGCATTTTACAAAAGGCGAACTTACTGCCTGTTGGTATTCTCTACTAGCTTACTTTTGTGGACGGTGGGAAATGGCGGTAGGCATCATAAAAGCGAAAATAAAAATAAAACTGGTGCTAAGCCAAATGAAATATAACATATTCCAATAATAATTATAATAAATAAACTATATATGTATCTATAACTATATTATTATACCAATACATATTCTATCTAATTAAATACACTTACATGTAATATATATAACATCTAAATGAAATGTGTATTAGGAAGATTATAGGATGTACTTGCGAATAAGGTTTTTAATAGACCTTTTAGTAGGTGCCCTCCTATTTTTTTCGTATAAGATTTAGTTTGTTCCAGAATATAGAAGTTTGAATTCTAAAACACTTCTGAAAAATAACACATTTATGCCGTAGAATAGCCATGTTAAGATACGAAGATGATTGAAGCATTTTGTTGTGTGTTGCATGAAGATATTGGAATTCCTTCTTTTGATATGGAGGCGAATTTGGAACTTTAGTGGGAATAACTTGGGTTTGGACCTCCATAACTCAGTCTTGGTGTTGCAATACCTGAAGTGAACAAGTACTGGTCTGATATGCTCACCACTTTGGACACCCAGTCTATAATAACGCTTGATGCAATCTTTAGGGAGATGCGATTGGCCTAATTTCACATGGATTTGAAATTTAGGACCTCCTGTTGAATATCTGTATTTTTTTCTTCAGTGATGCCTGTAATTAGTAGAACTTTTTGCTGCTGTCTCATATCTAAAGCGTCCACCATTTTAGCACATTCATGAGATTGCTGATGCAACAAATTGAGCATGTTATGTACAATCTCTCTGAAAGCTTTAAATTCATCTTTCATCATTTACATATAGAAGTACACTGGATTTTAGAGTTTTAGAGGAACAGACTTTTGGAGAACGGGCCTTATAAGAAAAGTCGTGGTAGGAAAATGCTTTAGCGGTACACTGACCATTTTTTGATAAAAAATCCGGAGAAGATACAATTATCAGATTAAGAGCAGAAGGAATACTGCTCGGGATAAAATTGGCCGATGCTAGGTGCAAGATACTTAAATTACAGGAGTCAGTAACAGTTTACATTTTCTGATTGCAAAGGTTATTTTTTTTTAATATTTAAATATTAAACATTAAAAACTTTAATCTAATTAAGTGTCCAGCAATCCGCTGGTTGTGATTCCAAACGTGTCGGGAGCAGGTCTTGTGCGAGTCGGATGATTAATAAGCACTACACTCAGTACCAGGCAAGGATCAGAGATTCCTAGCTGCGCCTTGTGAGTAACCTGGTAAACCTCGAGAATAAAAAAGAGGTAATGTGGCTATCCACGCCCGATAGACGAGTTTTCGTCTTAAAATAGACATATTTTTTAAAACGCTGCTAATGCTAAAGAATGAAGCAATCGAACCAACTAACAGCATATTTTAAAGAATTTTTTTATAGATTTAAGGACAATCAAGAACAGATCAAAATCAACCAAAGTTACTAAAATCAAGAAGCTAAGGTAAGATTCTTAATTTTGAGGATTGATCCCTTTTTTCATGATTTGGGAAATACGTTAGATGTGAGTGAAAAAATGCATTATTGCATGCAATAGATTATTGCAACTATACTGTCATGGGCTACATTAACTGAGGTATTGAAAAAGATTTAATGAAAAAAAAAGTCCAAATAGAGATACCCCATCAAAAAAAATATGGACTGTGAACTATGGCTATAAAGAAGTAGTTTTATATTTCCTTTAATTTTCACCATAATTACTCAATATCTGTGTTTTTTAAACTTTGATATCAATTTATTTTGTATGAGTAACATAAGAAAAAAAAGGAAAATGAAGACACATCTTTTCAAGATAACTTATTAATAATAATTATTCAAAAAGAGTGCAAGGATTAATTTCGTTAGATCATTTTTATATGAAAAACGTTTAAAATAAAAAATACGATGTTAAAACAACTCTTAAGTAAAATTATAACATTTTAGGAAATTTTGGTTAAAATTCTTACAAATATAGGCCAGGTTTTAACGAATAAGTATTACTGCGAGGCGTGACATTATTTGTAATTGAGATAGGCTGTAAATATTATAAATGTCTTTGTTCAGATCTTCTCATGCAAGTATATGATAAAGAGGAGATAAATATTTATTTCATATTACAGAATGTCTGGCGGATGTGAAACATCGAAACTGTTTGTTATAGAAAATATGCATGAGAGAATGGTTTAATAAAGAAAAAAAAAATTTCGCTAATAAAATTATTTTTCATTACAAACATAATATACCGTATTAGTAACTTCAAATCAAAAATTTATTTGAAGTTTATTAAACATGTGTCAACATGGATATTTGAATCTCATTTTCGGTCGACAACAGATCCAAGCAAACCGTTTCAATATTGATATTTGTACTCCAATAAACAGACAACATTGTAATTAATTATTTCTCAGTTCCATTTTAATTTTGCTAATCCTATGATTGGAATGAGGCCCAAAATCAATTATAAATATTAAACACAAAGTATAAAATTTAATTACTCGACTTTTTAGACTTGTTTTATTTGTTATAATCGCGGCTATTAATATTAGATATAATTTATTGAAATAATACAGTTCTAAGGTTAAGTTAAATACTTTTTGTTAAAAGATTGCATTGTATTAAGACCATGATACCGACCCATAAGAAACAATTTTAATTTCATTGTCAGTTTACTTATTACATATCATGCAAAAAGTACTGAAAAGTTATCAATTCTAACATGAAAATGAACTTTAGATATAATTTTACACATTAATTTAATATTTAATTGTATTTTCAATAAACAGAAATAAGACTGATTTTTGTTCTTTAAAATAAAACCGTGACATTTCTTACTAAAGTTTTGTAAATTTGGTTTAGTTATAATTTATTTCCGAGGCCTAACCTAATTTTATTGTTTTATTTTTAAGAGTTTTATTGAAAATATTTTTTTCTTCTATTTATCCTGTGTCTGTCACTGTTTTAATATAAGTATTGGCACATAAATAATATGTTATTAAATATGTATTGAGAAGCGACTGTAAGAATACTAATTTAAATAAAAACATCTTTCAGGAAATTTCTAGATTTTATTTATAAATAGTCCGCACAGCTCTTTTTAGTAAAATAAATATATATTTAATTTCGGTAACGTTTCCACATAATAAATTACTTAAGACAAAATACTATGAAAATAAGTAAAATAAACGATTCTGCGCCGTAATAACGGCCGTTAATTGTCTTATTTTTTATTGCAATGACCGCTGGACTGACTTTTAGAGAGTTGAAAGATGGGGGTTCCAATGGAGATTTTTATCTAAAGTTATACTTAAGAATTTTTTGAGTTAGTAGGTACTAACACTTTATTGTTAAGAAGCAAGCTTGAATTTGGACTTTTTGCATTAGGAAGTGTGAACTTCATGCGTTTAGTTTTCTTAGGGTTTAAAACCAAATTATTTATTTCAAACCAATGAAGACCAAATCACACATTATGTTCAACTTTAAAAATAAGCAAGGTATCATCAGCAAAAATTACAACGTCACAAAGACCGTTCAAGAAAAAGGCCGAGTCAGTAATATAAAGTAAAAAACGAAAAGGGGCAAAGAGCAGATCCTTATGGAACAACAACCATTAGATGAGAACTAGCTGATTTAGAATTATTTACATCAACCGTCTAGACTCTTTGATTCAATTAAGAGCCAGTCTAGAGTCAAGCACAGAACTGTCAATGTGAGTCAATCAAATAGTCGCAAACAGTTAATAGTCGGTGGATATAATAAAATAAAAACCAATTGATAATTTTGGTATATTGGTAAAATTACGATCACAGTTTGACCACTGGACCACAAATTTTTGGAAAAAATCTATTATTTATTAGGTACTTGCATACCTCATTGATTTATTGACTCATTATCATGGTCGTAGTGACTGAGCAGGGCTACCAGTAATATAGTTTACAATTTGTTTTAATAAACTTTTTTATGAATCAAAAACAATTTATTTACTATTATTAAGTAATGAAAAATATTCTTTGTCAATGCAAATGCCATTCATATTTATTTTTTCTGTCGGACATTTATCACCGGCGAAGTTTCCTGGTTTGAGCCCTTGTTCCAGTGCTTGGTCCAGCTCGCTCGCTTCCTGACGGCGCTGGAGTTTATGTCCAATAACGCCGGACAGTATCAATGTCACCAACAGTACCGAAGTAAACTTGAACATGATTGCAGAGCGAGTAATCGTCTCTTAATAAACTGATTATTAATTGTTCTTAGCTACTGATATATATTGTATTATAACCACTCACACGAACTGACGTTGAACAACTTAAAAATAATTCAGATGCATTTATCACTTAAATTGAAACCACGAAGCGAAATAATCGTTTCTATATCGATAAAATTTTGAGAAACCGTCAATATTGAAATTAATCTGTTACAATACAAAATTGATTATTTTACTTCATGATATATAAAATCTCTCTACAGCTTACCGAGGGATCTCGGCCTTTCTAGAACCATCATCGGTTCATTTCTAGAACGTATTTCAAAGGCGGCTTTAGTAGGTTCTTATGATATTTGGTTAGGTAGGGAGAGTAGCGTGAACAGTCATGGTGAGCTTGTATGCACATAGGAACGGGGCCCCTTAAATCTACACCTGAGTCGCAAGTCCCAGGCATTGTTTGCGCTCCTCTTCTTGCAACGCGATGGGCCCGGCACCCGCACGGTGTATCCATGGGATGCTAAGAAGCTTCGTCTCTATATATATATTTAATGTTTTTTTTTTACATTAAATTGTATTATTTCATTAATTTAGTTTTTATACATATTTATGAAATACAGTTTGGCGTGTCGTTGGTCATAAATGGAAGTAGGATACTCATTATACCGTGTACTTGTCGCCTGCGTTTAACCGTTTGCTTACATGTTTCCACACTTTACACCTACATATAAAAGATTAAGGATGTATAAAAGTGTACAATGTATCAAAATAAGTACAAAAAATGTCCTTATTTAGTTAATTTTTGACAATAATTTTAGAAATATCGTAACAAACAAGTATAAGGCCAATTGCTTGCTATATGCAGATGATGCAGTGCTCATTGCATCATCAGAATGCGATTTGCAGGCATTGGTCACCCCTCTGAAAGATGGGTGTGAAAATAATGGTCTAAACCTGAATGCAGATAAGACGAAGGTTCTGATATTTAAAAGAAATAAATAAAGAACAGAATGTAAGATTAACGGGAATGGTAAGATTATAAAACAAGTGAATGGAGCGATATACGAGTATTTGGGAAGTATGTTTAGAAGAGATGAAAGATACGAAATGGTTGTGGAAAGGCGTATTGCTGCCGGTAACAGAGTCAACGGTGCTTTGGCTGTATTGTTGAGACGGCGAAACGTCAGCATAGCTACACGATTGACTGTACACAACGCGGTTTTGCTACCGACGCTGTTATACGGCAGCCAAACGTGGGTAACACAGAAGAAGAATGTAAGAAAGATGAATGCTGTGGAGATGAGATCTCTTCGCAGAATATGCGGAGTCAGTTTAGCTGACCGAATCCGCAATGAAGTGATCCACAGAATGGCAGGTACTAGCGAAGATGTCACGGTGAGAATGAAGAAGAACGTGCTCAGGTGGTTTGGGCACGTTGAACGAATGAGTGATGAAAGAATAGTAAAAAACATTTATAAAGAAAAGTGAGCGGTAAGAGAGACAGGGAGAGGCCCCGAGTGACCTTCGAAAACACAGTAACTACGATACTGGAGGAAGGTCATGTAAAAAACATGAGGATCCCCCGGAGGGCATGTATGAGGAGGTTAATGTCTGTGGTCGAGGCGGAAGAGGTATGCAGGGACCGTAGCGTTTGACGCTCCGTTGTCTCTGGCTACCCCGCAAGGGATAAGGCGTGAAGCTAAGTAAGTAAGTAACAAGTGTAAGTGCGAAGAGCGACAATATTTGTAACGCTAACTCTGTAACACGGTATAAATATTGTAAATAGCTTCAGACCCTCACGAAAAGGAGATAAACGTAAAATAGCAAATGAAAAAGAATAATCGTTGTGAAAATTGGATGCTTAACATCTTTTTGGTTTTCTTCTAAGTATAGTTAGATGATCTTATTTTCATACAAAGAATCTATTAAGTGTCGTCCAATGATATAGAATTAAACATAGAAAAGTTGTTTATACGAAATACTAAGTTACGTACGTAGTTTTAAATTAGCTGGAATTGTTCCAATCAATTAATAGGAAAATATATTTTTTAAGTATTAATAAAGTTAACAACCAGAAGATCTAGATCTAGAGATCTAGTTATGTGGTATCTGTCTGTGGTATGACTACTCAGGTGATAATCGACCGCATAAATATGAAATAAATGTAGGTATTTAAAATTAAAATGTCATTATAATTATATTTTTTAATATCTTCAATAGTTTTATGACGTATTTTATTTATCGGTCTATCAATGAATTTTAACACATACGCCATCGACTTCTGCTTTGTCTATCGGACAAATAACACCGCGTAATTTATTACCCTTGACCCCTTGCTTGGCTTGTTTCAGTTCACGCGCTGCCTGACGCCGCTGTAGTTCATGTCCAAGGACTCCGGACAGCATCACTGCCACCAACAGTACCGCTGTAAACTTGAACATAGCAAAGCAAATAAAATCACTTAATAACTGAATGTGTATTTCTTTGAGATAGTGTTTTTTATTTTAAACCCACTCACACCAACGGGTTTTGACCAATTTCAAAATAATTCAAATTCATTTAATACTTTAATTGAAATATATGAAGCGAAATAATCATTTCTATATGGGTTTGAAACCATAAATATCGCAATTAATTGAATTACTGTTGCATAAATATTTTTTTATTTTATAATATAATAAATATATTTTTGGTATCTATATAATTTAAAACATTAGATGAATATAATTCAATTACTCGTATTTAATTGAAACAGTAGCAAGCAAAATTCGCTACTATACTCGTATGTTTTCTTCTTCCTGCCTTAAATCTGCAGAACAGATTGAATATGGTTTTTTGTCAAACATTCATCGTCACAAAATATTCAGCTTCAATCTTAACAAACCTCATGTCTTCATTTATTTAAAACTTTTTACTCTTAGTTTATTTTTTAAAATCTTATATATTTATATTTTACTGATATTTGATTTAAGTAACAACATTTAAATTAACAAATTTTTTGATATACTGTACGTATCAACATTGTTACTTTTAATATTAGGAGAACTATAAGAAACAAATAACCGCGCTAAACAATTTTGTTTGTGAAGATTAAAAATATACTGCTACAAATCTCAGAATTTTCATAAATCTGGAAAAATAGGACCGAGACTATTTTAAATTGTTAAATACCAGTGTTTGTACGAGTATTAATGGATAGTTTCATTAAACCTGTAGAAAATTTAAAAATGTTGAACATATTTTACTTTAATAAATCTTAATTTATTACTTTAATTTCATTCTGATTAAACCGTAACCGAGTTAAAATAATTAATGAAGTACGAAAATAAGTATAAAATGTGAGACGAACACAATATTTCTTTGACATTTAGGTAATTTATATTATATTTTTCTAAGAGGGAAAGGTGAGCGTGCAGGTCATTTGGAGGTGAGTTATCACCTTTACCGACAATTTCTTGCCGGACCAGAGGATTTAAAAAAGTCTTTTTCTTTGCAGAGAAGCCAAAAAAGTTTGTTTGTTTTTCTAATTACATGTAGAGGCCTAGAAACACGGGTGGTTATGACATATATTCATTGAGATTTTATCATATGCATAATAAATTAATTGATGTGGTAACAAAATAGATATTTTTATAATTACTACCATTTTCCCGCAGCTTCGCATGCGCTAAGTTCGACATTGTAAGACTTACGTTTACCCGAACTTTATCGGTGTATTAACCTCTTATTCTCCCTTTTCAAACCAAACCACACAATTTCATTTTCCTCCGCTGGTTGTATTTTTTTTTATTTCTTCAAAGTACATAATGTGAAAAATAAAGTTTCATTAATATATCAGTATATAATATATTTTTTAATAAACTGTAAGTGATTTCCATGTCAAATATCGATAATTTTTATTAAGAATTATTAACGATAAACAATAATACGGTACATTAACTTTGTGTATCTCCAAAGACTTAGACAGCACATGCCTATGCTTGTAACTTTCTTTGAAACACTGTATACATATCAACGATAATTATTAAGTATATAAAGATATTATCCAAGCACATAGAATCCTTATGAAGCAGCTATATTACTTTAAAGTTAAATATAAACTCGTTTATTAGTTTTTGCTGAAAGGTTAACAAACATGAGGAAATACCTCACAAACTTTCGCATTTACAATATTAAACTATATGCAATATATTATATAAATATTTGACATAAGTGGTAATGGTTTCTGGACTTTGAAATTATGCAGAAGTGCTGTACTCATATTGCAGCAGACATGGCATGGTCGATAGTTGGACAAACTTTATAAGTGACATTTAATGTATAGTGAGTTTAAGTACAACATTTGAACATTTTGTAAATTATATAACAATATTTTCGACAATTTCCACATTTATATAAAACTATTTTACAGATGTAGGATTTATTAAATTCATCCCGATTCCCGACGTTTGAAATACTTTGCAGCAAACATATTTACGGCGAAGGCGATGTCCTCAAACACATCTCGACTTTTTGATACATCTTGAAATGTTTTTATATTGCAATTGTTAAAGGTCACCTAGTATAATATAAATATTGTGAAATATTATCTAACCATTTGTTAAATTACTAAATTTTTTATTATCTTAAAAATGATAGCAATACTGATGATATGAATGATAATTATTATTTTCACAAATAATAATTATTATAATTCAAATATTAAGATCCTTTTATGTTTCATTTCATATATCCTTTTCATCACTGCCCCAGAATTTCTTCATATCTTATGTAATGTAACTTATAGTTTGGGAGCCATATAAGAATCTTTTAGAATTATTTTAACTCGTTCTTTAATTAATTTTCGGTCTAAATGTTTATATCTTATATATATATTATTAAATGTAGCCCCATGATTTACAATGTACAAAAATCGTTTTCGCTGCCTTATTTTTATATGCAAAACTTTTAACATAAAAAATACTATGGAGAAAAACAACTCTTAACTAAAGTAATAATATTTTATGACATTTCGGTTAAAATTCTTACAAATATAGGCGAGATCATAAAGAATAAGTATTACTGCAAGACGACATAGTTTTTGTAACGGTCACATTAAGACACGCTGTTAATACAATAAAGGTCTTTGTTCAGAATTACACGAGTAAGAAAGTATATGATAAAGGGGAGATAAATATTTATTTCATATTACGGGATATTTAGAGGATATGAAACATCGAAACTGTTTATTACAGAAACTATGCATGAAAATATGGTTTATTAAAAGAAAAAGAAAGATTTAAATTGAAAAAATTGATTTGAAATTTATTAAATATGCGTCACCATGAATATTTGAATCTCATTTTCAGTCGGCAGCAGATGTAAGCAGACGGTTTGAATATTGATGTTTGTACTCCAATAAACAGACACCATTGTATTTAATTGTTTCTCAGTCCATTTTTAATTATTCGAATTCGATTATTGGAATTAGGCCTTCAACAATTTTTATAATTAATCACGGAATATAGAATTTAATTAATTGCCTTTTTTAGACTTAGTTTATTTGTTTCAGTCGTTATAATATTAATAAAATACTAACGAGGTTACCTTAAGACATACATAAATATGATACCGACAAATAAACGACAATTTTGATTTGCTTGTCTGATTGCTTATGTAGATACAATTCTAAAGGTTGTGACCTGTGACTACTGAAGAGTTAGTGAGCAAAAAGCTAGGCTGTAACAATAAAACATGGACATACATTTTGCATCATATTTCTCATAAATATTTACTATCTAATTGAATTTTCAATAAAGAGTATTAATCAGAATAGAGTATTGTTTTTCAAAATAAACATGTTGCATTTCTTAACTTACTATTTTTATTCTTATATAACCTCTTTTATTCTTAACCTAATATATAGAAAAAATAGTTTAAAAGAAACCAGAAATTATTATATTTAGCATTTGTTTAATATTTACTCAAAATTTTAATAGTGTTTGAAAGGTTAAAAATACTTTGCCGATATTTTAAATAGATATATAAGTTATTTTTTTAATGGTGAAATCTACAAATTCCTGAACTCAAAAAGTAAAAACTGTAAACATACATTACTTAAAACCAGATAGTGTTTTAACAAAGATTAACTTTTACCGTCAAAGCTATTGTAACCGAATGAGCTAAACAATGTTAGTAACCCAACCTTACATTCTGTCATATTTTTTATAGAATGTTGTCTCACAAAGGTGGTTGCTTGGATGTTTTGCAGCACTCGAATAAGGCTGTTACTATACATTAAGGTTTTATATATGTTTATACCAAAAACAATCTCATTTAACATTATCAAAATATAAATAAATAAAAGAAAAGGTATTCATAATTGCATTTAATAAATAACACTGTTCAAATAATCAAAATCCCACTTAATAGGTTCTCTGTAAGATTTAAGTTTATTAGGTAATAAGGTTGTTACATTTTGGAATAACGTCAGAAATTGATGATTTGTAATAACGATACTTAGCAGAAAATAAAAAAAAAGTTAAGCGTCCAAATTCCACAGCGATTATTCTTATTTATTTATTATTTTACATCTATCATTTTCGTGACCGTCTGAAGTTATTTACAAAATTTACACTGTGTTACAGTGTTACCGTTACCAATAGTGTCGCTCGCTCCTAGTATTTATACTCTTTCTTGACTAGTACTTATACCTTATCTCGCCGCTATTTATAAAATTATTGTAAAATAAATCTTTAATATCTTTATTAGTTTTTTAGAGTTGTTTTAAAATTCTGTACAAGAGTACAAAGATTACACATCCTAAATTTTTTCCATGTAACTCTTAGTGATGTACGAACATGTAAACAACGTACAAACACAGTATTAAACAGACTAGTTTTCTTATTTGCACACTTTTTTCCAGTTGGAGATATATTTAGGTATTAGGTATAATAGAACGTCATCTAAGATATGTACTCTTAAATCGATTTTGCTTTGCAACTAAACATATATAACGTGTGATCATTAAAGTGCTGCAAACATCCAAGCAACCCCTTTTATGAAATAACATTTTATAAGAAATAAGTCAGTAAAAATGTTAAGGAAGAATTAAGGTTCGCCTGCCAAAATTTTTTAGTTCCTTCGGTTACGCTAAATGTTAGTCTTTGTTAAAAAATTATCTAGGTTTAAGTAGTGTTTGCGTACAATTCTGCTTTTTGAGCACAAGTCAAATTTATTGATTGTATTTATTTAAAACAGTACCTAAATATTTTTAATTTCTATTACCATTTTGGATACTCTATTCAAAATCCTAATTGCAAATGCTACAATGTAATGTCCAATATTTCTTTCAAACTACTTTTTAACTAGCGAGCTGTTGTTGGATATACTCGTTAATTACCCTTTGACTATTAAATTATACGCTATTTTTTAAATAAGTTCTATTTTATCTATTTATTTTATTTTATTGTGGCAGAAGCTTTCTATCTCATTAAATTTTTTGATGTTAAAATGTGATTAATAAAATTATTTTGGATATTAAGCTCCAATTTTAATCTAATAACTTTTAGCTGAGCCTAAAATATCAGTTATTGAAAGGAAAATTTATTAAGGGTTTTCCTTTTTTTATTTTTATTATAATTTGAATAGAAATATAATATTTTTTATGATTAGAAATAGTAAGTTAAGAAATTCTATTTATTTACTGTGAAAAACAAAATCGTACTTCAATCGAAACACATAAAATAAGTAAAAGAAAGTGAAGTAATTAAATTCTGTAATCTGTGATCAGTAATTTAAATTGTTGTGGATCTTTTAACATTCGACGAATTCGCAGAATTAAAAAGGGACTGAGAAAGAATTAATTACAATTATGTCTTTTTATTGGAGTACAAATATAAATATTGAAACGTTGTGTCTACATCTGTTGCCGACCGAAAATGAGATTCAAATATCCATATTGACACATATTTAATAAACTTCAAATTAATGATTATTCTTATTGAACAAAACTTGTTTTTCTTTTGTTTTTCCTTCAGAAAAACCATCCTTTCATGTATACGTGTATTTTCTGTAACAAACAGTTTCGATATTTCACATCCTCCATACATCCCGTTATATGAAATAAATATTTATCATATTTATCTCCTCGATATCATATACTTGCACATGAAGATCTGAACACAGACATTTATAATATTTACAGCATGTCTCAATGACACCGTTACAAATAGTATCACGGCTCGCAGTAACACTTATTCTTTACGATCTCGTCTATATTAGTAATAATTTTAATCGAAATGTCATAGAATATTATTAGTTAAGAGTTGTTTTTCTACATAGTATTTTTATGACAAAAATTTGACATATAAAAATGAAGTAATAAAAATGAATGGTGTACATTGTAAATCAATATGAAAATAAGAAATCTAAACTGTCTTGTGAGAGGTTCGAACAATATTTAATATTATACTTAATTAATAATATGATGCAATTTGAAAGCATTAGAAAATGAAATAGTAGTCCTTAGAACATGAAATACTTTTCACTTTTCTGTCAAAATGTCAATAATGAAGTTATTTTGTATATTACGCGCTAACTTTAACACGGAATAACTTTTAACTTAACATAAAATATCACTTATTTTTAAAGAAATATATATTTAGGGTTCAATTTTTTTTTATATAGTTTTTTTGATTAAGCATAGAAGAAATTATCAAAGAACGAAAATAGTAAGTTAAGAAACACATTTATTGGAATCCGCTATTATTATTCTTAATATTGTTTATTGAAAATATAATTACATATTTATTTTTAATGTTTAATAAAATACGAAGTTAATATTCATTTTATATTATTATTGCGTGACATTTTAATTAAATTCTTCAGTATCTTTTACATGTGATTAAACAAACAGACAAACAAATTAAAATTATTGTTTATTTGGTAGTCTCATATTTTTAAAACATGGGAGTGTGTTATTTCTCATATTAAGGGGTGACTTAAGGATACAATATATAAAACTGTTTATTACAGAAAATATGCATGTAGGATGGTATATTAAAGAAAATAACAATGACATAATTAAATATCGAAAGAAAAGTTTTTCATTAAAGGAAAAAACGTTCTTAGTTAACATGTTTACGTCAATTTAAACAGCTGAATCGTCAGTAACACCTGTAAAGACCGCTGAGCCGGCGTCTAGCAACGTTCGCCCGCTCATATTCTAAAGGTTGGGAACAACACCCTTTGGGGCCACCTAGAAAGGTATTGTTCCTAAAATGTTGACTCACTAGGATATTGTATTAATATTAAGACTAAGACTACGTTAAATAGACTAACTGTATAATGTAAACTCAGTAATTGGTTCTTTAATATTTAAAATCAATTATATTATATGTAAAACCTTATTTTAAAAAGTCGTTCCCTATGCTTGAACTTGACTATGTACTGTCGAGAGATTTTTATTTTAACGTTTCATAAATAAGAATGCATGAATATTCGAATGTCATTATCGGTCAGCAGCAGATGCAGGCAAACCGTTTTATATTGACATTTATACTTAAATAAACAGACACAATTGTAATTAATTGATTCTCGGTTACTTTTTAATTTGTCGAATTCCATGATTCGAATGAGACGGACCACAATTTTAATTATAAACCAGAAAAAAACAACGATAATTTAGATTATTAACTAGAAACTACCCACCGTAATTTTTATTATTAACTAGAAACTTTCCACGATAATTTTAATTATTAACCAGAAACTACACACGACAATTTTTAAAAATTTACCAGAAAGCACCCACGTTAATTTTGACCAGAAACTACCTACGATAATTTTAATTATTAACGAGAAACTACCCACGATAATTTGTATTATTAATCAGATTGTACCCACGACAATTTCAATTATTAACCAGAAACTACCCACGATAATTTTCATCATTAATCAGATTGTACCAACGATAATTTTAATTATTAACCAGAAACTACCCACGATAATTCTCATTTTTAATCAGATTGTACCCACGATAATTTTAATTATTAACCAGAAACTAACGACGATAGTTTTAATTATTGACCAGAAACTATCGACGATGATTTTAATTATTGACCAGAAGCTACCCACGATAACTTTAATTATTAACCAGAAACTACTCACGATAATTTTAATTATTGACCCGAAACTACCCACGATAATTTCAATTATTAAGCAGAAACTACCCACGATAATTATTATTATTAAACAGATTGTACTCACGACAACTTTAATTAATAACCAGAAACTACCTACGATAAGTTTCATTATTAATCAGATTGTACCCACGATAATTTTAATTATTAACCAGAAACTACCGACGATAATTTTAATTATTGACCAGAAACTACCCACGATAATTTTAATTATTAAACAGAAACTACCGACGATAATTTTAATTATTGACCAGAAACTACCCACGATAATTTTAATTATTAAACAGAAACTACCCACGATAATTTTAATTATTAAACAGAAACTACCCACGATAATTTTTATTATTAATCAGATTGTACCTACGATAATTTTAATTATTAACCAGAAACTACCGACGATAATTTTAATTATTGACCACAAACTACCCACGATAATTTTAATTATTAAACAGAAACTACCCACGATAATTTTCATTATTAATCAGATTGTGCCCACGAAAATTTAAATTATTAAACAGAAACTATCGACGATAATTTTAATTATTGACCAGAAACTACCCACGATAATTTTAATTATTAACCAAAACAGTAGCGGGTAAAAAAAATATCTGTTTTGTTCTCCCTGCATCAAATCTGAGGAACAGATTGAATCTCTTTTTTCATTCATTGTCATAGAAATAATCAATTTCATTCTGAAAAGACCTTATGCCGCGACATTTATTTAAAACTTTTCACATTTAGTTTATTATATAAAATCTTATATACATACATTAAAATTTTACTGATATTTGAATTAAGTAACGACATTTACAACATTGTATAACTTTACTTTTAAAATTAAGAGAACTATAAGAAACAAAAAAAAACAGCAGTATACAATTTTGTTTGTAAAGATTAAAAACAATCTGCTACAAATGGCAGAATTCTTATAAATCTTCAAAACTAGAACTGAGGCCGTTACAAATTCTTAAATACCAATATTTGTATTAACGGATGGTTTTATTAAATCTGTAGAAAAATTAAGAATGCTGAACGTATATCACCTTATTGAATCTTAATTTATTATTATAATTGAATTCTGTATAACAGTAACTCAGTTAAAATATATGTGTTAAAATGAAGTATGAAAATAAGTATAAAATGTGAGACGAACACAATATTTCTTTGACATTTAGGTGATTTATATTTTTCTAAAAGGGCCAGTGAGGGTGCAGGTCATTTGGTAGTGAATTATCATCTTTACCCACAATGTCTTGCCGGACCAGGGGATTTAAAAAAGTCATTTGCTTTGCAGAAAAGTCAAGATTGCTTGTTTTTCTAATTACATGTATCGACCTAGAAACACGGATGATTATTACATATATTCATTGACATTTTATCATATACAAAATAAATTATAAATTAATCGATGTGGTAACAAAACAGATACTTTTTGTAATTACTACCATTTTCCCGCAGCTTCACATGCGCTAAGTTCGACATTGTAAGACTTACCTTTACCCAAATTTTATCGGTGTATTAACCCCCTATTCTCCCTTTCCAAACCGAACCACACAATTTTATTGTTCCCCACTGCCTTTATTATCGTTGTATTTTTTAAAATTCCTTCAAAGTACATAATGTCAAACAGAAAGTTTCATTAATGTATCAGTATATAATAATTTTTTTAATAAAATGTAAGTGATTTCCATATCAAAGATCGATTATTATTATTTAGAATTATTAACGATAAACAATAATACGGTACATTAATTTTGAGTAGCTCCAAAGACTTAGACATCACATATCATTGCTTGTAACTTTCTTGGAACCACTGGATATATATCAACGATAATTATTTAGTATATAAAGATATCCAAGTAAATAGAATCCTTATGAAGCAGCTATATTACATTAAAGTTAAATGTAAAGTCGTTTATTAGTTTTTGCTAAAAGATTAACAAACATATAATATGAGGAAATACCTCACAAACTTTCGCATTCACAATATTATACTATATGCAATATATTATATACATATTTGACATAAGTGGTAATAGTTTCTGGACTTTGAAATTATGCAGAAGTGCTGTACACATATTGCAGCAGACATGGCAAGGTCGATAGTTGAACAAACTTTATAAGTGTTACAAAGTCAAAGTTAAAAATAATACAAGTGACATTTAATGTTAAGTCAGTAATATAATTTACAATATGTTCAAATGTTGTACTTAACAACATTTGAATATATTGTAAATTATATTACATTATTTTCGACAATTTTCACATTTATATAAAACTATTTTACAAATGTAGGATTTATTAAATTGATCCCCAATCCCGACGTTTGAAATACTTTGCAGCAAACATATTTACGGCCATGACGATGTCCTCCGACACATCTCTACTTCTTGATAGATCTTGAAATATTTTTATATTGAAATTGTTAAAGGTCACAATATAATATATTATAAATACTGTGAAATATTATCTAACCATTTGTTAAATTACTCAATTTTAATATCTTAAAAACGATAGCAACACTAATACAAAACGGTCTTCACAAATGATAATTAATATAATTCAAATATTAAGATCATCAAGATTCCTTTTACGTTTCATTTAATTTATCCTTTTCATCACTTCCCCAGGGTCTCTTCTCCTTATCTTATGTAATGTAACTTACAGTTTGGGAGTCATATGAGAATCTTTTAGCATTATTTTAACTCGTTCTTTAATTAATTTTCGGTCTAAATTGTTTATATCTTATATAGTTTTATTAAATGTAACACCATGATTTACAATGTACACAAATCGTTTTCGCTTCCTCATTTTTATATGCAAAACTTTTAACATAAAAAATACTATGGAGAAACACAACTCTTAAATAAAGTAATAATATTTTATGACTTTCCGCTTAAAATTCTTACAAATATAGGCGTGATCATAAAGAATAAGTATTACTGCAAGACGACATAGTTTTTGTAACGGTCACATTAAGACACGCTGTTAATACAATAAAGGTCTTTGCTCAGAACTACACGAGTAAGAAAGTATATGATAAAGAGGAGATAAATATTTATTTCATATTACGGGATGTTTGGAGGATGTGAAACATCGAAACTGTTTGTTACAGAAAATATGCATGAAAAGATGGTTTATTAAAAGAAAAAGAAAAAGTTTAAAATTGAAAAATTTTATTTGAAGATTATTAAATATGCGTCACCATGAATATTTGAATCTCATTTTCGGTCGGCAGCAGATGCAGACAGACGGTTTGAATATTGATGTTGGTACTCCAATAAACAGACAACATTTTAATTAATTGTTCCTCAGTCCATTTTTAACTATTCGAATTCGATTATTGGAATGAGGCCTTCAACAATTTTTATTATTAATCACGAAGTAAAGAATTTAATTAATTGTCTTTTTTAGACTTATTTTACTTGTTTTATTCTGTATAATATTAACAAAATACTAACGAGGTTACCTTAAACAGTCAGAAATATGATACCGACAAGTAAAAGATTACGTTGATTTTCTTGTCTGCTTGCTCATGTAGATACTATTCAAAAGGTTGTGACCTGTGACCACTGAAGAGTAACCGAGCAAAAAGCTAGACTGTAACAATAAGACATGACAATAATTTTGTACCTTGTTATACATAAATATTTACTATGTAATGGTATTTTCAATAAAGATTTTTAATCATAATAGAGTATTGTTATTCAAAATAAACATGTTGCATTTCTTAACTTACTATTTTCATTCTTGCATAACCTCTTTTATTCTTAACCTCATATATAAAAAAACATAGTTTTGAGAGAAATCTGAAATTATTTTTGAAAAAATGTTACTTACCATTTTAGCATTCGTTTAATATTTACTCAAAATTTTAAGTGTTTGAAAGTTTTACAAATACTTTGCTTCCATTTTAAATAGATATATAAATAAATGTTTAAATCGGTGAAATGAACAAATTCGTCCCTGTACTCATAAGTTAAAACTGTAAACAAACACTACTTAATCCCAGATAGTAGTTTAACAAAGGCTAATTTTTACCGTCAAAGCTTTTGTAAACGAAAGAATTAAATAATTTTAGTAAACCAACCTTAAACTCTGCCCTATTTTTATAAAATGTTGTCTCATAAAGGGGGTTGCTTGAATGTTTGCAGCACTCATATAGATAGGACTATCTCTTTACATTTACATCACATATTATGTATGTTTAGTGACGACGCAAATCCTATAATGAAGTTTTTATTTTTTGTTTTCTATTGTCTGTTTATCTGCTTGTATTCGTTACACAAAATTCATTTTATGAAATTTGGTTTGTTTATAATTTATTGTCCTAATCAACATTACTATTGAGTGACCACTTTTCTATTTTTATACTTCTTTAAAAACGGTAGAAAAATATATTACAAAAAATTACATATTTTAGAAGAAATTCTTTTATAATACTTAAATAAAGTAACTGTTGGCAAAAACATTACTTACATACAAAAAAGTTAGTTAAAAAAGTTAAAAGTGCACAATGCATTAAACCAAGTATAAAGATTTATTAATGTTCAAGAAACTTTTGACAACAATTTCACAAATATCGTAAAGAACAAATTTGTGCGCGAGGCGCTACAATATTTGTAACGGTAACACCGAAACAGGGTGTAAATATTGTAAATGGATTCAGACGCTTACGAAACGGAGATAGATGTAAAATAACGAATAAATAAGAATAACTGTTGTGAAAATTGGACGTTTAAATTCTTTCTTGGTTTCTGCTAAGTATAGTTACGACTATTTCACATCTTCAATATCTGACTTTATTCGAACATTTAATAACCGTATTACCCAACGACCTCAAGAGAACCTATTAATTGTAATTTTGAATAAGGGGTGCTATTTTTCAATTTAATTGATATAAATAAAGCTCATATCGTCATGTCATGAATAACACACTATTTTTGTAACACGATTTCTAAAACCAATCACATAAACAATAACTTCTGACGTGAGACAATGACTAATGCAAGAGGTTTTTCTTTTTGACATCTTCAATAATACGACCCTAACCATAATACTTAGTTACTTAGTATACTGATTGAAGATTTTTAGTTTGACGTTTATTAAATACAAATATGTGTCTGTAAAGTGCCCACGATAATTTTAATTATTAACCAGAATATAATCCAATAAACAGTTGTCTGTTATCGTAATCAATTGTTTCTATCTCAGACACACTTCATAATCGGAATGAGACTTTAAGATTAGTTTAGATATAATATAAGATGTACCTATTCTACAAAAACCATAAAACTACTAACGAGGTCAAGATAAACACTTTTTGATAAGTAACTACCATGTTTTAAAAACTTGACACTGATATATAAACAAAAATTTTCATGTTTGCTTATTTACATACCATGCAAAAGATACTGAAAAATTTAGGACATTAGTAAAATCTGTGAGCAAAGCAACGCAATAACAATTTAAAATGAATATGAACTTTGTAACTACTACTATTACTACTCGTATAACTAATATAGTTCTGTATCAAAAATTTTAATAGAATTTATAATGTTATATATTAATTTATTCTTAAAAATACTTTGCTGCAATGGTATAGTGAAAAATTAAGATTATTTAATTATGTGAATAAATTTTAAACCAGTGAAACGAATACATTCGACCAGTGCTCAAAAAGTTAAAACTGTAAGCAAACACTACTGAAACCTAGATAGTGTTTTAACAAAGACTAACTTTTACTGTCAAAGGTGTCATAACCAAAGGAACTAAACAATGTTAGTAAGTGATCCTATCTTACTTAACATTTTAAACCCTGACCTATTTCTTATATAACTTTATATCATAATGGGGGTTGGTTGGATAATTTGCAGCATCTGAGAAAGGCTCTCACTATAAGGTTTTACTTATGTTTATATATATTTAAAATAAGCCAAAATTGAAAAAATAGAAGGAAAGGTATTCAAAATTTGCTTTAAATAAATAACACTCTTTAAATAATCAAAATCACACTTAATAGGTTCTCTGTAAGCTTTAAGTTTGTTACATTTTGGAATAACGTCAGAAATTGATGATTTGTAATAACGAGTATTGACTTGAATTGACTTAGCAGAAAATAAGTAAAAAGTTAAGCGTCCAATTACCACAGCGATCATTCTTATTTATTTATTATTTTACATCTATTATTTTCGTGACCGTCTGAAGTCATTTACAATATTTACACTCTGTTACCGTTACCAATATTGTCGCTTCTAACACTTATACTTTTACTTGACTATCTCGTTGTTAAGGAAGAATTAAGGTTCGCCTGCCAAAATTGTTTAGTTCCTTCGGTTACGCTAAAAGTTAGTCTTTATTAAAATAATATCTAGGTTTAAGTAGTGTTTGCTTACAATTCTACTTTTTGAGCAGAGGTCAAATTTATTCATTGTATTTATTTAAAATAGTACCTAAGTATTTTTAAATTCTATTAACATTTTGGATACTCTATTCAAAATCCTAATTGCACAAATACTAAAATGTAACGTCACATTTTTCTTTCAAACTCCTTTTTAACTATCGAGCTGTTGTTGGATATACTCGTGAATTACCCTTTGACTATTAAATTATACGCTATTTTTAAATTAGTTCTATTTTTTATATTTTTTTTATATTAATTGAGGCAAAAGCTTTCGTTCTTATTTAATTTTTTTATGCTAAAATGTGATTAATTAAATTATTTTGGATATTAAGCTCCAATTTTAATCTAATAACTTTTTGCTGAGCCTAAAATATCAGTTATTTAAAGAAAAATATATTAAGTGTTTTCCTTTTTTTATTTTTATTATAATTTTAATAGAAATATAATAATTTATGATTAGAAATAGTAAGTTAAGAAATTCTATTTATTTACTGTGAAAAACAAAATCGTACTTCAATCGAAACACATAAAATAAGTAAAAGAAAGTCAAGTAATTAAATTCTGTACTCTGTGATCAGTAATTTAAATTGTTGTGGATCTTTTAACATTCGACGAATTCGCAGAATTAAAAAGGACTGAGTAAGAATTAATTACAATTATGTCTGTTTATTGGAGTACAAATATAAATATTGAAACGTTGTGTCTACATCTGCTGCCGACCGAAAATGAGATTCAAATATCCATGTTGACACATTTAATTGACTTCAAATTAATGATTTACTATATTAATACAGTACATATATTTTTTTAATAATAGATATTCTTATTAAAAAAAAGTCGTTTCTCTTTTGTTTTTCCTTAAAACAAACCATCCTTTATGTATACGAGTATTTTCTATAACATACAGTTTCGATGTTTCACATCCTCCATGCATCCTGTAATAAAAAATAAATATTTATCTCCACTTTATCATTTCCTTGTTCGTGAAGGTCTGAACAAAGACATTTATAATATTTACAGCCTGTCTCAATGACACCGTTACAAATAGTGTCACGCCTCGCAGTAACACTTATTCTTTACGATCTCGTCTATATTAGTAATAATTTTAACCGAAATGTCATAGAATATTATTAGTTAAGAGTTGTTTTCCTGCATAGAAATTTTATGACAAAAATTTGACATATAAAAATGAAGTAACAAAAATGAATGGTGTACATTGTAAATCAATATGAAAATGAGAAATTTAAACTGTCTTGTGAGAGGTTCAAACAATATTTAATATTATACTTAATTAAAAATATGGTGCAATTTGAAAGCATTAAAAAATGAAATAGTAGTCTTTAGAACATGAAATACTTTTAACTTTTCTTTCAAAATGTCAATAATGAAGTTATTTTGTATATTACGCGCTAACTTTAACATGGAATAACTTTTAGCTTAACATAAATTATCACTTATTTTTAAAGAAATATATATTTAGGGTTCAATTTTATTTATATAATTTTTTTGATTAAGCATAAAAAAATATCAAAGAACGAAAATAGTAAGTTAAGAAACATATTTATTGGAATCCGCTATTATTATTTTTAAAATTGTTTATTGAAAATATAATTTTTATAACATTCTTTTATGTTTAATAAAATACGAAGTTCATATTTATTTTATATTATTATTGCGTAACTTTTACATGTAAATAAACAAACACACAAATAAATCAAAATTATTGTTTATTTGGCAGCATCATAATCTTAAAACATGAGAATCTGTTATTTCTCATATTAAAGGGTGAACTAAGGATATGAAACATAAAACTGTTTAAATCATAAAATATGCATGTAGGAATGGTTTATTAAAGTAACTAAAAATGACATAATTAAATATCGAAAGAAAAGTTTTTTATTCAAGGAAAAAAGGTTCTTAGTTAACATGTTTACGTCAATTTAAACAGCTGAATCGTCAGTTACACCTGTAAAGACCGCTGAGCCAGCGTCTAGTAAACTTCGCCCGCCCATATTCTAAGGATGGGAACAAAACCCCTCTGGGGCCACCCAGAAAGGTATTGTTCCTAAAATGTTGACTCACTGAGATATTGTATAATATTAAGACTAAAACTACTTTAAATAGACTAACTGTATAATGTAAACTCAGTAATTGGTTCTTTAATATTTAAAATCAATTATATTATATGTAAAACCTTTTTTTAAAAAGTCATTCCCTATGCTTGAATTTGACTATGTACTGTCAAGAGATTTTTAATTTAACGTTTCGTAAATAAGAATATGTGTTAACATGAATATTTGAATATCATTTTCGGTCGGCAGCAGATGCAGGCAAACCGTTTTTATATTGACTTTTATACTTAAATAAACAGACACAATTCTAATTAATTGATTCTCGGTTGCTTTTTCATTTGTCGAATTCCATGATTCGAATGAGACGGACCACAATTTTAATTATAAACCAGAAAGTACCAACGATAATTTAAATTATTAACAAGAAACTACTCACGATAATTTTAATTATTGACCAGAAACTACCCACGATAATTTTCATAATTAATCAGATTGTACCCACGATAATTTTAATTATTAACCAGAAACTATCGACAATAATTTTAATTATTGACCAGAAGCTACCCACGACAATTTTAATTATTAACCAGAAACTACCCACGATAATTGTTATTATTAATCAGATTGTACCCACGACAATTTTAATTATTAACCAGAAACTACCCACGATAATTTTCATTATTAATGAGATTGTACCCAAGATAATTTTACTTATTAAGCAGAAACTACCGACGATAATTTTAATTATTGACCAGAAACTACCCATGATAATTTTAATTATTAACCAGAAACAACCCACGTTAATTGTTATTATTAATCAAATTTTATCCACGACAATTTTAATTATTAACCAGAAACTAACCACGATAATTTTCATTATTCATCAGATTGTACCCACGATAATTTTAATTATTGACCAGAATCTACCCACGATAATTTTAATTATTAATCAGAAACTACCTACGATAATTTTCATAATTAATCAGATTGTACCCACGATAATTTTAATTATTAACGAGAAACTACCGACGATAATTTTAATTATTGACCAGTAACTATCGACCATAATTTTAATTATTGACCAGAAGCTACCCACGATAATTTTAATTATTAACCAGAAACTACCCACGATAATTGTTATTATTAATCAGATTCTACCCACGACAATTTTATTTATTAACCAGAAACTACCCACGATAATTGTCATTATTAATGAGATTGTACCCACGATAATTTTACTTATTAAGCAGAAACTACCCACGATAATTTTAATTATTAACCAGAAACTAACCACGATAATTGTTATTATTAATCAGATTGTACCCACGATAATTTTAATTATTAACCAGAAACTACCTACGATAATTTTCATTATTAATCAGATTGTACCAACGACTATTACAACGATAATAATTAAGTATATAAAGATATTATCCAAGTACACAGAATCCTCATGAAGCAGCTATATTACTTTAAAATTAAATATAAAGTTGTTTATTAATTTTTGCTGTAAGATTAACAAACATATAATATGAGGAAATACCTCACAAACTTTCGCATTCACAATATTATACTATATGCAATATATTATATACATATTTGACATAACTGGCAATGGTTTCTGGACTTTGAAATTATGCAGAAGTGCTGTACACATATTGCAGCAGACATTACAAGGTCGATAGTTGGACAAACTTTATAAATGTTACAAAGTTAAAAATAATAGAACTGACATTTAATGTTAAGTCAGTTTAAGTACAACATTTTAACATTTTGTAAATTATATTACAATATTTTTGAAATTTCCACATTTATATAAAACTTTTACAGATGTAGGATTTATTAAATTTATTCCGATTCCCGACGTTTGAAATACTTTGCAGCAAACATATTTACGGCCATGACGATGTCTTCAGACATATCTCGACTTCTCGATACATATTGGAAAGTTTTTATTTTGAAATTGTTAAAGGTTACCAAGTATATTATAAATACTGTGAAATATTATCCAACCATTTGATAAATTACTCATTTTTTTATTATCTTAAAAACGATAGCAATACGAATACAAAACGGTCTTCACAAATGATAATTATTATAATTCAAATATGAGGATCCTTTTATGTTTCATTTCATTTATCCTTTTCATCACTTCCCCAGGGCTTTTTCTTATCTTATGTAATGTAACTTACAGTTTGGGAGTCATATAAGAATCTTTTAGCATTATTTTAACTACATCTTTAATTACTCTTTGGTCTTAATTGTTTATATCTTATATAGTTATATTAAATGTAACCCCATGATTTACAATGTAGACAAATCGTTTTCGCTGCCTCATTTTTATATGCAAAACTTTTAACATAAAAAATACTATTAATAAAAACAACTCTTAACTAGAGTAATAATATTTTATGACATTTCGGTTAAAATTCTTACAAATATAGGCGAGATCATAAAGAATAAGTATTACTGCAAGACGACATAGTTTTTGTAACGGTCACATTAAGACACGCTGTTAATACAATAAAGGTCTTTGTTCAGAACTACACGAGTAAGAAAGTATATGATAAAGAGGAGATAAATATGGAGGATGTGAAACATCGAAACTGTTTATTACAGAAAATATGCATGAAAAGATGGTTTATTAAAAGAAAAAGAAAAAGTTTTAAATTGAAAAATTTTATTTGAAGATTATTAAATATGCGTTACCATGAATATTTGAATCTCATTTTCGGTCGGCAGCAGATGCAGGCAGACGGTTTGAATATTGATGTTTGTACTCCAATAAACAGACACCATTGTAATTAATTGTTCCTCAGCCCATTTTTAATCATTCGCATTCGATAATTGGAATGAGGCCTTCACCAATTTTTATTATTAATCACGAAGTACAGAATTTAATTATCTGTCGTTTTAGATTTATTTCATTTGTTTCAGTCGATATAATATTAATAAAATACTAACTTAAACCTTAAACAGACATAAATATAATACCGTTAAATAAACGACGATTTTGATTTGTTTATCTGCTTGCTCATTTAGATATAATGAAAAAAGATTGTATTCTGTGACAACTGAAGAGTTACCGAGTCAAAAGCTAGGCTGTAACAATAAAACATGGACATAAATTTTGTACCTTGTTATACATAAATATTTACTATCTAATTTTATTTTCAACAAACAGTATTAATCAGAATAGAGTATTGTTATTCAAAATAAACATGTTGTATTTCTTAACTTACTATTTTTATTCTTAGATAAACTCTTTCATGCTTAACCTAATATATAAAACATAGTTTGAAAGAAATTTGAAATTATTTTTAAAATAAATGTTACTAAACATTTTAATACAATAATAATTTGTTTAATATTTACCGAAAATTGTAATGGTGTTTGAAAAGTTTAAAAATACTTTGCTGACATTTTAAATAGATATATAAATTATTTTTTAAATAGTGAAACGAACAAATTCAACCTGTACTCATAAGTTAAAACTGTAAACACATTACTTAAGCCCCAATAGTGATTTTATAAAGACTAACTTGTACCGTCAAAGCTATTGTAACCGAAGGAACTAAACAGTGTTAGTAAGCCAACCTTAAACTCTACCCTATTTTTTATAAAATGTTGTCTCATAAAAGGGGTTGCTTGAATGTTTGCAGCACTCTTATAGGGCTGTCACTACACATTTGCATCACATATTATGTATGTTTAGCGATGACGCAAATCTTATAACGAAGTTTATATTTTTTTGTTTTCTATTGTATGTTTATCTGTTTGTTCGTTCGCCGCATGCACAAACCACGACCACAATTGTTTATAATTAATTACCGTGGTCAACATTAATTAATTATTTTATTCCTGATAAAACTGCTTACTTTTAATTATCAATGCAGTCAGTGTATGATAGATATACAAAAAACATAAATGCAATGATAATGGACACGTTAAAATTACGGTCGAATTTTAGCTGCTGAGTGACGACTATTGCTTTTACCCTCATTATGGAAAAAAAATATATTTAGTACTTGTATACCCGATTGAATAATTATTGATTGTAATTGAAATAACTGTTGGAAAAAAAAACTACTTGTAACTGGAAAAAAGTATGCCATTAAGAAAACAAAGACTTAATATCGCAATTGTCCGTTTGTCTACATGTTCGCATACCAATATGACTTACATATCAAAAAGTTAGGATGTATAAAAGTGTACAATGTATTAAAACAAGTATAAAGAGCTTCATTTATTAAAATTCAAGAAACTTTTCACCAAAATTTCACAAATATCCTAAAGAACAAGTTTGTGCGCGAGGCGCTACAATATTTGTAACGGTAACACCGAAACAGGGTGTAAATATTGTAAATGGCTTCAGACGCTTACGAAACGGAGATAGATGTAAAATAACAAATAAATAAGAACAACTGTTGTGAAAATTTGACGTTTAAATTCTTTCTTGGTTCCTACTAAGTATAGTTACGACTATTTCACGTCTTCAATAGCTGATGCTGTTCGAAAATATAATGACCGTATTATGTATATTCATTCGAATTTTACCAAGATCTAACAATTTTTAGCGTAGCGTGAACTATCAGTTATTTAAAGAAAAATATATTAAAGGTTTCGTTCTATTTATTTTTATCATAATTTGAGTACAATAAAATAATTTATGATTAAAAATAGTAAATTAAGAATTTAATTATGAATGGCTATCATGTTCCTAACACACGATTGTCTTTAACAATGTTTAACTTGGCCTCTTTAGCATTATTTTTTTATAGATCTTTTATAGATCATATCTGATATTACATTGGTCAGCAATCGGACTTCAAACAAAACACAAAATAAGCAAAAGAAAGTCAAGTCATTAAATTCTGTACTATGTGATCAATAATTTAAATTTTTGTGGATCTTTTAATATTCGACGAATTCTCAAAATTAAAAAGGGACTGAGTAATATTTAGTTACAATTATGTCTGTTTATTGGAGTACAAATATCAATATTGAAACGTTGTGTCTACATCTGCTGCCGACCGAAAATGAGATTCAAATATCCATGTTGACACATATTTAATAAACTTCAAATTAATAATTTACTATATTAATACAGTACATATATATTTTTTAAAAACCATGGGAAAAGCAGAAAAAAAATAAAACATTTATTGAAATTGAAAATAAAGTATTATTACTTTGCTTAAGAGGTGTTTTTACATCCTATTTTTTTTTTTGTTAAAAGTTTTTTAAATAAAAAACAACTAACGAAATTAATCACATGAGGACCTTACTTGGCCGGGATTAATTTAAGTACAAGGCGTGTTTATTCATTTCACTAGTTTAAAGTATACTCATATATTAAAAAAACTCTTCTCTATTTAAAATGGCAGCAAAAGCATTTTATAAAGTAAAAAATATATAAATATATAACCTAACAAATTCTATTTAAATTTTGGATAAAGAGTTTTGCGCAAATGCTAAAATGGTAAGTAACATTTTTCTTTCAAACTACGTTTTAACTAGCGAGCTGTTGTTGGATATATTCGTGCATTACCCATTGGCTACTAAATTACATTCTTTAATGAAATGTGATCTAGTTTCATATTTAATACAGCAAAAATTTACATTGGAGGAATTTTAATATTTAACTCTTCCGTCATTTTTTTATCGATAAATGTGTGTAGAAATTATTATGTATATTAATCTCTAACCTTACAAAGTGGAATAACTTTTATCTAACCATAAAATATCAGTTATTTAAAGAAATATACTTAGGTTCAACAAAAAAGAGTTATCTATGATTAAAAATATTGATTTAACAAATTCCACCTATTTATTTTGCAAAACAAAAGTCACTCCTCATTATTATTAATATTTATAATTAAAAATACAATTAGATATCTATTATACCAGTACAAGTGCCATGTTCATTTTATATAGATGTTGTGCATCTTCTCGCTGACTACAAATCTTTTCAGTACCTTTAGCATATGTGAATAAGTAAACTTTTTTACACCCAAACATAGACACCCAAAACAGAATTGTTGTTTGTGTGTCGGTATCATGTTTGTAACACCTGCAGTTTTTATTAAAAAATGTTTAACTTAGCCTCGTTAATATTTTATTTTATTATTTTTATATGTTATATGTTATATTACATCTGAACAATTGGGCTTCAATTGAAATACAATAACTAAGCCTGGACTTAGTTTTCTAAAAAAGACAAGTAACTAACTTCTGTAATATCTGGTTAATAATTAAAATTGTCGTGGGTAGTTTCTGGTTAATAATTAAAATTATCGTGGGTGTTATTCCGATTGTCGAATTCGCCGAATTAAAAAGGAACCGAGAATCAGTTAATTACAATGGTTTCTGTTTATTGGAGTATAAATGTCAATATAAAAATGGTTTGCGTGGATTGGCTGCCAAACGAAAATGACATTCAAATATCCATGTTGCCACATACTAGTATTTAATAAACGTTAAATTAAAGATCTCCAATCAGTACATAGTCAAGTTTTAAGCACAGCGAATGACTATAATTGTTTTTATATATTATAGAACCAATTACTGAAATTACCTTATACAGTTAGTTTATTTAAGGTAGTCTTAGTCTTAATATTAATACAATATCTTAGTGAGTCAACATCTTAGGACCCTTCTGGGTGCCCTAGAAGGGTATTCTTCCCATCCTTAGAATTAGGGCGGGCGAACATTGTAAGACGCCGACTCAGCGATCTTTACAGGTGTAACTGACGATTCAGCTGTTTGAATCGACGTAACCATATCGTTTATTGTTTTAACTCAATACGATTTTTGATTGAAAAAAAACCTCTTCTTTCGATATTTAATTATGTCATTTTTATTGTTTGTTTTATATCCTCCAATCATCTCTTAATATGAGAAATAACAGACTCCCATGTTTTAAGAATATGGTACTGCCAAATAAACAATAATTTTTATTTGTTTTTCTGTTTGTTTATTCACATGTAAAAGATACTAAAGAATTTAATTTAAATGTTACGCAATAATAATATAAAATGAATATTAACTTTGTATTTTATTAAACATAAAAAATAAATGTGTTATTATATTTTCAATTGACAATACTAGAAATAATAAAGGACGTATACTTATTCTTCAAATAAATACCTTGTATTTCTTAACTCTTTTTATTCTTTGAAAATTTCTTTTATGCTTAATCAAAAAACCAAAATAAATAAAATTGAACCCTAAATAAATATTTCTTTAAAAATAAGTGATATTTTATGTTGTGCTAAAAGTTATTCCATGTTAAAGTTAGCTCGTAATATACAAAATAACTTCATTATTGACATTTTGACAGAAAAGTGAAAAGCAATAAATAAAATATAATTATTATAATTCAAGCATTAAGATTATCTTTCAAAATTTCTTTTATTTTGAATTTCATTAAATGTTTTATTTTTTTTCTGCGTTTTTAAAGGATTTTTTCTCGTTCTTTTATTACGCTTCGATCGAGTGGTTATTATAATTTTAGTAGGTTTATGCAGCTTTTTTTCTTAGCAGTACAGGGTACTTCTTACAGGGGACCTACCAATCCTACCTTTGTCTAAAATAGTGGCCACAGAGGTACCATCAAATGATTACAAATAATAATACATACAATAAATAATAGTAATATACTGCAACTATTCCTTCTCAAAAAGATATCACAAAGATATCACAAAAAGAAAAACACAATTCATTTTTGTTATCTCATTTTTATATGCCAAACTTTTGACATAAAAATACTATGTAGAAAAACAACTCTTAACTAATAATATTTTATGTCATTTCGGTTAAAATTATTACTAATATAGACGAGATCGTAAAGAATAAGTGTTACTGCGAGGCGTGACACTATTTGTAACAGTGTCATTGAGACAGGTTGTAAATATAATAAATGTCTTTGTTCAGACCTTCACGAGCAAGTATATGATAAAGAGGAGATAAATATTTATTTCATATTACGGGAAGTATGGAGGATGTGAAACATCGAAACTGTTTATTACAGAAACTACTCGTATACATTAAAGTATGGTTTGCTTGAAGGAAAAACAAAAGAGAAACAAGTTTTGTTTAATAAGAATATCTAAAACTAAAAAATATATGTACTGTATTAATATAGTAAATCATTAATTTGAAGTTTATTAAATATGTGTCAACATGGATATTTGAATCTCATTTTCGGTTGGCAGCAGATGTAGACACAACGTTTCAATATTGATATTTGTACTCCAATAAACAGACATAATTGTAATTAATTCCTACTCAGTCCCTTTTTAATTCCGAGAAATCGTCGAATGTTAAAAGATCTACAACAATTTAAATTATTGATCACAGAGTACAGAATGTAATTACTTGACTTTAGGTGTTTCGATTGAAGTCCGATTTTGTTTTTTATAGTCATTAAGTAGCATTTCTTAACTTACTATTTTTAATCCTAAATTATTATATTTCTATTCAAATTATAAAAAAAATAAAAAGAAGGAAAACCCTTAATACATTTTTCTTTAAATAACTGATATTTTAGGCTCAGCTAAAAGTTATTAGATTAAAATTGGCTTAATATCCAAAATAATTTTATTAATCACATTTCAACATCAAAAAATTTAATAAGATAGAAAGCTTCTGCCACAATTAAAATAAAATTAATATAAAAAATAGAACTTATTTAAAAAATTACGTATAATTTAATAGTCAAAGGGTAATTCACGAGTATATCCAACAACAGCTCGCTAGTTAAAAAGTAGTTTGAAAGAAAAATGTAACGTTACATTTTAGTATTTGTGCAATTTGGATTTTGAATAGAGTATCCAAACTATTAATAGAATTTAAAAATACTTAGGTACTATTTTAAATAAATACAATGAATAAATTTGACCTGTGCTCAAAAAGTAGAACTGTAAGCACACACTACTTAAACCTAGATATTATTTTAACAAAAACTTACATTTAGCGTAACCGAAGGAACTAAACAATTTTGGCAGGCGAACCTTAATTCTTCCTTAACATTTTATACTGACTTATTTCTTATAAAATGGTATCTCATAAAAGGGGTTGCTTAGATATTTGCAGCACTCTAATGATCACATGTGCTTGCAAGCACAAGCACAGGACCGTAGTTCGTGGCAAACTCTGGGGGAGGCCTATGCTGGACAGCAAGACAATCTTCACGTACCGGTGTCAGATATATAATATAATGTGTTTGATACTTATTTACAAACATGTAATAATATATGTAATAGGTTAAGTTACGCATTTGTGAGATTGTTAAATAAAGGCTATTATTATTATTATTATTAATGATCACATGTTATATATGTTTAGTTGCGAAGCAAAATCGATATAAAAGTACATATCTTAGATGATGTTCCATTATACCTACTACCTAAATATATCTCTAACTGCCAAAAAAGTGCGCAAATAAGAAAACAAGCCTATTTAATATTGTGTTTGTCCGTTGTTGACATGTTCGCATATCAATAAGACTTAATATAAAAACTTAAGATGTGTAAAAGAGTACAGCATTTAAAAACAACTCTAAAATACTTATAACGATATAAAATTTTTACAATAAATTTTTGAAATTGCGGCGAGTTAGTCAAGTAAAAGTATAAGTGCTAGAAGCGACAATATCGGTAACGGTAACAGAGTGTAAATATTGTAAATGACTTCAGACGGTCACGAAAATGATATATGTAAAATAATAAATAAATAAGAATGAACGCTGTGGAACTTGGACGCTTAAATTTTCTTATTTTCTGCTAAGTATCGTTATCACAAAAACTTCAATTTCTGACGTAAATGTAACAATCTTACTACCTAATAAACTTAAAGCTTACAGAGAACTTGTTAAGTGTTATTTTGATTATTTATTTGAAGTAAATTTTGAAGACCTTACCTTTTATTTTTTCAATTTTTGCTTATTTTAAATGAGATTGTTTTTGGTATAAACATAATTAAAACCTTATAGTGATAGCCTTTTTCAGCTGCTGCAAAATAACCAAGTAACCCCCATGATGAGATAAACTTATATAAGAAATAGGTCAGGGTTTAAAATGTTAAGTAAGATAGGATCACTTACTAACATTGTTTATTTCCTTTGGTTACGACAGCTTTGACAGTAAAAGTCAGTCTTTGTTAAAACACTATCTAGGTTTAAGTAGTGTTTGCTTACAGTTTTTACTTTTTGAGCACTGGTCGAATGTATTCATTTCACTGGTTTAAAATTTATTCATATATTTAAAAACTCTTTCACTTTTCTCTCTAACATTGCAGCAAAGTATTTTTAAGAATAAATTAATATATAACATCATTCTATTTAAATATTTGAAACAGAACTTTGCACAAATACAAATATGTTAAGTAACATTTTTCTTTCAGACTACGCTTTAACTAGCGAGCTGTTGTTGGATATACTCATAAATTTAACATTATCTATTAAATTATACGCTGTTATGAATTATGTTCTAATCTTATTCGTTTTGGAGACCTTTTTTTGTGTTTAGTTGTCTCCAGAATGCGACGAGATAATTAGCTAAAATTTTCTCATGTATGTTTGATCCAAACGCGGATGTTATTGCGAAAACAGATTGAAAAAATATCTAGCCATTCAAGCTCAACACCCGCCGCACACGGTTGGCGGATTCTAGTTATATATTTATTTTATATTTAATATGGTCAAAGCTTACGTTGGAGGAATTTAAATGTTTAACTAAGAGTTATCCTTTATCCTCTTTATTTATGTCAAAATTTGAGTAAAAATATTATTTTGGATATTAAGCTACAACTTTACTTAGATGGAATATTTCTTCGTTCAATAATGTGTGTGACTGACACATAGATGGCTCCACTAATACCAAATCAATATTTTTTTTCGAAAGTATGAACCTTTTTAGGTTAACTGTCAAAATTATATGTCAATCCGACCATTAGTTTACAAGTTACAGTGCTTTAAGTGACGCTACTTTTGAGTTTTCAAAAAAAATGAATTCAAAGCAATTTCGTGTGTTGATTTATCATTGCTTTTTAATGAAAAAAAAATACTGTTCAATGCCAGGAATGGCTTGAAAAACATTATTCGGACTCTGCTCCACCAAAAAGAACCATTTGTTATTGGTATGCCAAATTCAAACGTGGTCGTACAGACACCGATGACATTCCACGTACTGGACGGACAAATGACGCTGTTATTCCGGAAAACGTTGAAAAAACACAGAAAATTATTATGGGCGATCGCAAAGTGAAGTTGCTCGAGATAGCTGACATCCTAAAGATATCAGCAGGCAGTGTACACACCATAATACACGAACATTTGGGTATGACAAAGGTGTTATCCAAATGAGTGCCGCGTTTGCTCACACCGGAGCAAAAACAACAACGAATCGATGATTCAAAGGCTTATTTGGACATTTTTAAGCGTAATAAATAAACAACAACGCACCGTGTCACAAGTCGATGAAAACGATTGGAAAAAATGCATGAATTGGGCTACGAATTGCTGCCGCACCCACCGTATTCTCCAAATCTGGCCCCCAGCGACTACTGGCTCTTCGCAGATCTCAAAAGGATGCTCCGTGGTCAGAGATTTGGCTCGAATGAAGAAGTCATCGCTGAAGTTGAAGCCTATTTTTAAGGCAAAGAAAAGTCGTTCTACAAAGACAGTATTGAAAGATTGGAAAAGCGTTGGAATGATTGTATCTCCCTAAAAGGGGACTATGTTGACGAATAAAAACGAATTTTGGCAAAAAAATGTGTTTTAATTAGTTAGTCACACACATTGTTGAACGATGGTTAACTTTTAAGTGAACATAAGATATCAGTTATTTTAAAAATATGTATTTGGGCTTAAATTATTTTATCACCATCTTAACATAAAAAAAAAATATCAAAGAATAGAATAGTGGATTAAGAAATGTGATTTATTTATTTTGTAAAACAAGAATCATTCATTATCATTCTTAATACTGGTTATTGAAAATACTATTAGAAATTAAATCTATATAAGTTATACGAGTACAAAGTTAATATTCATTTTAAATTGTTATTGCGTTGCTTTGCTCGCTGATTTTAAAAATGTCCTACATTTTTCGGTACCTTTTGCATGATATTTAAATAAGCCAACAGGAAAATTGTTGTTTATGTATCAGTTTCATGTTTTTAAAAGTTTAATGGTAGTTACTTATCAAAAAGTGTTTATCTTGACCTCGTTAGTATTTTTATAGTTTTTGTAGTTTAGGTATATCTTATATGTCATCTAAACTTCGTGATTATTAATGAAAATTGTTATGAGTCTCATTCCGATTATCAAGTGTGTGTGAGAGAGACAACAATTGATTACGATAACAGACAACTGTTTATTGGATTAAATTCTGGTTAATAATTAAAATTATCGTGGGACACGTATTTAATAAAGATCAAATCAAAAATTTTCAATCAGTTTAGTAAGTAATTCTATTATGGTTAGGGTCGTATTATTGGTGGTGTCAAAAAGTAAAACGATAAGTCATTGCGTCACGTCAGGAGTTATTGCTTATGTGATTGGTTTAAGAAATCGTGTTACAAAAATAGTATGTTATTCTCATGACGATATGAGCTTTATATCAATTAAATTGCAAAATATCACACCTTATTAAAATATGGTCACGTTAATCGGCACAAAGTGTTTTTATTTTTATGGTTTTATCTAAGTTTATACAAAAAAAGTCTGATTAAACTTGGCAATAATTCCAAAATAATAGATAAGATGTTCAAACTTACCTTTGTTAGAAAATTCAAATGTTAAAAATCACAATTAAAAGATTCTCTTGACCTTGTTGGATAATACGGTCATTAAATATTCGAATAACATCAGATATTGAAGATGTGAAATAGTCGTAACTATACTTAGTAGAAACCAAGAAAATAAACGTCAAATTTTCACAACGGTTATTCTTATTTATTCGTTATTTTACATCTACCTCCGTTTCGTAAGCGTCTGAATCCATTTAGAATATTTACACCCTGTTTCGGTGTTACCGTTACAAATATTGTAGTGCCTCGCGCACAAACTTGTTCTTTACGATATTTGTGAAATTGTTGTCAAAAGTTTCTTGAGTATTAATAAATGAAGCTCTTTATATTTGTTTTAATACATTGTGCACTTTTAACTTTTTTAACTAACTTTTTTGTAAGTAAGTAATGTAAGTCATGTTTTTGCCAACAGTTACTTTATTTAAGTATTAAAAAAAAAATATCTTCTAAAATATGTATTTTTTTGTAATATATTTTCCTATCGTATTTAAAGTAGTATCAAAATAGAAAAGTGGTCACTCAGTAGTAATCTTGATTAGGACAATAAATTATAAACAAACCAAATTTGATAAAATGAATTCCGTGTAGCGAACACACAAGCAGATAAACAGACAATAGAAAACAAAAAAATAAAAACTTCGTTATAGAATTTGTGTCGTCACTAAACATACATACTCGTAATATGTGATATAAATGTAAAGAGACAGCCCTATAAGAGTGCTGCAAACATTTAAGCAACCCCCTTTATGAGAGACAACATTCTATAAAAAATAGGACAGAATTTAAGGTTGGCTTACTAACATTGTTTAGCTCATTCGGTTACAATAGCTTTGATGGTACAGTTAATCTTTGTTAAAATACTATCTGGGCTTAAGTAGTGTTTGTTTACAGTTTGAAACTTTTTGAGTTCAGGTCGAATTTGTTCATTTCACAATTAAAAATAATTTATACATATATTTAAAATGTCAGCAAAGTATTTTTAAACCTTTCAAACACTATTAAAATGTGTGATAAATATTAAACAAATGCTAAAATGTTAAGTAACATTTTTTTTTAATAATTAAAAATTTCTTTCAAACTGTGTTTTTTTATATTAGGTTGAGCATGAAAGAGTTTATCTAAGAATAAAAATAGTACGTTAAGAAATGCAACATGTTCTTTTTGAATAACAATACCCTATTCTGATTATTACTGTTTATTGAAAATACAATTTAATAGTATATTTTTATATGTAACAAGGTACAAATTTTATGTCCATGTTTTATTGTTACAGCCTAGCTTTTTGTTCAGTAACTCTTCAGTGGTCACAGGTCACAACCCCTTGCATTGTATCGACATAAGCAAGAAGACAAGCAAATCAACATTGTCGTTTATTTGTCGGTATCATATTTATGTCTGTTTAAGGTAACCTCGTTAGTATTTTATCAATATTATAACGACTGAAACATAAACTAAGTTTTCTAATTAATTAAATTCTGTACTTCGTGATTAATAATAAAAATTGTTGAAGGCCTCATTCCAATTATCGAATTCGAATAATTAAAATGGACTGAGAAACAATTAATTACAATGTTGTCTGTTTATTGGAGTACAAACATCAATATTCAAACCGTCTTCCTGCATCTGCTGCCGACCGAAAATGAGATTCAAATATTCATGATGACGCAAATTTAATAATCTTCAAATTAAATTTTTCAATTTAAAACTTTTTCTTTTTCTTTTAATAAACCATCTTTTCATGTATGTTTTCTGTAATAAACAGTTACGATGTTTCACATCCTCCAAACATCCCGTAATATGAAATAAATATTTATCTCCTCTTTACCATATACTTTCTTACTCGTGTAGTTCTGAACAAAGACCTTTATTGTATTAACAGCGTGCCTTAATGTGACCGTTACAAAAACTATGTCGTCTTGCAGTAATACTTTTTCTTTATGATCTCGCCTATATTTGTGAGAATTTTAACCAAAATGTCATAAAATATTATTACTTTAGTTAAGAGTTGTTTTTTTACATCTTCATTTTATGTTAAAAGTTTTGCATATAAAAATGAGGCAGCAAAAACAATTTTTATACATTGTAAATCATGGGGTTACATTTAATAAAACTCTATAAGATATAAACAATTTAGACCGAATTAATTAAAGAACTAGTTAAAATAATACTAAAAGATTCTTATATGGCTCCCAAACTATAAGTTACATTATATAAGATATGAAGAAATTCTGGGACAGTGATGATAAGGATAAATGAAATGAAACATAAAAGGATCTTAATATTTGAATTATCATAATTATCATTTGTGAAAATATTAATTATCATTCGTATTGCTGTCGTTTTTAAGATAATAAAAAATTGAGTAATTTAACAAATGGTTAGATAATATTTCACAGTATTTATAATATACTTGGTGACCTTTAACAATTTCAATATAAAAACATTTCAAGATGTATCAAGAATTCGAGATGTGTCTGAAGACATCGTCATGGCCGTAAATATGATTGCTGCTAAGTATTTCAAACGTCGGGAATCGCGATGAATTTAATAAATCCTACATCTATAAGATAGTTTTATATAAATGTGAAAATTGTCGAAAATATTGTAATATAATTTACAAAATGTTGTACTTAAACTGACTATATATTAAATGTCACTTGTATTATTTTTAACTTTATAACACTTATAAAGTTTGTCCAACTATCGACCTTGCCATGTCTGCTGTAATATGTGTACAGCGCTTCTGTTATAGTTATATATGTTATAGTTCAATATTGTTAATGCGAAAGTTTGTGAGGTATTTCCTCGTATTATATGTTTTTTAATCTTTCAGCAAAAACTAATAAACGACTTTATATTTAACTTTAGAGTAATATAGCTACTTCACAAAGATTCTATTTACTTGGATATCTTTATATACTAAATAATTATCGTTGATATGTATCCAGTGGTTCCAAGAAAGTTACAAGCAATGGTATGTACTGTCTAAGTCTTTGGAGTACACAAAATTAATGTACCGTATTATTGTTTATCGTTAATAATTCTAAATAAAAATCATCAATCTTTGATATGGAAATCACTTACAGTTTAATTAAAAATATATTATATACTTATATATTAATGAAACTTTCTTTTTCACATTATGTACTTTGAAGAAATAAAAAAAAAATACAACCAGTGGGGGAAAATAAAATTGTGTGGTTCGGTTTGAAAAGAGAGAATAGGGGGTTAATACACCGATAAAGTTCGGGTAAACGTAAGTCTTACAATGTCGAACTTAGCGCATTCGAAGCTGCGGGAAAATGGAATTAATTACAAGAAATATCTATTTTGTTATCACATCAATTAATTTGTAATTTATTATGTATATGATAAAATCTTAATGAATATATGTAATAACCACCCGTGTTTCTAGGCCTATACATGTAATTAGAAAAACAACAAATCTTTTTTGATTTCTCTGCAAAGCAAAAGACTTTTTTAAATCTCCTGGTCCGGCAAGAAATAGTCGGTAAAGGTGATAACTCTGCACCAAATGACCTGCACGCTCACCTTGTCCTCTTAGAAAACTATAAATCACCTAAATGTCAAAGAAATATTGTGTTCATCCCACATTTTATACTTATTTTCATACTTCATTTTAACACATATATTTTAACTGAGTTACTGATTGTTTGTAATCTTTACAAACAAAACTGCTTATTGCTATTTTTTTTTTGTTTCTTATAGTTCTCTTAATTTTAAAAGTAAAGTTATACAATGTTTTAAATGTCGTCACTTAATTCAAATATCAGTAAAATTTAAATGTATGTATATAAGATTTTATAGAATAAACTAAATGTGAAAAGTTTTAAATAAATTTTGACATGAGGTCTTTAAAAATGAAACTGAATATTTCTATGACAATGAATGAAAACAGAGATTCAATCTGTTCTGCAGATTTGATGCAGGGAGAACAAAACAGATATTTTTTATATGTAGAAATTTTTACCAGCTACTGTTTTCATTAAATAACTGAATTACACTCAACGTCATGTAATATATTTTAAATTATACGAGTATAGATACCAAAAATATATTTATTATATTATTATAAAATAAAAAATATTTATCCAACAGCAATCCAGTTAATTGCGATATTTACGGCTTCAAACCCATATAGAAATAATTATTTCGCTTCATATATTTTAATTCAAGTATTAAATGAATCTGAATTATTTTGAAATAGGTTCGTGTGAGTGGATTTAAAACATATATCACTGTCTAAAATAAATACACATTCAGTTAATTAAGTGATTTCCTTCTCTTTGCTATGTTCAAGTTTACAACGGTACTGTTGGTGGCAGTGATGCTGTCCGGAGTCCTTGGACATGAACTACAACGGCGTCAGGCAGCGCGTGAACTGAAACAAGCCAAACAAGGGGTCAAGGGTAATAAATTAGGTGGTGTTATTTGTCCGATAGACAAAGCAGAAGTCGATGGCGTATGTGTTAAAATTCATTGATAGACCGATAAATAGAATACGTCAAAAGACTATTAAAAATATTAAAATAAAATTATAATGCCAGTTTAATTTCAAATACCTTTATTTATTTTATATTTATGTGGTCGATTATCACTGCCTGAGTAGTGATACCATAGACAGAGACCACATTACTAGATCTCTGTATATTTCTGAACTTTTTTTTTAAGGTAAAAAAAATAGTTTTCCATTAATGGATTGGAATAATTTTTTCATTCCAGCCAAGTTACAACTACGTACGTAACTTAATATTTCGTATTAACAACTTTTCTATGGTTAAGGCTATATTATTGGACGACATATAATAGATTCTCTGTATGGAAATATGGTCATCTAACTATACTTAAAAGAAAACAAAAAATATGTTTAGCTTCCAATTTCCACAACGGTTATTCTTTTTCAATTGCTATTTCATATCTAATTCCTTTTCGTGAGCGTCTGAAACCATTTACAATATTTAGACCCTGTTACAGTGTTACCGTTACAAATATTGTCGCTCTTTGCACTTACACTTGTTTTTTACGATATTTCTCAAATTACTGTCAAAAATTGCCTAAATAAGTACATTTCAAGTTTCTTTTGCTTATTTTATTATATTTTTATACATTTTAAGTCTTTTATATGTAACCTACATATCCATACATAACATATACATAACCTATTAATCATGGAAACATGTAAACAAACAGTTGACCGCATGCGATAGGTGCAAGATATAATAAATATTCTACTTTACCAACTATGACCAACGACGCTCCAAACTGTATTTCATAAATATGTATAAAAACTGAATTAATTAAATAATACAATTTAAAGTAAAATAAAATATTAAATATATATATATTTTATATATTATGAAGTATAATAATCAACTTTGTGTTGTAAAAGTTTAAGTTCAATACTACCAGTTTCTCTAAAATTTAATCGATACAGAATCGATTATTTCGCTTCATGATTCCAATTTAAGTGATAAATTATTTTAAAATTTTTCAACGTCAGTTCGTGTGAATGGTTATTATATAATATATCAGTAGCTAAGAACAATTAATAATCAGTTTATTAAGAGAAATTTACCCTTGGCCCCTTTTTGTTTTTAATTTTTATTAATGACTTGCCTTTTACCGTAAAAAGTCTTTGTGACATTGTACTTTTTGCTGATGATACTTCGATTATTTATCAAATTGATCGTAATAAGATTAATAATGACATAGTAAACAGTGCTTTGTCACTTGGTCTTAATTGGTTCGAAATAATAAAAACAATACACTTCATTATTAATAAAACCCCACATGATATCTTAGATATCCCTATTTTTATTTTTAAATCTAATCTTAATATAATATTATTAAACACATCTTATTATAGCATTCAAGAGTTCTTGGTTGATCGAAATATGTGGAAGTTATGTTAGGCCTCAGCAATAAATTATAAATAAATCTAATTTACGAAACTTTATTAAGTAAAGAAATGACACGTATTTATTTTAAAGAATAAGAATCAGTAGCAATTATTCTTATTACAGTTTATGGAAAATACAATTTGATATTAAAATTATATGTATTAAATTTTCAGTACTTTTTGCTTCAATAAGTAAACAGAGAATGAAATGAAAATTGTTTGTTATGAGTCGGTATGATGCTATATACATGGCAGTCTTTTACCGAAAAGTATTGAACTTAACCTTAGAATTGTGTTATTTTAATAAATTATATCTTTAAAATACAGATATTAAACAGGAGGTCCTAAACTTAATCCATGTGAAATTAGGCCAATCTCATGTCTAAAGATTGCATCAAGCGTTATTATAGACTGGGTGTCCAAAGTGGTGAGGATATCAGACCAGTACTTGTTCACTTCAGGTATCACAACACCAAGGCTGAGTTATGGAGGTCCAAATCCCAGTTATTCCCACTAAATATCCAAATTCGCCTCCATATCTAAAGAAAGAATTCCAATATCTTCATGTAACACATAACAAAATGCTTCAATCATCTTCGTACCTTAACATGGCTATTCTACCGCATAAATGTATTATTTTTAGAGGTGTTTTAGAATTCAAACTTCTATACTCTGGAACAAACTAAATCTTATACGAAAAAATTATGAGGGCACCAACTAAAAGGTCTTTTAGACACCTTATTCGCAAGTACATCCTAGAATCTTCCTAATACACATTTCATTCAGATGTGATATATATCATATGAAAGTGTATTTAATTAGATAGAATTTGTATTGGTATAATATTATAGTTATAGATACATATATAGTTTATTTATAACAATTATTATTGGAATATGTTATATTTCATTTGGCTTAGCACTAGTTTTATTTTTATTTTAGCATTTATGATGCCTACCGCAATTTCTCACCATCCACAAAGGTTAGCTAGTAGAGAATACCAACAGGCATTAAGTTCGCCTTTTGTAAAATGCAATAAAGAGTAAATAAATAAAATTAATAATAAGAAAAAACTGTAAAATTAAATTTTGACAATAAAAAAAACTTGTTCCGGACATAATATAAAAAAAATATAAATACATCTCAATTTACATATCGGAACTAATAGAGTCAGTTGGCAAGTAATCGAGTTATTGACGGTTTTTCCAAACACAAATCGATATAGAAACGATTATTACGCTCTACAAATTTCAAATCAAGTGTTAAATGAATCTGTTTCATTTTTAAATTGGTCAGGGTCAGAGGAGCATGTGAATGGTTATAGATACAATATAGTATTCTCTTACTGCAATAAACATACAGTTAATCAAGTGACAGTTACTTGCTCAGCAACAATGTTCAAATTTATGTCGGTTCTGTTGGTGGCAGTGATGCTGTCCGGAGTCCTTGGACATGAACCACAGCGGCGTCAGGACAAGAGCGAGTGGGATCAAGCTCTGGAGCAAGAGCTTAGGTCTGCATCCTTCACCGGTGGTTGTCCACCGGGCACAAAACGTGATGGCCGTTGCATGGACACATTTTGATTTTTAACCGTACACTCAATAAAACGTTATTGACAATATAGTTAATTTTTAAACAACATTCACCCTCGCCGAAACACCTCCTTGCTATTCGGATTACTGACTTGTTGTATATAAATACACCCGGTAGAATTGTAACGGACTTGGTTTTTAAAATTTTTGAAAGTCAATATTGAAAGCAATTTTCTACAAAACACTTTTTAAAATGGTATTCTAATTAGAACCAAGAGTATTTTTAGAATAAAATCCATCAAAAACGTTCCTAAAACGAGAATCAAAAGCTTAATAATCTTTATTCAATATTTCAATGAATAAATAGCTGAGTAACCATCCAAATAAACGATAGTAATAGTAGGTTAAGAAAGACACATAATATAAAGTCAAAATAATTAAATAGCAAGACACAAGTAAAATTAAAAAAAAGGAAATTAATATTAACATTTAAAAAGCAAACTGGAACAATATAATGTAGTATTGAAATATCTTAAAACATAAAGTATCTTAATTTAATTAAGATTACTGTAATTAAATGTAATATAATACAGTGTCAACATTAAAATAATTCTTAAATAAAAAGGGAATGACTGACATATTATGTAAACGTCAATCGCTGAATCCCTTCTTATAAATAAGAGGTGTCTTTTAGACACAGCGGATAGATGTCAATATGTTGAGACCATTCATCTTTTCAACACTAACAGTTTCTCTATTTTGGGTAGACCTCGAAGAATTCGGTCTGCCCATTAATTTGTACCCGACTTTCGAATTTTGGAAAAATTTCTTCACAGGAGGTCTTCTTATGACCCCCTGAGTCCGAAATGACCATTGGTCAAAAAGTTTATATATTTATATATATATATATGTATATATATATATATATATATATATATATATATATATATATATATATATATATGCGTGCGAGCGTCCAGATTCGACTTTTGTCAGCACGATAGCGGCCGCAGTTTCGCTCGGATCGCTTTCAAACTTTGCACAAAAATCAAACATCCAAAAATGAAGGTCAAGTTCGTTAACCAGGGAAATCCACTTTTTCTGATTTCAGTTTTTCGACCATAACTTTTTCCCTATACAAAGTAGATCAATCGCGTTCATATTATATGATGTATTTAATAAATACCTATAACTAATGTAGATAAACCGAAAACCTAACTTCAATAACTTAGGGGTGGGGGTAAAAAAACCGAAAATTTTTGGAAAAAAATTCATAACTTTTTTCTGGTAAACATTCTTACATCACAAGTATTTTTAATAGAAAGGTTATTTTTTACTCTAAATTTAGGTACCAAAAGTTTTTCCGTAAAAGGTACCGTTTCCGAGAAAAAAAATAAAAACCACTTTTAGCTTGAAAATTTAAGGTAGGTAAAACCACGGCAACTTTTTTCTGATAAACATTCCCTCCTCGCAAATATTTTTAATAGAAAGTTTAATTTTACTCTAAATTTAAGTACCAAGAGTATTTCCAAAAAAGATAACTTTTCCGAGAAAAAAAATAAAAACCGCTTTTTGCTTGAAATTTTTGATGTAAACAACGGCATCATGTGTTATTCTTAGGTAGTGAGTTATATTTTAAACGAGTTACACACGAGGTCTACCCACGCGTGTCCCCCTGCGGGCACGGATTTTTTTCTATCAGGTAACGATTAGAATTACTGCTTCGAATTAGAATTACTAATGATGTTCTAAAAGGAATTTTATAGAATAATTGTAAAAAATATATATATATTATATATAAAATATATATATACTTAGGTTTGCATTCTTGAAGTTTATATAGTTTTCTTAAGAAAGAACTTAAACGTTCTAATTCCACAACAATTATTGTTATTTTACATCTACCTCGTTTTCGTAAGCATCTAAAGCCATTTACAATATGTACACCCTGTTTCAGTGTTACCGTTACAAATATTGTCGCGCCTAACAAACACATACTTGTTCTTTATCGATATTTGTGAAATTATTCTAAAAAATTTTTGAATAATAACATTTGAAGATTTTTCTCAAAAAAAACACGACTTCAAACGACGCAAAGTGAATTAAGATTTTTTATAGCAAACCATGTAAAGATGGACGATAGGTTCCAGAATTCGAAAATAATACATTTTAAAAAGAAAATTTAACAATGTATCCAAAATAATATAACTCTCCTGATAAATAAATTGGAAAAATATTCACCGTTTTTGTAACCAGAAACAACACGTAAAAATTTATTTTATTAAAAAAGTGAAAATAAAGTGAAAATAAAAAAAGAAAAACAAAGTTTAAATAGAACTGACTTTTGATGGCCTGGCGCAATTAGAAACAAAAGTGTTGCTATCTTTTAGAAAAAAAAAGAAAAGAGTAGAAAGTAGTTTTAATGTACGGCCTGACCGTAAATACTGTTAAATCTCAAGCAATCATTATTGGTAGCGCTGAATGATTTCAATGGTTGATTGGCAAAACGTATCTCCTATTATGTACAATAATGTTAAAGTGCCATATTGTTCTAATGTAAAAGCCTTGACATCTTATTCTTCTTATGTTGGACTATAATATATATCAAAACACTCGGTAAAAAACATTACTGCCCTTGAGTTTTCTATTACGAATACGGTATTTTCTCGTGATTCCAACAAAGTTTTTTAATATTCTATTATTTTATTTATATATTTTTTATATTTCTCTGTGTTAATGTTTTACTTGTTTTTATGATATGTATGATGTGCAATAAAGTACGTAAATAAATGAAAAATTGTTCCAATATTAACGGTTATTCAAAAAATAAATCGATATACAAACGATTACTTCGCTCCATGATTTCAATTAAAGTGTTAAATTAATCTGAATTATTTTAAAATTGATCAGCTCGTGCGAATGTTTATAAATACAATACTTCAGAATCTTGCGACATTTAAAAATTTGCTTTTAAAGGGAAGTTTATTCGCTCTGCAGTTATGTTCAAGTTTACTTCAGTACTGTTGGTGGCATTGATACTATACGGAGTTCTTGGACATGAACCTCAGCGGCGTCAGGAACAGTACATCAAGTTATTCAACAACCCAGTCGCCAATCTTCCATGTCCAACAGGCCTAGTAAAAGTCCGTGACATTTGCGTTCCCAAAGAATCAACTTCAATCACAATCAGTCCATCATCAGATTGAGAAGGCTAAATTGGTAAAGGATTAATATCATTAAATATTTTATTTTCATTAAAAGTTCATTAAACTACTTACGTTGTGTTACTGGAAGCGCCTCTCATCCGTCCGACGAGGACAGAATTATAGTCATCAAAGAAAATATGAAGAAAGAGAAAAAAACAAACTAAGACCACTAGGAGGGCCTATATTCTACCGTTTTTTTTATAATGCACTACATCAGCCGTCAATCAAATTTTTATAACTACTAAACACTGACTGACATTGGCAGTTATGCTCATGGTGTGTATTATTTTCATATATTACTGTTATATCTGTGTAATACGTTATTAGATAAAATTATAGTTCACTGCCCTCCAGATCAACCGTAACAGTGTCAAATATCATACTCCTTAATCCGCGTCATTTTCCCAAAAAAGGGGCTCAAAGTTTTTGCTTCACCTTCATTTTATTGTTAATAATAATACCTACACTTTATTAATGTAAGAGACTTTTAGGTGTTTCTTTTAAACTTATACTTGTAATAAAAAGTAATAAGGAAAGCTATAAAATTAATATTTTTGAGAATAAAAAAAAACAGACATAACAAAACTGAAAAAGATATTATTTTTCTGTTGGTCTATTTCTTTATCTAATCAAAATAGTGACAGATTTTTATAAAAAAATATTATTTTCAAAGAAAAGTATAAACAATTGTAGTTTTATTTAAATTTCTACGTATAAAATAATTGTAAAACCTCATTTAATGGTTTTTTTTTCAACCGTAAACTTTATTGTAAAATAATAAACCAGATAAAATTAGAAAAAGTTAAAAGTTCAAATACTAAAAAAGTTGTTCTGGTTTATTTGCTATTTTATTTCCAACTTCTTTTTCGTGGGGGTGTGAAAAAAACTAATTACAATAGTTACACTAAAACATTTAGTACCATTCCAACAAATATTATCATTCTTTATACTTTTCACTTTTCACTTTTTATAATTAAAATGTAGGATTAAATGACTTGCGAGCATAAATAACCGATAACCGCAAGATTTAATTTTTTTCTTCGTTTAGATATTTTTCATGCTATAGCTTGCTTTTTAGGATATTCAAAATATTAATATTGCGTTACCGTATTCACTGCTTTGACATAATTTATTGCTATCCACACGCTATACTCTATTGGATAATTTTTTTAATAAAATTATACAACATTATTATATACTAGAAATTAAATAAAAAAACAGTATATACATACATCTGGATTTACACATGGGCACTAAAAGAATTAGTTGACAAGTAATCGAGTTATTGATGGTTTTTCCAAACACAAATCGATATAGAAACGATTATTACGCTTCACAAATTTTAAATTTCAAGTGTTAAATAAATCTGATTTATTTTAAAATTGGTCAGGGTCAGAGCATCTGAATGGTTGGTTATAAATACAATTTAGTACTTACATTAAGTTAATCAAGTAACGGTTACTTGCTCGGCATCCATGTTCAAGTTTATATCCTTGTCCTTGTCCTTGCCCTTGGACATGAACCACAGCGGCGTCAGGACAAGAGCGAGTGGAATCAAGTTCTGGAGCAAGAGCTTAGGTCTGCATCCTTAACCGGTGGTTGTCCACCGGGCACAAAACGAACTCGTGATGGCCGTTGCATGGACACATTTTGATTTTTAACCGTACACTCAATAAAACGTTATTGACAATATAGTTAATTTTTAAACAACATTCACCCTCGTCGAAACACCTCCTCGCTTTTTAAATGAACAATGAAAATGATATTCTAATAAGAACCAAGAGTATTTTTAGAATTAAATCCATTAAAAACGTTCCTAAAACGAGAATCAAAATCTTAAAAATCTTTATTCAATACTTCAATTAATAAATAGCTGAGTAACCATCAAAATAAACGATATACATTTCGGCATCTAGCCTCTTGACACATAATGGAGTCAGTTGGTCAAGAAAGACACATAATATAAAGTCAAAATAATCAAATAGCAAGACACAAAAGAAAAATTAAAAAAAGGAAATTAATATTAACATTTACAAAGCAAACTGGAACAATATAATGTAGTATTGAAATATCTTAAAACATAAAGTATCTTAATTTAATTAAGATGACTGTAATTAAATGTAACATAATAAAGTGTCAACATTAAAATAATCTGAAATAAACGGGTAATGACTGACATATTATGTAAACCTCAATCGCTGAATCTCTTCTTATAAATATGAGGTGTCCTTTAGAAATAGCGGATAGATCTCAATATGTTGAGACCATTCATCTTTTCAACACTTAACAGTTTCTCTATTTTATCTATCAGGTAACGATTAGAATTACTGCCTCAAATTAGAATTACTAATGATGTTCTAAAAGTAATTTTATAGATAAATTGTAAAAAAAATAATAAAAATATTTTTTTTACCTAAGTAAAACCCTTTTAAAAAACGACTCAGGATGTGACAATCTGAGAGATTTGTGTTTAATTTGTGTTAAATTCATATGGTTTTCGCAATGGTCAATTAGCTAGTGATCTTCTGTATATCTTACGCACCGTTGAGCATCTGTTGTTGAACGCAAGGGAGAGGGTCTGATATAACGAAAACCTTCGATCGTGTATCCTCACTCGCAGCGCTCTTGTGAATCCTCGGATGTTGCAAGAGTTGGCCTCCTCATTTGGCATCCTCTTACATACGAGTATTAAGGTACTAAAATAAAAAAATATATATTTCGTTTGATTGATTTAAATAATTTTCTCACCTGAAGATTTTCTATAAAGAAATAAGGTAAAAAGGTCATTAAATTTTAGAATAGCGTCAGAAATTTAGGATTTGTAATAATTAAAAGAAAATTAGAAAGAAATTAAACGTTCTAATTCCACAACAATTATTCTTATTTATTTGTTATTTTACATCTACCTCCTTTTCGTAAGCATCTAAAGCCATTTACAATATTTGCACCCTGTTGACAAATATTGTCGCGCCTAACAAACACATACTTTTTCTTTACCATATTTGTGAAATTATTCTAAAAAAAATTCTAATTATAACATTTGAAGATTTTTAGAGTTATTTCAATATACACCAATAACTAAAAAAACCCGACTGGAAACGACGCAAAGTGAATTAAGATTTTTTATAGCAAACCATGTAAAGAAGAAAGATAGGTTCCAGAATTCGAATATTACATTATAAAAAAGAAAATTTAACTAAGTATCCAAAATAATATAACTCTTACTCTTTCTAGAAACAAAAGTGTTGCTATCTTTTAGAAAAAAAAGAGAAGAGTAGAATGTAGTTTTAATGTAAGGCCTGAGAGTAAATTCTGTTAAATCTCAGGCAATCATTATTGGTAATCCTAAATGATTTCAATGGTTGATTATCTCCTACTATGTACAATAATGTTAAAATGCCATATTGTTTTAATGTAAAAATCTTGACATCATCTTCTTCTTATGTTGGACTATATATATTAAAAAAACTCAGTTAAAAACATCACTTTCTACTACGAATGCGGTATTTTCTTGTGATTCCAAAAAAGTTTTATAATATTCTTTTATTTTATTTATATATTTTTTATTTTCTTTGTGTTAATGTTTTACTTGTTTTTATGATATGTATGATGTGCAATAAAGTACATAAATAAATGAAAATTGGTTCCAATATAACGGTTATTCAAAAAATAAATCGATATACAAACGATTACTTCGCTCCATGATTTCAATTAAAGTGTTAAATTAATCGGAATTATTTTAAAATTGATCGACTCGTGCGAATGTTTATAAATACAATACATCAGAATCTTGTGACATTGAAAAATTTGCTTTTAAAGGGAAGTTTATTCGCTCTGCAGTTATGTTCAAGTTTACTTCAGTACTGTTGGTGGCATTGATACTATACGGAGTTCTTGGACATGAACCTCAGCGGCGTCAGGAAGAGAGCGAGCTAGATCAAGCACAGGACCAAGGACTTGAAGCCGCATCCTTTTCCGGTGATAAATGTCCTACAGGCAAAGTAAAAGTCCGTGGTATTTGCGTTGTCAAAGATAACGATTGAGGAGGCTAAATTGATCAGAATTAATATTATTAAATATATTCTTTTCATTAAAAGTTCGTTAAAACTACTTACTTTGTGTTACTGGAAACGCCTTTCATCCTCAAATCAAATCAAATCAAAAATCTTTATTAAAAATAAGTTTCATACAAAACATTTTTTCATTGTCAAAGCTACCACCAGCTCGGAAAATTATTTCCACAGACCTGAGAAGAGCTGGCGACAGAAACTCAGCGGGATTGTCATGATTTGTTTTTTTTTCTTAAATTTTAAATTACATAAATACATTACACAATACTAAATAAATAATTTTGAAGCAGCCTGGCAGCGATCGCTTCATACCCACGGTGCATTGTCCTCTAAGTATTCAGATACTTTGTAGTATCCTTTTGCACACAAACGTTCCTTAGTTATTCTCTTAAATTTGTTAAATGGTAATACTTGAACGTTTGCTGGGACTTTGTTGTAAAACTGTATACATTGCCCCATGAAAGATTTACTCACTTTTTTAAGTCGAGTAACAGGTAGCGCGAGCTTGTGTTTGTTCCTGGTATTTATAGTAAATATATCACTGTGTTTAATAAAATTGTCAGTATTTTTATGTACATATTTAAGATTTTCAAAAATATACTGACTGGCGACCGTAAGTACATTAATTTGCTTAAACTTATCTCTTAAAGAATCTCTAGGGCCCAGGTTGTAAATTGCACGGACAGCTCTTTTTTGTATAACGAAAATGGTATTTATATCAGTAGCACTACCCCACAGTAGGATACCATAAGACATTATGCTATGAAAATAACTATAATACACCAACTTAGCAGTAGTCTCGTCAGTTAAGGATCTAATTTTTTAACAGCATACGCGGCAGAGCTAAGTTTACTAGTTAATCCAGCTATATGAGGGCCCCACTGTAGCTTAGCATCAATAGTGATTCCTAAAAAAACTGTGGATTCCACCACTTCCTCAGACGAGGACAGAATAATAGTTAGAAAAACAAACTAATATCCACCCAGTAGCCTAAATTCGACCGTTATTTTGACAATGCACCTCTATTATCATTGCATTTATGTTTTATTTTATTCTACTACATCAGCCGTCAATCAAATCTTTATAACTACTAAATTCTGACTGACATTGGCAGTTATGCTCATAGTAGCAAGTGTATTAATTTCATATATAACTGTTATATCTGTGTAATACGTTATAATGTACAATTATAGCTTACTGCCCTCCTCCAGATCAACTGTAACTGTGCCAAATATCAAACTCCTTAAACCGCCTAACTTTCTCAAAAAGAGCACAAAGTTTTTGCTTCACGTTCAGGTTATATTTAATAACACTACCTACACTTTATTAATGTAAAAGTATAGCTCATAGTAACAAAAGTAATAAGGAAAGCTGTAAAATTAATATTTTTGACATTAAAAGAAAATTTTTCAGGACATAACAGAACTGAAAAAGTGTTTTTTTTTCTGTTATCGGATCAAAATTGTGACAGGTTTTTATAAAAACTTCTCTGCTTTCAAAGAAAAATATAAGCAATTGTAGTTTAAATTTTAATTTCTACGTATAAAATATTGATAAAACCACGTTTAATAGGTTCTCTTTTTAACCGTAAGATTTATTGTAAAATAATAAACCAGAAAAAAAAATCCAAACACAAATCTATACAGAAACGATTACTACGCTTCACGAATTTAAAATTTCAAGTGTTACATGAATCTGATTTATTTTAAAATTGGTCACAGTCAGAGCATGTGAATGGTTATAAATATAACATACTACTTACAGCAAAAAACATTCAGTTAATTAAGTGACGGTTACTTGCTCGGCATTCATGTTCAAGTTTATACGAGTATCGGTTCTGTTGGTGGCAGTGATGCTGTCCGGAGTCCTTGGGCATAAATCACAGCGGCGCCAGGAAAAGAGCAAGTGGGATCAATTTCTGGAGCAACAGCTTAGGTCTGCATCCTTCAGCAGTAACTGTCCAAAGGACAATAAATGAACTCAAGATGGCCGATGTATGGACAAATATTGATTTTTAACCGTACACTCAATGAAACGTTATTGACAATATAGTTAATTTTTAAATAACATTTGCTATCGTCGAAACACTTTCTTGTTATTCGGAATACCGACTTGTTGTATATAAATACTAACAGTACCGGGCGAATTATAATGAAATTGGTTATTGAAAAGTCGATATTGAAAGCAATTTTTCTAATTGTTAAAACTAACATCAGCATGGAAAAGTTGTTGCTACAGGTCTTAAAAGAGTCGCCGACAGAATATTAGCAAAACCCCTTCTCAAAGGTAAAGGGTGTCCTTTCTCAAACAAAATGGATCGTTGTCAATATGGTGAGACCATTCATCTTCTCAACACTCGACAATTTCTTTCTGTCTTTTTCTATCAGGTAACGATTAGTATTACTATTTCGTGATTTAAGTTATGTTACTTTCAATTTACCAATTTTCAGTGATTAATAATTTCATATTTTCATTCTTATATAATGTTCAACTACAAACAACAACAATGTTTTAACTTCTTATATGGTTAAGGATTATCTAGTAAGAAAAGAAAAAAAAATATTTTAGGTTTTTTTATACAATATAAATATATTATAGGAAAATATAAATTATATTATTAATATTACTTAAGGAATTATATTATTGTTTCTGAATAGTAACAGTAATATATAAAATAATAATTTTTATAGAAAACCATTAAGATAAGATCGAAAGCAAATGTCACGAAGTTCCAACTCCGGTAGTTACAATCGTCTATTTAACCCGACATCTGCATATTTCTAGACCCTTATAAAACGAATACAAAAAGAATATTTTTTTTTATAAAAACAGGTCTTGTATAAAACACAATGTCTATTCTTGCGAGGGTTAAAGTACGAGTATGTTACATCGTGTTAAGGGCTAGATTTGTTTATAGTGTACTTACTATTTAGTATTTAGTTCAAAGAACAAATTCTTTCTTTAATACAGTTTAAAATAAATTTTTAATGTCATGCGTCTAAAAGGATAAATGTTTCATTAAATAGAAAAAGAGGAAATTTGTCTTCAAGATTTATGACAATAGTGTTACATTCCGTCTTTTTACCAATTTCTTAGGTTCAGATTTATTAGTTTCTGGTTCACGTCATTTCCTTTCTTCGAACTAATAGATTTGATACTAACATACTGAAATAAAAAACTTAAAGAAACTATATCTCAATTCATTTTAAAAATTATATCTTTTGAGAAGTCATAATTTTGATTCAACTTAATGTATTTATTTATATGTTACGGTTAAACCTTAACAAATATTGCCGCCTCTCACTCACTTGTTTTTTATCAAATTTTTCTAGTGTGTTATTTTTCAACATACTGTTTCACAAATTTTCAATATTAATAGCTATTACCATAGTATTTTTTTTTTGTTTTATATGAGAGGAGAGAGCAAACGAGCTGACGGGTCACAGATGATTTGTGATCACCGCAGCCCATGAAATCTTGCAACATCCGAGGATTCACAAGAGCGTTGCCGGCCTAGGAGGTGGGAGTAAACGCCTTTATTTACATATTATTATTAATAATAGTAATATAATAAATAAATATAATTATTTCGTATTTAGGGCTTATTTTAAATATATAAAACTTCTCCGGGAATCAAAAGTATATTACGTAAAAAAGAGCCGAGCATTTAATTCCTTACCTTTTCTCAACCTATTTTCATCTCTCAGAAGCCAACTAAGAATGTATCGCAGATGTCAGCTACCAATTACCACAAGGTGGAAGATGCTTATTTTCTGTTAATATTACACATATTAAAATAAACTCATGGTTTGTCGAGAGGTGTTAACGTTTCTTTCAAAAAGATATCAAGTTTTGTTCTATCAGTTGATAACACTCTAATAACTAGGTTAATAACATATTATAATATATCAAATATTCTAAATGTCTTATAAAGCTATTATTATTTGTTGAAAAGACGATTTAGTTTGTTATAATTTGGAATTTAGAATGAAACAGAAAATGTCGTATTTTACAACATTCTTAAATATATAAAACATATATTAACGAATTAATATATTTGTATTATTTTGCACGTGTATCTAACTCCTTGTGTATACTTACAATGTACGCTACTTGTTTATTTATAACATTTTTACCAAAAAAGGGTCTAAAATTAAGGGTATTTCTCTCTTTCTTTTCTTATTGTCTCCAAATGTGTTATGTAGTTATTGTGGACATATAGTTAATTTGTTACTATTATAGAAAGATTAATAAATGATGCCAAGTAAGATCGTTTATCTCAATTAAACATCCATTGTAATGTTATTTTCATTATGTAATTTTTTAATAACTTGTTAAAAGAAATGTAGATTTTGTGAGACATCTTGTTTTTATCAGCAAAATCTTAGCTCCGTGAAAAGGCTTAAAATATAACAATAATATTAGTTACTACATCCTAAGGCAAGGATATAATGCTTGAAAAACTCTATTAGAGAATGATTTTTTGAAGGGCGCATGTGATGTCGTACGTGATCGTATAAATTACAGTGTTTACTGACTGACTTATGTAGGGTGACTATCGTTCAGGGGTTTTAGGAGTCATTGTATGAAGAACTATTTATTTATTTAATCCTTATTAATGCTACTTTAAAATAGATTATTTCTTTCATCAATCCAAATTTTAATTTATTAAAAAAGGATTTTTATTTTCATATTATTGAACCAGCGTCCAAGACATCCAATCCAAATAATTCACTTCACTTTTTACCCGTTTTTGATACTTTTCTTTATAGAATATTATCTTCAACAATTATTAAGAAATAAATAAGGACACTTTCACAGACTATCCACTTTTATTTTCCATTTCAAACACTTCAGACTGTAGCTTCCAAACGAATGGCCGATATTTATATAAACTACCGACTTTATTGTAAAGTTATGTTGGAGTCAAAACAAAATCCATATTTTTAAAATATCCAACAATTTAAGAATACATTTATTACAGTACATTTTATTTTCACGTGCAATACTTAGTTAATATAATTAAATATTTTTATAATACCGTCTACAATATATTTGAATGTTTTATGTAAGTTTTTATGATTAATACGTAAAGTCGGTAACAATATATTATTATTACGCCTCTTAAAATAGCTAACTAATTTATCATCTACGCATTTAATAATAAAACACACAATTAATAATAAAATTAAAACTATTCTAGTTTTTATTTTAACCTAAACGGTAATGGAGTTTCGTCATGTACTAACAATAAAAATACACATAGTATTTGAAAATAAACATTGCTTATTATTTATACAACAAATTATAATAATTCAAAGTTTTATAGCAATTCGCTTACTTCGTGTCATGAGTTTCAAAATATTATTCGAATTAGCTAGACAAGTATATACGGCTACCGAAACGTAGCAAAGTTATTTATATAATTTTTAAACTATATATTTACATATAACACACGTACACACATACCTATATTCCTATAAAATAATATCCCCAGTAGTTATACAACATGGTGTCACTAACCGGCTTCATCTAAAACGTGAGTGTGACAAGTGAGCGATGTATTGAAATATATTGCTTCTTGTCTTCTTTCTTATTTTTATAGCTTGTTTTTTCTTTCTTAGGTCGACTTGTATATTATACATACATTTACATCATATGTATATTACTTTTTTACCTAATACTAATTAAAAAGCAATTTAAATCGCTATTTTGTAAATATAACATCTATGTATATACAACATCTTAAATTATATATAAGATATAATATCATATAACTACTATTACTCCGATATTCCCTCGTGACTAACAAACTAATAACAGTTCGTAATTCACGTTATATTTGATAAGCACAACGCGAGTAGACGACTCCTCGCTGTACTCGTACAGGATGCAGGGAAGTATTTAGTATGCATGGAAATATGACACAGTGGCTTTGAATTATATTTATTAATTATAATATATATTCTCATAAAATATTAAACGATTCCTATCTTTTATTTTTATTGATAGGTCTATCACAATAATATTTTATAAGGTCATTGTAAAAAACATCAAGAACTAACAGGTATTTAGACTAATAATCTGAGTAATAAATATTGTTATCATTTGAAATCTTATATCATATAATAACAAACATTATTTATATTTTGTTTACGTTCTTGCCAATTTTAATATATTTTTCAAACTATATTTATTTAATATATATATTGTTTACTATGATTCATATTTCTATTTTTAAAATGTGTCAGACACACGTTAGCTCAAGACACGTCCCTGCACGTGTTCGTATCTACTACGTGAGAAGCTGTTATGTGCTTTCAATATATATATATTTTAACACATGATTATTATATTAGTATTTTAAAATAAGTAAACTACGGTAACTACCAAATAGAATTTATTTCATCGCAATAAAAATAATTTAAATGTAACCTATATTCCAGTAGAGATTAATCAACTTCGGTTGTAAACACTGAATTCCTTACATATAAAGTCGAACAAAACGCAGATTCCTTTTAATATTGAACAAAGATGCATTCGACCAAACGAATTGGTACATAGAAATAAAACATGCCAAAACAGACACACTTAACAACTGGAAAAAACTGAACAATAATTATTCACACATATTTTGATACATAAAATATGCCATTAAATCCATTTTTTTTTATCTTATTTTTAATGAAATCGAGTAGAAAGTAAAGCTAAATGTATATTTAATTAGAATTTCCTTGTAACATAGTAAAATGTGTAATTAATTATGAGTTATAAGTCACTTCACATATTCTGTTGTAATTTATTTTCATTTACGATGCTCGGTACATCTCGAATGCCAAATATTTATTTACTGCGACTATGAAACATGAGGACCGTCGGGTGTATTAGCGCCTCGCCAAGCCTCTCTAGTGAATAACTAGACACATTATAGGATAAACATTGGAACCTTACATTTAAAGGTCTGCATGATTGATGATGAGTACTACTATTATCATTATGACTATACATATATATATGTAAATATTTTTAAAAACAAGATGGGTATAAAAATATATTTTTACTGATAAAATCTTAATATAAAATATTAAAAGCTGAACAAATAATACTCGGATTAAGAATACTTATACAACACCTTCACTTATCTAATAACAATGTTAAATAATAAAAAAACTATGAATATAATGATATAAATGATATTGTAATATAAATTATTAATTATAATTCGTTTAAGCAAAATATGTTAATATCAATTTGTATATTTTTACTCTGACTGCGGAGTTGGGTGAACTTCAGGGGTAGGAGAGCTGAGGAAAAGGTGGAGTAAACGAGAGATGAATTATGAGAGTTATTGAGATGATATTTATACCAGATTGTATATTGATGTAACTGTTATTATATGACTATTTGAAATGCAAGCTCATAATATATTTTTTCCGCTAAATGAAGCTATAATATAAACGATTGAGAACTAAAGACTATATTTAATATCATAAAATTACGGTGTTTCATAATATCATACACATGAGGTTTTATAAAAACATTATATTTATATTTTGGTGTTATAATAAGCACCCACCATATAACGTGTCATAGGGATAAACGATAATCTCGACGTGACGTTTCCGCCTCAAACGTGAAACCCTTGGTACTGCAATGAATGTGCGTGCCAAACAATATAGTAACAGGTTTTATTTATATTTTAATAATGTTATTTATAATTAAAATGCCTTTTGAAATTGTTTTGAGTTTTGGGTGAGTGTCAGGGATGTTCTAAGTAGTGTCAGAGATAATGAAAAATTGATAGTATGTGGAGATATGAATGGATCCACCGATCAGAGAGGAATATCAAGAAAGGGTTTCCAAGAAACTTGAAAGCTGTGTTTCTGGAAATGAAAGTGTTGAAGTATGCTGGTAGAACCTTAGAAATGGTATGGTAAAAGTAGCGACAGAGGTAAGTGGTAAAAGGAAAAGAGGTTTTAGTAAAAAGCGCGATTAATGGTGGGATGATGAAGTGAAAGACGCCGTGGAGTTAAAGAAGAAAGCATGGCTGGATTATAAAGTCTCCGGTAAGGATAAGAGTATGAAAGAGATAACAAAAAGAGCGTACAAGCTGCTAAAGCACAAAACGAAAGCACTTATAAAGATGAAGAGTGAAAATTTTGAGAGAGAAAGGGATGAACAAATTTGACGAACAAATTCCGGGAAAACACGAAGCTTTTCTGGCGAGAACTTAGTGATTCTTAGGGTTGTTCGGTAACCTGTAGAATGAAAGGGGTGCTTTCGAAGAGCGGTGAAATTTTAACCCAGCAAGCACACGTTTTGCAGCGGTAGGCGGAATTCTACAAGGAGATGTATGAACGTGAGGACGTCTCGGTCTTGACTACCAGCAAAATGCTGAGTCCAGATATAGCCGATGGTGAAATCAGTTTGGAAGAAGTAGAGAGCGTGATTCGAAGTCTGAAATGTGGTAAGGCTGCGGGAGCAGATGAAGTTACTTACGAGATGATCAAATAGGGTGGGCCACGCGTCTTGTTTTTTTCGGCTTTTTGTGCAATTTATGCTGGAAATCAAGGTAGGTCCCAGACGATTGGCGAGGTGCAGTCATCGTACTTTTGTATAAAGGCAAAGGTTCACAGATAGACTGTGCAAGCTATAGGGCTATCAGTTTAATTAGCTTGGGCGGTAAGGTTAATGCTAAAATATTAGCGAGAAGAATGCTAGAAAAATCTGAAAGGCTGTTGGGGGATAACCAAGGAGGTCTAAAAACCTGGAAGAGGGTGTATAGATCAGATCTTTTGCCTCCGCATGATCACGGAAAAGTGTTTGGCCCTAAACCAAAAGGTTTTCTGTGCTTTTGTGGATTTGGAAAAGGCATTTGACAGGGTTGTGAAAAAGAAATTATGGGAGATACTGACCCGATACTATGTGAATGGACCCTTGCTACAGACTGTAAAGTCTCTTTACAGAGATCACTCAGCCTGTGTGCGAGTAGGAGCTGACATGTCGCCCTGGTTTGACATCCAATCAGGTGTTAAGCAAGGTTGCGCTTTGTAAGCTTGGTTGTTCAATTTGTATTTGGATAGTTGTCTCCAAGGCGTGAAAGACAGTGACATGGGAGTGAAAGTAGAGACCTTAAGGTCAATTGCTTACTATATGCAGATAATGCAGTGCTCATTGTATCATCAGAATGCGATTTGCAGACATTGGTCACCACTCTGAAAGATTGGTATGAAAATAATGGTCTCAACCTGAATGCAGATAAGTCGAAGGTTCTGATATTTAAAAGAAATGAAGAAAGAACAGAATGTAAGATCAACGTAGATGGTAAGATAATAGAACCAGTGAATGAAGCGGTATATTTGGGAAGTATGTTTAGGAGAGACGGAAGATACAAAATGGATGTGGAAAGGCGTATTGCTGCCGGTAACAAAGTCAACGGTGCTTTGGCTGCATTGTTGAGGCGACGAAACGTCAGCATAGCTGCACGTTTAGCTGTACACAAAGCAGTTTTGCTAGCGACGCTGTTATACGGCAGCCAAACGTGGGTAATACAGAAGAAGAATGTAAGAAAGATGAATGCTGTGGAAATGCGATCTCTTCGCCGAATATGCGGAGTCAGTTTAGCTGACCGAATCCGCAATGAAGACATCCACAGAATGGCAGGTACTAGCGAAGATGTCACGGTGAGAATGAAGAAGAACGTGCTCAGGTGGTTTGGGCATGTCGAACAAATAAGTGATGAAAGAATGGTAAAAAAGATTTATAAGGAAAAAGTGAGAGGTAAGAGAGACAGGGGGAGGCCTCGAGTGACCTTCGAAAACTCAGTAGCTACGATACTGAAGGAAGGTCACGTAAAATTATGAGGACCCCCCGGAGGGCATGTATGAAGAGGTTAATGTCTGTGGTCTAGGCGAAAGAGGTAAGCAGGGACCGTATCGTTTGGCGCTCCATCGTCTCTGGCTACCCCGCAAGGGATATGGCGTGGAGTTAAATAAATAAATAAATGTGATACTATTTGTAACGGTGTCAATGCGACATGCTGGAAATATTATAAATGTCTTTGTTCAGACCTTTACGAGTAAGTATGTGGCAAAGAGGAGATAAATATTTATTTCATACTACGGGACGTATAGAGGATGTGAAACATTGAAACTGTTTTTTACAGAAAATACTCGTAAACATGAAAGGATGGTTTATTTGAAGGAAAAACAAAAGAGAAACAAGTTTTGTTTAATAAGAATATCTAATATTAAAGAATATATTTACTATATTAATATAGTAAATCATTAATTTGAAGTTTATTAAATATGTGTCAATATAGATATTTGAATCTCACTTTCGGTCGGCAGCAGATGTAGACACAACGTTTCAATATTGATATTTGTACTCCAATAAACAGACATAATTGTAATTAATTCTTACTCAGTCCCTTTTTAATTCTGAGAATTCGTCGAATGTTAAAAGATCTACAACAATTTAAATTATTGATCACGGAGTACAGAATGTAATTACTTGACTTTCTTTTACTTATTTTGTGTTTTGATTGAAGTCCGATTGGTCAGATGTAATATCAGATATGATCTATAAAAGTAAAATAATGCTAAAGTGGCCAAGTTAAACACTGTTTGCTAAAGACGATCGTGTGTTAGAAATACGATAGCCATTCATAATTAAATTCTTAATTTACTATTTTTAATCATAAATTATTTTATTGTACTCAAATTATAATAAAAATAAATAGAACGAAACCTGTAATATATTTTTCTTTAAATAACTGATAGTTTAGGCTACGCTAAAAGTTGTAAGATCTTGGTAAAATTCGAGCTGAATATACATAATAATTTTATTAATCTTAAAAATAACTTTTAGCGTAACTCTTGCATACGTCATTGCGTCACGTCAGGACCTACGAGTATTGCTTTCGTGAGGTTTTAGAAAACGTGTTACAAAATTGATGTGGTTATTCATGATATGACGATATGAGCTTTCTATCAATTGAATTGAAAAAATATCATCACACTGAATGAAAATATGGTCACCTGAATCGGCACAAAAAGTTTGTGTTATTTTTGGTTTTAAGTTTATACCAAAAAGAATAGCATTTAACATTGGCAATAATTGCATACTAATAGATGAGATGTTCAAACTTGCCTTAATTAGAAAAAACAGATCAAATGTTCAAAATTACAATTAATAGGATCTCTTGACGTCGTTGGGTATAATACGTTCATTATATTGTCGAAAAGCATCAGCTATTGAAGACATGAAATAGTCGTAACTATACTTAATAGGAACCAAGAAAGAATTTAAACGACCAATTTTCACAACAGTTGTTCTTATTTATTTGTTATTTTACATCTACCTCCGTTTTGTAAGCGTCTGAAGCCATTTACAATATTTACACCCTGTTTCGGTGTTACCGTTACAAATATTGTAGCGCCTCGCGCACAAACTTGTTCTTTACGATATTTGTGAAATTTTAGTCAATGTTTCTTGAATTTTAATAAATGAAGCTCTTTATACTTGTTTTAATACATTGTACACTTTTATACATCCTAACTTTTTTATATGTAAGTCATATTGGTATGCGAACATGTAGACAAATGGACAATTGCGATATTAAGTCTTTGTTTTCTTAGTGGCATACTTTTTTCCAGTTAGAAGTAGTTTTTTTTCCAACAGTTATTTCAATTACAATCAATAACACAGGCACACAAAAAAAAAAGTCATGAACCAAAGGGGAGACCCCATTATTCTTAGGTTTTTGGGATCGCTAAAACCGAATATAACAATAAAAACTAATTTTAAATGCCAGTTTGCCCGCTAGCACCCCCTTACTACCTCTTAAGGGGTGAAAATTGAAATTTTTGTATAAAATCAAGATAGATGTCTATTTCTACGTTTTTTAGGATGCTGAAACCGAAAATGATAATTAAAAATAAATTCATGACCACTATCACCCCTTACCACCCCTTACGGGGGGTGAAAATTTAAATTTTTCTATAAAGTCAAGATAGATGTGTATTTCTACGTTTTTTGGGATGCTGAAACCGAAAATGATAACTAAAAATAAATTCATGACCACTATCTCCCCCTTACCACCCCTTACAGGGGGTGATAATTTAAATTTTTCTATAAAATCAAGACAGATGTATATTTCTACGTTTTTTGGGATGCTGGAACCGAAAATGATAACTAAAAATAAATTCATGACCACTATTACCCCCTTAACACCCCTTACAGGGGGTGAAAATTTAAATTTTTCTATAAAATCAAGATAGATGTGTATTTCTACGTTTTTTAGGATTCTGGAACCGAAAATGACAACCAAAAGTGAATTTGATACCTCTTTTACTAAATACCACCCCCTAACCTTCCCTAATGGGGGGTTTCAATTTTGTATAAAGTCAAGATGTATGAAGAAATTTTAACGATTTACAGTAAGTGACATGTTTATCAAACTAGTTTGAGGTTACTCTCTCTCTCGCTCTTATATTAGAAATTCAAATGCTTTATCGATCAGAAGTATCTGATATATATTCATGATTTAATTCTACTCTAATCCTGATGGAACCTTGTATCTTGCTCCTCACTGTAGTCTCCTAAATTGTCAGGAAAATAGTCCCTTCTATTTTGGAGGCATAGAATTAGGTTCAGCATCTTTTAGTCTCCTAAATTTTCAGGAAAATAGTAACAATTCTATTTCGGAGGCATAGAATTAGGTTCAGCATCTTTTAAGCGTTTTACTACACTGCTGGATGGATAACAGTATAAGTAGTATTAAATAGAAAGCAAAAAAAAAAAACAAAAAGTGAAAAAAATTGTGAAGAATAGGACAAAAATCATGATTCAGTCTTCAGGGGTGGTGAGGGGTGTTAATGGGTGATAGAGGTCTTAAATTTTATTTTTAGTAATCATTTTCGGTTCCAGCATCCCAAAAAACGTAGAAATACACATCTATCTTGATTTTATAGAAAAATTTAAATTATCACCCCCTGTAAGGGGTGGTAAGGGGGAGATAGTGGTCATGAATTTATTTTTAGTTATCATTTTCGGTTTCAGCATCCCAAAAAACGTAGAAATACACATCTATCTTGACTTTATAGAAAAATTAAAATTTTCACCCCCCGTAAGGGGTGGTAGGGGGTGATAGTGGTCATAAATTTATTTTTAATTATCATTTTTGGTTTCAGCATCCCAAAAAACGTAGAAATACACATCTATCTTGATTTTATACAAAAATTTCAATTTTCACCCCTTAGGAGGTAGTAAGGGGGTGCTAGCGGGAAAACTGGCATTTAAAATTAGTTTTTATTGTCATATTCGGTTTCAGCGATCCCAAAAACCTAAGAATAATGGGGTCTCCCCTCTGGTTCATGACTTTTTTTTTTGTGTGCCTGTGTTATTAATCAATCAGGTATACAAGTACTAAATTTTGTTTTTTCAATGATGAGGGTAAAAGCAATAGTCGTCACTCAGCAGCTAAAATTCGACCGTAATTTTAACGTGTCCATTATCATTGCATTTATGTTTTTTGTATATCTATCATACACTGACTGCACTGATAATTAAAAGTAAGCAGTTTTATCAGGAATAAAATAATTAATTAATGTTAACCACGGTAATCAATTATAAACAATCCAAATTTCATGAAATGAGTTCCATTGTTTGTGCATGCGGCGTACAAACAAACAGATAAACATACAAAACGAAAAAATATGAACTTCGTTATAGGATTTGCATCATCACTAAACATACATAATATGTGATGCAAATGTGTAGTGACAGCCCTATAAGAGTGCTGCAAACATTCAAGCAACTCCCTTTATGAGACAACATTTTATAAAAAATAGGGCAGAGTTTAGGGTTGGCTTACTAATATTGTTTAGTTCCTTCGGTTACAATAGCTTTGACGGTACAAGTTAGTCTTTGTTAAATCACTATTGGGGCTTAAGTAATGTGTTTACAGTTTTAACTTATGAGTACAGGTCGAATTTGTTCGTTTCACTATTTAAAAAATAATTTATATATCTATTTAAAATGTCAGCAAAGTATTTTTAAACTTGTCAAACACTATTACAATTTTCGATAAATATTAAACAAATTATTATTATATTAAAATGTTTAGTAACATTTCTTTTAAAAATAATTTCAAATTTCTTTCAAACTATGTTTTATATATTAGGTTAAGCATGAAAGAGTTTATCTAAGAATAAAAATAGTAAGTTAAGAAATACAACATGTTTATTTTGAATAACAATACTCTATTCTGATTAATAAATATTGTTTATTGAAAATACAATTAGATAGTAAATATTTATGTGTAACAAGGTACAACATTTATGTCCATGTTTTATTGTTACAGCCTAGCTTTTGGCTCGGTAACTCTTCAGTTGTCACAGAATACAATCTTTTTTCATTGTATCTACATGAGCAAGCAGATAAACAAATCAAAATCGTCGTTTATTTAACGGTATTATATCTCGTCTGTTTAAAGTTAAGTTCGTATTTTATTAATATTATACCGACTGAAACAAATAAAATAAGTCTAAAAAAGACAATTAATTAAATTCTGTACTTCGTGATTACTAATAAAAAATGTTGAAGGCCTCATTCCAATAATCCAATTCGAATTATTAAAAATGGACTGAGGAACAATTAATTACAATGTTGTCTGTTTATTGGAGTACAAACATCAATATTCAAACCGTCTGCCTGCATCTGCTGCCGACTGGAAATGAGATTCAAATATTCATGGTGACGCATATTTAATAAACTTCAAATTAAAACTTTTTTTTATTTTTCTTTTAATAAATCATCTTTTTATGCATATTTTCTGTAGTGAACAGTTTCGATGATTCACATCCTTCATACATCGGGATAATATAATTTTAACCGAAATGTCATAAAATATTATTACTTTAGTTAAGCGTTGGTTATCTAAATAGTGTTTGTTATGTTAAAAGTTTTGCATGTAAAAATGAGCTAACGAAAACGATTTGTGTACATTGTAAATCATTGGGTTACATTTAATAAAATTATATAAGATATATAATAATATGTTAATAATAATTAATATTTGAATTATAATAATTATCTTTAGTCTTTGTCAAAGAATGATGATGACTATTTTGTATTTGTATTGCTATCGTTTTTAAGATAAATATTAATGGAGTAGTTGAATAACAATAATTTGATGATAATATTTCACGGCGTTTCGACTTTTTTGGGTTACATATAAGAATTTCAATATAAAAATACATTTCAAGATCTATCAAAGAGTAGAGATGTGTCTGTGGACTTACATCTCGTCATCCCCATAAATATGTTTACTGCAAAAGTATTTCAAACGTCGGGTTGAATTTAGTAAGCCCTGATTTTATAAAATAGTTTTATATTAATATAGAAATTGTAGAATATATTATAAATATAATAATATAAATAAAATGTTAAAATTGTGTACTTTAATAACACAGCACAGCAAACTTAAAATAAACCAGCACACCACTTTCACTTTGTGATAATTATATAATTTATGCACCTATCGATCTCGCCCTGTCTGCTGCAATATGTTTATAGCATATCTGCATATATTTCTTCTTTCTTTCTTCTCTTATCTTATAATATGTTTAAGATGCATTAAAAACAATCATATATTATTAATAAATATCAAAATATAATACATATATAAAATATGATCACAATGTAGTGGGACTCCCGTAAGAGTACCGATACTACCAGCCTTCAGGGGGGCTGCCTGTAAAGGTTCGCCTACCAACTTTGTTCAGCTCCTTCGGTTACAATAGCTTTGACGGTAAAAGTTAGGCTTTTGTTATAATACTATCTAGGTTTAAATAGTGTCTGCTTACTGTTTTCACTTTTTATGTACAGGTCGTGTTTATTCGTTTCACTAGTTTAAGTATATTCATATATTAAAAAAAATCTCTATTTAAAATAGCAGCAAAGCATTTTTAAACGTAAAAAATATATAACCTTACTAATTCTATTAAAATTTTGGATAAAGAGTTTTGCGAAAATGCTAAAATGGTAAGTAACATTTTCCTTTCAAACTACGCTTTAACTAGCGAGCTGTTGTTGAATATATTCGTGCATTACCAATTGGCTATTGAATTACGCTCTTTAATGAAATATGATCTAGTTTCGTATTTAATACAGCCTAACTTACATTAGAGGGTTTTTAATTGAGCGAAGCGAACGAAGTGAGCGGAGCGTTTTACTGGAGACTTTTTACACTCTCTGTCACGAATTGGCTCGAAAACTACTTGACGAAAAACTTTGCAATCAAAAAGACACACATTAGGTGATGGTTTTAAAAAAAAATTAAAAAATGTCCTCAAAAAATATTTTTTTAATATCATGTCAAAAAACTGATATCCCATTGAAGTCAATGGGAAACGATGAGTCAATACACTGGGCTCGCTTCGCTCAATATGCAAACGGCACCCGAGATTTCGCTAGCGCAGCGGGTCGAAATTGAGGGTTTGTTGGCGCCCCTAGTATTTAACCCCATCCTCATTTTTTTATCTGCAACTGTGTGTAAAAATTATTTTGTATATTAATCTCCAACCCTACAAAGTAGAAAACTTTTATATGAGCATCAAACATCAGTTACTTAAAGAAATATTATTAAGAAGTATATATTTATATTCAATATCTACATATATTCTTATACTTAGGGTTTTACATTTTGAAGAACAAAAATTTGTCCTTATTATTCTTAATATTGTTATTTAAAAATACAATAAGACATTTAATTAATATCTGTTATACGAGTAAAAAGTTCATGTTCATTTTATAGAGTTATTGCGCATCTCTACTCGCTGGCTACAATAATATCAAAAACTTTTCAGTATCTTTAGCATATTGTTTTTTTTTTTTTTTTTTTTTTTTTGTCTCTGCTGTTAGCCCTACTGGCCATGACAGCGTCACCGGTGTAATGGACGGGTGCAGAGACCCGCCCTTGGTCTTTAGCATATGTGAATAAGTAAACATACATCCGAATCATAATTGTGGTTTGTGTGTCGGTATCATGGTAAAAAATAATTTGGCCTCCTCAGTATTTTATTATTTTTATAGATTATATGTTATATTAAATCTGAGCAATTGGGCTTTAATTGAAACACAATAAATAAGTCTAAACTGAATTTCTTAGAAAAGATAAGGAACTTTTGTAATATCTGGTTAATAATTAAAATTGTCGTGATTGCTTTCTGATTAATAATTAAAAATGTCGTGGGTAGTTTCTGGTTAATAATTAAAATTGTCGTAGGTAGTTTCTGGTTAGTAATTAAATTTGTCGTGGGTACAATCTGGTTAATAATTAAATTGTCGTGGGTACAATCTGGTTAATAATTAAATTGTCGTGGGTACAATCTGGTTAATAATTATTAAAGTCGTGGGTAATTTCTGGTTAATAATAAAAATTATCGTGGGTACTTTCCGGTTAATAATTAAAATTGTCGTGGGTAGTTTCTGGTTAATAATTAAAATTGTCGTGGGTAGTTGCTGATTAATATTTAAAATTGTCGTGGGTACTTTCTGGTTAATAATTAAAATTATCGTGGGTAGTTGCTGGTTAATAATTAAAATTGTCGTGGGCGTCATTCAAATAATCGAATTTAAAAAGGAACCGAGAAACAAATAATTACAGTGATGTCTGTTTATTTCAGTATAAATATAAATAAAAAATCGGTTTGCCTGCATCTACCGCCGACCGAAAATATATTCAAATATCCATGTTGATACATACTTGTGTTTAATAAACGTTAAATTAAAGATCTCCAATCAGTATGTAGTCAAGTTTCAAGCACAGCCAATATCTCTTTTTTTAGTTTTAAACATCGGGAATTCTATTGTAACTATAAATATAATAAGATATACCAGCTATAGTTCTATCAATAACTTTAATCAAATTCTACAAACTGGCATAGATTCTAGTTACAATTTGTATTCCTTGAAAATTAGCGGCAATCGGAGCTCTAGTTATAAAACACCGTTTTTTATACGAAGATTCTCCTCTCTTGAAGTTTATCGTTGCTTGTCAATTAAAATACTTTTAATTTGGCGAATTCTATTATTGGAATGACAACCACGACAATTTTAATTATTGACCAGAAACTACCCCCGATAATTTTAATTATTAACCAGCAACTACCTACTATAATTGTAATTATTTACCAGCAACTACCCACTATAATTGTAATAATTAACTAGAAACTACCAACGACAATTTTAATTATGAACCAGAAATTACCCACGACAATTTTAGTTAATAACCCGAAACTAGCCACGATAATTTTAATTATTAACCAGAAACTACCTACGATAATTTTAATTATTAACAAGATATTACAGAAGTTAGTTACTTATCTTTTCTAGAAAATTCAGTTTAAACTTATTTATTGTATTTCAATTGAAGCCCAATTGCTCAGACGTAATATAATATATAATCTATAAAAATAATAAAATACTAATGAGGCCAAGTTAAAAAAAATAATAAAAGATTGCCATGTGTTAAGAACATGATACCGACACATAAACAACAATTATGTTTTGGGTGTCTGTTTACTTAATCACATATCATGATAAATGTACTAAAAAGACGTTAACATTATTGTATACGCAATAACTATATAAAATGAACATAAACTTTGTACTCCTATAACAGATATTAATTCAATATTTAATTGTAGTTTTTATTAACAATATTAATACTAAACCTACCCACAATTCTTGTATACCTGTTTATACCGCACGCCGTCAAATTGACCGGTAATTAAAAGTTATTTTATTATATAACGCAGGTAATAATGGAAATAACTAAAAGTAAAGAGTGTAGAAAATATTATATGCTTATTCTAAAAATTGTCATGTAGTTTGATAACGATATTATAACGTTTAAAAATGTGTAAGTTTTACAAAAGTTTATGAACGGTCAATTTGACCGGTACTTGGTAGGTTTAGTGTTAAGGATAATTAGGACTGATTTTTATTTATCAAAATAAATAAATGCCGTTTCTTGCTTCAGTATTTTTAATAATATATAACTTCTTTTATCTTGAACCCTAAGTATATATTTTGTTAAATAACTGAAATAGTAGGCTCAGCTGAAAGTTATTCCACTTTGTAAGGTTGGAGATTAATATACAAAATAATTTCTACACACATTTTTAGATAAAAAAATGAGGGTAGAGTTAAATATTAAAATTCCTCTAATGTAAGCTTTCGCTGTATTAGATATGAAACTACTCGTAGATCATATTTCATTAAAGAATGTAATTTAATAACCAATGGGTAATGCAAGAATATATCGAACAACAGCTCGCTAGTTAAAGCATAATTTGAAAGGAAAATTTTACTTACCATTTTAGCATTTGCGCAAAACTCTTTATCCAAAATTTAAATAGAATTTGTAAGGTTATATATTTTTTACTTTTTAAAATGCTTTGCTGTTAGTTTAAACTAGGAAATACTTTTTAACTATTATAGTTAGATGAATAAACACGACCTGTACTTAAAAAGTAAAAAAAGCAAGCAGACATTAAAATAAACAAAGTTGGTAAGCGAACCCTTAAGGGCAGCTCCCTTGAAGGCATATACTCTTATGCGACTGTCACTACATTGTAATCATATTTGATATATGTTTTATATTCTGATATTAATTAATAATATACAATTATTTCTAATGCGTATATCTGAACTATTCCAGTCCATTTATCACATTTCTAAATCTACGACCATGTGAATCTAAACATTAACTGAATTATATCTTTTATTCTTCTATTAAATCAACCATGACTACATATTTTTTTTCTGCAGAATAAATTTTCTCCCGTTTCATTTGTAATATAACTGGTTGTAATTGTGAAACTATTGTATTTTACTTTTACACAATGAATTAAAACAAAAACATACACTTATACCAAAGAATAATAGTGATATCTTTACATACATGTACCCTTTTATACATATATATGTATATATATGTATAGCTCTATATATTACTAACTCTAAATGTTGCACTCTGCTCGATGAAGTCGTAATTGTTCCGTAGCTCTCCGGTGACAAAAAGACGGCGTGTTCTTGAAGTAAATATTCCCAACTTCATCTAACATAACTACGTATGGACAGAATTAAGCAACTTAAAAGTTTTGGTTTTTTTTCAAAGTTAATTTGATTTTTTATATAGTTTCATGGATTATCCATATTTATAATAAAAAAGGGGCCAAAATCTGTATGTTCAATATTTAAAAAAAAATACAAAACTATCTATAATAAACCTGCAAAAAATAATGATTAGATTTTGACAAAATTTAGTATGGTTATAGTTTTCTTAATTGTACTGAAAACTAAAAAACAATGTAGTTTTATAACAATAATATGAAAAATCTATAAAGTTTAATGTATATTAAGTTTAAAGTTTTTAATCGCTTATTATTTAAATATAAAAGTGGGATAGTAATAAACAAAGTCGCTGACAACAGGTTGTTAAGTTTATAAAATAATTAGCTTAACATCATTCTGGTTTTATATAATATAGTAAAGAAAATTCTAGTAAATTCTACAAAACGTTCTGTTAAAATAGTATAATTTAAATTCACAAAAAATGTTCGCAATTTTCTGTGCTATTCATTTTCTAGGATTTTTAAAATATCATAGTAGAGTTATATTCGCAAACAAATTAAATTGAATGTATGCTACCTCGTAGCACAGGGGTTACGCCGTAGACCATGAAATAAATACCTGTATTCAAATTATAACCAACTTATTAAGATTATACTTCCATTTCTGTGAAGTAATATATATTTTGTTCAATATATACAAATAGATATACCTTCATATACAAAACACAATAACAGGAACGCACATTCTATTCATGGTTACATTTTCTTAGCCAAGATTCAAAACCTAAACTTATGCACGCAATATACGAAATGTAGATAAAAACTACATGAATCAAAGGCCTTATTTTAATATATATAAGAACTAAAATCGGTTAGCAAGGCTTAAACAATCAACGAGTGGCATCATTTGAAAATGAACTTTACTAACTTAGCACAATGTTTAAATTACTTTGAACGTGTATAATCCAGGGCTGGTGATAAAGCAAGGGATACTACGACCGAACAATGGTGTATTGTTCCCTCTAGGGTTGTAACTACGTTGACAAGAAAAGTTTTTGTAATTTAGGTTTGATTAGAAATTCCTTTAGTATTTTATTAAAAATCTCATAAAGACATCATGTGATGAAGACATGATGGACCCCGATCTTTATAACAATATTATACAGATTTTTATGAAAGGAAAAAATAAGTAAAGGTTATATTAAATATGATTTTACTTATTTATTTTACGTTATATAATAATTTAGAAAGGTATTTGAAAATATTTTTAAGTATTATTTGATTATAAAGAGACTGTCTGTTCATAAGTGTTTTTAAATTATACAATATGCTACATTGCATAACATAATCATGTATCAAATTGTGTAAAAAATGTATACGAGAAACATTGAAATGTTTTGATCATTTATTATTTTATTAAATTAATTTATTAAATTATAAAAAGTTGGGACAGCCCTACTGAAAACGAACTCAGTTATTCAGGATACTTTTGTTGCTGTTTTTGTATCTGCGTTAATCGTTCTGACGTCTTTATGGTCATGGGGCTTAAGAGAGCAATTCAAACAATCATAGCCTTTAAAATTACGTAATAGAGATGATTATTGTTTGAAGGATGGGGTGACGGTGATACTGAGAGCGGCGATAGAATTAAGCGGTGAATTTTTATAAGGGATGAAAATTTAAGGGAAGTTATTATTATAACATATACAGTTCAAAACCTGTAGAGTTTATATTCCTATATTAATATTATAATAATTTTGCTTATAAATATGTGTATAATATAAAAAAACACATATTCGTATAATTGTAATATTCAAAAGAGTGTTTTTATGAGGAACAATACAGGATACTTTGTTACCAGTTGGAAGGCAATGTTGCAGTAAAATGACAAAGGTTGATTGCTCAAAGCGTACACAATAAAACACTTTTATATACGGAAAATTTTCAACAAAATTTTTGCGAGAACTTAATTGGAAATGTATTTGTTTAAGCACATTTTAGTGCAATGTTGGATTTGTGGAAAAGAAAGCAATTTATTTTATTGAACCACGAGAGACGACCACGTCTCCGTAAAATCCGTATAAAACAACCATGTTTTATACGGATTTTATCCAATATTCACTAATATTACTTTGGTTTTGTGGTATACCATTTCTGATATCATTTTAAAGTTATTTGTTTTAAAGGATATTTAATGAATATTATCTAAGTTATCATTAACGTTTTATCATTATTTAAGTTATCATTAAACGTATCATTACTTTACTTATCATTAGATCTTCATTGGTATATTTTGTGGAAGTAGTGATGGGTTGAACACAAATAATTGAGATATTGTTTATTTGAATTATTTTACTTTTGACTTATTTTCATTTAATGAATAGTTTATTTTTATAATAGGAATAATATAAATCAAGTTTGGTTTACTCTAAATGTATCAAATAAATCGAAATAAAACTATAATATAATGGAAAAACTGGTCGAGAATACTTGTTAAGTTACTAACCTGTCAAAGTTTCTCTTAACTCGTTAGAGAGAGTCTCGAACTTATAGAATGGTACGTGTTAGTTGTGTGGTTATTTCCACTTTTCAAGAAAAACTTTTAAAGCTCTCATTTCCTCTAACGAATAAAGAACAAGCCATAACACCATTATTAAAATATAATTTCTTCGTAATTTTTTTTTTCCAATTATTAAAAGTCGATCATTCAGTGAGTTGTGGGAGATCATGTTATTATGTGAGTAAAATCGAATTGTAAAATACAAAATATTATGTACAAAAATCATATCAGAGTTATTTCAACTCTTTGGTATGGAATTGTACTCGTATTAATTGTATAATTACAATTTTGATCGAGGTGGGTCACGGGCTATAACTAGTATCAAAATTATATTGTTTATAGAAACCTTAACACAAATGTGAAACATAAAAAATATTTTTTATTAAGTGTGAAGTAAAAAATGGTTATAATTAATACCATTATATATTTCTTTATTATTTTTATTCATCATCTTATGATTTAATAAAAGTATAGAAATACGGATACGGCAAACAATTTAATATAAACGTAAATAAGTTTGCACATTGTTTGAGATGCCACATCCAACAAAACACTGCGGTCAGTTTCCAGCTATGAAATAAACCGACTCCTTTGTTAAGAACTTATATGTTGTCGTGTGGTGCAATGCATGTACTTCAGATGTTATATTATTATTATTATTATTATTATTATATAATATTAATTTTAACTATAAAAATGGCTATTTATAATCTAAAACATCGGAAGGAGGATTATAAGGGAAAAAATATGAGTGCTTTAATTAATATCATATAATGAATGAACATTTCTATATTTAATAAGTGTATTACTATTCATTTAACTAACAACGTAAATCTAAATGTATAGTTTTTATCGCGACTCTGTCTGCATCTAATTACAATTATTATCGTTTACAGAAAATATGTAATATCCTTGGTAGGTAATAATAACTTTATATTAGTGAAGTTATTTTTGGTATCAATTCATTAAACCCTAATATGTTACTATATTTTAATAATAATCTGTAGATATAATAAAATAGTATGTTTTTCTGTTTATCTGTATTTTTTACACATCGTACAAAGTCTACTTGAAACCTCTGACCAGAATGTTATACCAGCATCCATAACACATTATTATCTATGTTAATATACCACTTGCTTTTACGATTTCAATTACAATTTAACAAAATTAGATTGAATGTGACTTTATATATAAATAACATAAAGTATGTTTTTCGCTTAGGAAAATACTTAATTATTCATTGAAAACGGCAAATATTTTAGTCTTTAACAACAAGAAAACGATGAAAGCTATTTATTTGTAAAATTAAATTTATATAATTTTAAGTGCTATATAACTTAAAACCTAATAAATAGTTTATGACATTGGAATATTAGGTATGTATGTGTGTGTTTTGAATATTAAGTTGGGGAGTTTCTTTACATAAGGGTTTATTTCGAAAAGTGTGATTCACACTCCCATTTGACACAAAGGCTCACTAGTGGAGGCTCAAAATGGAAGAGATATAAATAAATAAATATAGATGACAATTAAAAGTCATAAGTAAATGTAGTTGAATCTTGAGTGTTCTTGAAGTATTTTAAAATTGTAAAAAAATAATAATATTAAATGTATCGCTACTCACTCTCAACTTGGACCACACGCACAGCGGTCAAAGTTAGTAACAAGAAGTACGCTGACAGCGGCCGCTTTATTACTTTTATTGATCGAAAAAAAACGCTTAGCTCGCGTCAATTGGAAACCATATCATACTGCCTCAGTATATTGTGTTCAGATAGTTCGTATCAGCTTTTCGACTCAGCATATTGCGCCTTAGAAACCATATAAATGTTATAAGATATATTGAAAAGTTCAAGGAGCACAAACTACTATTATATATATATATATATATATATATATATATATATATATATATATTATTCTTAATAGATAAATAAAATTGATGTGTCTCTTCGTAATTTTAAATTAACAGCTTTGCAGTAAATGCATATGAAACTATATACGGTAATTACTTAATAAAATCAATTAATATATTTTGTTTCTGTTAGGATAGTCCGATCAATCTCTAAAGCGGCTGAACCGATTGTAACAGAACTTTCACTAGCGGACAGCTAACGTTATGGTTAATATATTTTTATAAAGAAAACACATTCCAAGCGAAGTCGTGGGCATAGCTAATAGATATATTTTTATTTGAATATACAATGTATATAAGGAAATAACAGAAATACTTCTAAATTTGTTTTATTGGTGTTATTGTACCCACAAGTATTTTGTAACTTCATAAGGAAGCCTGTATATCGGAAGTTATTGAATGTAACGTATATAAAAATATCTGCAAAAAGGGGAACGTCTCATAAAAGGTAACGTGAAATTATTTTATGATTCCATTTTCTATCACACGTTGCAAACTTGCGTTATTTCCTCATGAATTAATTTTTCTGTTACAACGAGAATTAGAAAAAGGACAAGTTAAATATTTTTTTTCTAATTTATTTTTGATGAAATATGAATTATTGTGTTCATTTTATGGGATTAGCATAATTATACATATCTACTCATATTAAAAGTTGTCTATATTTCGGAATATGAAAAGGTAGATAGTTCATCAAAAGTAAACTAAATTACACGTCTAATATTTTAAAAAGCTATTAAAAATATTAAATTCTTTTGAGCATGCATATTAAATCAAACCACGTGTCCTAAACTCTGCTAAAAATATCATCGTAACTGAGGCTTCATAAAAATAACACAAATTCATTTATACTTGTCCTTTTCGCATATCATCCACGGGATGATTTATACAACCCGCAGTAAAAACTTGCTTCCCCAGAGAATGAGGAACTTTCTGATGAATTTCCTTTTCACGTGTTTATATTTATTCTACTTCGAAAAATTAATGGTGAAAACTTTCATAATCTGTTTGTAAACTATGTTACAGATTACTTAATAAATTTACTAACAAATTAGGCTAATAATAACAGAATGTCGAAACTTTTAGCTAATAAAAAACTTTCATAAAGTTCCAAAATTAAGTCTCAAACGATATAGACTATTAAAATATGATATTAATTATACCAATTAATTATGACAAGTAGCACTAATAGATTATAATTAATATCCAGTACGTTAGTACCGGAGTGACATAAATCAGCGGCAGTCAGAGCCAATCAAATTAGCATAAAGAACCACAATTAGCTAGGGTGCGTTTATAGTTAACGATAATGGTTTCGAAAATTAATGTACCGGAGAGATTGTGGTGACCGCCATTTATAAAGGGGACTTTTTGAACAAAATGGCTGTCGTGAATCGTGAGTACAGTTATAATATTGGCGTAACTTGTTCAAAACTGAGTTTAACTTGCAAATTAACTAGAGTTTATTGTTATTGGAGTTCAAAGTAATCATTTTGGAGGGGTTTATCTTTAAACATAGTTGCACAAAATCGTTTTGGAGGTACAAATCCTATTACTTAAAGTCTTTTTATTTTCAATTGTTTTTCAAAATTCTATTTAAGATGGCAGCCTTTTCAAAACACGCAAATTCATAGCCTTAATCTTTTATATATATATTTATAGATAGATAGATAGATATATATATATAACTTTCTTTCGTAATTTCCTAAGCCTTGGTACTTAAAAATGAAGTGAAATATTTTGTATGCAATAGAAGTAAACATAATATTACATTATTAATAATAGCTAAGCTTAGTGTTAGTGAGGAAGGACTTTCAAGCACTTACAAGTTTCTTAAGAAAGAAACTGCAATGAATGCAAAGTGTTACAAAGTTACGTAAAACCGTTACAGTTTATGTAATGCAGGTATCGCAATCTTTAGTCTGGTCTGTTATAACTGTGAAAGTATCTTGAGTTTAATCTTTTATTACACGAACTAGTTGTTACCAGCGAGATAGCGTGAGGAAATATTCCGAAATAAAAAGTATTTTATATTAACCTGAGCAAAAAACTAAATTTTAGTAAAGTGTGTTCCTTTTTGTGATTTAAAAAAATACACAAAGCATTGTTTTAATATCTGAAGCATGTACTATAACTTACAGATTTGGACTGGTAAATTTTTGTTAATTGTATTTTTTGCAAATCGCCTAATACCCTTGACAGATAAGTTATCCCCAAGTAAGAGCTCTGAGAACCCTTAACAAATTTTCAAAAATAATTCAATTGAACTTCTGAATACATAAAATTCGACCTTTAGGAAAATATACGTATTTTGAAGTTAGTCTCTATTAAATGGGCTAAAACCTAAAACTAATGTACAAAAGAAAAAATAAATATTCCATATACATAGACATATATATTTGGAATATACACCATCAAACGTTCCGTCAAAAAAAATACCCGACACTAGAAAGCTAAGTTGAATCCCATAACTCACTCCCTAGGTAATAAGAGACATCTAGAATCTAGATAAAGCAAGATAATAAAACAAGTTGCAACTTCAAGACTGTATGCGTTCACAACTTCTACTTCAGCGCTGTTGTCGACATTTGAAACTTTGTAGTTTTATGAAACTTTTTAGTCTAACTTGCGTAGTTGCTGACTGTGTTACAATGCTTCTGTTTTATTTATGTTTCTTTTGTTAGAAGACGTGTTACTAGACGATATAATCACTGATTAATCTTACTGCCTATTAAACTATATGTATGTATATCTGTTAATAGTATTAAGCTCCTATTTGCACAGACAATAATTAATATATGATGATCAATTTATAAATGAATTGAAATCTTTATTTGTTGTTCCTTTGTTTGTTTTTATAAGAGAATATTAAAGTTTTATATTATATACTACTTATTAAAGTTGTAGTTAACTCTTATAATATAACTATATTGACATGCAAGACCTAAGAAAATACAAAGAAGCAAAGAAGAACATAAAATGTAGGTAAATATGTAGAAGCGTAAATTCAATATTTTATTTCCCTCTGGATATAGAAATAAAGTATTGGTAAATCTTTGTAAATCTTTTTGAATAAACTCTTAGGAAACATATAGGCGATGTACATATTTCAATATGTTTTTATTGTTTAAAAAAATATATAATTTAAAACTAAAATTGTATAAAATTTTAATACATCTTTTGGTATAACATCTTAAAGTATTAGATGATGATTATTTTTAATATAAATCATATTTCTGATAGTCCAGCTGGTAAGTGTAGTGGTACACTTACCGTCAGCTAAAAAGACAAGCTCGGACCCAGCGTTAATGAAACAAAAACAAAAACAACCCAAACCAAACACCTCAGTAGGTACTTCAGTTATGTACTAAGTTTAGATTTTAGACCAACTTGACTTACTTCATCGTCTCGAATAACACGAATACAAATATCAATTTTGTTACATATAATCCAATTATCAAAATCGTATAATTAAACTCATTTATTATATAAATTGTATGATAAAAGGAATAGCTTAAAATTAATCTGTGTGTTCATCTCCTTATCATTCTGACGTGATATATTATACGCATTGTCACAACATTAAAGTTGAAAAGAATATTCATTTCTATGTTATAAAAAATAGAGTCCAATTTTGAATGCCTCGAATTACAATTCAGGTGTCACGGAATAAATGACTTTAGTCCCAGGAAACAAAGATAAATTTACAATAGTAACAATACAAAGTTTTTGGCACTAAGTTATTGAGAACAAAGTGCTGTAACAAAAATAAACTTCGTTGTTAAACATTAATTTGACGCAATAAATATTATTTTAACGTGAATTGTTGAACTGTTTATTTATTTTTACTTCAGCTGTGACTAAATACTTAAGTGATATGATAGGATATTTAATTGTGAATTTTTGTTTGATCTTTTGTTGACATTATTATCCATTCTGGCGTTATAATAGCTTATTTTAGTTTATGAAATTAGTATGAAATAAAAATTTATTTATTTATGTACCAGACGGCTAAAAAAACATTCAGAAACCTAAAAATTATTTGATGAAATTAAAAAGAGATCTCTACCAACTATAATTTGTAGGACAAAGATGATTATTTATTTACTTTATATTCAGTTCAGTACATTGTCATATATAAAGAATTAATAGAACATGTTTTTAATACTCGAGCGAAGCAGTACTCGAAGATATCCCATACGGATGGCTTTCTCCTATTCAGAAGGATTATTCTGTAAATTTAAATAAAACCTGGCTCGATACAATAAAATTAATAGATACAAGGTACAAGAACTGTAAATTATTATTTTGGTATACAACGATGACTGTTCATTGTTTAAAGTTATACATCCAGATATACGAGTATTATGTAACATGAATATTTATTTGAACAATCGAATGCTACTTTAACACTAAACCTACCGACAATTCTTGTATACCTGTTCCTACCGCACGCGGTCAAATTGACCGGTAATTAAAAGATATATTATTATATAACGCAGGTAATAATGGAAATAACTAAAAGTAAGGAGTGAAGAAAATATTATATGCATATTATAAGAATTGTCATGTAGTTTGATAACGATATTATAACGTTTAAAAATGTGTAAGTTTCACAAAAGTTTAAGAACGGTCAGTTTGACCGGTACTGGTAGGTTTAGTGTTAAGTGTACTTGTTATCCAACTAGCAATTGAGATTGAAATGCAAAGATTGAATTGTTTTATACAATAATTGTGAAAACAAATGCCAAAAGCCCTTCAAATTATTTATATGTATTTTAAAAAGAATTCAAATTAAGAATTTACTATATTTGTGATGTATTTTCAATATTTATAGTAACTACGTCAAAAATCATTGTAATATTTACCAAAGTTTTGCAAACGCAACACTCAACATAAATTTCAAATTAAATCATGAATAAGAAAAGTTGGACGATGTCCAAAAATCCCATCGCCTTTTACAAAACCATTTGTCACTATCATATTAAGCGCTGCATAAACAAACCGACAGGAAATACAGGAAGTTTTTTATTATCAACATTAACGAACTATTACTGAGAAAATACGGAAAGTATATTATAAAATATGTTTGTCCGTGATGATTGATGTTAGTCTCCTTAGGGATTTATGTTTTTTTACACCTGTTTTTGTCTTCAATACTTCAGTTTTACTAATAGCGTGTTGAGAGAAAAACTATTTCTACCTGTTGTAACTTAGATATACGAGTCATTACGATTATGTCAAGCCTTGTCATATCTTTTATTAATATAATATTATAATTTTTAAATATATGAATATTTTACAAACATTCCCTTTCATTCCTTTTGTGTCTCTAGAAGTACTTACGTGTGTGTGTAATGTGTATTTATATTTCTTTTTTTTAATTATCATTACTCAGTATTCCGTTTTTAGATTGATAATGTTTTTAAAAATAAATATCTGATAAAGTTAATGTATTTATGAAATTCATCGACAGCATTTATACAATAGTAAACGTTATATAAAATATTTTAGAGGAACCACAAAAAGAAATATGAAGAAGAACAGAAAAAACCTCACCTGTACAAGAGGTGTGTTATTTACGAGTCCTCGAATACAAGGCTGCTGCGGCTGGCGAAGTATACATAACTCAGATTTTTACCGAGATGTGTTTTCTTTTATATTTTATATATAATATTAACTTACATATCATATGTGAATGTTGGCTAAAATAATAGCTATAGAAGATAAATTATACTATATTTTTCCTTTATTTATTTATTTAAATCTTTTCTACTTTGAATCAATACTAGTGATCACTTTTGTGCCTCAAATGTAAGGTGGGCCTAATTTGATACCATAATTATCGGAAAAAGCCCTTCTGTAATGACTCTTTAACATAAAACTAAAGCCTCGAGGCTCTATATTGAATATGCAAAATAAAGTCATAAAAAAGTCCAGGAGAATAAGGTATTAATTCAGAGGCAATGCACGATAAAATATTTTCACAAATTTGTCAGAAACATTTATCTTTAGAAAAATATGAAAAGGGAATTTTTCTCGCATATATGATATGAAACCGATAAGCGCATGAAAACGCTTCCATCCTTTGCCCCTAGCAATTTGTAACTTCGTAAGCGTCGGAAAAATGAGTTCATGAAAACGCATACCACTTTGCTATATTAAGCCTTCTAATCCTATTATTATATTTTAGAGAAAAAAGAAAGTAATATTCAAAGTTTTAATTTTAACTGCTAGAACTATGCTCTTTAAGTTCTAAATATACAATCTTGTATAATTATACATGTCTAGCTGTTCCGCCAATCTGAGCATTTAGCAAATTGTAAACGGCGCTGAACCGAGAATCGATCTGATTTAATTAAAGGTTCGTCGTCCATCAAATCATCAGATCGACAGCCCTGAAATGTAGATGCACTTGATATGGAAATCACCGAAAATGATCTTTACTCTAAAAGATTCTATTGATTAACTGTCAGAAAATTAAATAAATCAACGGATAAATTTTATTTGAAGATTAAAATATCTAATTTTTAGCTATATATCTAATACGTTTTGAATAAAGGAAAGTTATTATTTACCTTTATAATAATTATATACTTATATAACATATTATTTTTGTATAAAATAAATTTATTTTTATCGAAGTTACTTCTTTTTACTTTGTTATTCCAAGAAAAACTTTGAAAGATAGAAAAATTAAAGTATTTTTTCTTTTAATTTCTCTTACATTCACTTTGTTCAATACTTTTTTTCCTAAAGGTTATCCAAATCACTGCGTCTTCAGACATTGTAAAATCATTTTATTAAAATACTAGTTTATAGCAAAATGGTCTTTAACCTAAACCGGATTAAGCTTATTTTTACTTGATTTTTAAATCCTTTCAATTTTAAGGTAGAGGAAGTCAAAGATGAAAGAAAACACAGTATTTTCGTATCGTTTATTTATTTGGTATAGGAGTTATCGTAAACACATTGCGATGAATATATGGTTTCTGTACATCCAATATCAAAGTAAACAATAATGTATATTAATAAAATGTAAATATATATTATGATCTATTAAATTATTGGCACCGAGACGTGACACTTAATTGTATCGAAAATGGACGTTAATACGAAAACCTATGCGTCAACGTGATGGAATCAAAAACGCGCAGCCAATATATCCTTGCTTCGTTAGCTTTTATACAATACCGTTCGCAATTTAGTCCCGGCTTTGATAGCTCCTACAGTTTATTGACTGATCGTAATTGTTACATCATCCATGTACACGAGTATACATTGTGTAATTTTTATAGAGGTGCGGGGGTCGCGAGTTTCTATAGGAAATGGGAGAGAGTGCAAATAGATTAAGAAAAGGTATATTTTAATTTTGGAAGAGAAAAGTTTCTAAGATTCGACTAACTAACTTCATCTACGAGACAACGATAGCCTCTAGATAGGTCGAGTTTGAGTGGACAGGAAAGGGATCTACGTAGCTCCTTAATAAACTAGTTCCAACTCCGCAATGGACGGATCATTATTCCACTATCCGAATACACAAATTAAATTTGATATCATCATATAAATCTTTTACAAATCATTGTACAATTGACCAACATTTTACGAGACGGTACAAAAATACATCTCACTACAATCTAATATAACTAAACTAACCAGTTAAACTCTTTGTCAACAATATAATATATCATTAGATACTCGTACGACCCGCGACGCGCCCGCTCCTCTGCAGTATCACAATTCTTTACAACAATAACGTGTTATAACTCTGGTCTAAAGAAACAAAGAAGCACTCACTAGCAGAGCGCTGAGTTTCAGCTATGAAGAGAGAAGAGAAACACAATCTAATCAAACTAACCATCGAGAACAACATTTCAACATCGAACATTTGATAAAAATTTCCTTACACTTACACTACAAGATTGTTGCAAAATTGTTGTAGCAAATGTTAGTCCATACAAAACTGGTCCGATCTAAACGGACCGCTAAAATTGACATCGAAATTTACATGATTCATTTTAAGCTATGATACATAATGTATTAGTAGTTTAGATTTACGAATTTGACATCTATATAAAATATAATTATGTAGATATATGCCGGTGAGGCGTTACGTAGCTTCTGCGAAGTTTGATGTTCGAGACGAACTTCAAACTCGGCACAAGCACACTTAATGATACACTTATAAATTCTAAACATTTCGATTGGTGTTCACATTGCGCTAAACATTCAGATACCATGTATACGACAAAATCAATATATCGATTCACAATTTAGTCCACTAAAAAAATCTATTACCTATAATTATCAACAATTTGGCACATTCCATTCCTGTTCAAAACATTTAACATGAACAACAACATAACAATGTAAAAGAAAGTAGGAAGGTAAGAAAATCTACGGAGAGAGATAAAACTACACATAGAAGACCATCCGCTGCAATGCATTATTCATTAACATCTCAAATGAAACCTCATTTTAATTCAAACTCATAATGAACAGGAAGGTATGAATTTTATATTTCAGACTACCCCTTCCCAAGTTTTAACTGTATCTCCTTACAAACAATTATATTATTTTATAATTCCAACCGCAATCGAGAACTTTAATTCAATTATATCCATCTGGTGGAAATTTGAAATGATACAGAGTAAACAAAGAGAAGGCAACATTTTATTTAATGTTCTTTGCAACGTTAATTTCAAATGTCTGCAGCGAACGTGCCAAGATAGCGAGATAGGTCCACTAAATACGTACAACAAATTATGATTATAGGAGCACTACGAAGGCTAAAATACAATGACACACATCTACAGAGTACATGCGATTTTAGTCCCTCGACATGAGGACTTGTATACACATAGAGACTAGTTTACCGTGGCTCATCATGAGCTTTGTGATATACTATACAACTTTTTTGGCATGAACCGTCTAAAGTTCCATTCTTACACGAACTGCTCGTACAAAATTGACTTAAGATATTTCATTTCTAATCACGATGAACTTGTGTTTCAGATTCGTTATTTCAAGATACTCATATAATAAAGTTCGGTAAATTGAGAACACGTAAAACACATTAAGACATGCTTATTGCGAGGGGAAATAAATAAAATATTTCATTGCTTATTGCAAGGCGAATAAATAAAATATTTTCAGATTTTATTATATTTAGAAAGACAATAAAAAGTAAGTATATCGGAAGTATATTTATATTTTCTTCAGTAAGAAATACAAATAATAGGGATGACGACAGAAATAGGAAACGTCAAGATTATTAGAATTTAAGTGCTTCCGTGTAGACTATAGGCCGTTAGGAAAATATATATTTTTTAAAGATATCAGTCATCCAACGTTAAAACAATAAAAGATTTTAATCGAGATAATTGTACTCCAAGAACTTCAGAACGGCGCATAAAGAGAGGAAGCTATAAGTTGGTTGAAGTTCTCGAGCGGCCGAGTGCAGCGCTCTCACAGCGTGCCTCGCGGGGGACTGCACAGCGCGTCTTGGGAACACAGCCACGGCGCCGCCCCCCGAAGACAGCGCCACGCACCATATCTCGTCCGGCTCGGGCACCAGCAGGATCGCCTTCCAGCAATGCTGCGCCAGGTCCGGGGTAAGAATCGCGGGCGTCGACGTCTCTCCCCTGAACCACAGGACGCGTAAGTTTCTTCCGCATGCGCTACATTCGAGCCGATAGCCGTTCGGAGTTGCGTCCGCACTCACTGCGTTCGCCGTTGCCCCTCCTATGAATACGCTTTCGTTAAGATAACTGAAGGATATTAATTGCTACATTTTAAAGTCATATTTGTCAATTCGTCTAAAATTGATACCTAGATCTTTTGAACACGAATAAGACCAAATTGGACTATGTCTTTAAATGATCTCAGCCGACTACTTTCAAATAAACCGTGAAAATTTTCAATCCCAAATTTGATGCTTACCCGTGACTCTGAGTGTTACTCTTTTTAGTTCTTTTAGTCTCTTCAGATCTGGCGCTCTTGCTCCAACGCATCTGTACTCACCGCCCTCCTCATACAACGCTTCTTTTATACCTGTATTTATGGATTTCATTAAAAGGTTTAGAATAGGCTTTCAAAATAATTTAACAAATATAGTGATACATTTTCGCTTTAAGGGAGTGGTTGGGTTATAGAGAGAGGAAGGAATTAGTTTAGAACTTAGATTATACACGTACCGAGCACGCCGTGTGCATGGTGTGACCCAGCGGGCGCCCACGCGTCACTGGCGTTGCCCACAACGCGTCGCCACCAACAGCCTACGCTACCTACATATACACATGTGGGCGGATTTAGAATCATATGATGCCTTATGTTTGCCTTAAAGTCAAGACGTCAGGTTTATCGTCCCTTCAGATTGTTTTCGTATCGTCAATTCATCGATTCATTAAGTGATTATTAACGGTCTTACGGTCTTAAGAGTTAAGTTTATGATTTCATACGAAATAACTACTGTTAGAAATCATAATTGCAATAAAGTTGAAGACTAAGTATGGCTGCAATTTCATGTCAGAAATGCAATTCCCACAAGACAATTTGTGCTCAAGCCATCTCAAGTAACGTTTAATGAAACGTTATACTTTTTAACTCATTATTTCAACAGAAAAGGATATTAGAATCTAGAAGATTTTATAGTCTTTGTGACTGTAATTAAAAGAAACTTAAAATATAATTAAAAAGTTTTACATTCCTGTAAAAAAACAAGAACGTGAATTGTGAACGAATAATGAATACTTTATTTATAAAAATAAAATGTTTTAAATAGTATATTTCATTACATTTATCGCGAAACTTTGCAGACGATTTTCCCGGTCCATGAAAAAGCTTTCCGTAGTATATGAGTGATTCAGACAAATAACGCTGGAAAAATAAAGTGCCTATTGTACTTTCCCTATATAACCTTTTTAAATAGCAGAACTGAATGTTTTAAAAAGGTTTGCCTTCTCATATATAGTTTTAAGAGCTCTGTAAACCAAAAATACTACCATAAAATGATATGATATACACTCTCACCTTTGGGACAGTGAAGCTGTACGTTCCCACCCACTGGCACCTCCACCTTCTGATGGTCTGGCTCCTCATCGGTTTCCGGTTCCCCACCTGTTTGAGGAGTATTTTCTGCTGCTGCTAGGAATCAATAATTACCATAAATAAAAATCAAAACCTTTATTGAAAATCAATTTTATACAAAACATAGTTTTCATTGTCAGAGCTAATACCAGCTCGGGAAGTTATTTGCCCCGAAATAAGAAGAGCTGACGACAGAAACTCAGGGGATTTGTCTTGTTTTTTTTAAGACCAAAATTACATTAAAAATAAATCTTGAAGTAGTCTGGCAGCAAGCGTTTTGTACCAAGGGTGCATCATGTTCTAGATATTCCGTAACAGTACATTAGTTGGCACCTGATATATATTTTATTTTTCATTAAAACGTAAGCTTTTCGAAACGCTTTCGAAAGATTTTTTTATTTAATTATTATTTTTATATTATATATAATCCACAATTGTGGAGACCTTCTATTATGTTTATGAAATAATGGACCAGTTTAAAGCTATCGGTCATTTGCCTTAACGAAATTACTTATAATATAATCATATTAAAACGATTTGTAGATAAATTAATTATATTCTTGATAATATTACATAAAGTTACAAATTAATACTTATTTGTTTAAAAGCATTACACGTTTTATAACAAAACAACGGAGTGTTGAAGTTATATCGAGTAAGAGATCAACAAGTGAACCTTTACACATTTCACAAAGCAGCTTCAGAATACTCGGCGTGCTCGTGTGGAGTCAATTCTAGTTAAGCGATCTCTTTGTGAAGAATGAGTCTAGAAAGGATTGCATTTTTGATTTTATTTTAAAGTTTCTTTATTTCTTTATCAACACTACAATAGCAGCGAGAGTTGAATTACGAAACTTAATTAAGAATAGAGGTTGGTTTTTGCTCAACGTTGTAGTGATGCCAGAGTTTATTTATTTTATGCAACAATATAAAAGTTAGTGAATAAAATAGTTTTTGGTGTTTGGTGTTTGGTGCACGTTAACGCAATCTACTGGAATAGAAACCGTTTTAAAATGCATTCGTGATGTTTTGTACTTATTCTTGAAAAATGCTTATTCTAACCAAAAACCGAGTTATATAATATTATTTGTATAGTATTTTTCTTGTTATAAATTCTTTAAACGTAAGAAACACTTATTGTCATAAATCTTAGTTTAGTATAAAAAAAATTAATCGGTAGCTCCTATTGCTTATATATATTTTTTTTCATTTACCATTGTTTCCTTTCCCTATTTTTTTTAATTAATTTTATGAACACGACCAAAACTTGAACCTGAGACAATACACGACAATGTACAATATACATCATTATTTACGGCTCCTTTCCAACTTTTGTATCAACACTCGCCTTGATGAATCTATCATTCTACCAGTGTATGTAATCATCTCCATCGCGTTATAATTAATATTAGATTAAAATACTTACACATAACATTCAGGTAGTATCCAATGCTGGAGTAGTCGGTGTCCATCCACCTGGCGCGGCAGCGGTACCAGCCTGCGTGTGACTCACTCAGCGTGCCCCAGCGTAAGGTAGCCGCGCTCAATGCGGACCCACCCGTGTCAGTATCCAGGGGGGTGGGGGGGCTAAAGGAGTATACATATTTCATACAATTCCCGCACTAGCCAATAATGGTGGCAGTGGGTATCGCAAACAGAAATCAAACCCGCAGTTATCAGGAGCTATTTATTATTAACCGTTACATCGATGAGTACTTAGCAATAACAACACATTTGCAATACGAATCATAAAAAGAGAATTTATATAAAGAATAAATAATTAAAAAAAAAGGATGAATTTCGAGTGAGTGTTTTAAAACACTTGTAATAATTAGTTCGTCAGTGAACTAACAATTGAAATATCTTGCTCTAAATAAATATTAACATTCTGTTTTGTAAGACTAGACAATTGCTAGCTGATATCGAGAAAAAAATGGTATTACTTTAAACATTTATATTTCAGTAATTTATGTAAAGGAGACATGTAGACAAGGTCTCCCTATTAAGATATAATTAAATCTCCATTATAAATGAAAGACAGTCTTAGTTCTATTGTAAATATTTTAATTGGATATTATTCACGAAATAGTAAATAAATTGTATTTTTTGAAGGTCTATTTTTTTCTGAGGTAACCTCATTTTATTAAACAAAGGAGCGACACTTGAGAATATTTATTAAAAAATAAGTACAAAATTAATAAATTCACTATACAACTTTATTAAAAAATAAATCTAAATGAGAGGTTGTTATAAAAATATTAATACATTCAAATTAAAATTCAAAATGCACACACAAACACGCACTTTTGAATCGTCAATGATTACATTAATATGGTCAGTGTAGTCAGTTAGTAAGTTACCACCGTCTGGGAATGCTGCTCTACTGAGAAGAACCGGCCAGAAATGCCACAATTGCGATTTTACCAATGTGTGATGTATACATTATAATATAAATGCAAATGAGTGAACAACCTAATAATTCAAAGTATGTATCAGACCTTACTTCACTTCGAGATGTTTCGGTTCTGAGAATTCAAGATCAATCGAAAACCGTCTACTGATATTGTTTGTCACTTTCATACATGACAAAAAATATCAAAGAGAGATTTTAATTTCATTTTATCTATACTTATAATAAATCTGTAGAGAGGTCAATTCTGTACATGAAATATATTTACAAAATAAGTAGCAGGGGGTGATTAGTGTTCGATACTGATGCCAAAAATGCAGTTAAAAAAATTTTTGTCTGTCTGTCTGTCTGTCTGTCTGTTTGTATGTTATTTATAGAAAAAAAAACTACTCGACGGATTTTAACGAAACTTAGTACAATTATTCTTTATACTCCTGGGCAGGTAATAGTATACTTTTCATCACACTACAATGAATAGGAGCAGAGCAGTGAAAGGAAATGTTGAGAAAATGGGAGAAGTTGCTTGATTTTTTAAGCTTCCGTCGCGTGTGCAGCCTTAATGGTTAGAGCTACATAGAAACTATGTATAACGGAAATATTCTACATAAAAATACACGAAAAATATTCCAAGACAGCATATATCTACCTTTTATAGTTAACTCACAATAACACGCATAACTCTCGATAGCTTAGCAGTTCGGAGATTTCTTATTATATTTGTTTACTTTTACGTTTATAAAACCAATAATGCTCACCATCATTCCTAATTAAAAAAAAATAAACATTAGCACCAATTCAATAAAAAAAGAATCATTGAAATCGGTATAGAAACACCAAACTTATACTTACTTACATGAAATACGCCAACAAGACATCGCGCGTGAATAGTGAATCAAGCTATAAGGATTATTTTTGCGTAACGGTTGCCGCGCTCGACGGGGCTCGCGGCGGCAGAGTATAAAAGGGGCGGGAGGCGAGCGCAAGCGTCATTCAATATTTGGCTGTTGATGCGTTCAGAGTGTTGAACTTTATTGACAGACAATAATTGTTATTTTATAAACCGTGCTTATCAGCGCGACTTTTTGTCTTTAAATAGTTTATTTTAATTTCTTTTGTTGTTATTTTCTAAATTAGTTTTAGTTTTGTTTAAATTCTTAACTATTAATAGTTCCTATTTTATTTCTTTTTAAGTAGATTTAGATTCGATTTTTAGAGTAGATAATAGATAGATAGATTAGATTATTGTTAGATTTTTAGTTACTGATAGGTTAGTTTTGGGCATTTTATGTTTAGTTTTTTTTGTATTGAGTAGATAAAAGCGTAGGTAGGTACTTTTATTATTTATTTTTAAGTGAAGTAGGTATAGGTAGATATTGCCTACTATCTACCTATACTGCACACGTGTTTTAGCTTTATTTTCATTTCTTTTTTTTTGTACCTAAGTTGTAGGTAGGTAGGTACATATTTCTTAGTTTAATTCTATTAGAATATTAGGTATTTAAGTTTAAATAGGCACTTAGATTTATATTTTTTTATTATATAGCAGCTGTACTTAGAACATCTAAGGTTTTTTTTGTATTAGCATAGGTACTTTGATTAATTACAGTAGTTGTAGGTATTTCTTATTATTCATTTTTAAGTGAAGTAGGTAAGTGTAGATAGTATTGCACACGCATTAAGTATAGCTTTATTTTCATTTTTTATTCTTTTGTAATTTGTAGGTACCTACGTACATATTTATAATTCGATTAGAATATTATTTTAGTTTTAATAGGCACTTAGATTTATATTCTATTTATTATATACTTAGCTATAGTTAGGACCTCTGACGTAAGTTTTTTGTTGGGTAACTAAATAGAATTTAAGTTACCGTCGATTAAAAATAAAATAAACGATGCCACCTAAAAAACGACCATCTTTATCTCGAACTTCGAGTCAAGCTAGGAGAATGAGAATGACGCGTTCTCAAGAATCGGAAGAGGAAAGAGCACATCGGTTAAACTCTATGAGAGTTAGTGCCTCAACATCTCGAGCTAATGAAAGCTCTCCAGAAAGAGAGATGCGATTAGCAGCTGAAAGAGCGAGACGAGCTACAACACGGGCTTCTCAAAGCTCTTCTCAACGAGAGCTAAGGCGTTCCATTGACCGGGAACAACATGCGTTATCCCGAGAAGCTGAAACTGCTTTACAACGAGAATTGCGACTCACAGCTGACCGCGAACGGCATACATTATCTCGCGAGTCTGAAACCTTCACTGAGAGGGAATTACGGCTTACAGCTGACCGCGAACGTCATATTTTATCTCGCGAGTCCGAAACCTTCACTGAGAGGGAATTACGGCTTACAGCTGACCACGAACGTCATATTTTATCTCGCGAGTCCGAAACCTTCACTGAGAGGGAATTACGGCTTACAGCTGATCGCGAACGTCATATTTTGTCTCGAGAATCTGAAACTTTTACTCAATATCAAGACCGTTTGACAAATGATAGGGCGCACCATAACATGATTCGATCTCTTGAAGATGAACATGAGCATGAACAACGGCTAGAGTCGGGACGCGATTATTACAATTCTTTGAGACAAGAACAATTGATTACTTTATGTAATGAAAGATTAAGAATTGAAAATATTCGGTCGCTTGAAACAGAAGAACAGCGAGAGGCCCGTCTTACTGCAGATAGATTTCGACATGGTCTTAATGACTTAGATATACACGTGGTAGATCAATCTACAAATTCGGTGGCGTGGTCCGATAAATATAAAAGTGGGTTTGCTTATAACCTCACAATTGATTACAGATCATCTTCTGAAATAGGCGATATGAACGTAGTATGTTCCTTTTGTAATGCTTCGAAGTGGAGGAAGGAGTCTGCTGGTTTCTGTTGTTCTGGAGGTAAAATAAATTTGCCTTCGTTCGAAGACCCACCGGAACCTTTAAAATCACTACTTTTAGGGGAACATTTGCAATCCAAACAGTTTTTAGATAATATTCGCACTTATAATAGTGCATTCCAAATGACATCCTTTGGTGCTAAACAAATCTCAAAAGGCCCTTTCATGCCTACTTTTAAGGTACAAGGTCAGGTTTACCATTTGATAGGGTCCCTTTTGCCTGAAGAACAACCTAAATTTCTTCAAATATATTTTGTATCCGATTACAACGAACAGTCGAATATAAGAAATCAATATTTTCCGAATTTAAATACTGAACTCATTTCACAACTTCAGAACATGTTACATCAGGTTAATTCGTACGTATGCAGTTTTAAATCGGCATTAGAAGCCCTTTCTCAAGATGGTAATAACAATTATAAAATTGTTATAAATGCCGATAAGCGTCCAACTCAGGAACACCCTGGGCGTCATAACGTTCCATCCACGAATGAAGTTGCTGTAGTACTGGTCGACCAGGAATGTGATAGGCGTGATATCGTTATACGTTCCAGAGACAATCGTTTGCAACGTATTTTCGAAACCCACAGGGCTTACGACAGTTTGCAATATCCTATGATATACTGTCGAGGGGAAGATGGTTATAATTTCGCTGTATACCAAACCGATCCGCGCACAGGCGCACCTAATTATAATAAAAAGGTGTCATGCCTTCAATTTTATTGTTACCACCTGCAAGTGAGACGGAATAGATTGGTATACTTTCAACGTTTTCGTGGCTTATTTAATCAGTTTATTGTTGACATGTACGCAAAAATTGAAACCGAAAGATTAGTTTATATACGATCTAATCAAAGGCAGCTGCGCGCTGAAGAATACGTGCACCTTCGCGATGCCATGCAGCAAGATAACGATACTGTGAATATGGGTCGTTTAGTTATTTTACCCTCTTCTTTTACTGGTGGTCCACGCTACATGCATGAACGTACTCAAGACGCTTTTTGTTACGTAAGAAAATATGGACGTCCCGACTTATTTGTTACTGTAACTACCAATCCCAAGTGGGATGAAATCACTCGGGAGCTTCTTGAGGGTCAGGCACCGCATGACCGCCATGATATTATTGCAAGTGTTTCATTTAAAATTAAAATCAATGATAGATCTTCTTACCAAAGATAACATTTTTGGAGAAGTATTGTGTTATATGTATAGTGTTGAGTGGCAAAAACGCGGCTTACCTCACGCACATATCTTGCTTTGGTTAAAAGATAAGGTTCGACCTAATGATGTAGACAGATTAATCAGTGCTGAAATTCCAGATCCGACTGCAGATCCCCTGTTATACGACATTGTTAAAACTCATATGATACATGGTCCATGTGGTGCATTTAACGCAAATGCTCCTTGCATGCAAGACGGTCGTTGCACTAAAAGGTATCCAAAAGCATTAGTGGATGAAACTGTAACAGGACATGATGGATACCCATTATATCGTCGCCGTTCAAGAGACAATGGTGGTTTACTGTTGAAAAGCGAATGTCTGGACAACAGGTTACTTTAGATAATAGGTGGGTCGTTCCGTATTCGCCTGTATTGTCCAGAGCATTTCAAGCTCACATAAATGTAGAAATGTGTAATAGTGTAGAGTCAATTAAATATATTTGTAAGTACATTAACAAGGGCAGTGACCAAGCTACGTTTGCGTTAAGAAATGAACATGATGAAGTTACTAGATTTCAGTCAGGCAGATATATCAGCTCTTCAGAAGCTGTGTGGCGGATCTTAAGTTTTAATATTCACGAAAGATATCCACCTGTGACCCATCTGGATGTTCATCTGGAAGGCGGTCAACGTATATATTTTAACGCCGAAAATGTTACAGAACGATTAGAGAACCCTAGACAAACAACTTTATTGGCATTCTTTCGACTTTGCCAAACTGATAATTTCGCAAAGTCTCTTTTGTATGAAGAAGTTCCATCGTATTATACCTACGATAAACAACGAGGTGTCTTTAACCGTAGACGCCGAGGCAGGCCTGTAGATGGCGAGACAGGTATTTTCAAAGAACATGTTCTTGGTAGAGTGTATACTGTTCATCCTAACAACGCAGAGTGTTTTTATTTGAGATTATTATTACATACAGTGCGAGGACCAACATCATTTATAGATTTGAGAAAAGTAGACGATGTTGTTTATCCAACTTATCATGCAGCTTGCCAAGCGCGTCATTTGCTTGAAAATGATCAACATTGGGATGACGCTTTAGCAGAATCCTGTGTTAGTGATAATCCACGACGGTTACGCCATTTATTTGTAACATTACTCACATTTTGTAATTTATCTGATCCTGTCCAATTATGGGAAAAATATAAAGAAAAATTTGCAGAAGACTTTCTTCGGAATTTATCTCACAATAATGAAGGCGCAACTAATGATAATTTTCGAGATCTGGCTATAAATCAGTGCTTATTAGCTCTTCAGGAAGACTTAACAGCAGTAGGCGGTAAATCACTTTGTGAATATGGTTTGCCAACGCCAACCTCAGTCGGAGAGGTTACCAATAGGGAATATTCCGCAGAGATTGGTTACAACCCAATGGAACTGCTGGTAACATTAGAAAACGGTGTCCCAATGATGACTGCAGAACAACGCTTAGTCTATGATCGCGTGTGCGAGAGTGTGCAGAATAATTTAGGAACAATATGGTTTTTAGATGCACCTGGAGGAACTGGGAAAACTTTTTTGACTAAATTAATATTAGCTTATGTTCGAAATCAGCGTAAAATCGCTCTTGCCGTGGCTTCATCAGGTATAGCTGCAACATTGCTACCAGGAGGTAAGACTGCTCACACTATGTTTAAAATACCAATTAATTTAGATCGCACGGAAAGTCCAACCTGTAGTATTTCAAGAAATAGCGACAAAGCTAAGGTATTGCGTGAGTGTAATTTAATCGTATGGGATGAATGTACGATGGCCCATCGAAAAGGAGTAGAAGCAGTAGACAGAACTCTAAGGGACATAAGACAAAATGATCGACCAATGGGCGGTATTACGGTTTTATTTTGTGGTGATTTCCGACAAACCTTACCGGTAATACCACGGGGAACCCGAGCTGATGAGATTAGGGCTTGCCTGAAAAGCTCTTATTTGTGGCGTGATATACAATCGGTGCATTTGACTATAAATATGCGAGTGAGAACTGGAGACAACGCAGATAATCGTGAATTTTCTGATACATTATTGAAGATTGGTGAAGGTACCTATCCACAACTACACCAAGGAAAACTTATTCTGACACCTGAGTTATGTTGTATAGTGCAATCCCAACAACATCTTATATCTTCGGTTTACGGTGACATAACAATTATATTAAATAGGGACAATTCTTGGCTTTGCGAAAGGTCCATTTTGACTCCTCGCAATGACCAGGCATCTGAAATTAATAATAAAATACTGTCTAATATACAGGGAGAAAGCAAAGTTTATAGTTCAATAAATAGAATGGTTGATGAACAAGAAGCCACTAATTACCCGATAGAATTTTTAAATTCTTTAAGTATGCCTGGACTACCTTCTCATATAATTTGTTTAAAAATTGGCATACCGATAATTCTGCTCCGAAATTTAAGACCACCTCAACTTTGCAATGGAACTCGGCTAAAAGTAACCCAGTTGCAACAAAATGTAATCGAGGCTCAAATTTTAACAGGTTGCGGTGCAGGAGAAACTGTCTTTATTCCCAGAATTCCCATAATACCAAATAATTTTCCATTCCAATTTAAAAGAACGCAATTCCCAGTATCGGTGTGCTATGCCATGACTATCAATAAAGCTCAAGGGCAGACTTTTCGTGTTGCTGGAGTAGATCTCGGTGTTAGCTGTTTCTCGCATGGTCAATTATACGTCGCTCTTTCCCGGGTTAGCAATTCTAGGAATCTTTACGTTCACGTGCCGGACGGGTCGACTCTTAACATAGTCTACCCAGAAGCTTTGCGCTGAAACATTTTAATTTGATCTAAAAATATTAGCAATATATTATCTTAATAAAAAACAAGGAGTTACACGCTGACCGAGTCGTGGGTATAGCGTGGGTATATTATAATATTCTGCGGTTACTTATATTTTTCAACAGTTTTGTAGATTGGCATATTATATTACTATTGCCCTTCTAAAATACGAAAGTGAATCTGCCTGTTACGTCAAAACTATGAGGGAGGACATCTGCTAATTTTTTTTCGAAAAACGACGGAAACGCGGACGAAGTCGCGGGCAAAAGCTAGTATATAATATATTTTAAATAGAAACGTGTTCTTTTATATAACAGCTGAATGTATTTGATCGAAGGGTGTGACCGGCTTTTATATTACTAAATCATCCTTCACCCTACAAAGTGAAAATGTTAACATGATTGATGTCGTCGTCTCTTAGGTAAAATGAAATGGAGTGTACATAAAGAATTATCTTAATGTCCCACTTTTGAACAAAGCTTTTTCACCAAAACTTCTAATTCAGACAGAGTTAGTTCCAAACGATAATGTCAGTTAAAAGTAAAAGTTTCTCCATATATAAAATCTCTTAGAAAAACAGCCTGCAAAATGTAGTTCTTTAATATTTGAATATCTTCTTCTTACTAACTGAAGTAATTTAAATAAAACATAGTTAAGACAGACCTTTAAATTAATTAATCAAGCTTCAATAACAAATTGAGAAAACAATAACTTATAAATAACTAATCATAACAAAAGTTTTAACGTAAATTATTCATTCCTCGTTTATTTCCAGTTTTCGTTCTCGAGTTCATCAGAGTTTTAACTTCAAATATCAATGTTTATTTCGATAACCTTTCAGAATTGTTTAAATTAAAAAATAACAGACTACACATAGTCGATCAACACTCTAAAGATTATAATAATTGTGCATATAGGTACGCAATTATTTATCTTTTACTACATATTAATTTGTTCTGAAATAGTTTTTTTGTTAAAATTATTGTTTATTTTTTGGTTTTTAGTGAATTTTACTTATATTTGAATATGCGTAGATCTATTAAGAGCGCCGTTTAATTGAATCTAACAGAATCAGGACACACCTATCTCAACAGAGGAAATCTACCTCAAGGACTATTTCAAAATAAACTTTCGAAAAAGGGCCTTTAGATGCAATAGATGCTTTAGCGTGATCTATGACAGTTTATCCCAAGAGACAGAAGAGCAACGTGCCTATTGACTCAGCGTTATACACGATCGTCTATTCCAAGAAATAGAGGAGTAACGCACCCACCATCTCGGTTTACACCAGGATCGTCTATCTACTGAGACGGAGGTGCAACATGGCCACCAACTCGAATTATTTTACGATCATTTATCTAACGAAACACCTGAAACTTGTTCACTTCGCCTTAGTAGAATGCGACAAGCCATGTTTGTATGTATCGCAATTAAATCTTGTTAAGCGGCTATTTATATTTTTGCTGATATATCATGAGTGGTTTGCAAAAGAAGTCGTTATCCACAACAGCGTTCCAATTTACGAGCAGGTGTGTATAGTACTCTAATACCTGAAGAGCTGATTACTGTAGGTAAAATAACTACGTGCTCCCGCTGTTACAAATAAAATTTAAAAAGGAAAATTTCAGCAACTGCATACTGTAATAACGTGCTTCCTGCAAAAGCACCGCCTAAATTAGTCAATTTGACAAACGTTGTCTTCACCGTTTTGTCAAATTGACTATTATACACCTATTCAAAAGATTGTTAAACTTAATAACCATTTCAGTCGCGATGGATCGTTGACGAAAATAATGAGACTACGAAATCTGCTTTCCAACAATGAAAGTCTAGGTTTAAGTTATGTAACAGATATATTATACACCTAAGTATAGAATAAATAATTAGAACGTGCACAAATCAGTACACATTGAGAACATTATTGTAAGAGTTTTCTGATGTAACTCGGAAGTCAAAGATCCAAGAATGTTCATTAAATGACATTTCTATTCATCACTACTTCCACTAAATAACTATAATAATACATATCACATTATATCATGAGAATACCGGATTGATTTCCAATTGAAAAATCAAATAACATTATTATGGAGTCAATGACGACGTTATTTTCGACATATTTTACGGTAATATCTAATGTAGTTTTTATGTTGATTTATTTATATATTTTCCACTTTGAATCCATACCAGTGATCACTTGTGTACGTCAAATGAAAGTGACAGGAGGGCCTATTTTGATAACGTATGTATCAAAATAAGCCCTTCTGTAAAGACACTTTCCAACTTAAAATAAGGCTACGAGGCTTCCAAACGCGTCATACTCTGAAAAGAACCACACAACAAACTCAGCCGGGTATTTTTGTTTTTTATTCTTATCACTGTTTCACAAACGTCAATATATTTCGTGAGCAATGTACAAACGACTAGAACCATCAATTATTATTATTAAGATCTTTAAAGACTTAAATCTACTATTTTCAGTCTCTATCTATAGTAGAAGATATGAATTTAAAAGTAAAAATTTGTCTACGAATATGGTTTTATTACGGACGAAAATGATAATCTATCTAGAACCTGAGATTGAAATCAACCAAATTAAATCTCGAATGCGTTGTCGGTATTGTATTGACAACCACAATTCAAATTGTGGGTAAAGATTGGATCAAGATCGAACCCGTCGTTATACAAGATATCAAAAAATAATTTTGATGCAACAAAATAAAAATATAATAATTTTATGAGTTATATATTATATTATTATTATTTTATATTTAACACAATTACCACTTAAACACTTGAGTTATCTCTCTCTCTCTCTCTCTCTCTTCTATAAACACTATTAACTGTAATGTTCTCACTCGGACATACATCAATAATAAAGTTGCCAAGCTAATGAAAACCTTACAATATTCTAATAAGATTCAAAATCACTTGATAGCGCGACATGTTCAAACTGGAATCCTATTGTTCAGTAACAAACTTTAAGTATAGAAGAACAAAACATTCAAGCCTTCATAATGTTCAAGCGATTATAAACGTTATTTAAATGTCGTAAGGTTGAAACTCACCTGGACGGTCGGTCCGTGTCCTTCATCCACGTGGCTCTTGCGGGCGGGTTAGCGTCAACGTCGCAGCGCAAGGCAGCCGCACCGCCAGCGACCAGCGACACACCGAACCCCGGCCAGCGGGAGATTACGAACGACGGCGGGTCTAGTTATATTGGTAATATAATCCTTTATAACCTTCGATTATTTATTTATACTATTAGTAAGACAATAATAAGTTCATATATTATAATATTTTGCTTTAAATATAATTTTAAAATTATCTACTACCGTTTTTTTTCCTTTTCCTTATTTATTGTGTTTGCAACAATAGTGTTATCGTGGTTTTAAGTCAGAATAAATTTCGTCTTCCAAAAAGATAACATCAATAACCCTTAATTAAGATCATAAAAAAATCCACAAAACTCTACTTGTAAAAAAGATATTTTAACTACCCTCATTCTGATTTCAATATTTAATCCATAATCCTCTTATATTCTTCTTAATTCTCTAACTTCTTATATTTGCAAATATCGATGGTACCACCTACGAGTAACATCAGGTGACAAAGAAGTCTTTACTAATATGTACGTTTTCTCCCACTCACAGGTGACGTGTATCTCTAGTTTGGCGGTGAGATGGTCGTGTGGAGCCGCAGCTCGTCTTTGTCTCGCTGAGCACTGCAGTGTGGCGTTGTGCAGCTCACGAGCCGCAGTCACCACCACACGTGACCAGTACACACCCTCTGAGAGACACGATATGGTTGATATACATTGCTGGTTTAGTGTGACTTGATTGAGTATTCAATAAAATGATGATGTAATGTGAACAGTCCAGCCTGCATTTTTTTTATGGGTTAAAACCTTTCACTCTCTAGCTTACCAATGGAGTAATTAGTGTGATGTATTCTTAGATATGGTCGATGGTCGAGCGCCGGTTCCAGAGCGAGCAGTCGCCATGACAGTTCCGGAGGAGGGACTCCACCTGGAGGTAGGATTATAATTAGTCCACTAAAAAAATCCACAGCTTGAAGCCCTTTTAATAAATACTTTAAGCTTAGCTCCATTTGTTCGCTAATCTCCTTTTATTTCGATAATTATTTTAACTCGCATTATAAAATAATAAACTAAATTTGTATGTTGTATTGATAAATGTTGGAATTACATATATTTTAATCCTTACTCTATGAATAACCCAAAACATTTCAAACCTCTAAATAAAAACCCGGACTAACACTTCACACTAAGACCCAAGTCTTTTCAACAGTTCAGTTCAGTTCTAACACTCAAATACTCGGCTCGCTGCATGGAATCGAAAGCTTTACAGAACCTCTATTAGAAACGTTTTCAAACTTGAGCGTTGCCAACAAATGCAACCTTTTATTTTACTTGGATACGGACCCAGTTTTTGAATTGTATGTTTTGGAATAGAAAAATAAAGTTTGCAATGAGTACTAGCGGTTACTTCTTGCTTTGTTTGAGTTTTTAACATTTGGCACAGTTGGGCAGAAATCCAACATTGACAATTCTAGTTAAGTAAAGTTCAATATGTGTATACTGCTCCAAATGCTTATGACGTAATTCCTCAACGCCAGTAAGAGTCACATGACCAACGATTGATTTTGTAACAAATTTCAGAATAGAATAACAAATAAAAACTGAAAAATAAGGAAATAAAAGGTAAATATCCAATATAATACGCCAAAACATTTAAATAACGTAGGGGTTAGGTTTCAAATTAATTCGAATTTTGATTTATGTCAATGTACTTACCTTCAGCTACGCATCGCACTTCGAGGACGGTCTTGTCTCTGACGGGCACCCAGGTATTACCAGCATCGAGACGCCGTCCATCTACCGCCAGATACACCGAACGGACTGGCTCTGAACATAAACACTCATACGTCTTAACACAAACACTCATTAATACATTCATTGTTGTAACTACATGACAGATAATTAAAGAATGAATATAATATATTTTATTCATGCTAAAAATATATATATATATATAACAATTTTTACTATTTATATCTTAGAATACGATTCTTATTATTATATTGAAGACATTTTTATACAAGATAATAAAATATGTATCATTCGAATCATAAATATAAAAAAAAATGGTAAGAAAAATGTAGCTTTTAAATGTCAAGTTGGATGATCTTTTCAATTATTTGTTAAATTAGATTCAGTATGACTCTCCTTCACATCATTACGCTAATTAGCTGACAAATTTAATTATATGAAAAATTAAATATGTTTTATAATTGGTTTTAAAAAAAATCAGCAATTTTTTTACGAAAAAACTTGTCAATGTCACATCTATGCCGAATCCGAATAATCCATTCTTAACCCCTGGCCTGTCAATTCCTCACCATATATAAGCAGCCGTGTGGGTTCTCCCGTGATTGTTCGCCCTGCGCGGTCTCGTCCTGCACACCGCCAGCGCGCCGCGTGTCCCCGGGATGCACGAGGGATCTCCACTGCGTCACCTTCATGCCATGCAGACTCCCCACCACCGGGAGACGTCGGTAGGTTGATTTGCTAGGTCACACAGTTAGATTGTATGAATCATTGGAAAACCGCTTTTCAAATAGCTGATTATATTTTATAAGATTTCGTTCAGCATCGGGACGTATGTAAAATCACATTTTGTCCATGAATCAAATATTTCCCTAAAAGATAGAATATTAATAAAAAGGCATTATTTTTCTAAAAGTTGTTAACTAGTTTTTTAACCAATTAGGTTGCAGTTTTGGTCCTTAATAGTTATGCATAATAATGCTCACCTCATTATCTTTGTACCAGCGCAAGTTGGTGACATTGACCAGGTCACAGACGATACGAGCATGTGCATGAGGTTCTACTAATAACTCCTTTTCTTGTTTTTGCGGCTGATGGAACACAAAATACTATATTTATGTATAATATTATATAATACAGACAATAACCGACTCGTTTCAGAAAGTAACACAAATATATATATTTAATATAACGACGATCGATTAAAGACATGAAGAGCTATAAGGATCCTTTTATCAATAAACCTAGCGCGGTTCACTTGTTAAATATTTAGCTCATAATTATGTTCAACTTTACCTAAAGCATCCCAAGGACTCCCTCAATCGTGACGTCATTTCAAAGCAAACCCAATTAATTACGAGACGCTATCCACAAGCGACTTTAAATTAGGCCGCTACTCAACGTTAAATATTAATTTGCTTGCTCTTCGTATTTCGTAAATAATTGTACACCCTGAATGTAATTACGCCTTTTCTTGTTAGGTACGTGGTTTTATAGGGTTGTGTCAATAATGTAATATCAAGGAGAAATTGAAAATTTATTTCATATAATATAAACTGGCCTGTCAAGGATCTACGACAATTTTTTTTTTTTATTGCTTTTTTTTACGGTTTTGTCATGCCTAAATGAACTGTGTTCTTAACACACCTGTGGCGGCGGAACCTTCTCTCTCCAGTTCTCTCTCATCTGTTCCCTGGGCTCATCTCTCATTACTGGTGAGGGTCTTATCACGAAGGCATCGACGCGTGACGATGCTCGCACTCCTGGAGCCGCACCAGCGTCACCAATAGCATCGCGTACAGCACCACGGATGTTCAATATTGTATCACCAGTTTTCACGCGGCGAGACTTTTAAGTTTATTATAAAATATCTTAATATTTGGATTTGTTAAATTAAATAGAAAACAATTTTACTTTATACAACAACATACCTTTGTTTGTTTGTCCCACTCTTGACCACTGCTTCGTTTCTTACGATCATAATCTTCACCAAAAATATTGCTATATGTTACAGGCGATTCACTAATACTTTTGTTTAGTTGTTCCTCATTTAAGGAATCTTGAAATGCAAATCTTTTATTTTCAGCTTCCACCCTCGCTTCTTCTGCCATTAAAACTCTATTTAACTCATCTACATCAGATCCTGGAGCAACTATAAAACCATTATTAAGGTCATTTAACTGGTCAGATTCAAAACTATTTATAGAATTATAAAAATTTGCTTCATTGTCATCATTTTCTATATCGTCTAATGCTTTTTCACTCTCGATATTATTATCCGATGATAAAATCGTACTTTTATCTTTGACAAAATCTGTATCGTATCGTTCGTTGTTATCGACATTTGATTCGTCAGGTGTAACTAATATACTACTATCTTCAATGCTTGTTTCTGGGTCATAATCACTTATATCAATAGCATCTTCCGTGTCAAAGAAGGGCAAGTGGAAATCAGGACCTAATTTACTAGCGTCGTTGTTGTTTTCGATGTTTTGTTTTGTTTCATCATAGTTGTCGTCACGTAGAGGAGGGTAGAGGGGGGCATCGCGAAGGAGTTCTGCCGCGTCGAGGGGGGCGGGCGCGCGCTCAGAACTACTCCGCTCGGAGAGCACAGCAGGGAGGAAGCCTGTCAACAATAGCGTGAATTTAACAAGGGATTCCAAAGGGAAATTTTTTGATTTCTGTTTAATAAATAAAAGGTAATCATTAAAAAATTAATATGATCAATCCATCGATCACCCACCGTGCGCATGTTAACGTTTAAATAGGTTATATTTTTTACAACGTACAGCAATGTCGTCAATCAAAGTCTGAATTTACCCTGAAAAGGTCGTGTTAAAGCAAGGGTGAAGCAAAACTATCAATTAGATTAGGACCGTCGTGACATGACAGAGTGTTACACTACACATACACTATTAAATATACCTCTATCAGGTATATAATCCGTTTTTTAATCATGAATAAATTAAGGACATAGAATGTTTTGGAAACAGTAACGCTTCTCAGATATAAAAGATGAGAATATGTTTAGATGTAATACAAAAAAAAATGTATTTAGATTGTTATAATAATATTAAAGATACAATTTGAAGATCATTAATCTCTCTCTTGACTTTGTGGTTAAGTCATCAGTTTTAATATAAAAGAGGAATTTTATTAAAGCTTTCAGATTTTGGAGACAATTTGTTACAAGTTAACAATTTGGTCTAGCCCTTTGTTCGTTAAAGAACTTTGTTTCTTCGGAATTTTAGTCAAAACCCTTTGAATTTTGCAATGGAGTCGGAACTCGATTTCAAATTAGTGAGTTCAAAGAGATTTTATTGCTGGGAAAACTTAATTTAGTGTACAAATTGTAAATAAAGGTGACTCCGTTCAAAAAGCAAGGGGAATGTACTTTTCTTGTGCTATTTACTTTAGTTATCAATTACAGTTTTCAAAGCATGAGATACTTTTAAATATGATTTTTATTATATCGTGGCTTTGATATTATGAAAATAAGTTAATAAGATAACTTCATAAGACAGCTGTTTATTAGACAGATAGATCATAATAACGACTAAAATAACGACTATAAACATTGCATTAAAACAATCCAAAATTAAACTTTTTAAAATGATTTTATATCACGTTTAGGTAAATTTTTTTGTTATTTTTTATTAAAAAAAAGAATATATACACAAAACTATATAATAATTATACATTTTTGTTATTATATTATAGTAATATTAATGTAATTTTAAAATGAAAAGAATTTTTCATTACATTTTCAGCAAATGATTACTACGAAGGATGATCGCGACAGAGGGTCGTAAAACTGAATCGTGTACTTAAAATGTAACGCCGGCAGTTTATATTCGAGTAAAGATGGCTGCTACTTACCAACTTATTACTTGAACAAACGTCTTGAATAAGATATATTGACAATTCTTGACTTTAACCACCTTTCTTTAAAGATAGCTTCTTCTTAATAATTATATATATATATTTAAAGACCTCGTTCCCACTTCCCGTCACGTCGACTTCATAAAATGTGTAATCTAAAATCGTAAGACATGAAGCGGCCTAATCCTTATAAATAATTCCACGTCCTTAAATTAAGAGATTTGAGAGCGTCTTTTATAGGTCACGGGACGTAATGGAGAGATGGGAGAGATTTTTTAAGCGACCTTCTATCTCTTATTTCGTTTTATTGTTTGATGCCTGATTAATTTGGGGTTTATTTACGGTTGAATAAAATTATGGTTGGATTTTTTTGGAATTCTTTTCCGTGATGAGGTTTTTTATTACTTATTTTGTGATGTTCGGTTAAAAGTCGAAAACATACGGATGTAAATACTAGTTAAAATTTTACGTGTAAGTAAAATAAACCACTATTATCTTGTGTTTTTCTTTACGGAGAATTTAACAAATATTTAGTAGTAAAATATGGATTTGACAGTTACTGAAAATAAATTTTTTATTAACACACTTTTATTAAATATATAAATTTATGTTTAAAAGTGCTGTAAATCCTTCTTTTGGCTTCCTAAAGAAGGAGCAAACTGTTAAAGATTGAATGAAAATTACTTTAATAATATGTTAGTAATAATAATTTTGTATAATAATTAATTTATCTACTTGCCTAATCTTGAATCTTAATCTGAGCTCGCTCCATATTCTTAATAAGTTAGTAAACAGAATTAGGTTAGTTGAGAGAAATTGTTAGTTTATTAGACGGATTATACATGTACCTACTACATTGTAAGTTTCTATAAGGCTATGTTCACATTGTACCCTGGATATAATACATTATTGTATAAATAAATTCGCTTATCTAATATAATTAAATCTAATCTAATGAATGAAAATGTAATGTAATGAAAATAATATTTATTATATTTTTATATATATAAGAGTAAACCAAATATTTTCTAATATTTAAGTAAATATATAATAATAATCAAACATATTATTCATTTAATAAATGACTACCGTCTGGTTCAATGGTTGCAATGCTTAACTAAAATTAAAAGTTCCCAGGTTCACTAATGACTTGTGTAAAATATTTTTGTAGGCGCAAATTATGTTTAAAAAATTACTGACTATCTCTCTATCTTTCGATAAAATAACATATCATAAAATAATATTTATGTAGCGTTTAAACATCGCATCTATTCTATTTATTATTTTAATAATTTATCCACCTTACTCGTCATATAAATAAAATATATTAAAAACAGAAAATAACGCTTCTAAATAATTCTAAAATTTTATCCAACTATGAGATAATTTATTTTCTTTACTTTCGACGTTAAAAATAACATAAATTAAATTCACATCGCATTTAATATCAAATATATTTATTTAAAGCTCGTTTTATGATACATAAAAATTTTACAGCTTTCCTTGCTATTTACTGTGAAAGTTTTCAGTAAACTTTGACACCTCTAATTCGAAATTCACAAGTTAATTCAAACTAGATTAAATCCAAGTAAAATCTATCTCAGTGGCAAATGTAATTTAAATCAAATCTCATCGTATTTGTGTTACAAACAAACAGACAGTCTAATATTGGGCGGAGCGATTGTATTTACGGACACAAATTTATATATAGTTAGAATTGTTTACTCTGCTGTGATTTAAATTGGAGTGGATGTAATGATTACATCATCCTTGTGACATAGCTTTAGTATTAAAGGACTCTGTTACTTCAATATTTTGATCCCTGGTAAACCAGTGCACCTAAATTTATATTAAGTTTATGTGTAAACCATCTTTCACTTAAAATAATCTATTCTCAACGAATTTAAAAATAAATTAACATATCACAACCGAAAATCAGCAGACACTTTCATCTTAGATACAGAGTATTATTAAATCCCGAAGAAAAGTGCGAGACGCCATCTTGCTTTAAATTTGACGTGTAGATCAAGCGCTCAAACTTTACTAATTAACCAACTTTGAAAAGGTTGACGACAAACTTACACATATACAAAACCACTTAAAAACATATCAGCTTGTAACGTCGACATTGATTTTCATATAAAATAACTTCCTGATTAAACAATATTCATATTAAAATCGGTAGTGTGTTGAAAATAATAATTATTATTATTATAACAAAAGACGTTTGTGTGTGTGTGTATATATATATATATATATATATATATATATATATATTTAGGAACATGTGCACATAAATGTATCCTACATTAAGAGATAGACTATATTTAGAGTTGGACAAATTGTAACCATAACTACAACTTTCTCATTCAGATGACTAAATCTAAATTCTATGGACCCCGTAATCACAGTCTATTAGCATCGCAAGAGAATCACGTACCAACAATTTGTTGCCTTCACACTTAATAGCCCTTCTTATTTAAGTTCAAGGTTCATTTTTGGTTCATTTATTTGAATTATGAATTTCAACTCAGTACAATACATTTAGTATAATATGGACCATAATAAGGCCGTATTGTTCGTTTTAGGAAAAAATCTGACACATTTTTCAAATCGATAATTTTTTTATAATCGAAATACGCTGATCAATTGACTATACATGTGTATATAAAAAAACTATGGTCATTATATATTTTTATATTAAACAAAAAATATATATAACAGATAAACATTTTTCTGTTTTATTTCAAATTTCAGATATTTTAACAATAGAAGAAATATTTTAACTTGGACAATCTCTGACCTTTGTTGTTTGTAATCGCCAGAAATAGTAACATTCAAGTAACTTCAGATCAAAACTATTCTATGAACATTTATTAATCATAATATGAAATAAGATAACTTTGATAGATTCGTCAAACAAAACAAAGTTTATTTAACTATGTCTGAGAACAAACCAACGCTACTTCTAAAGCTTCTTATATTATTAGTTATTATTACTTTAACAAAACAGTTTTATTTAATATATCTTAATATATAAATTATATATCTAAAGTTATTAATAAAAAAATATACCTCGTTTTATTTCGTCTCATAAAAACAGGTCATTCCGTAAACACCGTTGTTTTGCGCGATCATTAGTCAAATTCACTGTTTAATATTTATATCAAAATCCCCAAAAAGAGGCCTCAGATAAAAATTTAAATAACGCCGTCATTACTATTATTACACATAAAAACACAGAATATTTTTATATATTATTTTAATACATAAAAAAAATTATACAAATGAAACAGTAGCAACTTTCTAACCGTATATAAATAAAATAAAATATTTTTAATATGTATACATTATATTTTAATGACACCGACAATAAGACGAAAAGTATTTTTATAACTGGTTTCGAAAAACCACAAAGACAAAAGAATGTCAACGCAAGAGCACTGGAATCTTGGAGAGTCGTCTAAAACATACTCCAGGAAACAAGTGTGTGGGTTCGTTGTGTACGTACTTATGTTTAACATGAAGCAGTTTACATTAGACACAATAGTACATACGAAATCAAATATACATAAGAGTGATAGCAAAAATAAGCAAGAGGGAGGAAAAAGACACTTTGGAAGCAAGTATAAGAATGCAGCAGAGTGGAGCTTCTAAGTCTTTCCTCACCACGAAATATCCTATATACCACTCACTGGACGTGGGACGATGGTCCTAAACCAGGTTTAAATGCAGTCACAAAAACTAGACTGCAATTGACTATAATACATACACATTATAATAAAAATATATCATAATAAATACAATTAAAAAACCCAGTACTATAAAGATAGCAATTTAAATGCATTCTATCAAAATCAGACAACCACGCCAGCCACTCGTAATTACATTCTTTACATTACGTATGCACCCTCCGATCTGCTCTGAATACGTTAACAGTTCTTACGTCGTAATCATCTGTCGTATATTAATTTGACTAGTTACTGATTTTGGCTTCCACTAACTGATCTGAATCTCTTGAATTAAATAAGTATATTTGTATATCTCTAGCCCCATGAGTTTATTATAACCAAATATTACATCATTAAGGCATATTTAAAGAAATATTACATTTATATATTGTCTTTGTTTAAGAAGTATGTATTGATTAACATTGATTATAATAAAATGATCTTATTAAATTATATATTTATAAAGATAGTTATATAAATTTCACTAATGTATTTTGTGAAATTTGTAGGAGTATCTTAGAATAGGCAAATGATTTGTATGTTATATATTCCGATATATTTGATAAATGGACATTTTGTCTATTTTTAGTATAAAAAAATATTTTACTTGTCCATATATAATTTAATTGAAAATGATGAATAACACAATAATTTTGATGACAAAAATATTTTACAATTATTATCATCACAAATCAAGGATATTTGGAAAAATAATCTTGAAATTTTATTAACGTTATATTATAAAAGTTCAAGACTACTCGTGTTGAAAGGCACTATAGCTTAAGTGCAACGGATGTGGAAATTAATACCTGGAGAAAACTATTAATTAATTTTTAAACAATAAACAAATGTTCTCAAAATATGGTTTCAAATTACAAACCTTAGTATTATGTATGAAATCATTTTAAGTTAATTTAATATTACTATATTTACATATAACGAAATACCAATCCATTGGTTAGTATTTTCGTTTTTCATAAAAAAATACATATTTTTTCTCACTGAAAGTATTCTATGTTGACTCAAACACTAAATGTTATCAAAATCTGTCCACTAGCAATAAACAGAGTTATCGTCTCTGTTTATAACAGACAAAAAATCTTCAGCAGTCTGAATGTGTAATGATAATTTTATTATATGTACGGATAATTGAAACAAGTTAGCAATTTGAGAATATTGTACTAAATATAATAAATTTTTAGTCTAATATAATGAAGCGTGGACATTTTAATATAACCATAATCTCTCTTCTTCCAAGCAAGCTCCCTAGTGTTGATAGACACAATATTTGTGGACGCAAACTTATTATATATAAGATTGCAAACGAATCACAAAAACAAAGTTTGTTAAATAAAAATGACTTATATAAAATAACAAACATATAAATATTAAAAATGATATATTCTAAAGTTGAAAAATAACAACATTCAAAAGAGAAAAGTGCATTTAATATACGTTTTCAATTTGACTAGTATTTTGTCAGAAATACAGTGAAGTTTGGAAAAATATAGTCGTGTTTGTGCTCTAAAGAATCGCTTCCGTAATTGTAGAGTGGATGTGTATTTTGAACTTTATTTGTATACACGTTAGATATATTTTGGGTTAACTCGTCAGTTTGAGCTGTTATTCAAGTGAAATTTATAACATAGATGTCCTCTCCATCGATTAAGTATACAGCCATGAATAAACCATTGCCAGTCAAGAAAATCTAGAAAAACATTGGTCTATGTTTTAACATAATCCATAAAGGAAAGATTTTAAAAGATGTAATACAATATGGCGTTCATAATGTCCTAAAATAAAGGGACTACTGTAAAAATTATCATTAAGAAAATGTCTTTTCAAAACATTTTTTTCTCCAAAGCAGTTCTTGATAAACTACTAAAATGCATGATATAACAGTTATATTTTAATATATCCAAACAACTAACCTAACTAACTACTAATTAGGCAACTAACCAAGATATTACTATGTTATTTCTATCTAAAATGTATTATTGAATAGTTTTTTAATAACAATAATAAGAAACAATCTTAAAACCTAACTCTAAATCTATCAGCAAAATAGTTTAGCAACATTTAAGTCAATATAATTTTTTTGTATTAAATAAATTTGGTACTCTAAAATAGACATACCGTAACTAAAGCTTTCAATAAGACTGACCCCTAAACAGGATAAACTAAGGAGGACGAATCAATACTTTTAGAGCATCTTTTCCTTATCGCATTGAGCAGTTTTCTCGCTATAAATAGATTTTTCCACAGTGAAGGAGTTTGACGCCTTTTATAGTAGTAGCAGTTATTAGTCGTGTAAGTTACATTTGTTCTCTTGTTGAATTGAATGTTACCAACTTTTCAACTTTCAGCATATATTCAAATTATGAAAAGTTAGTATATTGTTAAATGAATGTGGCTCATAGTTATAAGGAATATGAACATAGAAGAATGGTATGAAAAAAATGTATGATAATAAAAAAATATTAAGATGATATTCTAAAATCAAAACAATAACTGTCGAATCTAATAAAAATGTCAACAAAGAATTTGTAAAGTATGGACAAGTAAAAAGACGCTTTCCTAGGGTTGTCTACCGATAAAAAACTCAGTAAAGGTCGTCTATATATATTAAAAATATTTAAAAAGTTTTAAATGTGCTTTCATCTCTTTTTATAAAAAGATCACGTAATAAATTCAACCCTGACACAACGTGGCTTTGTGATTGTGAGACGCATCGACAAATTACAGACTGCAAAATGAAAGTCGAATGCCTCTGACATTTGTGTCGCAATTAGTGTCCTGTGTCAGGGCACGCGTGACACACCGGACACAAAGGGTGTTGTGGTTTGATGTATTGATGAATGACAGTTCTTTGTTCACAATCAATTTGAAATAGAAACATTTCGATGTCTATTCTAAACATTTCAACAGTTTGTTTTCAACATATATAAGTATTAAATGGTTTATGTCGTTGCATCTATCTATATCTGTATATATATATATATATAGATATAGATATAGATAGATGCAAAGAGTAATAAACTAATATAAATATATATAAGTTTATTACTCTTTGATAGTAAAAAAATTTAGTAATATAAATACATTTCAATGAAATAGTCGAGATAAAATCATGATGAGATTTATTAATAAAACTATTTTAAAACTACTTTTTTTTTCTTTAAATATATTGCTTAAAAAACAAATTTGTAAAACGCAGAATTTCTGATACTATGAACAATACATTAAAATCTTAAATCTTTCAAATTTATTATATATATAAATATATTCAGCATCATGAATACTTTTATGTAAAACTATCAGAAACTTCGGGAACCCTTTTTGCTATCATCCCTTAAAATTTATATAAATCCATAAATTTTTACTTCTATCGTAGTTATTTATGGCTCAAAGCAGTTTTTATGCTATGTCGTGAATATAAAACAATTTTCTGTCGTGAAGCGTATCATACAGGTTGAAATTGATAATTAATAAAATAATATCGCACCCAACTTCAATAATAAATTTTGAAAAATTTTATCTCTTCTCTTAAAAAATATGAGATTTTTTTGTACTTTGTACTGGATATACTAGATATGTTACCAGTAAAATTGCCTATAATTATACTAAATTTCAATAAAATCTCTTTATCTTTCGTGACTCGAGAACACCAAGATATAAATACAAATTGAAAAAAAAGATGATTTTCATGTTTTCCGAAATACCTTTTTTTTTCTTATAGTTTAAAATATATTAAGCAAATACCATAAAATTATTATCTGGATTCGCAAACTTCATAAAGATAAGATTCAAAATATTCCAACAATATCTGTAAAGATAACTTTAGAACCAAACAATACTGAACATCCAGTTTCCAACTGCAATTACAAGATCTCAGCGCTGCTCTCTGATAATGCGGCAACTAGTATTTCGCTCAGAGTAATTTATAATTCGAGCCATTTACTATTATTAGTCACTGAACTCGAATCACTGAACTTCTAGAACATAAAGTTGTAATAGTTTAAACACACAAAATACTTGTATTCAACTCCATCTAGAATTAACTATGGTTATTAGTGATCACAATTATTCTAAACGTTTTTTAATGGATATTACTCTAGTGAGCAATTTACTGATACTAATAATTAATGCATTAAGTAAAATTTTAAATATAGTTTGTCTTAGTAAGAGTAAGGAGTAAATAAACTATTTTTGACTAATGAAATAATGAGCTGATCTATATAAAACTTAAAAAGATATTTGCAATTACTATCCCAGTATAATGTAATAATAAGACCAAGAAACATCGCATCATAAAAGATTTTAATAACAGTACGTAATATTGTGCATAGGAGAAATTAATGCTAGAACAAAGGCGGCATTACCATAACAACTACTCACACAAGTTACGATCAAAAGAATTATGAATAAAGTTCCTACATTAAAAACTAAGATAGCTTTATTAGTGGGTACTTATTACCTCCATTAAATGGAAGTATTACTTGAATACTAATTGACAACAACTTAATTGCTATTAAACATTTTAATTAGTTTAATCTATATTGAAATTGCTGAATGCAAAGTGTTATCTGAGCTCGGAGGCACGAGCTTCCAAGTTAATGAAGTGAATAAAAAAATTGCCTCCAAACCTGAACGGCTGACGTAACCACTTTGTTTTCGGATAATTTCTATCTCGAAACCTTTGTTGTTTTGTTTTATTTATAACCTAAGTTTTCAACAAAGTTCAAAAATGGAGAAAGTTTGGTAATTAGCAACATCCATTTCTGTCACGCGAAATTTAAGATAAAACGAACGAGGAATATTAAAATAGTAATGAAGTAAACAATTTGGAAATTTTCTTCAGTGATATAATTGTTTCTTCTCGAAACTCAACAGAACAGAAATTTATCTCAAATCCCGGTTAATCCTCAAAGGGGAATCAAGGCAATAAGTATTTCTAGCGTTAAGCTGAGACTTAAAACAGTGAAGTAATTATCAGTGAAGAGAGAGAGAGAGAGAGGATTATTGAACTTGCGCCTGACCGACTCGGGTATTAGCTAATATATTGGAAATGTATTTATCTAACCGTATAAAGAAACTGAATAATTCATTTCGTGAAACAAATACTTTATAATTAAAAAGAAACAAAGTAAAAAAGAAATAGTTAATCCTCTCTAATGGAGTCAACACCATTAGAGATGGTATTTCCAGAAACGTTCATATGATTATTTAGTAATATAAATTCTCAATCCAAAAGAGACTGTCTGAAAAGAGTGAAATTAAAGTTTGTAAACTCAAAAGACTTCAATACAAGCTTTACCCTTAAGAAGTGGATTTCCTTAGTGTGTGAATGCGTTACAAAACCTTAACGGTCAATATTTCAGGATGAATCAGACGAAATAACTCACTTTATAAGTACAATATGTAGTTAATGAAAAGAGACTCAGAGAATATCGAAGATAACTTTTAATATAACAAAGCGACACTACTTCATTTACATCTAGTATGAACAAAAAAGGTTTGGAATAAAAAGCTTGGATGTTATAAAGATTTTCATAGGGAAATGAATCTTAAATCTTAATCGAAAACCGTAACTCAGTACCAATATACGTGACTGAATCGAGTCCATAGCAGTCACTTGGTAAAATAAATAATATGGAGTGTGACTGTACTCGAATTATGCTTTACAGCTGCAATTAATAAATTCTTTATCAGCAACGAAGGGTTAGAAATTTCTTCTACTACTTTTACTTCTCCTTCTTCACGTCAAATACTCGTCCACACTTATTCAACCCCGAAATAACCTTCAATATTTAATTTCGGTGCTTTGACTGAAGAGTTATCCATAACCATAACCATAAGACCTTGCTTCAACTTCTTAATATTTTTTAATTAAAACGAAAATTTTCACCCAACAAAAGACTTAAATGTTCAATGATTTCATTAAGTATATTGCTTCTACTAAGAAAAATACTTCAAATTTATGATTTAATACTTCTTCTAAAAACATCTATATTTATTTTATGTGTAAAAATTATATTATATCTAAAAAAAGTAAATAGTAACTTTATTAATACAGTTCCCAAATGCATTATACAGTAATATATGAGGTATGAAAATAAGTAAAGCATTCATGAACATGATATAATGAACTTAAATAGATACAGATATAACAGAAATGTTTCCACGATTTCAGATTTAGGAATAATGTGACCCGAAAATCCGAACCCAAAACAATAATACAAAGACAATGGACTGGAGCGATTACACTGAAAAGGTTGACCCAACAATGCTTATCATCAGGTAGAGATCAACCTTTTCAAATTCATATAAGGGCACCTAAGTAATGGTATGTATCGTTAAACAATTCAAATGAGTATACCAATTTATCTTTGCAGGAATATCAGTAACTATTTTTACATATAAAATTTATATTATTTTAGTATAAGTTAATTGTTCAATTCAATAGTTTGATGAATGGAAACGTAAATTATATTTGCTGTTAATTATATAACTGTTATAAATGTATTAAAATATTTATCGTTAAACAATAAATGTTAATTAGATCTTAATAAGAGTACTCAATGTTGTAGAAACTGTGCATTTTCTTTAATCAAAACTTTCTCATTTATTATGTTCAGAACGACAGCGGATGTCGTAAAAGGGTCAGCTAGTAACAGTTCAAAGCCACTCAATAATAAATTGCGAGGGGATTCGAACGCACTTTATTGCAATTGTTCCACTTTGCAATTACATTCGACAGAGACCGCAGAGGTTAGACCGGACGAATAACGTGCCCGATGTTTGATATAACATGCAGTGGCATTATTTGTGTTGTAGTGCAGTTCTAATATCGGCATTTCTAAATCTCATAATACATGTAGACATTTTAGAATATACCCCAAAAAATTATGACCAAATTTTTAAGTAGTTAAATATATAATATAATTGGAAACATTATTTATTATAATGTATTATGATACATATTTTGTAGCCTAACATAAATTCATATATACATATATATGTATATTATAATTTTAATGTCTTTTATCATAAACGTACGAGTAACTGACATACTCTCATTTAGGAACAAAAGATCTGTATCTCTTTTGTATTACGACTTATAGTTTCCATAAATATTGAAAATGATTTTAAATGAGACTATGAACAAATTACTGTCATATTTTAACTTAACCTCCATAAAAAAAATTACTGCACCAAAAGTCAAAAGATATTAATTAAATAAACCAATTACTTCAAAGCTAAAAAATCGGATGTTCGGGATCTGTTCTGGAACTATAATTACGAGGTCCACCTCGTATTTATCGCTCCATATTCATAAGTTGCAGTAAGTAGTTGTTATGTTAATATGGAGGCTGTTGTTTGTGCATTAACGACCCGCCGTCCCTACACTAAGCCTTTGTGATTTTAGGTCTTCGGGTTTGAAAGGAATGTATAATTTATACATATAATATAATAATGATGAAACTAATCTGTGTTATAATAATAAAAAAAGCATTTGTTGATAGATACATATATGACTAGCTGTGCCCATGACGTTCGCGTTGATTCTTTAAAATTAAGTAGCCTAAATTACTCCTTCTAATATCAGCTGCTAGTGAAAGTTACTAAACTATTAATTACACCAACTTAATTATAAGTTCAATTAATATTAATAGAGCTTCTGTTCGTATTTTCTATGAGGTCCATAGACTGTCAATTTTCATAAATGCAATGTATACCTTATTAAAATGAATTATATTTTATTATGATGGAAGGCTTTTAGGTAGAGAATAATAAATTAAGAATAATATTTTATCGTTTTATTTATGTTTAATGTTACAAAGCGAGTCAATAGAAGTAAGACAAGACAGTGAATGTCTCCGTGAAGACCGTAACACCACAAAGAAGACACATTGCTGTTTCAAACATACGTATCTTACGTTAAATCTATAAATATTAACTAATGTTCAAACGCGTCTTCGTCTAGTCTGCGTCTGATTTACATTTTTTACTTCTGACGGAACACGAAAACATAAACTAACAGTTACAAACAACAGATAATAGTTTAAACTTTATTGGTATAATAACACATTATTACCTTTATATACATGTTATAAAATTATGTATTAAACATATTTATGAATCGGATATTCCAAAATTACCAAATGGTAATGTAAAATCTATTATAATAATATGACGTGGGACATTAATCAGCTGAATGACTCGTGGAAATTGAAAATTACGCGTAGCAAATAACCACGGCGACAAAGTGGATTAGATTGTTATTGTTTCAAAATCGTATAATGTATTATTAAATTATAATATTATATTAATATAATTACATTCTAATATATTTAGGGAAACAAATTATTAAAATGTTTTTAAATATGCTGTGGTCACTGAAATATTATTTATATATTTATATATTATACATATACTATTTGTGTTAAGGCTATAAACTTGTATATTTAAAATCTTTAAAAAGCAAGAGAACTCTTGAATAGTCAATAAGAAAATAAGTAATAAATATAGACACAAGTCAAGAAGCTAACGATTAGTGAACCATTTTATAAATTGTTAAATATTCGTCATGGAAATGTATTTATCCAATTGTACAAAGTAACCGTTTAATTAAATAATTCATTTCGTAAAATTATTACTTAAAAAAAAACAGTTAATGTAAATGGCGTATCCCCATTAAAGATGGTATTTCCAGAAACGTTGATATAATTATTTGGTAATATAAATTCTCAATTCGAAAGGGATTGCGTCTCCAAAGAGTTAAATTACAGTTTGTTTACTCAAAAGACTTCAATACAAGCTTTACCCTTTAGAAGTAGATTTTCTTGGTGTGTGAATGCGTTACAAAAGCTTGACGGTCAATATTTCAGGATGAATCAGATGAGATAACTCACTTTATAAATACAATATGTAGTTAATGAAAACAGACTCAAACTCACAAAATATCCGAGATAACTTTAACATAACAAAGCGACCATGCTTCATTTATATCCAATGTTCAAAATAAAATGGCTTAGAATTGGGTGCTGTATGAAACGCTTCAAACTGCTATCTTGAATCATAATCGAAACCTTCAACGAGGTATATGCGAGAGAAGTAGACTGCAAATTAAGACTACAATAGAGGCCTCTAGCGTGAATAATATGGACTAGTGATTTTACCCGAATTATTCTTAACAGCTGCACTATCAACAACAAAAATTAAGAATTGCTTTGGTGTACTCCTTCTTCATGACAAACACTCCTCCACACTTATTCAACCCTGAAATCACTTTAAATGTTTAACTTCGGTGCTTTGACTGAAGAGATATCTATAACGATAAGACCTAGCTTTAATTTATTAATATTTTTTAGTTAAAACGAAAATTTTCACCGGACAAAAGATTTAAATGTTCATTGATTTCATAAAGTATATGGCTTCTACTATAGAATATACTTCTAATTTATAACAAAATACTTTTTATAAGAACATCTTTATTTATTTCATGGGTACAAATTACTATATCTAACAAGAATTTAAACGTTATTTCATTAATACAGATTCCAAATATATCATACAGTTATATATGAAGAATGTAATGCATTCATGAACATGATACAATAAACTTAAATAGATACAAATATAACAACAGAAATGCTTCCATGATTTCAGATGTTGGAATAACGTGACTCGAAAACCCGAACCCAAAACAATAATACAAAGACAATGGACATGAGCATTACACTGAAAAGGTTGACCCAACAATGCTTATCATCAGGTAGAGATCAACCTTTTCAAATTCATATAAGGGCACCTAAGTAATGGTATGTATCGTTAAACAATTCAAATGACTGTACCAATTTATCTTTACAGGTACATCGGCAAACCATTTTTATATATAAATTATTTTATTTTGGTGTAAATGAATTGTTCAATCCAATAGCTTGATGAATGGAAACGATTTTCATACATACATACATACATACGGATTGCATTTAACATTATATTTATAGTTATAAATGTATTAAAATATTTATTGTTAGAAAATAAATATTAATTAGATCTTAATAAGAGTACTCAATATTGTAGAAATAGTGCATTTTATTTAATTAAAACTTTCCCATTTATTATGTTCAGAACGACAGCGGATGTCGTAAAAGGGTTAACTAGTAACAGTTCAAAGCCACTCAATAATAAATTGCGAGGGAATTCGAACGCACTTTATTGCAATTGTTCCACTTTGCAATTACATTCGACACAGACCGCAAAGCTTAGACCGGACGAATAACGTGCCCGATGTTTGATATTACATGCAGTGGCATTATTTGTGTTGTAGTGCAGATCTAATATCGGCTTTCCTAAATCTCATAATACATGTAGACATTTTAGAACATACCCCAAAAAATTTAGATATACATATATATATGTATATATTATAATTTGAAAGCCTTTTATTATAAACATACGAGTAACTGACATACTCTCATTTAGGAACAAAAGATCTGTATCTCTTTTGTATTACGACTTATAGTTTACATAAATATTGGAAATGGTTTTAAATGAGACTATATAAACACTTCTTATATAAAAAGTTAGTAAAAATTACTGTGATATTTTAACTTAACTTCCATAAAAAAAATTACTGCACCAAAGGTCAAAAGATATTAATTAAATAAACTAATTACTTCAAAGCTAAAAAATGGGATGTTTTGGATCTGTTCTGGAACTATGATTACGAGGTCCACCTCGTATTTATCGCTCCATATTCATAAGTTGCAGTAAGTAGTTGTTATGTTAATAAGGAGGCTGTTGTTTGTGCATTAACGACCCGCCGTCCCTTCACTAAGCCTTTGTGATTTTAGGTCTTCGGGTTTGAACGGAATGTATAATTTATATTTATAATATAATAATGATGTAACTAATCTGTGTATTAATAATAAAAAGTTTTTGATACTAGATATATACATGACTAGCTGTGCCAATGACTTCATTCGCGTTGATTCTTTAAAATGAAAGTAGCCTAAGTTACTCCTTATAATATCAGCTATCCGCCAGCGAAATTCCCGTTAAAATCGATCCAGACAAAGTTTAACCGGGACAATCAGGAAGACAGAAAAAAAAGTTTTTTTATGTAAGTATTATATATACTTTCATATTCTTTAAGTGAAAAGCTATTTATTTAGAATTACAATTATGAATAGATTTAAATGTATTAATATATTTATTTCTCCGTTTAGTGTCGCAGTCAAAACATAAGATATGTTTTAAAACGTTTTATCCTCTTACGAGTATCGAATATCAACTCAGAAGTTTATATTACAATTATGTATTATACTAATTTAATGATAAGTTCAAATAGTATTAATAGATCTTCTGTTCGTATTATCTCTATTGACCTAATGTGAATTTTCTTAAATGCAATGAATAACTTATTAAAATGAAAATGATATGATAGATGGCTTTTAGAAGAATAATGTTTAATTGGTGTATGTATGGTTAATGTTACAAGGCGGGTCAATAGAAGTAAGATAAGACAGTGAATGTTTCCGTGAAGACCGTAACACCACAAAGACAAGACACATTGCTGTTCAAATATAGTTTAATTCAAGATACGAATACTTCCTACTTGTTTTGCCGTTCCTATACAAATAATATCTTACGTTAAATCTATTAATATTAACTAATGTTTAACCACGTCTTCGTCCGTTTTATATTTTTTACTTCTGTACATGAAAAAATAAATAAACAAATGTTACAAATAATAAATATTAGTTTAAACTTTATTGGTATCATAACACATTATTACCTTTATATACACGTAATAAAATTATGTATTAATAATATTTATTAATCGGATATTCCAAAATTGACAAATGGTAATGTAAAATCTATTATAATATTATAACATGGGACATTAATCAGCTGAATGACTCGTGGAAATTGAAAATTACGCGTAATAACTAACCACGGCGACAAAGTGGATTAGACTGTTATTGTTTCAAAATCATATATTGCATTATTAAATTATAATATTATATTAATATAATTATATTCTGATATATTTATATCACTGAAATGAATTATTAAAATGTATTTAAATATGTTGTGGTTATTTGTATTCTAGTTGTGTCACGGCTATAAACTTATATATTTAAAATCTTTAAAAAACAAGGGAACTCTTGAATACCCAATAAGAAATTAAGAAATAAATAGAGACAAAACTGAAGTAGCTAACAATTAGTGAACCATTTTATAAAAATGTTAAACTTTCTTCATGGAAATCTATTTATCTAATCGTATAAAGTAACCGTTTAACTACTCATTTCGTGAAACAATTACTCTATCATTTAAAAACAACAGTTAAAGTAAGAACTTTAATCCTCTCTATTGACGTAAACCCCATTCAAGATAGTATTTCCAGAAACGTTGATATAATTTGGTAATATAAATTCTCAATCCAAAAAGAGATTCCATCTGAAAAGAGATAAATTAAAGTTTGTATACTCAAAAGACTTCAATACAAGCTTTACCCTTTTAGAAGTGAACTTTCTTAGTGTGTGAATGCGTTACAAAAGCATGACGGTCAATATTTCAGGATGAATCAGATGAGATAACTCACTTTATAAATACAATATGTAGTTAATGAAAACAGACTCAAACTCACAAAATATCCGAGATAACTTTAACATAACAAAGCGACCATGCTTCATTTATATCCAATGTTCAAAATAAAATGGCTTAGAATTGGTTGCTGTATGAACCGCTTCAAACTGCTATCTTGAATTATAATCGAAATCTTTAACTAGGTATATGTGCGAGAAGTAGACTGCAAATTAAGTCCACAATATACGCCTGTAATGTGAATAATATGGACTAGTGACTGTGCCCGAATTATTCTTAACAACAAAGTAATTATCAACAAAGAGTTTGGAATTGCTTTGGTCTACTCCTTCTTCACGTTAAATACTGGTACACACTTAAGCAACCTCCTAACATCACTTTGAATATTAAACTTCACTGCTTTGACTAAAGAGACCTCGATATCCATTATCGTAAGACCTTGTTTCAACTTAATAATATTTTTTTAATTAAAACGAAAATTTTCACCCGACAAAAGACTTAAATGTTCAATGATTTCATTAAGTATATTGCTTCTACTATGAAAAATACTTCAAATTTATGATTTAATACTTCTTCTAAAAACATCTGTATTTATTTCATGTGAAAAAATTATTCTATCTAAAAAAAAGTTAATCGTAACTTTATTAATACAGTTCCCAAATGTATTATACAGTAATATATGAGGTATGAAAATGAGTAAAGCATTCATGAACATGATATAATGAACTTAAATAGATACAGATATAACAACAGAAATGTTTCCATGATTTCAGATGTTGAAATAATGTGACCCGAAAACCTGAACCCAAAATAATAATACAAAGACAATGGACTGGAGCGATTACACTATAAAGGTTGACCCAACAATGCTTATCTTCAGGTAGAGATCAACCTTTTCAAATTCATATAAGGGCACCTAAGTAATGGTATGTATCGTTAAACAATTCAAATGACTGTACCAATTTATCTTTACAGGTATATCGGTAAATCATTTTTATATATAATTTACTTTATTTTGGTATAAATGAATGGTTCAATGCAATTGTTTGATGAATGGATACGATTCTCATACATACATACATACGTATTGCATTTGACATTATATTTGTAGTTCTAAATGTATAAAAATATTTATTGTTAGACAATAAATATTAATTAGATCTTAATAAGAGTAGTCAATATTGTAGAAATTGTGCATTTTACTTAATCAAAACTTTCCTATTTATTGTCTTCAGAACGACAACGGATGTCGTAAAAGGGTTAGATAGTAACAGTTCAAAGCCACTCAATAATAAATTGCGAGGGAATTCGAACGCACTTTATTGCAATTGTTCCACTTTGCAATTACATTCGACAGAGACCGCAAAGCTTAGACCGACGAATAACGTGCCCGATGTTTGATATTACATGCAGTGGTTTTATTTGTGTTGTAGTGCATTTCTTATATCGGCATTTATAAATCTCATAATACATGTAGACATTTTAGAATATACCCCAAAAAAATTAAGGCCAAATTTTGAAGTAGTCAAATATGATTCGAAACATTATTTATTATAATGTTATAAACATTATTTATTATAATTATAATGTTAGGCTACAAATACATATTTTGTAGCCTAACATAAATTAATATATACATATATATGTATATTATAATTTAAAAGCATTTTATCATAAATATACGAGTAACTGACATACTCTCATTTAGGAACAAAATATCTGTATCTATTTTGTATTTATTATAGTTTATTATAGTTATAGTATTACTTATAGTTTACATAAATATTGAAAATAATTTTAAATAGTGCGAGTCAGTAATGAGACTGATATGAATACTTCTTGTATATAAAGTTGGTAAAAATGACTATTATCGACAGTATATCAACTTAACCCCCATAAAAAAGTTTGCTCCACCAAAAGTCAAAAGATATTAATTAAATAAACTAATTACTACAAAGCTAAAAGATCGGATGTTCTGAATCTGTTCTGGAACTATAATTACGAGGTCCACCTCGTATTTATCGCTCCATATTCATAAGTTGCAGTAAGTAGTTGTTATGTTAATATGGAGGCTGTTGTTTGTGCATTAACGAACCGCCGTCCCTTCACTAAGCCTTTGTGATTTTAGGTCTTCGGGTTTGAACGGAATGTATAATTTAGATTTATAATATAATAATGATGAAACTAATCTGTGTATTAATAATTAAAAGTGTTTGTTACTAAATATGTACATGACTAGCTGTGCACATTACTTCGTTCTCATTAATTTTTAAAATAAAAGTAGCCTATGTTACTCCTCATAATATCAGATATCTGCCATAGAAATTCCTCTCAAAATCGATCCAGGCAAAGATTAGCCGGAACAAAAAGGAAGACAGAAAAATAAAAGTTTTTTTTATGTAAGTATCGTATATACTTTCATATTCATTTAGTGAAAAACTGTTAATTTTGATTTACAAACAGACACTTCAACTTTATTTATATGTATAGATTTTGATGTCCAAGTATTATTATAATTATTTCTCTTTTCATTCGACAGGTTTATATGAAATTTATTCTGATAATTTATTCTCTGTCATAATAAAAGGTACGTATAAAACCACCTTATCCCCTTTCGGCAGACACAAAATAGTTCTTTCATCATTTATGAATATTGACTCAGAAGTTTATATTAGAACTATGTATTACACTAAATTAACGATAAGTTCAAATAGTATTAATAGATCTTCTGTTCGTATTTTCTCTATGGACCTAATGTCAATTTACATAAATGTAATGTATACCTTATTAAAATAAAAAAAATAATGATAGACGGCTTTTATGTAAAGAATAATAAATTAAGTATAATATTTCATTGTTGTATTCATGTTTAAAGTTACAAATCGGGTCAATAGAAGTAAGATAAGACAGTGAATGTCTCCGCGAAGACCGTAATACCACAAAGACACATTGCTGTTTCAAACATAGTTTAATTCAAGATCCGAACGCTTCCTACTTGTTTTGCCGTTCCTATACAAATAATGTCTTACGTTAAGGCTATTAATATTAACTAATGTTTAACCACGTCTTCGTCCGTTTCACATTTTTTACTTCTGACAGAACATGAAAAACGAACAAACAACAGATAATAGTTTAAACTTTATTGGTATAATAACACATTATTACCTTTATATAAACGTAATAAAATTATGTATTAATGATATTTATAAATCGGATATTCCAAAATTGCCAAATGGTAATATAAAATCTATTATAATAATATGACATGGGACATTAATCAGCGGAATGACTCGTGGAAATTGAAAATTACGCGTAATAACTAACAACCCCGACAAAGTGGATTAGACTGTTATTGTTTCAAAATCATATATTTCATTATTAAATTATAATATTATATTAATATAATGATATTCTCATATGTGTGTTTTAGTTATTTTAATTCTTGAAATATATTTGATGATTATGGTTACTGGTTGGTTACTGAATTATTTGTGACTACACTACTATATATACTAGTTGTGTTAAGGCTATAAACTTATATTTAAAACCTATAAAAAGCAAGGAAACCCCTGAATAGTCAATAGGAAAATAAGTAATAAATATAGACACAACTCAAGAAGCTAACGATTAGTGAACCATTTTATAAATTGTTAAATATTCGTCATAGAAATGTATTTATCTAATCGTATAAAGTAACCGTTTAATTAAATAATTCATTTCGTGAAACTATTACTTTATAATTTAAAAGAAACAGTTTAAATAAAAACTTTAATCCTCTCTAATGGCGTAAACCCCATTAAAGATCGTATTTCCAGAAACGTTGATATAAATATTTGGTAGTATAAATTCTCAATCCGAAAAAGATTCCGTTTCAAAAGAGTGAAATTAAACCTTGTAAAGTCAAAAGACATCAATACAAGCTTTACCCTTTTAAAAGTGGATTTTCTTAGTGTGTGAATGCGTTACAATAGCTTGACGGTCAATATTTCAGGATGAATCAGATGAGATAACTCACTTTATAAATACAACATGTAGTTAATGAAAACAGACTCACACACAGAAAATATCGGAGATAACTTTAACATAACAAAGCGACCATGCTTCATTTATATCCAACGTTCAAAATAAAATGGCTTAGAATTGGGTGCTGTATGAACCGCTTCAAAATGCTATTTTAAATCATAATCGAAATCTTCAACTAGGTATATGTGTGAGAAGCAGACTGCAAATTAAGTCCACAATAGACGCCTGTAATGTGAATAACATGGACTTATTCTTAACAGCTGCATTATCAACAACAGAAGTTAGGAATTGCTTTGGTGTACTCCTTCTTCACGACAAATACTCCTCCACACTTATTCAACCCTGAAATCACTTTATATATTTAACTTCGGTGCTTTGACTGAAAAGATATCCATAACGATAAGACCTTGCTTCAACTCATTAATAATTTTTAATTAAAACAAAAATTTTCACCGGACAAAAGACTTAAATATTCAATGATTTCATAAAGTGTATTGCTTCTACTATGGAATATACTTCTAATTTATAATTAAATACTTTTTTTAGAAACATCTTAATTTATTTCATGAGTAACAATTATTAAATCTAATAAAAATTGAAACGTTATTTCACTAATACAGATTCCAAATGTATAGTTACTCGTATGTAATAAGAATGTAATGCATTCATGAACATGATATAATGAATTTAAATAGATACAGATACAACAAGAGAACTGCTTCATGATTTCAGATGTTGGAATAATGTGACCCGAAAACCTGAACCCAAAACAATAACACAAAGACAATGGACTGGAGCATTACACTGAAAAGGTTGACCCAACAATGCTTATCAACAGGTAGAGATCAACCTTTCCAAATTCATATAAGGGCACCTAAGTAATGGTATGTATCGTTAAACAATTCAAATGAGTATACCAATTTATCTTTACAGGTATATCGGTAAACCATTTTTATATATAACTTATTTTATTTTGGTATAAATGAATTGTTCAATCAAATAGTTTGATGAATGGATACGATTCTCATACATACATACATACATACATACATACATACATACATACATACATACATACATACATACATACATACATACATACATACATACATACATACACACATACATACGTATTGCATTTAACATTATACCTATAGTTCTAAATGTATTAAAATATTTATTGTTAGACAATAAATATTAATTAGATCTTAATAAGAGTAGTCAATATTGTAGAAATTTCCATTTTATTTAATTAAAACTTTCCTATTTATTATGTTCAGAACGACAGCGGATGTCGTAAAAGGGTCAGCTAGTAACAGTTCAAAGCCACTCAATAATAAATTGCGAGGGGATTCGAACGCACTTTATTGCAATTGTTCCACTTTGCAATTACATTCGACAGAGACCGCAGAGGTTAGACCGGACGAATAACGTGCCTGATGTTTGATATTACATGCAGTGGCTTTATTTGTGTTGTAGTGCAGTTCTAATATCGGAATAATTTATAAATCTCATAATACATGTAGACATTTTAGAATATACCCCAAAAAATTATGACCAAATTTTTAAGTAGTTAAATATATAATATAATTGGAAACATTATTTATTATAATGTATTATGATACATATTTTGTAGCCTAACATAAATTCATATATATAAATAAATTCATATATATGTATATGTATATATATGTATATATGAATTTATTTCTATATATATACATACATATACATATATGTATATATATGTATACGAGTATTATAATTTTAATGTCTTTTATCATAAACATACAAGTAACTGACATACTCTCATTTAGGAACAAAAGATCTGTATCTCTTTTGTATTACGACTTATAGTTTCCATAAATATTAAAAATGATTTTAAATGAGACTATATGAACACTTCTTGTTTAAAAAGTTAGTAAAAATTACTGTCATATTTTAACTTAACCTCCATAAAAAAAATTACTGCACCAAAAGTCAAAAGATATTAATTAAATAAACCAATTACTTCAAAGCTAAAAAATCGGATGTTCGGGATCTGTTCTGGAACTACAATTACGAGGTCCACCTCGTATTTATCGCTCCACATTCATAAGTTGCAGTAAGTAGTTGTTATGTTAATATGGACGCTGTTGTTTGTGCATTAACGACCCGCCGTCCCTACACTAAGCCTTTGTGATTTTAGGTCTTCGGGTTTGAGAGGAATGTATAATTTATATATATAATATAATAATGATGAAACTAATCTGTGTTATAATAATAAAAAAAGTATTTGTTGCTAGATACATATATGACTAGCTGTGCCCATGACGTTCGCGTTGATTCTTTAAAATTAAGTAGCCTAAATTACTCCTTCTAATATCAGCTGCTAGTGAAAGTTACTAAACTATTACTTACACCAACTTAATTATAAGTTCAATTAATATTAATAGAGCTTCTGTTCGTATTTTCTATGAGGTCCATAGACTGTCAATTTTCATAAATGCAATGTATACCTTATTAAAATGAATTATATTTTATTATGATGGAAGGCTTTTAGGTAGAGAATAATAAATTAAGAATAATATTTTATCGTTTTATTTATGTTTAATGTTACAAAGCGAGTCAATAGAAGTAAGACAAGACAGTGAATGTCTCCGTGAAGACCGTAACACCACAAAAAGGACACATTGCTGTTTCAAACATACGTATCTTACGTTAAATCTATAAATATTAACTAATGTTCAAACGCGTCTTCGTCTAGTCTGCGTCTGATTTACATTTTTTACTTCTGACGGAACACGAAAACATAAACTAACAGTTACAAACAACACATAATAGTTTAAACTTTATTGGTATAATAACACATTATTACCTTTATATACATGTAATAAAATTATGTATTAAACATATTTATGAATCGGATATTCCAAAATTACCAAACGGTAATGTAAAATCTATTATAATAATATGACGTGGGACATTAATCAGCTGAATGACTCGTGGAAATTGAAAGTTACGCGTAGCAAATAACCACGGCGACAAAGTGGATTAGACTGTAATTGTTTCAAAATCGTATAATGTATTATTAAATTATAATATTATATTAATATAATTACATTCTAATATATGTGTTTTAGTTATTTAAATTTTTGAAATATATATTTAAATGGTTACTGAATTATTTGTGACTAATATTATATATATATATGTATATATATATATATATATATATATATATATATATATATATATATATATATATACATATACTAGTTGTGTTAAGACTATAAATTTATATTTAAAACCTTTAAAAAGCAAGGAAACCCTTGAATAGTCAATAAGAAAATAAGTAATAAATATAGATACAACTGAAGTAGCCAACGATTAATGAACCATTTTATAAAATGTTAAACATTCTTCATGGAAATGTTTTTGTCTAATTGTACAAAGTAACCGTTTAATTAAATAATTCATTTTGTGAAACTATTACTTTATAATTAAAAAGAAACAGTAAAAGTAAAACCTTTAATGCTCTCTATTGCCGTAAACCCCATTGAAGGTTGTATTTCCAGAAACATTGATATAATTATTTGGTAATATAAATTCTCAATCCGAAAGGGATTCCGTCTCAAAAGAGTTAAATTAAAGTTTGTATACTCAAGAGACTTCAATACAAGCTTTACCCTTTTAAAAGTGGATTTTCTTAGTGTGTGAATGCGTTACAAAAGCATGACGGTCAATATTTAAGGATGAATCAGATGAGATAACTCACTTTATAAATACAATATGTAGTTAATGAAAACAGACTCACACACAGAAAATATCGGAGATAACTTTAACATAACAAAGCGACCATGCTTCATTTATATCCAATGTTCAAAATAAAATGGCTTAGAATTGGGTGCTCTATGAACCGCTTCAAACTGCTATCTTGAATCATAATCGAAATCTTCAACTAGGTAGGTATATGTGTGAGAAGTAGACTGCAAATTAAACACACAATAGACGCCTGTAATGTGAATAATATGGACTAGTGACTGTGCCCGAATTATTCTTAACAGCCTCAATTATCAACAACAAAGAGTTAAGAATTGCTTTGGTGTACTCCTTCTTCATGACAAATATTCCTCCACACTAAACCAACCCCCTAACATCACTTTAAATATTAAGCTTAAATGCTTTGACTGAAGAGACCCGAATATCCATAATCATCTTGCTTCAACTTATACATAATTTTTAATTAAAACGAAAATTTTCACCGGACAAAAGACTTAAATGTTCAATGATTTCTTAAAGTATATTGCTTCTGCTATGGAACATACTTCAAATTTAAAAATACTTTTAATAAAAACATCTTTATTTATTTCATGGGTAAAAAAATTATATGTAACAAAAAGTAAAACGTAATTTCATTAACACAGGTTCTAAATGTATCATAAAGTTATATGAAAATAAGTAATGCATTCATGAAGATGATATTATTATGAACTTAAATAGATACATATACAACAAGAGAAATGCTTCCATGATTTCAGATGTTGGAATAACGTGACTCGAAAACCCGAACCCAAAACAATAATACAAAAACAATGGACTGGAGCATTACACTGAAAAGGTTGACCCAACAATGCTTATCATCAGGTAGAGATCAACCTTTCCAAATTCATATAAGGGCACCTAAGTAATGGTATGTATCGTTAAACAATTCAAATGAGTATACCAATTTATCTTTACAGGTACATCGGTAAACCATTTTTATATATAAATTATTTTATTTTAGTACAAATGAATCGTTCAATCCAATAGTTTGATGAATTGAAACGATTCTCATACATACATACGTAACGTATTGCATTTTTTATCATATTTGTAGTTCTAAATGTATAAAAATATTTATTGTTAGACAATAAATATTAATTAGATCTTAATAAGAGTACTCATTATTGTAGAAATTGTGCATTTTATTTAATCAAAACTTTCCTATTTATTGTGTTCAGAACGACAGCGGATGTCGTAAAAGGGTCAGCTAGTAACATTTCAAAGCCACTCAATAATAAATTGCGAGGGAATTCGAACGCACTTTATTGCAATTGTTCCACTTTGCAATTACATTCGACAGAGACCGCAGAGGTTAGACCGGACGAATAACGTGCCCGATGTTTGATATTACATGCAGTGGCTTTATTTGTATTGTAGTGCAGATCTAATATCGGCTTTCCTAAATCTTATAATACATGTAGACATTTTAGAACATACCCCAAAAAATATATATATATATATTATAATTTGAAAGCTTTTTATTATAAACATACGAGTAACTGACATACTCTCATTTAGGAACAAAAGATCTGTATCTCTTTTGTATTACGACTTATAGTTTACATAAATATTGAAAATGGTTTTAAATAAGACTTCTTGTATAAAAAGTTAGTAAAAATTACTGTGATATTTTAACTTAACTTCCATAAAAAAATTACTGCACCAAAAGTCAAAAGATATTAATTAAATAAACCAATTACTTCAAAGCTAAAACATAGGATGTTCTGGATCTGTTCTGGAACTATAATTACGAGGTCCACCTCGTATTTATCGCTCCATATTCATAAGTTGCAGTAAGTAGTTGTTATGTTAATAAGGAGGCTGTTGTTTGTGCATTAACGACCCGCCGTCCCTTCACTAAGCCTTTGTGATTTTAGGTCTTTGAGGTTGAACGGAATGTATAATTTATATAAATAATATAATAATAATGGAACTAATCTGTGTATTAAAGATAAAAAAGTACTTGATACTATATATATATATATATATATGACTAGCTGTGCCCATGACTTCGTTCGCGTTGATTCTTTAAAATAAAAGGTGCAAAAGTTACTCCTTATAATATCAGCTATCTGCCAGCGAAAGTCCTGTAAAAATCAGTCCTGGTATTTTAGATATTAGCCGGAACAAACAGGTAGACAGAGAGACAGGGAAAGATTTTAAAATAAAAAATATTAAGTTAGACGGCCTTTAGGAAGAGCATAATAAATTCAGTATAATATTTCATTGTTGTATTTATGTTTAAAGTTACAAATCGGGTCAATAGAAGTAAGATAAGACAGTGAATGTCTCCGTGAAGACCGTAATACCACAAAGACACATTGCTGTTTCAAACATAGCTTAATTCAAAATCCGAACGCTTCCTACTTGTTTTGTCGTTCCTATAGAAATAGTGTCTTACGTTAAAACTATTAATATTAACTAATGTTTAACCGCGACTTCGTCTACTCTGCGTCCGTTTTTCATTTTTTACTTCTTACGTAACATGGAAAATAAACAAACAAACAGTTACTCGTCCTTTTTTGCATCCTACCCATGAGGGCCGATTTGTTTCCCTTCCAACGATCCTAGTGACTGCGCTACGACTGCAGCTGATGTGATACTACAGGGCATGAAACTATTTGTACCAAGCTCTGTTCTCTGTCCTTTGTTTGATGCGTCTGTCAGGGTTGCAGCAGCTGGCTAACGGCAGGTTTATCAAGCTTGGGCCAATGCGTTAGTCACTAAAGATCCGAACTCTAGAGTTCTGAATAGGAAATAGAACCGTGCCTCCAGATTCTTCAAACGGCAAATCGCTAGACCAAAGTTCAAACATGTCGTCAAAATTAGGGATCAGCTGAAGTGGTAGGTGCCAGGCGGGTACTTACCCGCCTGGCACCTACCACTCTGGGCAAGTTTAGCCAACCCTCCCTACCGCCGTTGCACATGGGCAATGACTCTCTGGCCCACAGGGCAAAAGAGAAAGCCGATCTCTTGGGCTCAACTTTGGACGACCAAGGGAAGACACCGCCTATCATCCTGCGGTGTCAGAACTCAATGACGGAAATAGTTTTTTGGCAAAAAACTATCAGGCAGTCTCTATTTTTCTTGGACGTTCATAAGTCGAGTGGGCCTGATGGCATTTCTCCATTGGTGCTACGAACGTGTGCCCCTGAGTTGACTCCAGTGCTAACGCGTCTCTTTCAGCACTCTTACCTTAAAGGCGTAGTCCCGGTCTCATGAAAGTGTACCCTTATCCATCCGATCCCTAAAAATGGTCATAGCTCGGATTCAGCTAACTACAGACCTATCGCCATTACCTCCCTTCTCTCCAAAGTAATGGAGAGCATTATCAATAAACAGCTCCTAACGTACCTCGAGGATCACCAGCTGATCAATGACCGGCAGTATGGCTCTCGCCATGTTCGATCAGCTGGTGATCTTCTTTTATATCTTACGCACCGTGGGGCAGCGGTTATTGAAAGCAAGGGCCTCTCCCTTCTGGCACTAAGTCTGGATATGGCAAAAGCCTTCGATCGTGTAAGGCACAAGGGTCTTCTTTCGAAGCTACCTTGCTTTGGGCTTCACGAGAGTTTATGCAAGTGGATCACCACTTTCTCACTGGGCGGAGCATACCGGTCGTTCTCGACGGTTTTTCATCGGACCCCAAGCTCGTGAACGCTGGTGTACCTCAAAGCTGCGTGCTATGCCCAACTGTGTTCCTCCTGCACATAATGATATGTTGGATATTCCCAACATACATTGTTATGCGGATGACAGTACTGGGGATGCGGTATATTCCGGTTGTGCAGGTCTCTCTCGGGAAAACGTCGATGAATACCGAAAGAAAATTGTGTCTTCTATAGAGACCTCCCTGGGGATGGTCTCTGAGTGGGTAATCTGAATCACGTTCAGTTCAATACCCTAAAGACACAGGTTTGCGCGTTTACCACTAAAAAAACCCCATTTGTCGTATCACCGCTCTTCGAGAGCACTCCTCTTATTGCTTCGCCAAGTATTAGATATCAGTATCAGGGTTTCGACATTTCGAGCGATTGTCAGTTTCGTGGTCATCTGGAGAGCAAGGCCAAGTTGGTCTCGATAAAATTGGGAGTGATCAAAAGAGCGAGGCAGTATTTCAAATCTGGTCAAAGACTTGCGCTCTATAAGGCGCAGGTCCGGCCACACTTGCAGTACTGTTCTCATCTCTGGGCCGGATCACCCCAATATCAGCTTCTAATATTTAACCGCGTAAAACGAAGAGCCGTTCGGGTTGTCGGGGGCCCAGTGCTCTGCAAACGGCTGGACTCTTCTGCACTGCGGCGTGGCTTCTTTGTGCGTCTTCTACCGCATTTACAACGGGGAGTGTTCCAAAGAACTATCCGATCTGATGCCTACCGCCGAATTTCACCACCGCACAGCTCGCCATCGCCTCCTTTACCATCCACCTGAATGCGTGGCGATCTTCCACTGTGCGGTTTTCTAGGACTTTTTTCCCACGTACCACTCGAATGTGGAACGAACTTCCTTCGGCGGTATTTCCAGATCGATACGACATGGGTCAAAAAAGGTATATACTCTTATCTCCAAGGGCGGCAACGCTCTTGTAAATCCTCGATGTTGCAAGAGTTCATGGGCGGCGGTGATCACACATCAACGGTGACCCGCAAGCTCGTTTGCCCTAATCTAACATAAAAAAAAAGTTACACATAACAGATAATAGTTTAAAGTTTATTGGTATAATAACACATTATTACCTTTATATACACGTAATAAAATTATATATTAAGGATATTTATGAATCGGATATTCCAAAATTGCCAAATGGTAATGTAAAATCTATTATAATAATATGACATGGGACATTAATCAGCTGAATGACTCGTGGAAATTGAAAATTACGCGTAATAACTAACTATGGCGACAAAGTGGATTAGACTGTTATTGTTTCAAAATCATATAATGTATTATTAAATTTTAATATTATATCAATATAATAATATTCTAATATGTGTATTAGTGAATTAAATTCGTAAAATGTATTTAAATGGTTACTGAATTATTTGTAACTGAATTCGCTCGCGAGAAATGTTTTTTTAATAAAAGTAGCCTATGTTACTCGTTACAATATTAGCTATCCACCAGTAAAAGTCCTGCTAAAATCGGTCTAGCCGTTTCAGAGATTAGCCAGAACAAATAGACAGAAAAAAAAACAAAATTGTTTTTTTTTTCCAAGTAACCTTTATACTTTTATGCATTTAGTGGAAAGCTGTTAATTTGGAATTACAAACTGACACTTCACTTTTATTTATATGTGTAGATGTTATTAAGATAACAGAAATTACCTTTTTCTCATCACTACGAGTATAAAAGTGATATCATATTATACTTATGTAATAACATGAAACTAACTTCGTCGGACCAGCAATTGCATGTTTCTTCGGAAGTAAGAAGTGAATTTCAATAGTTCAGACAACTATTTCTTTTCGATTTGATAAATTGTCTGTGGCTATGAACTTATGTATTATTGAGCGAAGCGAACGAAGTGAGCGGAGCGTTCTACTGGAGACTTTTTCACATTTTTTTTCACGAATAGGCTCTAAACGAAAACTACTTGACGGAAAATTATGAAATTTTGCAATCATAAAAACAAACATTAGGTGATGGTTTTAAAAAAAAATTGAAAAATGTCAAAAAAAAAAATTGTTTGAAAATGTCATGTCAAAAAACTGATATCCCATTGAAGTCAATGGGAAACGATGATTCATTACACTGGGCTCGCTTCGCTCAACATGCAAACGGCACCCGAAATTTCGCGAGCGCGGCGTGTCGAAATTGAGGATCTATTGGCGCCCCTAGTCTATTATAAAAAGCAACCCTTAGCAGAGAATAAAAAAAATTGTATTAAATAATAAACCAAAAATATCTTATAAAAATATATACACAACCGGTAGCTAACGATTAGTGAAGAAATTTCAAAAAATGTTAAACATTCTTCCCTAAAGTACCTTAAAAGTTATTTAACAGGAAGTCATAAAAGTTAAAATTCCTATTATCATGAAAAGTTATGTTAAAGTCATCAGACGTCGCTCACTTAATGTATTCATGGCTTGAGATTAAAAACGTCTCATCAATATTAAACGAACTCCAATGTAGTAACTAGCTTCTGATATTTAAAATACAGACATTAAACTATTCCTTTTAACATATATATATATTTATTTGTTTACTATATATTTATTTATTTACTTAGTTAACCATAATATCTGTATATATGTATATATGTATTTCTCCGTGATTTGTTTAAGTTTTTATCGTTCTAAATATTATTATTTTATTCCTTCTTAATATAGACTGTCTAAACCACATTGCCTAATATTTATTTACAAGGATACTAAGGATATATTCCATAATACATATATAAAGGATATATTCCATAATACATATATAAAGGATATATTCCATAATATATAATAAGGATATATTCAATAATTGAATAACACACGAATTCAGCGTCATATACTTCACAAGTTAAAATAAACACCAAAAATATAAAAGCCTCCCTAACACTTGGAGCACGAGGACTTGTGTAAACTCAATTACAGAAACTACGAGCTTGTTCACAACGCCGTTCAAATGGTGCTCTTGGTTATTTTTTACATGGAAATACTTTACTCAAATATTATCTAATAGTATATACTTATTTTAATGATCTAATATATAATAAAGATAATATCTGTCTGTCTGTTTGAGTTATAAATAGGAAATCAGTGTTCTTATGAACATTATTGTTTAAGATGAAATACAATTAGCAATTTTGAGATGAATCTGTTTGGAAAACGCCAAACTCAAGAAATTTTCACAACAACAATATTGTATTTCAAATTAAGACATGTATACACGAACGACAAACTTCCTGTCCCCTTAATGAAGTGCATAGATAACACGTTCAATACAGTATTAAACCCAATTCAAGTGGTACATTAGTAAGCTATAGATTCTCTTCGGACAGTCGCTAGTCGTTCAATGACTGCAGTATGCAGACACTTGCAAATAATGTCCACTGCGGAGTAGAGTGTAGAGTATAACCACAGAAGGCATTCATTGTATTTTAAGTATAAATTTTACTATTTTACCTCTTTAGAGACTTTAAGATAAATAATCTTAAGAAAAATTATATTAATACAGTTTGAAAATCACTGACTTATAGACTAGTACCAAGGAAATGAATAGATGAAAATAAACATAAAATTTCCCTAGTATGAGACCCTCAAGTGTGTCTGTTTCTGAATGATAAATATAATAAACAGTTGGAGATAATCCTAACCGACAGTATAGAAGACAAGAGAACGCAAATTTAGTAAACATTTATAAGATTACAGATGAAAAGATCTGCCACCGTTTCTGCCACATTTATTCTGTGTCGGGGAGATAGGGGCGTAGAATTCTGTTGATTGTACGGATTACGCCGGCTAAAGCGATTTCAGACTCAAATCCCCAGAGATAAAGTCCGGATTCGTTTGTACGGATATAGTACGATATTCGATAATAAAATGAATGTGTCTTTGTAAGAGCGTAGATTGCGGACTACCAGTTATTTTTTCGATGCAAATGACAGTGGAGTTTGAACGTTTTTACATGTATGGAATTAGTTTGGGAGTATTACTGCGTATTGTACTAGCTGTGCCCTCGGGTTCGTTCGTTCGAAATGTGTTTTTTAAATAAATTTAGCCTAATTTACTCCATATAACATACGCCAGTGAAAGTCGTTATTAGAAAAAATATTTCAATAAATAAATAAATATGAAAGTGCTGTTCTAAGTCAAAAGTTTTATTCGAAGATATCTTAAGACTTAATTAAAACAGTGGTTCGAATGAAGTTATTGTTTATCCGCAAACTCAATCTATTTCAAGCTCATTTCAAGCTAAAATTATATAAATCATTAAATAGAACTGATTCATAGATAGAAGAAACTATTCCTGTGGTCTCCGGCTTGGAGGGGGAGGGGGGAGGGAAAAGGAAGGAAAATATACACACATAAAAATTTTATAGTATACCAGGATAGCATAAATACAAAGGAGTTAGAAGAAACTTATTATATCCTAAATCTGATAGATTTGCACATCACTTCCTAGTATAATCTGTTTTTCTAGTACTTAGGGCTGTATGGGAAACGATTTAAAAGCTTTACCACGTTCATAAAGCGTTCAATTATCTAAGACCCTTTATGGTCAGTACTAGTTAGTGAAAGTAATTAAGTAATTAAACCTAACAACCGCAAATCAAACTTTCTAAACCGAGGGGTCCATAAATGTATGGGGTATTTTAAATAAAGTGAGGGGTAGAAACAACAATAGAGGTACAAAAATATTCATATTATATTTTCTAGGCAATGTAAGTAATATGAACATTCTGAGTGTTAATATAAAATTTATTTTAGCAAAAAGTGCTTAAACATCATATATCCAGCATAGATCGTGTTGTAACAGGACATGCGCTGTTCGTGCTAGTGTGAGGTCAATGAACCCTTTCATAATTGCGAGTGTATTTTTTAATATGATAAAAAATTATCAGGATTGAATTTATCTGCACTTATAATGTTTATACACAAAATATTACTAGAAAAAAAATCTGTCTTTTTAGTTCCACGCTGTATACCTACCTACAAGACATCAAAATTTAACTGAAATCTTTAAAGATTTTTGCAAAATTTTTTCATAAGTAAACGAAATACGTAAGAGCCTCAAACGATACAATTTGACATTTCATTATTACAAAACCTTTTAGAAACATATTGAAATTAACTCATGAGAAATCTTAAAATAATCATTGTCAAGATTTTTCGTAAAATTTTGTGGTTAGAAACTTCTATATAAGTAGGTAAGGCTTTAATTAATAGCAACTTAATTTAGCACCGATTAATTTAATTATTTTCATTTTTACTAATAACTATTTTCATTAAACCCGAGTTTGCCATTAAATATAGTTTGACAATTTAGTTTTAAACAGTGATAAATGAACAACTTTGGTTTGAATAGTTTTGTAAAGATTAATAATACAGTTGTTTAAATATATTCTATATGTCATTTTGACAAGTCTTATGCCACCATTTTGAAAACCGCCATCTTAGATAATTTTAAAAGACGATACATTCTCATTGTTTGAACCATCGTATTGACACAGTATTATTGTTATATTCGGGAGTTGTTACATGCGTCAGTGAGCCCGTTTTCCATTTTCTCTGCCACAAAGCAATATTCACGTCACGTTAACGGGCGGTAGCGATATTTAAATTAAATTTATATTTAATAAAATAAATACTAAGTTATAAAGGCTATTGTTTACAAGAGTTATTACTTAAGATATAGTTACAGAGTTGAGTGCTTGTCATAATACAATACAAGTTTGTCTAACGACCCGAAGCGAGGGGAATGGAGTCTCCGATAAATCTTAATGGATTTGTGTTTAACTTTAAAATTGCTAAGTGCAGTTATTGTTCAAGTTTATAAATAAATATAACATATAAGTCACTTATAAATATAACATGTAATACCTATGTATTGATCTCATAGTTTATATGTGTGCGTATGTGTATAATATCAACTGACAACAAAAAATACATGTCATGAAAAAAATTATCCTATACATTTTTGTAGCAAATAAGATACGCTCCGCTTATGCCAAAAATCGCTAATTCTATGTTAATGTGATACAATCACAAAAGTTGCATGATTGAAACGGACGTCTCACTGACAGATTACTCGCAGTACAGAAGGGAGAGGGAGTGGGAGGGTATGAGTAAAATGGGGGAGGGGGGAGTTGAAGGGGAAGTTTCCAAGACAAGAGTAAGATGAATGTAACGTCTTAAGTGTACAATTTGTATAAAAATTGTTATGCTGTTGACGTTTTTTGTTTTACCTTCTGTGACTTTATGGCGCCCTAGTATTATAGCTTTTAGAAATGGGACTTTTTTATATAACATATATCAAAGTCTTTTATATCTCCATGACGTGATCCACATAAAGAAGGAAGAAAAGAAAATAACAAAGTATATTGTTTTTATATGTTCGTTTAAAAATATATATAAAAGTTATAATATATATATATACATATATATAGTTAGTTACCAATAACAGTAGCGAGCACTAGAAGAACTTGTCGCGGCATGGCGCGCGCGGGAGAGGGGCGGGGAGTGAGCGAGCGAGATAGAGATATGATGCGCACACGCTCATCTCCAGGGACGCTGCATCTGTGAACAATATATATTATTTATTATATATTTTATTCTACAAAATAATAAATATATACATACAGGACCTTATCCAAACGAAATCTCTTAAAGACAACCTTAGATTAATTTGTGAAGTACGTTAGATCAATATATACATATATATATATATATATATATATATATATATATATATATTATATTTTATGCTCGTGAACGGGTGCTGCTTTCGGTGACTGGTTGTGTAGAAGGCCGATTTTTATTTTTTTATTGTTATTTTTTATTTTTTTGCTATTACGTTGCCTGATATCTTTAGGCTTCATTTCCGATCTATTGCGACGGTTCAAGTTGTTCCAAAATAGCTTTTAAGATTGACGTTTGTGAAACAGTGATCACAATATAAAAATATATATTCGGCTGAGTTTATTGTGTGGTTCTTCTCAGACCAGGACGTGTTTGGAACCCTCATAGCTTTAACATTAAGTTGGTAAGTGGTTTTACAGAAGGGCTTATTACGATAAATCTGGTATCGAAATAGGTCCTCCTGACACTTCCATTTTGACGTACACAAGTGATCAATGATAATGATTCAAAGTGGAAAAGATATAAATAAAAATAAATAATTATAAAATATATAATTATTATTTATAAAGGTCAGTTTACATTAGATTTTAACTGGTACTTTATTTTAAACTAAACAGATCTACCTGACTTTACGTATGATAAACCTCACATAAGCCCAGTACCAATATATATATAACTAAATTCTATTCGTTGCGATAACCCCAAAAATACAGAATATAAGTGTAGTTTTTGAGTTTATCTTGCTTAAACAAACTTACAATTAAATTTTAATTTATTTTACATATAGTCAAATTAAATTTATATTAAAAATTATTAAATAAAAATAAATAGAAAATTTTATCAGCGCCATTTCCTTTTCCGGAACTGAAGCCTTTATCACAAGGACTCGTCAAATTAAAAAAAAATCATAAAAGAATTATAATATAATATTGTTAACAGTCTTGTCTGTTTATTTTCTTATTATTTCATTATATATCTCCGTAACTACCTATAATTTCTTATATTTAGTAACAATAACCTTTATTACTTGTAAGTATAAATATATCAAAATATTATCTATATATATAAATAAAATTGGGGTATCTGTGTGTAAAATCATTTTTATATGAAAGTATATACGGTATACATAAAAAAAAATATTGAAAAAATTTCTCCGTTTGTCTGTTTATTCCAGCTAATCTCTAAAACTGCTGGACTAGTTTAAACAGAACTTTTACTAATAACTAATATTATAAGTAACTTACAATTATTTAAAAAAACATATTCCGAATGAAGTCGCAGGAACAGCTAGTATATATATAGTAATTGTAGTAGATCGAGATAATCTCTATAGATACACCACACATTTAATCCCGAGGGACGATTTACAGCGTAACGGACGAGGAGCTTGATTTATTTTATTATACCTTCAATGAGAAGATTGGCTCCGATGTATATGAGCTCTGGCTTTAGGCTTAGTATATAACTTACATACAACCCTATATATATGTAACCTGTTAAATAATCTTGAGCTTTTAAACCAATTTATTTATCTTATCCACTTTGAATCAGTGATCAGGATTTTTGGTACCTTATTTATCAAAATAAGCCCTTATGTAAAGACACTTTCCAACGCCAAACGCGCCTTGCACTGAGACACAACTTTTTCTATATTTACGTAATAGTAAAATTAATATACACTTGATATTTATTGTTTAATACAATACATACATTGGTTGTTGGATAAGTGATATAAAATTCGCCATTTTTAATTTTTTATTCACAAAAAACTAAAATAACTCATTGTTCTAACTAAGTTAATATCTTTCATATTACTATATATTATTATTTTGTATAAAAAGTTTTCGTTTCAATATTTATGGAATGTTCCAAATAACATTCCAAATTCAAATTTCGATTCCTGTTAGTATTTTTTTCATTTTCGAATCTTTTAAAACAAATTAAGTTATTCTAAACCTTATTACCTAATAGTTAGGTCTTATTTGCTTTACGGAATTGATTTGGAATTTATTGCATTTGAATTTAGATCGTATTCCTTTGACTTAAAGTTGCTTGTTATATGAAAATAGGGAGTCAGTTTCCCCAGTATCGGAGGAAGGAAGCATTTAGAATACTTCCTGAGCAATAGAAAGTCGAGAACATTCGATAATCTATACATGTATTGAGGTCGTATATTTTAGATGAAAATTGACAAGTTTCTATTAACTTTTTTATTATATTACGTAATATTAAAAATATAATAATATAGTTCTTACAAATAACAATTTTCAGACGAAAAAACGAATAAAAGTGAAACAAATAAAGATGATTTGCATCTTTGGTATTTCCCGAACGAAATTTGACGAAGTTATAAATGTTAATAAAAAAACAATTGATTTTTAAGAAAAATTATTATGAAAATAAATGTTTAAAAGTAAGTAATCATTAAAAAAAAGGAAATTTTTACAAAAAATAAAAAAAATGTTTTTTATTAAACTCAGCAAGACCCAAAAAATGTTTTTCGATTATATAACAAAAAAACCCTACAAATTTTCAGGATTTAATAATTTTTCCTGTCCACAGACATTCATACATCCATCCATCCGAGAAAAGTGAAAACAATAAAAATAGAAAGAAAAATCTAAAATCCAGATTATGCTAAATACTAAGAGAAATTACAAACATTTCACCAAAAAGTAATATAGTATCGATTTTTATTTTAATAATTTCAGACAAAGCCGCCGGCACTTCATATACATATAAACTACTGGCGATGAAAAAAGCTGGCCACCCTTAAACAAAACTCAGTTCAATGTAAAACGAACCCTCATCCCTCACAATACAGCTGAAATCGCATTAACAAGACAGCTAATTATCACAAGAATATTCGAACACTTCAATACAAAGCAAAATACTGTTGCACAAAACCTCACACCCTCGATTGGATTTAAAAATAAACTGTATTATGTATACGTAAGGTTCAAAATCCCCTGCACAATAACACCCCATACAACGATAAATCAGGGATTGATAAGTGTCCTTTGGGTGAGAATGAAAAGACACGCGACTTTGTTTGTTCCACTTTGATGAAGACTCTTAATTGTTTACTCACGCAAAGAGAAAGGATTTAAAATGGATTACGAGAAAGAGAAAGACTTACGTGTAACAAGGATAGCAATAATTGCATATAATACAGCAATTAACGCTATGTCAATTTTAATTAATCAAGTTACATATTGTCCTACAACTTAACTTCACTTCAGTATAACTGTTTGTTTTAAAACTTTAGTTTAATTTAAACCCGATTTTATCAACCGACTATTGGAGTTTTTGAAAAAAGAACTTTTTCATATAGAGAACATTTTTTTTTTAACGTTTTTACAGTTTAAATTTTTCCTTCTGTTCTTCACTAATTGAAATTGAAAAAAGAATTATGATTTGAATTAAATATTTGAATATAATTCGAACCTGTGACCCTTGGGCGTGTTCGTCACCCTGTCCACTAAACATTCGTGTCAGTACTAGTTTTTAACTCAAAAAAGGTATTTTTAGAACTTTTTTATTTGTTATATCTTACCATATAAAATCGATTACTTTTTATCTTTCTTGCACTACTCCTCCTAAACCGCTTATCCGATTTTTATAAACAGGGTATAAAATGAAAGCTTATAGTCTAACGATGCCAGGGTTACGTTTTGGCGACGCTGTAAGGTCAATAAGGTCACCAAAGTAAAAAATAAAAAAAACGGCGAGCGCAGCGAGCCCTACGGCTAGTTTTATATAATTTAATAGTTACGATCATTAGTTAACGAAACTATTAACTTCTTTAATAACTTATTTGTTATATTTACTAAACTAACCCAACACATACAAATTACAAAAATAAATAAGAAAAGTTCATACACGTAGTTGGCGAAACGCCGGCCCTCCAGACACACGTACACACACACACACACACACACACATACATACATACATACAAGAGAGAACAGATAAGGGAATCAATAAGTTCGTTTGCGATGGCCCTTCGCCGGATGTCTTCAACTTATAACCAATTTAGCTCTACCCCCGTTTTAACGTATATAATCTATACATATAAATAAAAATGTAGTAACTGTATGTAATTTTCTCGGTCTGTCTGTCCGTTTGTTTCGGATAATCTCTGAAACGGCTGAACCGAATTTAATAGTACTTTCATTGATGGATAGCTGATGCTATAAATAATAACATAGGCTACTTTTATTATAAAAAACATATTCTGGACGAAGTCGGGGAGATAACTAGTTATAACTATAATATGAACTAACATAAAAACTACGATCACTATATATCTATATATATATATATATATATATATATATATATATATATATCAGAATAAAATTATAGACTATATTCCATATGAGCGACTCGATAGCTCAGTTGACGGAACAGATATGTATAGTCGCGGAATCGATTTTGTTTAATTAACATTTAATTGCAATCATCATGTATGTATCAGATGTTGATCAATATTTTGTAATCCGATTTATTTCTAATTAAGTTTCTCATAAATCGTGTCCTTGGTAGCTAAGGGATCTGCTTCATTATCCCTCTCCCCCGGGACGGACCTCCATTTTATCAGACTGAGCCAGCGGTCCTGGTTGAACTACACGAAATAGGCGTATAGTATATTATATGAATAGGATTTAATCTGTATATACTTTGTATAATAAAAACTCTATTACAACAATCCCTTGTCATAATTATACATAATAAATATACAATTCAAATTCAAAATATCTTTATTCAAGGCTTTTTTACACGCACTTTTGAATCAATTATTACATTAATATGGTCAGTCCGTAAGTAAGCTACCAACTCGGAATGCTGTTCTGAGAAGAGTCGGCCAGAAACTCAACAGTTGCTCTTTTTAACACTAAACCTACCAAGTACCGGTCAAATTGACCGTTCTTAAACTTTTGTAAAACTTACACATTTTTAAACGTTATAATATCGTTATCAAACTACACGACAATTCTTAGAATATGCATATAATATTTTCTTTACTCTTTACTTTTAGTTATTTCCATTATTACTTGCGTTATATAATAAAATAACTTTTAATTACCGGTCAATTTGACCGCATGCGGTAGGAACAAGTATACAAGAATTGTTAGGTTTAGTGTTAAAATATAACAATCTTAGATAATGTACATTATAATATAAATATAATATAAGAAACTCTCAAGGGGAATCCCTTCACATAACTCTTCGATTCTCATCAATATATCAATGTCGATAAAAATACATTTATTTGAATTTGTTTTAAATTACAAAATAAAATATATCCCGATTTTTTTATCCCGAAATCAAAAATAACGGAATTGAAAACATATTCTCATTTGTGAATTTGTTCTTGACATGAATGTCCGTGTATAAGTTTAAAATGAAAAAAAAAATAAAAAAATTACTAATTAATTAAATCTTATTTAAGTATAAATAGGTAATAATGGGTAGTTTCCTCTTAAAACATGGCACATACTTCAAATTGAGTTTATTTCACTAATTCCACCAACTCCATACCAGACGCGAAGTCAGGAGAATAGCTAGTTAATATATATTCTGAATAACATAATTATATAATAATTGACCTCTGAAAGTCTCATATTACCTGTAGAGTTACTAATTATACAGTAATTAATTTTACAGAAGTGAATTATTATCATCAAGTAACAAAAAACCCCATATTTAATCTGAAATTTGTTCAAAACAGACAGAGTTTTGGATATCAATAAAAATATATATACACACACATATATACATACATACATACACATACATACACACACATACATACACACACATACATACACACACATACATACACACACATACATACATATGATAAGTTAAATGAGTATCTATTGTTATAAAGAATAATACGAAAAAATACATCTAAACTCGACTAAGTATATCTAATCCTGAACACTAACACTGACTGACTTGTATATATATAACTTAGAAACTAAAGCAGTAGACTGGATTAATTTAGATCTGGAATGGGGGGTAAAAGGGGGAGAATAGTTTATATGAACTACTTTTATATTGACGTTCCTCTTCCTATAATAAAAAATACTAGCAGACTTGTATTAATAAGTTTGAGTATTGACATAAAGAATGTAAGAAATAAATATGTATGAAAGTTAATTATATTATGATTATAAATTTGTGACTTTAATGGAAATTTCTTTAAGAATATCTGCAATATAGATAGATAGATAGATAGATAGATATATAGATAGATAACTTTGAGAGATTTAATATAATGCAATAACCCTAAACGCAAAATTCTACATTCCAACAGTCGGGTGACAAGCTCGCAGTGGTGACAGAAATGTTTCATTGTTTCTTTAATTCACGCAATATTAAGGTTTCGGGCTGAATTTCTTAATACTTTTTTTGGTGAAAATTATGTAAAATATCTCATGATAATAAGCTTGGCTTAATAAATTTTGAGATTAAGATTATATTTGAGAAATGTTATAAATTTAACTTATTTTACATTTTGTTTTTATATTTTTCTTAGCATATGTTTTGCAATGTTTCGAATCTGAAGACATGTTTTTTTTAATTTATGTATGTTTTTCATAGCCATTTCATTGGTTTATTGGTTATAGGATTATAACATCAATTCACCTTTAAAACTAGTATAAAATTAATTCGTTCATGTCTATCCGTTTGTAGCGAGTTTCTTTATAAAGTTTTAATTTAAGTTTACTTACTTAATATGCTTTGATATATTCCACGTAAACGGTCATAAGTACCCAATAATCTATACATATAAATAAAAATGAAGTGTCTGTTTGTAAATTAACAGCTTTTCACTAAATGAAGGTATGCACGTCAATTACATAAAAAAAATATTTAAAATTGTCGATCTGTCTGATCCGTCCAATCTCTGTACCGATCTACTCTGGCGGATATCTGACGTTATAAGGTGTAACTTAGGCCTTATTTTAATAAACACATGTCAAACGAAGTCGTAGGCATGGCTTAGTGTATAAAATGATTTGTAGTTTCCAAGCAAAGCTATTGATATTCCGCAGTCGTCTCACTAGTAGCGGTAATATAATCTATTCAAGTACAAGGATATTCGTCCTGCTCTTAAACACGTGACTTCCCGACAATCTAATTTGGCAACACGTCATTCCTGTGTTAGTAAATAGTTTACACTTGCCCTTTATACACTGAACTATCTGTAATGTGACACGAATCACAACACGACTTAAAGATAAGGGATTTTGGCCCTATTTTTTATATTTTATTTAACAAAAGATTTCAGTGAATTTAACACTAAATCTACCGATTATTCTTGTATACCTGTTCCTACCGCACGCCGTCAAATTGACCGGTAATTAAAAGTTATTTTATTATATAACTACCTGCGTTATAATGGAAATAACTAAAATTAAAGAGTGAAGAAAATATTATATGCATGTTCTAAGAATTGTCATGTAGTTTGATAACGATATCATGACGTTTAAAAATATGTAAGTTTTACAAAAGTTTAAGAACGGTCAATTTGACCGGTACTTGGTAGGTTTGGTGTTAAGCATAAAAGATATCGGAAATGGATACGATTACTAGAGAAATAAAAGATAAAAGTGATACTGAAAAAATATAGAACAGAAGAAGGAAGGTAAAAGAGAAAGGAGATGTAAGAAAGTAACACAACTATAGTAAAATGGAGATCATCTATGAGAGAAAGTTTCAGTCGAGCCAGCCCGTACACAAAATCCAATATTTTTACAGCTGAGCTGAATTATCTTTAACCTATATACAATTTAAATAAATATTGTTCAAATGTTACCTTATTACATAAATAGAACAAATGTGATTAAGCACTTTGTAATATCTGTAATTATTAAACCAATTACACGGTATTACACACACACAACTTATAACTAAATTGTAATCTCTATTTGTCACAAAGGTTCCATGAACTATAAAACTAACAAAGCTTAACTAATTTTATGGTTTAAAATAACGACTTAATTTCACGGTACCAAATTCGTGCCCTTTTACAACGGACTTCAATAGCTTCAATTGCGTTATATAATTAAAAAGCTCGCAAAATTGTCAAATCCATACCTTTGAACCCTCAGGATCGTTAATTTTAATTCAGTTCAATGAACCCCTTCATGATAACAGTCCAAAAGATAAAGGTATGTTATCTTTTTATGGTGTAATAATAAATAACAATGTTAAACAAATTTATCATAACATTTCTTTTATTAAATACTTAGGTCCATGAATGACCTTTGCTTTTGGTTTTAACATAAGGTAGGTAAAATATATACAAAAATCTGAGAGGTCATAGTTTAAAGGTTGCTGAATGTCAAAAAGACTCAGATCCCAGAGCACTTAAACTTTAAAAAGCTGTAATGATCTAATTTTTTTAAAGTTTGAGGACTTCTGAAAAAATAGTCTCTACTTCAACTTTCAACCTTGTATATATAGTATAAATCTGTATATATTAGACTGACTAGAAGTTAGACTATGAACAAGATTAAAATCGTCTGAACTGAGAACTATTGTACAGAAACGATTCTGTAATAATTAATCTATCTGTAATATGTACAATTGATTCAGCAATTGAGATAAATATATAAATAAATTGAATTCACATTACGAACGATACTAACACAGAGAGAATGGAAGATAATAATCAAAATGATATATGATTATTTATATATAAATATTTGTATATACATATAAATATGTAAGGGATCTAAGAGCCGATATTTGGGACAAACCCTTTGAGACAAGATAATAACGTACATAAAGAAAATCTTTCAATATGAGTCAATAATAATTTATTAAAACAATATTCGTTGTAAGCGTGTGTATTGTAAGTCTATGTATTGTAAAACATAATTTTAATTGCAAATGAAAATTAACATGCATTTTAATATTAGACGAGTATTTCGAAAGCTATATAATATATTTTTTATAAAAAATAAAAAAATTCCTGCACTGATAAATCGAGGCAAAACAAAAGGATGAATCGCCGGCATTTTTCACAAACAAAAATTTTTTACAAAGCCCAATTACACTGTCCGTTAAATCCAATATATAACGAACATTATAATATTTATAACCAGTTTAAAACAACCCTAATTTATAACATTTATATTAGTAATATTAATAATAAATTAAAAAAAATTATATATTGTCAACTCACCGCGATAAGAGAATAGATCACCCACAAACAACACTACCACGCGGTAAGACCGTCGCGTCACAACTGAAGTAGGAAATGAACGGAGTCCACCCTCCCTCCCACCCCTCGGACCCTCCCCCTGCACCCTAGGGAAAATGGGATACGGGAGATCCCGCGAGACGATTACGTAACGACATCTAGACGTATTTATGGCGATATATGGACATCTCTGCGTGAACTGTGTCCTAATCTTAATCTTAAGGAATCATACATACCTTTTATTATATACTTTAATTTAATTTCCTATTTACTTTATGTATACGTGTGATCTTAATTAGTTTAGTTTTCAAATTACTTCAAACTTTCCTAATTTGTAACCTTTGACATTTGAACTTTTACTTGTTTAAAGAACATTTATTTCCAAAACATTTATTTCATCAGATGAAGACTGCAAAACAGGCAAGTAAATTTCTGTATTTTTCCTTTACGTAGTTCCATTTTTAACTACTGAAAGAAGATCCAAACTTTTCTAATGATTCAATGCGAAGTTTACAAAAAAAACTGAATATTTTTCTTACATGTTATTAATTTTCAACATTTTTTTCCGACTCAATATGAATAAGTTCCTCAGGAATAAATTGAGCTAATTTCAATGCTTACTTTTGAAACTGAAAATGTTCTTAAGAATTAAATAATAATAATTGAAAAGTAGTCACATGATATTCCTAATTCATGTTAAAGCATTATAGAAGGCTGTATCATAACAATGTAAACTAGACCAAGGTACCTCACGGAAATGAATAAAGAAATTAAACAAACCCTTATTAATATTAATTAAAACTCATTTGAGTATATAACTCATCACAGATACGGACACCTCACAGTCGTCTGCTAGTCGTTGTCGTGAACATGTCGTCGTCGTGTCGTGTGGTGTCGTGGAGCCTGCTGTGCTTGGTCCCTGTTCTATTGATGGTAAGCAATACGGAATTTAAATATGTTAAAGAAAATCTTCATTAAATTGACTATTGAAAAGTTTCATTCTCATCAGATTGAGAAAAATTCTGCTCTAATAATTGTAATCTTAAATTCCATATGTATTGACGTTACAATTGTCAAAAATTAAGTACTCAGAAAGAAACTTCGGTCAATTTATTTTTCATTTTAATATCCTAGTTATTATTTATGGAATGTGGAATCGGGTGTTGTATTAATGGAAACAGAACTACAGTTACTTTATAAGAACTTTATATGAAAATATCAGCCATTTTTAAGACCCTTACAATACTTGGAATCGTATCTTGTCAAAGATCATAAAATGTGAATGCTTCAAAAAACAACTTCATTTTCATATATGTATAGTAATAATTTCGTCACAACGCCATCTATCGACTTTGGAATGAATAAACTGTGTAAATAGAAATTTAATGTTAAGTCCAATATATTTCATAGTCTCCATTTAATTATTCGATTATCCACTTTTTAATTAAACGAAATTACCGTTGAGAAGAGAAAATTAAAAAACATATTCCGCATACAAATTAATTCGAATAAAGGTTTAAATCTTATAATGATAAATAAATACATAAAATATAAATTTATTATTATATATAAGTAATATGTTTAAAGACATCAAAGGTTTTATATACAAATTTATGTAAATACACAACGCATTTGGTAGTCAAGGGATGCCTCTCTAAATAACTAGCAATCTACAAAATAGGGTAAATCAATATGGTTTCGATAGATTTACCGAAATAACTGTTAGAGTAAATATTACATATATACATATGTATATATGTAATATTGACATATATATGTGATCTGTGATATTTTCTATAAGTATTTTTTATATTTTTATAAGTATTTTCTATAAGTATGTTATATAACAATGTATCCTATACATTGTTGGATGGTCTATGAACAAAACATTAAATTCATATTAATATTTTTATATATTTCTCTTATTAATATAATAACTATTACTGAATTACAGTTGGTCGGCAGTGGGGAATGTCAACTGTAAGTATTCCTTCAATACAAGTAATATTTCTCTATAAGCACATGATTACTTCAAAACATTGATTTATTGCAGAATGCAATAAAAAAATCAGTTAATTAAGCGATTTTAATAACCAAAATGATGTTTTCAAAGTCAGCTATGGTATTATTGTGAATATAATTTCAGTAACGGCACCATTGGTTTGCTGCCATTGCTGTTCCTTAACCACATAGAAAATACTATCGACAAACTCAACGCCATCGCAGACTTAGCAACACGTGAGTTTATGTTAATTACATTTTCGAGTCACCGATTGGTTTCGTCTTATGCTCTCTGATTGGTTGATACCGAAATGACGTGATGCACAGCCAATCAGAGCTTTTGAGTACTTTCCAATCACTTATTTTAATCATTATTTTAGAAACCGGACATGTGTCACTTTTATATTTAGTTATTTAATAATATTTTTTATAAGATGCAACTATTTTTGACTAAAACTATTATTTTAATTGTACAATATATTGATTTATTTTAATGTTATATTATCTAAAAAAAAAATGTATAAAATAAGGTAAGTTTTTTAATATTGTATGTTATATGATTTTTATTTGTTGCAGTTCTTGGATGAAGAGACAGTAATTTTGTGAAAACTTTCTGAAATGGATTTCACGCTTACTATATTTGTTATTTTTTGAAAACTTGCTATATTTGTTATTTTTTGAAAAAAATGTTATCTTCCGTTAAATAAAAAAATACTTAAAAAACATTGTTTTATTATATTATATAAATAATTCTAATGATTTCTGTAATCATGTGAGAAATTTTCACAAATAACCTATAGAACAAATCCTGTTGTAGATTTACAAATGAATTATGGACAGTAAAGGAAAGAATTTTGTCTTTATGAGATAAAAAAATATGGGGTACCTCTTGATTTTTTTTTAATAAATATATAAGTATGTATATATAGTTATGCGCCATTCTTTCATTCACTAAGTAATTTTACACCAAACATTTGTTTTTACTTTAAATTATATATTTTATTTTAAAGAAGTTTGTATGTCTGATACATTGAAATGAGTTTATTTTTATATTACATACTTCGAAAAATATTAAACAGTAAAAAAGCTGAAAAACTATTTATCTATCACATAGTAGGTAAACGAGTATATAACCATATACCCGAGTTTGTAAAATTAATCAAATTTTAATTAAAGTTCCATTTCAAATTGCATTTTATTTCATACATAATGTATGATACTTCGATATCTAGTTACCGAGGGATTGATCTATAGAGCGATTTCGTAAAATAAACACTGTTTCAATATCAAATCAAATCGACATCAAAATCAAAATTCTTTATTGAAAATAAGTTTAATACAAATCATTTTTTCATTGTCAAAGCTACCACCTAGCTCGGAAAAATAATTCCCACAAATCTGAGAAGAGCTGGCGACAGAAACTAAGAATAAACACGTAAAGACAAAAATAATCCAAAAGCGAGGTATTAAAGATGGCTGCAGAAAAACTGACTGGAACTTAATAAAAATAAAGTTAAATCAAAAAGAATTAACTCGTTTGTGTTAAATTAAAAATATCTGTGGGTTTTGTGTTTTCCTTTTAATGGAACTATTTAAGTAAGTAGATGTCTCATAAGTGCAAAGTATGACAACTTGGCAGCCTTTGGATATTCAAACCAGAATCAATATGGAAGCAACTTTCAAGTAAATATTTACCATTACTGAAAAGTATAACTGATTTTAACTTTATGTACTACACTGGACGTCGCTAAAGAAAATTATTGTATAAGCATTTGGTGTTTCAATAGATTTTTTAAAACACATATATACTAAATCTACGAATCAATAATAGACCGATGGTCTGTTTGTTTGTTTGTTCCAATCCAATCCAATCCAATACCAACACGAAACTTCCGAAATGGGTTCCACAGCTAATAGTTAACTAATGTTTAGAACAAGAACTGTTGATACATAGTTCACCCAATCGTAAGTGACAATTAGTTTACGCGCGATCTCTAGAATACTATCTATCTACGAACAAAGATATTATATTGACACTCAATGGTACAATGATTATTATATGTTAAATTCAGCAAGACGACAAGAGTAGAACATTGTATATCAAAAATTATCAGACATTCAAAGATATTGTAATATCTGAGTTATATTTCGTATTTTTTGTCTATCTTAGTGTTGTTTTGAAAAAACTGATGACGAAAAAAAAAAAATTAAGTATCTATAATTCCAAAATCCAGTAACTTAATAATAAGCTGTTATTTCACTAAATTACTTAAATAAAGAACTTTTTTTTTTTTTTCCTGATTGTGATCCACTTAATCTCTGAAACGGTTGGACTTATTTTAACAGGACTGTCACTGGCGGAGCTGATGTTATAAGGAATAACTTAGGCTGCTTTTAAAAATCATATCCCGAGCGGACAAAGTCGTATGCACAGCTAGTCTAATATAATAATAAGCGTTGGGTGATGCGCCACAGATGTGTATCCTTATATCCTTTTATTTATTGAGCTGAGCATAAGCGAAGCTCTTAACCGTTTGGGAGACCTCTTTTTTGTGTTTAGTTGTCTCCAGAATGCGACGAGCTAATTAGCTACAAATTTTCTCATGTATGTTTGAGCCGAACGCGGATGTTATAGCGAAAACAGATTGAAAAAATGTTTAGCCATTCAAAGTTATCAAGAAAACAAGAAAGGAGAGGGGATCAGCTCAACACCCGCCGCGCACGTTTGGTGGATCCTAGTTGAGCGAAGCGAACGAAGTGAGCGGAGCGTTTTACTGGAGACTTTTTACATTATTTGTCACGAATTGGCTCGAAAACTACTTGACGGAAAATTATGAAATTTTGCAATCAAAAAGACACACAACTTGAGATGGTTTTTATAAGAAAAAATAATAAAAAAAGGCTCAAAAAAAAAATTTTTTTTTTTATTTCGTGCCAAAAAAACTTATATCCCATTGAAGTCAATGGGAAACGATGAAACAATACTGGGCTCACTTCGCTCAATATGCAAACGGCACCCGTGATTCCGCGAGCGCAGCGAGTCGAAATTGAGGGTTTGTTGGCGCCCCTAGTAGATAGTTACTTGTAGATTTCACATTGACTCAGATATTTCTTCCAATAGTACATTTTCAGTTCGGTCTGGTAAAAAATATTAAAGTAAGGATAATATTTTAGTTTATATGTCCACCGGCCAAAGAGAAACCAAAAGCTAGTTTTAGTATAATATAAAATGTATTAACCTTCCAGTTTAAAATTCGAAAAATAAAAAAAAATTATAGAAAAGTATAAAGCTAAAACCAAAAACAGTCAAAATTTCATTTTAAAGACTACAATATTTATAACATTTTTTCATACATTTTATTTTTATTTTATTTATTAATAACGTATTTAAAAATTTAAATGATTACTTATAAAAATGACAATAACATTTTAATCTTATTATAAAATAAATAAATTTAATAAAAATTAAGACCACTGAATTTTTATATCAATATATATAATATTTTCTTTGTATATTCTTTCTCTTTCTTCCTTCAAAAGATAAATATATATTAAATGTTCATTTTCTTAACAGACATACTCTCCATGGTCTATGATCATAACAATGTAAACTAGACCAAGGTACTTCACGGAATCGAATAAAGAAATTAAAACAAACCCTTATTAATATTAATTAAAACTCATTTGAGTATATAACTCATCACAGATACGGACACCTCACAGTCGTCTACTAGTCGTTGTCGTGAACATGTCGTCGTCGTGTCGTGTGGTGTCGTGGAGCCTGCTGTGCTTAGTCCCTGTTCTATTGACGGTAAGCAATACGGAATTTAAATATGTTAAAAACATGTGAATTTTATAATCATGTATTAACATATAAATGATATAGAGGGGAAATATAAATATCACTTTTAGTGACCTAAAGAACCTTTAGTATGAAAAAACATATATATAACATCATATGTGTTGTATGTACAAAATATGAAAGTCTAAAATATACATTTTAATTTGACCTCAAGCTGGGTTTGACTTTTTTCTATTAATTTTTTTAAGAGTTATATTTTTTTTGTATATATTTTTTAACCAATAAACCTGTCTAGTACACGCCGATAAAAACAATTTTCACGGAGAATTTATAGTTTTCAGAATTTCGAATATTAATTAAGTTTTCATTAAAATATTAATAAATCGTAATAATATATAATTATAATTAGATAGTGACAAACAAACACACAAAAACATAAGCAATATACCTCGATCCCGCGTTTAAGTTAGCAGTACAAGTTGCCTTGCTTAAATTAGCTTACCTAAGTGGTAAGCTTACTCCTAAGCAAGCAAAGTTTAGAATAAGTATACTTACTTTTGTAAGTAAAATTAAGTGGTTCAAGGATCATCTTCAGAGCCACTTTACAGACACACATACAGACTCATTTTACCTACAATATTAGTATTATTATAATAGCGAATTACTTTTTTAGATGTGCTGCAATGTGGAGTGTCAACTGTGAGTATTTTTTTTTCTAATATATTTTTGTTATATTTTTGAATTGGTAGTTCCCGGGTTCGACACCGGTTGTGACAAATTATTCGGAGTTTTATTTACAGTTAACAATTTTATAATGTTTTAGTAAAAACGATTTATTTCATTCATACTTATTATTATAAAACTATTACTTTCGTTATGTTTTATTTATATGAAAGAGTGAATAAACCTTTACAGACCAACCTTCAACATTACATCTCCCCTGGCGATGTTCAATCACCAGCTCAAGCACAGCATCGAGCAGCTTAGTGCAGTCGCCGACGTCGCCATGCGTGAGTTACGAATATTTAAAAAAAATAACCCTACTTTAAAATGCTATATATATATATATATATATATATATATATATATATATATAGTATATATAAAGATGTCAGTTAATCCAGTCATCGATTTCCGGTAGTTGCCAACTGCCGGGTATTGAATTTAAAATGCAAACGGATGCTATTAGTCCAAAGACATCTAAGATATACATACAACTAGTTTGACTGACACTCGTTAGTTTTTTCAGACGTATAAATTGAATTTTGAGGCAACATTACATTAGTTTCTGTAACTTTTCGAAGAAATTAATTAGAATTGTACTTTTAATGTATGGTTTTAGATTACTTATTTATTTGTTTATAATTTATTAGTTATGTTTTAATCTTTTTTTTGTTTCAGTTTTCGGATAAATGGCGCTGAGGAATCACAATTTATTCGGTAATATATAATAATATTTTTGATAAAATTTACTTATTATCAATAAACAAATAAAGTTTACAATGTTTTATTAGAACCAAAAATATGTTTAAATTTAGATAAAATTATTATTAACATTCAACGCATAATGTGTCAACAAAAAACAAAAATTCTAAAATGCAATTCAATAGCATCAGTAGTATAATTTATTTTATATGTAAACATATTCCTTACCTACATAGACCTACCCTCCTTTAGAAGCAGTAATGTTTTAAAAGGAGCACTTGCACGTCCAAATATCATGATATAGTTAAATTATATAAAATACATTTATTATTTTAGTGACACCTTGTGATCACGGGCGGAACTAATCTCTTTAAGGGTATTATTCCATTTGGTTTAATAGATGGCGCTATAATAAAATAATGTTAATAAAATACTACTTTTGTTACAAGCAGCAGTAGAATTATGTTCAAATTAAAAAAAAATCTTGTGCTTCTTAGAAAGGTATTTAATGTTTACTACTGATTTCCGTAATGGTAGATTTCTTTCCTAGGGACCACGTTATAAGAACTAATATAAGTGTATTAGTTCACATTAATATCAATAGATGTCGTTTAAATAAAAAATAAACTTGGTGTAAAACTTTATTATTCTTTGTTACAAGCAACTGCAAGTAGAATACAATATAACTTAATATACAATAAATGAATCTCCAATAACGTTATTTATTAAAACATTGTACTGGAAGAACCCGGTTTAATAATAATATAAATACTGCTTACATTATAGTTTAATGTTCCTTCATGATAGTTTAGCTAAAAGCTTTCAGCTTTTACAATATTTTATAAAATATAAGGAAAAAAACAACTTTACCAATACTAATACTACGTACTATGTTAAAATATATACTTATAGCATATAAAATTGTTAAATTATGTTAAATCGTTTTAAAAAATTAATATTTAGTATTGTTGCATTATTTTTATTTTTTTTGAAAGAAAAAAATTGCGTTTACAAAGTACATACACGAATTTGTTATTTTTTATTTCCTTATAACATCCTAATTAAAGTCAATTTATATTACACTGTGAAGCACTTGGGCTTAGTTCGGACGGTGGCAACAAATCCAATAACTTACTTCTAATTTTAGAATTTTTGAAAAAATCTATATAATTTACAGAAATAATAACTACTTTTTTGACTAAAAAATATAATTTTATTAATTGTTGCCACGTTGCACTAATCTATTCGCTAAAAAGGCCAGAAACGGCCGGAAAACTTCTTTCGGAAGTAGAAAAGACTCTAGATTAAAAAAAATCTTCTGACCAGCAGAATAATTAGCCTACGAAAGTACGCTTTGCCACAGAAATGTTGAAAATACTTTACAATAACAATTACTTTAATATAAAAAATTCTTAGATCGATTATTATTTTGTCAAAGTTTCATCAAACACAACCTAGTATTTATTTATTATGGTCATTATTAAAATTAGATACAAACCGAGTATTGAGGTACATTATCATATTTATAGTGTCTTTGTATATTATACTACGGTTACGCCCGGGTGTGGTTGTTGTCTGTAACGGGAGGAGCTTCAGCTTCCGCTGCGGCTGCTTCGGCTTTAAGCTTGCTGTATTTACCTGGAAATTAGAAAACCATAGAATTGGAGCCCGACAAGGGACCTTTTCGATACTATTTTTTTTAACATTTAATAGTAAAGAAGCAGATTTTACAGGACAAAAGTTTACATTAGCTATGAAATTCTATACTATAAGTATTGTGATATCGCAAAGCTTAACTGTAAGCAATCGATTGCAGATAGTATATGCATTCGATCCTCTTTCTCCTGGTTTCAGAGCATCTATACCTTTTCATGTATGATATACCGAATGAATATATATGTTACTCACGCGACACGCGCACCATGATGACTCCCCACCATATGGCCCAGCCCCACCCCACCAGGCAGAACAGCACCGTGAACAACTGGGCACACCCCACCAGTATGTTGATCAACAGGGACCCTGGGAAAGGATATACAGAGCTGCACTTCGAGGACACAAGTACTAACAACCACAATGCATTTTTTTATTTTTAATTAATGTAGACCTGATTTGATATGTTTATTTAAAAGTCATATTGACGTCATATTTGAAGGAGTTTATCTTAACCAAAACTATTATCTTTTTATCCTATTACCTATCCTATGTTTTGCTCCGTCGTGAACTCCGAAGCGAGGGATCCCGAAGCACAAGCAAAACATGCCGCTGAATATTGTACCTGCAAAATACATTATATTTTCAAAATTTTGTTTAAAATTCCTTTCAAACATATGGGTCTACTGTCCCCAAAATAATCTACGTCATTGTAACTTAGTTGCAGACTTTTATATACTAGCTGCGCCCGGGACTTCATTCGCGAATATAAGATTTAAAATAAAAGTAGCCTAAGTAGAAATTGCTGTTAAAATCGATCTAGCCATTTTATAGATTAGCCATTCCAAACAAACAGATAGACAGACAGAGTTTTTTTTTTTTTAATCAATTATTTTATCTTAATACCGTATATATTTTAATATATATATATATATAGTGGAAAATCGTTAATATGGAATTACAAACAGACACAAATTTTATATATATATATATATATATATATATATATATATATATATATATATGTAATTAGGTGTCAGTGACTACGTCTAAGAAGAAAATATATAAACGTATTAAGATTAGTAGACATTCGCAAAATTAGTGCAAATGGTATGAAAAAACCTGGGGCACACAGACAGACATGAACAAATTAAATATAGTTAGTTGTTTTGAATATATATCAATAGAAATGTTTTTATAAAGACAACTAAAATACAGAAATTTTGTGCTTGAGTACGTCGTACGTACCAAGTCCTGGTATCACGATGTTACAGAGCAGACACAGCACAGCCAGCGGCAGAGCCAGCACCGGCACAGCACCGCGCATCGCGCTCGTGTGCTCGATCAAGGAAGGGTCTAGTTTCTTGCGCGTATCCTGAGGAAATACAGAACACTTTTGAGATGGTGTTAGGATATACTCCGAATGCAGATTCGAGTAGTGCAAGGACACATTCTGAATGCAGACTTGGATACAAAAAACTAAATTTAACATTTCTCTATTACTTTGTTTATTAATATCAAGATAGAAGTTGTTTTAATTTATTACAAACACAACCTACCTCATCATCTTCACTAACTAAAGTTATGGCGCGTTTTCTACCATATGTTAATATTATTTTAGGTTTTGGTGATGTTGATAAAATATCCCGCTTCGAAGATACTGCACTCATTGGACGATATTCAAATAATCTGCTTAAATAACGAGTAATAGCGACCGATTATTAACTAGGAATGCTTTAAATGCGTGTATCTGATGTTGTGTTACCAAATTATATAATTAAAATCGATTTTTTGCATGTTATTGTTGCTTTTGTATGTTTGTGAACCAATGACCTAATTTATAAATTACTTTTTCAGGGGTGTCAAACTTTACTATTGCCGCGAATAAATCTTAGTTTGATAAAATTATTACTTACAATATTCTATTATACTTCAAAGTTGAATCCAAAGGTATATCTATAATACGATTACATACCACATTTGGAAAAATTTTGCTTTATTATTATTAATTAAAAGATTATTAACAAGAAAAGATCCTTGAGGAACGCCTATTATTACTAAAGTACCCAAATAGAATTACGTTTACAGTAACGATCAATTGTCTCTCTCTTATCTATTAAATAAATACGAAACAACAAAATTAACAGCCCGGACACAAACTCCGTAGTTGTGAAGATTACGGATAAAATTATTGTTATCAACACAATCAAACGCCTACGAAAGATAGACAGAATATTCTAATAGCATCTGAGTCCTTTCAGCCCATTTAGAATATGTAGATCTACCTATCACACAAACTATGAGATATTCCGTTTAAATAAATATATACATAGTATTTTCAAAAATTATACCTAATGATAGAATGTAGAAATACGAAAATGGGTCTCTTAGAATTATTTTCACAGGCGAAACTAAAACGAAACTTTAAAATTCTTAATAATATATTTGCAACAAAATGGCCTATATTTTGAGGAATCAGAGAACAATACTAGTGCTTAAGTAAGCATCGGGTTCTGGTTATTAAGTATAATACGTATAATAACGATTAAGTTAATTATAAGTTGAGTCAACGTCGCGTGTCACAAAATGTCGGGTCAGAATTGTACGAGTCACAGAAAAATGTTTAGGTCAGACCGGGTCCGGTCTCAAATATTTATTATATTCCTATTTGTTTTTAGGTTAATATGTTTTATGTATTACGTAAAAAAATTACATATATATATATATATATATATATATATATTTTTTTATTATTATATTTTTTGTTGACTGTACTAAGTAGACACGCAATAAAGCCCATTCCACCCAAGGACTCTTACTTCTAGAAATCGCATGAAGTGTTTGAACTAATTTATATGTACTAATGTCCTTTACGAGATTATTAACGCCATTTTTGTCACAATCATGCGTTTCGTACATTTTAGGTCAAATGAAAAACCTACGGGTGGAGTTTAAATCTAACATTATTAGAAGGTTAAATTGCTGACAGTATTGCCCAATTCTTAGTGGTTTCGGATTTGATTCGTACCAGAAAGAAGAAATCTAAACAACCATATATATAATACTATAACCCAAAGAATAGAGGAATATAAAAATATACGTATAAAAATCTTAACATAATAAACAATAATCATTTCGTCATATTTCTTACCTCGGGAGGCAATGTAGGTGAGAGACTTTTGTTCTTGGAGAAGAGACTAGTTCGTCGACTGGACGAGGTCTCTGATGACCGCCGACACGCGCCCGTGATCCAGCGACGCAGAGCGCTGCAACAGCTGGAAGAGAAGTGTTTTCTCTATTTATTATTTAAAGTAGCGTTGCATCATCTGGGGAGAGTTTTAAGGATAGTTGCAAAGAGCGTTGCAGCGGTTGGAAGGGAATTTTTATCTCTATTTACTATTTAAAGTAGGGAATCGCGCAGCGTCATCTGGAGAGAGGTTTGAGGTTAATTGACAATTATAAATAGAAAGAACATCTGTTTGTTAACATTTGTTAGTTAAACAATAAAACTAACAACCACCTTTCTGTTTGAAACCTTTACAAAAAGAAAGTTATATATACCTTGAATTTTATTTAATTAAAGTTTATAATTTGTTTTAGATTTAGTACTCTCATTAAAATGTCATGTAATATAATAAAAGTTTAATGAAATATTTTGATCTGCTCAAACTTACGTGGATGTTGGTTGGTCACTCAAAATGCTGTCTCTCCTTTCAGCTTCCCTCTTCTTCCCACAACAGCCAGTCTCCTTTACAACATCCGAGGACGCAACAGGCGGTGTCACGTCCACGTGACGGGGCGGCTCCGACACGTCGGCGACACGTTGACGACGACAACAGCCGCATAGTACATCTCGTAATTTTCGTTTACGTTTTGTCTCGCTTTCGAATTCAATTGTTGTACCCTATATTTAAGATATCGTATATGATAAATTGTTTTTATGCTATACTTTCCTTACCGAATAAGAGAAGCAAAAGAAGCAAAAAAAGTAAAAAGAAGAAGAAAATGAGTCAAAGACAGTAAAATCGGTCTATACATTCCCCATTGTTCAGTTCAGGCTTTTACGGAATATAATTATTTACGCTTTGGATTAGTGAGTCATATACTTAGAAATATATTTCATTATTGCATAGAATTGCAAAAACATATTGAATGGATAATAAAACTGACCTTCCCAGCTGCAATTTCAATCTCTTCATCGGGAACCTTCTTCTTAAAACAGTTTAATTTATCCAGAAACGCTTTCTTCACGACCTGTTCTGCTTGATCTATATCCCTGTCTTCTTCATCCTCGTCCACTTGTGCTTTAGTGCAACAAGAACAGCATTTCGTTTTACATTTGCCCATCAATCTACTACAAATGTTTTGTTTAGTATTCTCTGTCTCTTGTGATGGTTCTTTGTCTGTTTGTTTGTCTTTCAGTTCGCGGTGAGCTCGGGGCGGAGGTTTCGGTGTTGTACTAGTGCTTTGCGGAAACCTGTCGAATAAAATAAAAAAAAAACATATTTTATTATAGTTAAGGACCACTTTTAAATAAAGAATATATTTTTTAATTTAATATTTGTGGCCAGTTATAATTTTGTGTAATGTACTTTTCATTTAAAATATAGTTATTTTGAATTTAATTGCATTAAATAGGAATAAACGAATTTTCTTTTCGATTATTACCTTAATAACGCTGATTCACCGCCGGGTCTATAAAATAATAATAAACTTAATCTTTGATCATTTATTATAGTTTATTTTAAATATAACTTTTAATAGCAACATGTATCATTTGTGAATTAAAAATACACTCAAAAAGGTTGTAATCTCAATCTTTATAAACAAGATATAATTAAAATTGTATGTTGGTTTCAAAATATTACCCATTGTCGTTATAACGCTTTGGAAGTAATTCGTTTGGTAAAATATACACAGTTCTGTTGTGAATCATCTTCAGATTACTTCAATGCAATTCAACAATGCAAGAAATTCAAAAGAGTATCTATATATTTTAATAAATTAATAAATACAACAGGCTGAATCTATGACGATCATTGTTATTCACTTGTCAAAATACACAGATAAATTAATGTCACTGTCAAGTTTCCCGCCATTGTGTAGGCGACGCGTGTCCAAGGCGGTCGAGGTCGGACTAGCTTGAACTAATTCTTAAGGGTCGACTCGTTAGCATCGAGTGCTATGCGATCTGTTAAGGAATTGTTTGAAAAAAATGGCGTTACAGAAATATATTGTTCTAGAATTCCGTAGATTTTTTCAATATTTTATGATATTATAAGTTAATTTTAATATTGTTTAAATATTCATTTTAGTTTAACTCCAAAGACGTATTAATATCCTTTCTTTCGAAAAAGTAAAGCCTCAAAAAGTAAATCTTTTTAATAAAAATAGATATTAAAAAGTGACTGGACTTCGTAGTAAGGGCCTAGGTATAACTGTGCGTAATATTTGGTTGCTATAATTAATCTATAATTACCTACTGAACCACTCTCAGAAAACTACCAAATAAAATGACTAAAGCTAAACCAACGCGAAGAAGGGTCAACAAGCTAGTTGATATAAAAATTACTGACATTTTAACACCAGCCATTGTAAATAATTATATAATTATCAAAAATGTTCCCAAATAAAATTTTGACCTAAAATGATAGGGCTGATAAATGGCTATTAACTTTAGCGCAACGGAAATTAAAGTATTAGTGAAGTAATTCGGCGAATATAGTTTGAGGGGTTTATTTATAATAGATAAAAGCTTGAAAGGGACTCCTAAAAAAACTTTTAGTATCAATATTTTCATGTACAAAAAGTTCAAATAAAAACTGGCGCCCAACGTGGGGCAAAATATAACTTTTAAAAAAGAATAATATTTGAAAACTTAATAAAAAGCAAATCTTACAAACAACCTTACAGTATGCTAACCCTTACAGTATGCTAATAGTAAGTCACGAAATGCTCGCTCGATACTGGTCATTGTGGATTAATAAATAACCCTTATTGCCCTCACAATAAAGACTAGATTAGATAAGAGTCAACCTAGCGTGGTCACTTACAATCTTGTATGCGTTTTAAAGTTTGTTACAATTTGATGAATGTCGCGAAGTTTTGACTTTTATATATTTTCTGTTGTTTTACTAATTTAAGATATTTTATTATAATAATTGTTTTTTACACGTTTATCGTGTGTTTATTTTTAAATTTTCAATATTCTTAAACTATCGCAAGTCATTCTGTATAGGGTGAACTTTTAACTAATTGTTAATAATTCAAAGGGTCGGATGTTAGCTTCAAAATTCAAAATATGTAAAAACTAAACCATTTCTAACATAAGATATTTGAAACAGCGCCATCTTTTGATGCAATAAAAAAACAGAATTAAAAATTCAACTACCTACATTAATTTTTTTTTTTATATATTAAAAATATTTTATAAAAAACATCCATCAAAGTACGTTTATAGTTGAACGATAAATAACAATAAGTAGCATTAAATTTAAAATTCAATGGCAATGCAGTTCACTCCCAAGGTCTCAGCAAGACTGACTTAGTGCTTAGTACAATACCTATTATTAACTAATAACAAGCCTTAATTATTCAACTTATATTATATATGTTATTATGAACGCGATATTTGTTGAATAATGCACGAATAATGTATTATTTACAGTTTAAATCATATTACTTTTACAGCGATTTAGTTTCTAATAAATGCATTTATTTTACGATTTAACAAATTTATTATTATATATATTTATTATTCTTCACGCCATATCCCTTGCAGGGTAGCCAGAGACGACGGATCACCAAACGCTACGGTCCCTGCATACCTCTTTCGCCTCGGCCACAGACATCAACCTTTTCATACATGCCCTCCGGGCGGTCCTCATGCTTTTAAAAAATTTATTAACTATATATAAAAACTAAATACTTTTTTCAATCATCACTATCATTTATGTAAATAAACTCTTACGATGATCTCAAACTGTTTAGATGATGAGAGACATGGTTTGTCATTAAGTATGAAGCTATTATTATTTCGTTCTAATTTATGATACTTTACTTTCTTCCATATTAATGACTTTTAGAATTATTACAAGTAAATATACGTATTATAAATGTAGTCCACATGTATAGCATTTATTATAAGCTGTACTGTAGTAATGATACTAATAATAATGTAAATAGTGTCTATAATAATATGTGTATTGCGATGTCTTCATGTATACAATAAACCCACCGGTGACGCTGTCATGGCCAGTAGGGCTAACAGCAGAGACACACAAAAAAAAAAAAAAAAAAAAAAAAAAAAAAAAAAAAAAAAAAAAAAAAAAATATATATATATATATATATATATATATATATATATATATATATACAATAAATAATGAAACTCCAATATTTGTTCTTTATGATATGACTTAATATTATGTATAAGTGACTTCAGATAATATATACAATAGATTATAAACAAAGTTTATTCTAAAATCATTTTAGTTAGTGTTATAGTAAACAAAGGAGTAACATACGAGTAAGAATGAAAAGACTTCGATATTGTGATGGAACGACTTTTTACTACACTTGAACAATTTAATAATTTGTTAAAAATGAGTACTGTTAAAGGATTTCATATTTTTTATTATCTTTCAACAAAAATGTGCTCCAAAGGCATACGTGCTAAATAGTTACCCACACTATCGACGCTTCTTAATATGGATATGTGGTTAATAAATATTTTGTTTCAGCGATATTGCACAAGTAACTTTTTTACTGTTTATAACAACATTGTTTTCACAGTAAGAATGTCGTATAACGTTAAACAAGTAAACAAAATGTACGGTAATCTCTTACATTTGTTATTGTCAAATTTGTAAACATTAATGTACTCGGTAAACTAAAATCAATGTAACCCAATTCTGCAATAATGATAAATTCAAAGAGAAAAAAGAGCAAGCACTCTTTTCGTGGATTTACCTTTAACGAAAGATATCTAGGAATGATATATGATATAAAAATATGTATATATGAACCTAAGGAGTTCTACTTTCGCGGTTTTATTAAAAATTTAAATAGAAAAGAAAAAAACTCTTTCAAGATTTTTTTAAATACCTCGCATTAATGCAATTAATCTTAACTCTCTAGTCTGTGGTGGAATATGGCTCCTGAGAAAGTGTTCCCAAGCGATTCAGTTAGTTTTCACTGTTGACACGTAGTGCGGTTTGAATAAACATGACTATTATGTAGAAAGTAAATAATATAATTGAAAAGGAAACGGGAGCTGCATTTAAGAAATAGTTTTATATTGACAGTTCCAAGTAAACCATTAAATGTGTAATATGTGCACTTATGGGAAATAACTTGAAGAGCTATTATAAAAGCTGTTTAATATATACTGTAATGATTGTATTCAAATAGCATTTTTCTTAAAAATATTAGCTTTTCAAACGTACGAGTTTTTCATTCATTCGTACGAGTTTTTTAAATTTGGAAGACACGAAGAGCTCAAATCCTATACTTAATAATTCTCTCTAACTTCTTAACTGTTGCTAAAATATTGCGCTAATCCCAAATAATTGTGATAAGGACTGATGGATGATTGTAATGAAGAAACTAAAAACACAATCTTAATAACATATTTTATAGAGGTTGATATTCCAATCCGGGATTTGTTTATGGCGTGAATGTTATGATTATTGCAAGCTTCGCAATTTATTTAAGAAATGTAAACTTGATAAAAATACTTTCCTGGTGTCTTCACCAGCAAGAGAAAATTAGTTAATTAATTATTAATAACTAAGCTACAGCGCCACCTATGTCACTATAATATTTTGTTGTTTTGTCACTTGAGCAACATTTATATGAATATGAAAAAATTTGCTTTATAAATTTCAGACTTATCATAACTACAGCGCCATCTATCGCACCCTAGTATTAGCTCTTAAAATACTGTCTTGGGAACTTTATTATTATCAGAAGTTCATTTAAAAGAAAACTATATAACTATAAGAAATATTTTTGTGTATTTTATATTTCTACTCACCCGCCGTTACTATGCGACTTGTCAGATGCACCGTCAGCCATTTTGCTAATCTTCGATATCTTGTCTGCTCCAGGAGTAGAAACGTTTGAACTTAGCACTTCTACTTCAGGTCCTCCTTGTACTAAGGTTTCCGTTATTTTTTCAATATCCACCTTTATTTCTTTCTTCTTCTCACTGACTACCGTCACTATAGGTTCAATAGCTTTTTTAATTTCACCTTTAGTTTTATCCACAAGTTCTTTAGGTTCTTCAACAGGTGTTATAATACTATCCACAATTTTACTTGCTTCCTTCTTGAATTCCGAAGTAATGTCTTCGCTTTGTATTTTAATTTTGTCTTTTATATCTTTTGCTTCATTATTAACTTCTTTCACTGAATCTTTAACTTTTTCTGATATTACTTTAGTAGATTCTTTTAATTTTGCAGCAGCCAAAATATTTTCTGTAGATATTTCCGGTTCTTTAAGTATGGAATCAATTTTTTGTCTTACTCTTTCCACTTGAGGATTATTGTATGGTGGTTGTAATGGTCTTAATTTTATATTCTCCTCACCTTTTTCTGTTTTTGATTTTACTGCTTTTTCAGGTTTGATTTCCTCTGTCTTAATATTTTCATCCTCTTGATCCAGTAATGAATCTTTAGACTTCAGTATATCAAACAATGCTTTTTCTCGAGCCTTTTCTAGAACTACTGGCAACTGATTCGTCACTGTAGCGACAACCTCTAGTGGCTGTGATGTAATAGCAGCAGTGGTCATGGAAACTACATTTTTCTTCGTCATGATGACTAATTCTTCTTTTTCATTTGTTTTCTTATCATATTGAGTTTCATTATCTTGACTCTCTATTGAGTCCCCAACATTGGCGTCTACTCTGTTATCTTCCACCTTTTTATCTTTACTTTCCTTTATTTCAATTTTTGTTTCATCTCTTTTTGCCATAGTCTCTTTAGTATTGTCACTTTTGGAAGGTTTGTCAGTTATTTTAGTCGGTGGTTTTGATCTTTCTGAAACATCTTTTTTACTTAATTGTCTATTTAAAGGCGGTTTTTCGTTTAACGTCTTGGTACTTGAAGCCCTACTTAAATTTTTGACACTATTAGTTCGACTCACTGGTTTTTTAGGATCAGATTTGTTCGAAATCGGAGGTTTTTGAGTGGCTCGTGTACTTGGAGTTCTTGATACAGATTTTGAAATTCCATTTCCCGTTTTGGGAAAGCTGCCAATGGTTGATTTACGTTTTTCTGGACTAGAATCACGGCTATTAGTTCTGCTAGGCTGTCTAGAATTTAATCTAGAAGCAGCAGACGTAGCGTTGCTAGCTTTTACAGGCTTATTCAATTTTGTTGCTGATGTTTTCATTGGTACCTTTCCAATGCCGAGCTTAGAGTCTTCAAGAGGACTCTTGCTTGGTGTTCCAACAATAGGAGATAGTCTCTTTGGATTAATAGATTTATTAGAAGGCGGCGGCCCACTCTTACCAGGTGAGATAGGTGGCTTACTTCTTATATTAGACGGCCCAACACTCAAATGTTGAGAACTTTGACTGGCTCTTTTATCATGAACTGTACTTCCTATCCGTATAGATTCATGAATACTACTTGTACTATTAGATATATGTCTTTGATTCCTAGACAAGCTCTTATCGAAGGACTGTCTCGAAGTTGATCTATTTGGGGAAACCGAATTTTGTCTCATGGGTATTTTTGAATTTTTTGGCGATCCATTACTTGATTGCGGTTGAGATTTAGATACTGTTCGCACACGGGGTCGATGGACTGCAGGTTTCCCTTCATCTTTGTTGAGGAACTCTGAACTTCTAGTCGTTGCATTGTTTAATTGTAAAATAGCTGATGGTGAGTTAGATCTCGATCGTAAGTTATATCTATTAGGAGAATTGCTTCTAGAATTCGTTCTAGAATTAAATCCGCTTTTTATCTCACCCATCTTGTCGATTAATCCCATTTCCTTTAATAACGCTACTTCTTCTTCCACTTTCTTTTTTTCCGCTTCTGCTTCATTTTTTTCTCTATTCAACTCACTTAGTTCTCGAATTTCTTCCATGTTCTCTTTGAGAAAGTCTCGCGGTGGTCTATGGATAGGGCCAGGTGGTGGTAATGTAGCTACTTGAGCCATTTTGTCGATTCGTGATAACGAGTGCGTTCTTCTTGGAGGTGAATTTGATCTTGAATTGGCAGCTGAGGTTTTCGGAGTGTTGTGGCGGGATGTCTCTTCTCTAAATCCTCGACCTTAAAAGAAAATAACATTTGTCAGATAAAAGTTATAATTTGATGAAGTTATAAACACTTCACGATATTTTTGAACAAAAAATACACAAACCTTTAAACGGCGATACTCTGCCAGGTCTTATCTCTACAGGTAGAGATCTCGGGCTGTTAGGTCTAGAGAGGGGTTCAGCGATGATAGCGAAAGATGTCTCCCCTTTTCTTTTTGATGTGGATACAGCACTGGAAAGAAGAAAACTGTACATTAAAACTTATATACTGTATTAAATAATGTAACATATTCAATTTAGATTTCTATATTTACTATTTAGGTCGTCTTTGACTATAATATGACGATAACAAATAATTTATTATGAGATCGCTTCTAATTTTAACTGTTTTTGATATTTGATATATGTATGTAACTATAATATTATTTTTAGGATTAAGCACTATAATAAAGAAACACATTTTACTACAACTCATTTCATTTGCCCTCCTTAACCTAATTTTTTTATGAAATATTGCGTATAAGTTGTGTTGACCTTCATTAGTTAGGGTAAAGTCATGTATAGAACACATAAATTTTAAACTTTACCTATATATAAATATAGTATACTATATAATATATTTTATTAAAGAAATTAATAAGATTTGTCAATCGATGTTTTAAAACTTTTTCCATTATACTCAATCAGTTCAATCTTGAAGTGCAGATATTTTTAAGATATAATTAATAATTATATTAATAACTAAATTAATTATAACTTGCGATTTTAATCTAGTTTTTTTCTCTCGTAATAAATTAAAACAGGCACTTCGACTGCAGGTTATTAGAGCCTTGAACAATGTGCAAATAGGTGTATAATATTTATACATGTAAAATATTTCTACTCCATTTTTGGAGTTCCGTATACCAAGAAACTAAACAGGTCCCTAGTATTGTCTCTGTTAACATCTATACATATAAATAAAATGTGTCTGTTTGTAATTCCGAATTCACAGCTTTTCACGAAATGCACATGAAAATAACGATTCAAATAACATGCATAAGAAAATATATAATTTATCTTTGTCTGTCTATCTGTTTGTTCCGGCTAATCTCTGAAATGGTTGGACCGAATTTAACAGGACTTCCACTAGCGGATAGTTGATGTTATAAAGTGTCACTTGGGATACTTTCATTTTAAAAAACATTACGTGCGAACGAAGTCATAGAACCTACTAGTCTATATCAAAAGTATTAACATTCCAGATGAAAAATTGATGAAATTTGTGCATATACAAAAAAAATCATAATATATAAATCCAAAGAGCGCTAATGAGAAGAGTTATTAAAAAGTTGTAATAAGTTTAAAGATCAAAACTTTTTGACTGATTTTTTTTTTAAGTATCTATATTATATATATTATAGGGCTTATTTTGATACATACGATATTAAAATAGGCCCTCCTGTCACTTCCATTTGACGTACACAAGTGATCACTGGTATGGTTTGAAAGTGGAAAATATATAAATAAAATAAATATTATATATTGACCCGACTCGCACTTGACGCTATATTGCGACCTTAATTCAAGTCAAGAACAAGTCCTTGTGTTAAGTAATTTATAATAACTAACTTACTGGAAACTAATGTTTTTACATTTACAAATGACCATATTTTATAACGATTCAAATTTCATTTGATTACTTACTAGTATTACAGAGAGTTAATAACCAACATTAATTGCGATAATTATGAAAATCATAACTTAGTCCTATAAAATAATAATAGGAAGGTTCAAACTCAAATATTTCTGGGATTAATATAACTAGTTCAAATACTAAATAGTTGTAGCGTTTTTAACAGGAACCTCGAAAATAATGTGGAACGGAAGAAGGAATTAAAGAATGAAGGTCACTCGAGTAAGCCATTTAAAGTAGGTTATATTTTTATGGGGTTGTGTTTATTTTCGTCTTAAAAACGGACCTCAGGACATGCGATGGTACCTTAATGTGGGGTATCAGAATATCTAACTGGGAATAATTATATAGTAACAAATAGTTTCTAAATAAAGTATAAAACGCTGTATGTGTGTGTAATTCTTTGAATACTTTATGAAAATATATAAAAATAATGAAGATTAAAACAAATCCACTGTAACATATAAGTTGCTAATACATTCACTGCCAATTACTCGGATCCGAGTGGATCGGAGCCATAGCAGCAGTGCCTCTCACTCGGATCCGTTCATTTAGTAGTAAAATATAATACATTTTTACAAATTAATACATAATCAAAATTCATATTTAAGATTTCGATTCCCGGCTATTTCTACTCCATTTACTTTAGCACGGTTAAAAAGAACATAATACTTTAATCTATTTAAAAATTGTTTTATGTAATAATTGCTAAATATGGCTCGTCCCTAATGTGTAGTATTTGATTGGACCGGTTAGTAAAAGAAACCATAACAGCACGTCAATCATTCGGTGCATAACTTTCGACTTTGACGCGTCGTTACACTCGAGCGGCGAGTTATGAGAGGGAGCGGACGCGGATACGAGATTCACTTCTGATATTTTTATAACAAATTATACATATACTACGATATTTCAAGGGTTTTTTATGACAGAATTGAATTAAAAAAATGTACAATATGATAAAATATATAGTTACTAGGATCCGCCAACCGTGCGTGGCGGGTGTTGAGCTGAGCCCCTCTCCTTTCTCCTTTTCTTAATAACTTTTGAATGGCTAAACATTTTTTCAATCTGTTCGCTATAACATCCGCGTTCGGCTCAAACATACATGAGAAAATTTTTAGGTAAATATGTCGTCGCATTCTGGAGACAACTAAACACAAAAAAAGGTCTCCCAAACGGTTAAAAGCCTCGCTTACGCTCAGCTCAGCAGGGTGAGTTTATATACATATAATTATATTTTGCTTCCTTTCTTTTCTTATTCCACGTCCATTCACTAATAACGGTATTTATGTCGGTCCAGTATTTCAGTAGCGTGTAATAGATACCTTAGCGTATATGGAAAATCGGAAACTATAACTAGTTTAATTAAGATAAAATCCTTAAAGAAATCTGGTCATCAGTACTGACAAAATTTTTAAAATAATTTTTCCATATTAAAACTATCAAAATATCTAGATTTTTATATATTTTGATTACAATACACTACATGGTGGTATTGTACAATCAAAATCGTAATTACAATGACTGATTGATTGATTACACAACCTCTGTGTTGGCAGTCACGGGTCAAATACCTATGACACACCATGTGTGGGTGACTTATTGCCTTGCCCCTAATTTGTTAATTTCTTCCCACAGTGTTTCAAAGCATTTATAATTGTTAGATATTTTGATGTGTGTAGGATTACAATACTAGCTGTGCCTACGACTTCGCTCGAGCGGAAAATATTTATAAAAAAAATAAGTTACTCATAACATCAGCTATCCGAAAGTGAAAGCCCTGTCAAATTCGATTCAGCCGTTCCAGAGATAAGGTGGAACAAACAGAGAGACAGATAGACAGAAAAAAAAACAAAATAGTTTTTTTTGTTAGTACCATATTTCAAATGTCATATGCATGTAGTGAAAAGCTGGTAACTTGGAATTACAAACAGACACTTCAATTTAATATATATATATATATATATATATATATATATATATATATATATATATATATACATATATATATATTGTTTGTTTGTTTATATAGATATTTGACTTAATAACATCATTACAATTAGTTTCTTTTATTAATACATATTTGTTTTAACCGACAGAGATTTGTAAATAATAAGGAAGAAAACATGGAGAAGAACTGGCAGAAATAACATGAATATTCTCAAGAGGATATAATATACCATCTTCTTTGGGCAGTCTTTAGATATTACAATAGTCAGCAAATAATATTATTTTACCTTTTATTTTTAATTAGTTATATAACTTTTCAACGCTTTAATTCATTATAATTGCTTGTAATAGTTATTTAATAATAGATTTAAATCCCAAGCGACCTTCAAGAATCTTTCATCAACGCCTTCGTACATACTAAAACTCATTGTTGGATAAATCTTTTGTTATATAAAACGCTGTATGTTTGTCTGTTTTGTTACACTCGAACTACTATTCTCTTCTCTTGTTTTAATGCAGTTACGGACGGTTTCGAACCAGCTACCCAGTAATATAACCACTGCACCACTACGGCTCGATTCACGTAATTTCAACACACTTTCTCTTCAAGTTATTATAATTGCAAAGTTAATTACCTTTTTGTTTTACCTAGTTTTACATGTTATGAAATAATTTGGTGTATTTTCTAATTAAGACTCTTAATTCACTTCACCTGACACTTTTATGGACAATACACACCGGGTATTGGAAATACGAGTATATTCTATGATTAAAGAAATTATATGATTTTGCCTACTATGATACTTATTTTTGTATTTTTTTATGAATCATCATATCTTACCTAGTCGAAAGAACAGTTTGAGGAAACTCGTATATTTTAGAAGAAATGTCTACCCTCATACACAGTCAAATTTATAACCTCAACCTCAACCTCACCCAGTGAAATAGTAAATAAAACTTACATACAACAGATAACATTCTAAAAGACAATATTCGTATTATTTTTATATTTTTTTTATAAAAAAAAGTTTTTTAAACTAAAATATTTATCAATAAAATAGAAGTTAAGTATGAAAGAATATAATTAATTAATCTTGTCAGTGCTGTATCATTATAATTGGCGTGTGGCTCACGAGAAATTGGTTAGAGACCGTTGGACAGCTCTACGTGTTGAGTTATGTTTAACTAAAAAGAATATAAAATAAACGCATCCTAAAACAGAAATATAATAAAAATCTTAACACGTGCATGGTTCTAGGAGAGTTATATAATGGGTAAAGAAAAGAGCTCATATGGTAGTAAATTAAATAAATAAAAATAACTCAAAAAATAAATAAAATGTCTATCATAGATAAAATAGTAGAAAGAGACGGGTAGACGCCCTTTCTCTCTCTTTCATTCGGTTTATTTTTTGTGTCTTGATTAAAAAAAGACACCATATTTTCGACTTAATTTTGAAAGTATCACTTCAAAGACCTATTTAATATACTCCGACTTTTTTATTTCAAGCTATGTCATTATTATTTTGTATTTTTGAATTAATTCTTAATTGTATCTCGTACTTAACGAAAGACAGAATCGTTAGAATTAAATTAAACTAGAGGCGCCAACAGACCCTCAATTGCGACTCGCTGCGCTCGTGAAATCTCAGATGCCGTTTGCATATTGAGCGAAGCGAGCACAGTGTAATGACTCATCGTTTCCCATTGACTTCAATGGGATCAGTTTTTTGACGATTATTCTTCAACGACAACACATTTTTCAATATATATATATATATATATATTAAAACCATCACCTAATGTGTCATCACCTTTTTGATTGCAAAATTCCATAATTTTCCGTCAAGTAGTTTTCGAGCCTATTCGTGACAAAGAATGTGAAAAAGTCTCCAGTAGAACGCTCCGCTCGCTACGATCGCTTCGCTCAATAAGTAAATTAAATCAGAAATTGATTCCTTACATACTTTTTAAGAGATTTATTTATTAACTTTTATTATACACAAAAAATTATATTTTTTGCAAGTCTATATATAAGTACATATTATTTATAACATGGATTCGATTAAACTTATTTAATCTAAATGTTTTTATAGCTTAAGAAAAATAACGTGGACAAAGTCGTAGAATGTATATAGTTTCATTGATTAAGTACAAAGTTAAAACTAAAAATATACAAACAATCGCATCAAATGGATAAAACACAATCGCTATCTACCCACAGATGATTAACATAATATTATAATAAATTCAATATCATTTGTTAGATGCATCTCTCATCCCACGTGATACAGCCTCCGGATGCTGTAACAGCCTTGGTTCCTAAATATTTTGAACATTTAACTTTAACAAAATCTACCTTTAACGATATTCTTATATATTCTTGTTTAAGGTTTGCTTAAACATATCTGAAGCTTTAGATACGTTCTGACTCGGATTTCAAAATATCTTTATTATATACTAGTTGTGCCTACGACTTCGTCCGCGTTTGATGTTTTTAAAATAAAAGTAGCCTTTGTTACTCTTTATAACATCAGCTATCCGCTAGTGAAAGTCCTGTTAATATGGTCCAGCCATTTAGGTGATAAGCCGGAACAAACATATAGACAACATACAAAAATAATAAAATATATATATTTTATGTAAGTACTGTATATATTTGGAATTACAAACAGACATTTCAATTTTATTTATATGTATAGATATTCATTAAAACCACAAGCAACCAAAGTTAAACATACTTTCGATTTTCTTAGAATTTACTTATTAACACTATAATATCACTATACAAATCCCGTCTGTATCGCATGCAGAAGGCAATTAATGCAGTGTTTTCGTATCAGACAAAATTGCCAATCAAAATGTCGCTTCACGCAAATCAACTGAATTTAACTTCGCTAATTATTATAGAATCAGAATTCTTCATTTTAATTCACAGAACAACAAACAATGCGGCTTCATGATGGCTCAGTTGGTGACCGATTAATCCAGGAGTCAGGTTCGAATCAAATCTTATACTATTTTGATGTATTTTTTGTATTTAATACAAAATCAAGTAAAAAATATGTCGATATTTCATCTATTATCAGAGCTAGTTCCGAAACATTATTATTTATTACAAAAAAATTACAATATTTATTCTTAGTATCCCTTGATACTTCTTCTAAAACAAAATAAGTTTAGTTTGTAATAAAACTACTAAAATCCGATACAAGACTTCAATTTCTTCAATATATATATAATTAGGGAGAATTAGCTAAACTTAAACAATTAATATAAATATGAATTATATTTATATATAAATAAGTACAAATAATTTAAATAAAGGTATAAGAATTCATTATTTTATAAAATTTTAAATATATATTTAATCGTATAGTTCATTATCATAACTGATACATATAAAGATTTAAAACATTAAAAGTCGTTCACCTTTCAGCCCACGGGGTATCTTTTACGGAAAAGATAACATGACGTGAGCAGATTAATAAAACTAAACACAAATGACTCAGACTGTCTGTTGTTTGTCTTAAATGGTGGTCAAAACTAAAATACCTTATAAAGTGGTACAAAAGTCGTTTGATGTTAAATGTTAGACAATCAAAAATATTGTTCGCTTATTTTCAACCCTACAATAATGTTCAATAGTTTTTGCATCATCAGTGGTATAAAGTAATATATTTTTTGTTATTCTATGTTATTAGGGTTACACTTTATAATAATGTCGATTATTTCTACTAACTGTACTTTATACTTTATGAGAATAACAAAGTTAGAGAAAATACTTATTTACATTTTTGATTTATCTAAAATAAATTAATTTCATTGTATTTTAAAAGAAACCTTATCAACGTGTATACTTTTTTATAGCCAGAACTAAAAAAGTCAAAGTTATTAAATTATTAGTTAAAATTTATACTTCAATTAAAAAACGAATTATTGGTCTTATAGATTTATGTTACAGTAAAATATTTATACGAGCCGTCTCATTAAGTACTCCTTATACAAATAAAAACTTGAATTGTAATAAAAAATTGTAAGAAAAATTTTAAGTTATAAAATGCTGTTACATACAGAACAGGTAATAAAATATAGTACTTTATTTTGATACTTTAATAACAAATGTTCTTTAATTATAAATAAAGATGGTAGGTTTGGACTTTAAGCTAACTTTATACGTGAGACTCAAAGCTACTAATAGCTGCGAATTTTATATCTTTTACTGTTTAAAAGTTTTTTAAAAGATAAATCCTAACTTTGGTCATTTGATTTCAGGTCATAAGCTATTATTACTGTGTCTAATGAGAATCAAAATCTCAATTCCTTTTCCCTTGATTCCCATATTCCTTTCAATTTATCCAGGATGGCTATATGCATTTGTATCAACATGTATCTGAAGTATCATTCGCTTCAATAGCCATGTACATAAATTCATTTTCAAACCAATATCGATGGTATGAATAATGGTATGATGAAAATGGCTACAGTTTCTTACTATATAATCAGTAAACAAAGATACTCATATATTATTTAACATTATATTAAAATATTATTTATTATATTATATATAACCGACTGTTATAAAGGTTCTGTGTTTATATGTTCACTCGTAACACATACATCAAAAACTTTATACTGTTGTTATCTAATAATATAAAAAAAAATGTCCATCGTCCGTCACAAAAAACAGAAAAAAATCTTCAAACATCAAGGATATAGACTATTATTGTAAGGACAATAAAACTAATACAATATTTTATTAGTTTTTCTGTACTAAGTAATAATTTTTATTCAAATATTCAATATTTACTATTAGCTAATACTTAAAAAGCTTCTGAATTTCAATCAATAGCTTCGATTAACCGATGCTTCTGAATATAAAACCAAAATATTATAGTCATTAAAATTATTATAGTTAAAAATACTTTTTATTGATGCCATTATAAGATAATCTGTTTATCTTAATGAGTTTTATACACTTCAACCAAACCATGGTACCGCTCACTTATAAACACCGTATCAAATGATAATATTTCAAAACGAAATCGCTTGCGCAGTCTCCGGGACAGATGGTTAACCGCGAAAATGGGGGGAAATAGAGCACAAGATCTGTGTATTTATATATATATATATATATATATATATATATATATATATATATATATTTCTTATTATATAGGCAAATATATATAGAAATAGATAGACATCTTAAGGTATTATTATTAAAGAGCAGGCCCAGTAATACATATAATTATATTTTAAATTGATTACAAAACTTAGTTATTTAATAGCATTTTCAAGGTCACTTTTGAAGATAAACGGACCCTTTACACTGAAATTCATTAACACTGTGGAAGAAGTCATGCGCACGCGCATACAAAAAAGAACTACTATACTTTATAAGTTTAGTAAGTAATGGATTGTTTTAGAAACCTTGAGATGTTTGTGTCATTGACGTTTTTATACTTTTGTATCATCACAGGATGTTTTTTTCACGGTATTTGTCAACGTTTTTACCGATATTGTTAATGAAAGAATCATAAAAAATCTTTTATATACAATGTGACTATAAGTATGTATGGAAAAATTAAAAATAAATAAATATATATTTTTTTACGGATCCCCAAAATCTATAAGATTCATTACAAAATATTTACATTTTATATTATTCAGAGCGAAACGATTTTGGTTGAAAGTATTTTTATTACAACATTATTAACTTATATTTAGTTTATAAAATTAAAACCAAAATTATAACGAAAAATAATTTCATTTTTTATATTTTTTACTTTTTTTTTATTATAATGAAAAATTTCTTATCTATATTAGGATGATAACAAACTATATGTATGGATTTACGTTTTTTTTTATACAAAAATTTAATTAAAATAGCATACATACAATCCTACATACTAACATGGAATCCTGCCTGATACTAATTAACTGTACAAAGATTCCACGTAACTCCTTAAAATGCAGGTTAATCGTGACTTGGACTTAGCAAGTCACTTATACTTTATACTTCCAGCTAAAAAAAAATATGTCAAAGTCATATTTATATTATATAGGACTTGATTTTTTATCTTTTTATGTATATTTAAAAAAATATTTAATTCCATAATATATATGATTTTAAAGTATTATTATTATTATTGATTTTAAAGAATTTTTTTTATTTGTTTGTTTTTTTTTTATTATTTACGAATATTTTAATTTACATACATACATACATATATACATTTATAAGATATATAATTTTATTTGATCTAGATTAATAGTTGAGTGCCTTGATTAGTGTATTAACTGAATATAAAATAAATAAAAGTAAATTGATCAGGTTATAGTGGGTGTGAGGCCTTATACAGAGAGTCGTGTGCAAGAGACCTTATAAAATATATATAAAAATCGTTATAAAAAAACAAATATTATACGGTGACATAATAGCTCAGTTTGTAGAGTTATTCTTTCCCAAACGGAGCAAGGTTCAATCCTGTAATATTTGTATAATTACATGCATTGTCGGGTAGTTGTGAAAATTATTGATTACAAATTGTATGAATGTATTCATGAATCGTATTACGTTAAGTTTGAAATTGTAGTAACCGAGTCACGGTTGGATGAACTTTATGTAACCTTACATTTTAATGAAATAACATTGAAATGTAATAATTAAATTTATTTGTCATTTGGCAAATAATTTCTGCAAATATTGCAAATTAATTTAAACACAACGTATTTTCTTATTTGTATTTAAGAAAAACGTCTATTTATAACTTTACTTTACATTGAAAATAATAGACACTTTTTTGTATTCTTTTTTATATCTTTGTCCTTCCTTTTTACCTTTGTTTAATTTGGCAATGAAATTGATACGTACTATGTAATTGTACCGATTTTTATCAAATAAATAATATATATAATAATAATAATAAAGATTTTTATATAACCTTCTAATTTATATTCTTAATTTATACATTTTATTAAATAAAATTATTATAATACAAAAAATAAACATGTTTTTACATTTTTAATGATATTTAAGTCTTTTTGATACTTTTATTCGGTTCTCAAGATATTGTTAATAAAAATATATAATATGTATATTTTGTTCATATTTGTTATAATTTATAACTTTTAAGACAAAAAAGATATACTCACGGCAAATTCGTTGCACCTCCAAGATTAACATCCGATGCCAACACTTTAAACGCACCTTTGACACTCGCCCTCTTCGCGGACGTCGGCGCACTCTTAACCTCAAATCCCTCGGCTATACTCCTCACTTTGCCCTTTTTAGATAAATCATAATACCTATCCTGGGCGTGGATCAATTGAGTTACAGTGAATGAATCGGATTTCTTCAAATCGATTTTCGGTCCGAATAGATCGTGATCGAAGTATCGATTATCTTCGATGTCCTTCTCGATCGTGATATCCAACTCCCGGTCGGTCGCGAACGCGTACGGCGTGTTCGCGAGCTCCTCCTCGAAGCTGTTGTAGCGGCTTCTGAAGAGTGAGTGACTGCTCCCCTCCTCGTACTTCCCCCCAAAGAGGTCGTATTTACCAAAGCGTTGGTTGATTGAGTCGAACTTTGGATCTGTTATTTTCTCGGGACTGTTACCAGTTGATGGAGTCATGTCGATGTGAAGGATGCCGTGTTCATCTGAGTATTTTAATTGCAACGCCATTATTACATCCCTGAAAAAGAAAAGTATATTAAATATTTATATTAATTAAAGTACTTATTAAAGTAACTTAAGTTAAGAAATAACTCGGATACAATATAATATAGTAAGTAAGTAAGTATGTATAGTAAGTAAGTTCTTAAGTTAACTTAAGTATAAGATCTATATTAAGTATGATTATTGTATTTGCAAAATACATAATACATTTTAAAATTTTTGGTTAGTTTAACCGACGACGTTCAGAAAGAGTGTTATTTTGACTTTTTTAAAAGTTATGTTTATTATATAATATTAATCTTTTATTATATTTTGATTTTGATTTACATTAAACTTTTTTCTTTCAAGTATATGACAAAATTATAAAAGTAATACAGATATCAATAATGAATATTTGGTAAAAAATACAAAAATACCATTTTTGATTAGTTAAAGTTTAGCATGCTTATATATATATATATTGGTTTGCTTGAATCTTGACTTTTGTAAAGATTTTAATATTCTAGATAAATAATTTATATTTATATTGAATAAAATGATACATTGAGGAAGAAACTGACAAAAATGATACAAATTATAAAAAAAACATTGAACAAAATGATAGTAGGTTTGTATTTTTTATCGTGTCCAAGACGATACAAAAACAGCTGTATACATTTTAATTTATCATCTGAATTAAAATCATTAAAGTCAGATGTTAGTTCATTGTTATGGAAGATGATATTTATGAGTAATAACTGTAATAGTTATTAAATATATCTATCTCCCTTTAATATATAAAGGGAGATAGATACATTTATCTCCCTTTCACTCACAAACCGATATTGTACTGGATAATAAAAAAAATATGGAAATAATGAATGGTTGTAATTGAAAAACTTTTGGTTAGAGAATATAGTTTTTATATGTTACTGTTAAAATATCGTAAAATTGTAATTTAATTATATAATATCTTAAAAAAACCATTTAATGTGACCCTGGAGCAGTGAAGTGTTGGTATTGTTATCCAAAATATTAGATTTGTTGTCATCTTCGCAAGAGCAAGACTAACCTTGCAAGATCTGAACAACAAGACTGATCCTTCAAAACTTTTGGAAGTAAGTCAAAGTAAGAATTGGGCGTTGTTGAGAATTTTGTTTTAGAGAAATGAGATTGAGATGAGATAACATGAGATGAGATGAGATGAGATGAGATGAGATGAGATGAGATGAGATGAGATGAGATGAGATGAGATGAGATAAGATAACATGAGATGAGATGAGATAACATGAGATGAGATGAGATGAGATGAGATGAGATGAGATGAGATGAGATGAGATGAGATGAGATGAGATGAGATGTGATGAGATGAGATGAGATGAGATGAGATGAGATGAGACTCGAAAGAAATTCAAGATTAAGACTAAATCTTGCATTTAAACAACACTAGATATTACCGTAGTACCTTACCGGTATATACTTATTCAATGAATTTTCTTTATTTATATATATTATATAATGAATAATTATGATATCCTATTTACCACCGGTTCAGTGATTCAATGGTTCAGTTGTTACCTTGAGAGTCACGGGGTTGTCTCCGTTCGAGTCACTGATTCTCAAACAAAAAATAATTATATTTATAACATGCAAACGTTTCGTATTTAACTTTAATTTAGAATTGTTTTAATATAATATATCACTCGAAAATTGTTATTTAATTTGTTTATTATTAAAATATGTTAAAAAAATATTATTTTAATAAATTTTAAATTAAAAAGCGTAACATTTTTATGGTAAATATAATATATTCACATGTTTTTTATAATTTAAATTAAAATAATATAGCAGCGAAAAAGCCTTCAACAGTGAAATCTATTTAAAATCCTCTGTATATCATACCTCCTCCCCCTTTGACTCCCCCGCTTCCAAAGTGAGTGGAAAAGTGAATAATTCATTTCGATATACTATAGTTTCTATGACAGCATCAGGCACTTTGTGTGCGCACACACACATACAAACACACACACACACTGACGCACACACACACACACTGACGCACACACACACATACACAAACACACGATCAATCACAATTCAATTATTGCGTATATCCAAATTAACTTCCAAGACCCTACTTTTAACGTCAACTTTAGGTTTTAACGTTAACGTTAGGTTTTAACGTTAACGTTAACGGTGGGTTAATATACAACAATGACCATGGGTTATGGAATCCAGTGATGCTTAAAATGTTAGAAAGCAAGTTATGATAACAGACCATTTATCCAGTCTGTTATAACGGATGGATAGATTGTTTTCATGCCTTTAATTTAGCAATGATAAATCAAGAGCAACCACGCGAACATATGTCATAATGGCAGAGAATTCCCTACATCTCTGCGTGAAGACCATGTTATTGATCTAGCACTGCGGAATACGAGGCGATGTTACACATCTACAACTCAAAACAGATCTTGTGACCCAAAATTTTGCATATTCTAAGGATCTTTGTGTTTTGTGTGATGCAGTCTTCATGCCAAATTTCTAAGCTGTAAAATCATGATTGATAAATAAGTTTAAGTTATTTATTAGCCATTACTGAAAACCTTTTAAGATCTAACTGTAACACATAACAATGGGAAAGTTATAAAAAGAAATCTTCTACCAAACTTTACCTTAAAAAATTTATTACTTTGCATTATAATTCTTATCATGACTATATTGTAAAAAAAACAGCAGTATCCAAATGATAGTATTATGTGTCTAAATAAAAAATATATATTACAAATTGGAATTTCAAAGAAAAAGGCAAAACCATAAATATCTATCCCTATAAGCAAAATCCTATCCTACTTCTACGTACGTATCTTACTAGCAGTTGTCTAAGTGTTATACAACTAAGGACGGACTTTGTCTTCATCACGTTAACAAAATGCTAAATAATACTACAAATACTACATAATAATAAACAGCTCGATGCAAATATTTAACCTAAATATGTATTAGTGGATTAGTGTTGACAGTTTACTTAATACGAATATTTCGTTTTGGGGACGGTGATTATGTCCGAATGCCCTGTATTTCTGAAGTGTGGTGGTGGGGTGCGGTCCGAGTGCCAGCGGGAATTTATTAAATATTTAATATTGTATATTTATATGATGACTTTTAATGTATAATTAAAATCGCTTAATGAATCTATTAAGAAAAGAACTTTCTAAATTATTGTGTTACCATTCAGTATTGTTGTAAATACTAAGATATTTTTTAGTCTTTCACTACTAGCAAGTGTTGTAAGACGTAAAACATAATCTATCTTTTGTCTTTCCTAAATAATTTATTTGATTGGTTGATAGATAACCAACCACAGTTGTCGGTGCAAGGTCACCATCCAAGGACAGTACGGTCAAAATTTTCTGTGTTCTGCGATCCAACCAACTTTAATAAGTAAAAAAACTATTATAGTTTGTATGTAAAATAAATCACTTAAAAAGATTAATACAAAAAAATAATTGTAATAATTTTATGGATATGTCATAACACGCAATGAAAATTGTTGCATATTAGGTACTATACCTTCACATTCAGTAAACTCTAGAACTATGTTATACAATTGAATTTAATTAATTCTATTTAAAAGCAAAATATTAATATAGCGTCGAAGATAAGAGAGACATCCCTAAATAGATTATGTCCTCAAAAAAACGCTTACATTAGCACTCCGAAAAGAAATATTATATAAGAATCGAAACACAAAGTATTTCGTTAATACAGGCAATTTGTGAAATATGCGAAGATTTTTTTATTAACGTATAAATTATTCTTGTTACACGACAGTTTTGCATATGACCTCATAACTAATTAGCATTTAGTTATACTATAGTTAAGTATTTATTAAAGTAAACCTTTTAACAGTGGATTAATTTTAAACAACAAAACCAAGGTTTAATATTGCTTAGAAAGTACCAAAAATTTGCCTTCCATTTGGACGACGATCCCATATCTGTTTTTCTTGGAAGCACATTCTTCTATTTCTTTGTATTAATCTCTGTTTATTATCTTCTAGAATAATACTTAATACACTCGACACTGCTAAACTGTTTAACAATTTACCAGTCAGTGAAGAACAAACATGGTATAATGTTCTAAGGTTCAAAAGATTTAAATTTCAGTAATCGTTTTCTTTATCACATAATTTGTACATTTTATAATTGAAAATTATTTAAATATGACTCTATTCTATAAATATGTGTTGAATTAATATGTGTGTAGGAAATTTACCGTAAAACACTAAATATTAACGTTTATATAAGAGCATAAGAGGAGGTTACACGTGCTAATGGTGAACTATTATTTCAACAAGCAATGAACTACTGACATGTTATATAACTTTTAAAGTTATTTAGGTAATACTTCATTTTAAATAGTTTGAGAACCCTCAATTAATATTATTAATCAATTTATTAAAACCGAAATAAAAGACACAAATCATTTGACAAACCTTGGTTTATTTGACCAAATTTCTCATGTAAATCCGGTCAGTCAAGGTCTGTCCTTGGCTGGTATCGGCTCTATCCTGTCAAGGTCAGTGGTCACTTTTCATGCTATTTTCCATTATGCCTTTGAGTATTACTTTGATGTTTGAAGCCGACAGAATGATATATGTATTAATAAATTAGGACAGAGTAGGTATTATTGCAGATATTTTTTACACAAAATATACTATGATATATTACTACATAAGCAAATCAACATAAAACAAAATGGTAATTCTTTACTTTAAATATACTTGTAAAAAATAACTATTACTTTCTAAGTAGGTACATGTCACAGAAAATAACAAAGAAAACTATAAAGTTTCTAATTAATAGTTCTTTTTGTTTGTTTGGTCGCAAATAGTGCAAAACATTAAGCATATTTTGATGAACTGTAGTGAGAGCTTTTTATCTCAACATATACGAAACTTAACACAATTGTTTTCGACTCTAGCTATAGTAAAACAAAATCAAAATGTACAAAATGATGCAACAAAGTGGTATTCGCAAATACATATTTTTTTGTAAAGTTACATATTTAAATCATCAAGTTACAAGGAAGACCGGAGGGCACTATATGAAAGTGAGGATTAACAACTCCTCTTTTTATTCTAAATTAGATTATTGTTATACATTTTTTAAAAATAAAGGTATGTTGAACCAGTTCACCAATATTGAAGACATTATTACATTGTTATTCCTATTTGTGATAAAAATGGCCAGTCTTAACACATTACAACAAATTAATAGTAAATAAGTAAATATTTATATTAAACGCAATTGTAACGCCATGCGATCTTATCGAAAGATAAAAAATACTTTAACAAAACCACAGATAAAGTTAAAGTCCTCGAAAAAGTCACGGTCATTGGATAAACGAGACTATTATTTCATTGAATTAATTTAACAATTGACATTTATAGCAAATGGATTACAAGTCATTCGTATTGCGTTTTATTTAAAACTAGCTCTGCCCACGACTTCGCTCGCGAGGATTACGTTTTTTTTAAATAAAAGTAGCCTAAGTCACTTCTTATAACATAAACTATCCGTGTATAATTTCATATTAAATTACAAACAGACACTTCAATTTTATTTATATGTATCTATTTATTTTTCCTTTATGATACATTATATAATACTTAGAAAAGATTTATTTTTGAGTACCACATTCTCTTAGAATCTTGTTATAAAAAAAGACATGCCTCGCAGATATGTTTTAATGGAATAATTCGAAATAATCGGTAAATTGACTGGTTGATATTATGTTCATCATGGGTCCACGGGCGTGGAGTAATATATGTGGGCGAAGAACTATCAGCGAGGTCCCTTTTTTGTTTCTATGGTTCTGTCATGCTAATTTGGATCACGTAACACGTGCCAGCCAGCCAGCCTGTGAAGTGGCCGATATATTTCAGGTTTTTATTTCGAGGATTTTTAGTCTGTTGACATCACATTTACAGAGGATTTGCGAGGCCCCTTTAAGTGCGTTGCCATGGGAGAGGGCCCACTTTGCTCACGCCTAACTACGAAATTGCATTGCTCCGTTTCATACAGCATATTTGACAGTTATCAAAACTTTTTTACACAGAATATCAGAGCTTCATACAAAACATTTAAATTTTTATAATTTGCCTTTAATTATCAGATTTTCAATGAAAATTATTTGTTAAAAATGTAACAAATAGAAAGATTCTTTTTTTATATCTACATTTCATAAGGCAATTTTGTCTTTACTCTTAAATTGTATATATCTGTAATTGTGATTTGAACCATAATAACAAAAAAAACGTTAAACCTTACTCTGACTGACTACACTGATGTTTTAAATGTTATAATTGATTCAAAAGTGCGTGTAAATGCCTACTTGAATAAAGATAATTTGAATTTGAAACAAAAATCTCAAAATTTTGATCTCAGTTAAACCACCAAGTTTATGAAATAGTTAATTTAATTTTATAATACTTATGTAGACAATAATTTTAATGAAACTTCTATATTCGGATATTTTCGGATTTAGCGTAGTTTTCTTATTTTATTTTAGTTATTATCAAATTGTAATGGTGGTATGACATGGAATAAGTATAATTAGTTTATTATTTATTACATGAGAGTATTTTAAAATTTCAGGTTTATTAAAAAACGCTATAATTTAAATCCATTTATTCAGATTAGAGTGAAATATATGAGTCAGTTTTTAAGGAATGGCGACAAGGTGATTCATTTAATTTTATTTATAACTTGTATGGATATAAATATTACGATTTCAAACCTTCTGATTAGTTTTTTTATGATTTTGTTATGAAAACTTTGATCGATGTTTGCTATATAACATATTTTTCGTAGTTATTAAATTACTATATGGAATAGGTTGGTAAAGAATGGTATGGTGTAATTGCAATTCGGTTATTATATTGATTTAGTAATGATTCGATAAAAGGTGATATATCTAGGCGTTATAAAGTCTTACTCTTTCGAAAAAGTGATTTCTATCAGAATGTATCAAAATTCTATCTTTTAGACTACTTTCGGATACTTTATAAGAAAGTAGACTTTGCAGTAAGATTCTGAATCAGATCAAGAAGAACGAACTAACTAAACGCTGTCTCTACAAAAATATCGGGAGCTTATTATAAGGCTATAAAAAAAGTTTTTCGAATATCTTTGTAAATAATTAGAATATAAAATAAACACCTTTTACAAGATTTATTGCATTTGTAATTTAACTTTATTAACTATTCCTTAAGTCTTTTATGGAAGTTTATTAAATGACTACCAGTAAATATAGTTTAGACTTTAGTGACTCCTGTAATTACTAAAAGTTAGCTAACTACCGGTCACACGCACCTTAATATGATTATAATTGTTTTATTTCAATTATAACTAGCTACTTTCCGCGTATTTACCTGCAGACTGATCTCCAATAATTAAGAATAATAATTTTTGACAGTTTTTATTTTCGAATTTAACGTATTTACTGATAAAAATAATATAATCTGTTACCAAATCCGTATTATCACTGCACAGATTAGGCATTTTACTTTTTAATTACATAAAAAGCATGGGTGAAGTAATATGTAACATAACTTGATTCACATATTAATATTTATTAATGAAATTATTTAATAAAATCTTTACGGCAGTAAGTCTTAAGGTATAAGTATAAAAGGAAAAGTCATGAAGCATCGCGTCACGTTTTCAAATTATGGTTATTATCAAACCTCCTTTCAATTTGTCGATGAAAGGTTGATTGATTGATTAATGATAAGAAATCGTAGGATATGAATACTGTATGAAACTACATTATTTTGGTAATAAATAACAATGATAAGTGTAAAATAAATTTGTAAGTAATAAAAGTTATTGAATTTCCTGTAATTCTTCATGTAACTACTTGGTGATTCAGTCTTGATTTTTAACTTCAGAAGGTCGTGGTCCTTACGTGAATCACGCGTTTTTAAATATATATTTAGTATTTGTGTGTGTGTGTGATCATGGCCTATGTGTGTGTGGTCTTTTATAAAATTATAATAATGCTCATCTAAATATGTATTTACATTAATTGAGATGCAATTAAAATATATACATTTTCAAGAAAGTTCGGACGGAATGTAATGAATAAGAACGGTTCTAGCCCTATTTGTATCATTTAGGACTTAATAAAGATATCACAAATATAAAACCTTTAAGTACAAACCTTAAAATCCAAATTCACTAACAAATCAGATAAAACACACACACATATAACGTTCACAGTACAGACAAAAGTCGAGTTCACATTTTTGCTTCTCTCATATACCGATCCTTCTTCGTCATTTCAATTTTATTTTGAAAATGTAGAAAACAACCGGAAAATCGACGACCATGTTTGTTTTGGCGCGAAAACACGCCACGGTAGCCATATTTCAAAATTAATTTTATTATATTGACACGTCAATAAAATTTATGAAATGTTCTCAAAAATTGTTTCAAACATGTGGTTAGAAAATCGGCCATTTTGGATTTGAATTTCACGAATTTTATGTAAGCACTGGTAATAATGGTAATAAATCCATTTTGTGATTAAAGGCGAATGAAAAAATGTTTATTTTTGTTTTGCATTTAGTTTCTAAGGCGACTTAGTTTGCGAGAAGGCACTAGTACTACTGACCAATGTATGAAGAAATGGGGTGGTGTGGGGTGCCGTTAATCATGGAGGGTGGAATAATTTGCTTTTTTAATTACGCCAAAGTGCGTTCGATTTTTGCCGTAAATTGGCAATTGTGTTATCTAATATTTTAAGTAATTTGGGAAGTAGTCATTTATTAGATAGCCTTGAATACGTTTTTGGGTTAATAAGTAATTTCTCCTACATTACATTCAAAAAAGTTATGGGAATTTTATCATTAATATAATGTTAAGTGAATAATTCAATAATATGTAAGAACATTTTTCCAATGTTTTAAATATAATTATTGAAGTAATATTTATAAAAAGAATAATATCTTAATCTGAATATAAAACCTGAACATTTATCTTTTTTGTTAATTTGTTTACCTCAATTTAACTAAAGAAGCTAATAAATATATGCGACAAGATCTAGATGTTTCGGGTCTTCCAAGGTCGGAACCCTTAAGTAGATACTCTCTGCGGCCTATTGTAAGAAAACAGAAACATCAATAAATAAAAAATAGTTTCGCAAGACAACTTAAGTTTAGGTTTAAGGAATTCATCCTCTTACTAACTTTATTATCTAAAAAGCATACTTGTGATCGAGCCAGCGAAGGATAATCACGTAGAGATACAAATAGATTTTTTTAACTTAACAAGAAAACTCATATAACATAAAAAATAAGTCATAATAGTAAGTTGTAACTCTGATAAGCTTTTATTCAATTATTGAAAATAGCGCCATCTATGAACAATATTTATTATTATTTATGACATTAGTTATTTTGTTATTTTGCATTGACGATCATAGATGTCGCTTTGAACAAAACAAGATCATAACAAGATTCGAATAAATATTATTAATAATAATAAACTTAAGTCTCTGAAAGTATTGTATGCATATATTTCTTAGGAACTCGTAGTAAACAGAAACGAAAAAATTTTCAAACGCATTTATTTATGTGAGAATAAATACAATTTATAATAAATTAATTTACAACTTTATTATATTAAGCGTTGAATGATTACTATTGACGACAATTCAATGTCAATATTACAAGCATCGCTAGATTGATATAGAAAAAAAAATGTTAACTCACAAAATTATCAAGCAAATAAAAAATAAATTAATTAAAAGCGAAATATTATATTATTTATATATACATTAGATCACAATTATTTTTGAACATAAAACTACACAATATACAATTTACACATGAATAGGCAATTAAAATCTGTTGTCTCTTTCTTTCGTATAGCGTTATCCCTGTCTACATTTGTCTTTTCACAAATCAGTAAGGACAAAATACAAAATAATAAGAATTTTTAATAATATCATAAATTATTAAAAACTACAAAGATCATAAAATGAACTGGGTCTGAATTTGAAAACTATTTTATACCTAATGTAAATGCAATAAGACATAATATTGCTTGAAGGTGCTTCAAATTAATTATTACATAACATTTATATACGAATGTATGTAATTTAGGGCGGAATAAAATAATTTATTATTAATTTTATATTTCTACAATTATCTCTTAGATTTCGCGATCCAAAACGAGATGGCACTAAATAAAATACGAGTTTGGAATGAAATTTGACATATCTTTCAATATTCACATATCTTTAAGCACGTGCTTCAAGATGGCGCCTTCGTTGTTCCTGGTCTGGTTCACTCCAGTGTCCAGAGTGTTTAATGGAATCACCCTGGTGTCGGATTCCATGGAAATTTGGGAAGATGTCTCCATGGATTCCAGGTTATTAAATAATAAATTATTGGAGCTATTCGAGGGGTTACGTTTGTGACCACCTTCAAACACGGGATTTGGACCTGGAAAATATAAAAACAAAACTTTGAATATTCTTCAAAAGTATATAGTTTTAGAATTGTTAACCAATATAGTTTCGCCAAAAATGTTCATCATAAATCAACTTTTTAAACCCTAATCACCCACCGATAGTGGAGTTCTTCCGTGAGCTGGTAACACTCCTGGTGCCCTGCAAACCCATCATATCTGGTAGCTGGGCTCGTGGTTTTGACTCGTTTTGCAGAAACTTCACAAACTCCGCAGCCAGACTCTCCTTGGAGGTGTTCGATTTGACGAGACCCAGCTTTTCGCATTCCGTCTGATTGAAGTCCAGAACCGTCGAGAGGATTCTAAGGGTTTGTGTCCTAAAATAACATCAAATAATATATTTTTAACATATATATAGAGAAAACTTTTAGATAAGATTAAAATATTTATTTATTTTTATTTATTGATATCTTTTAAACTTGTGATCACTTGCGTATCATATGGGAGTGACAGGAGGGCCTATTTTGATACCACACTTATCGAAATAAACCCTTCTGTAAAAACATTCTCCAACTTAAAATAAGGTTATGAGTGTTCCAAACGCTCTGCTCTGAGAAGAACCCAACAAACTCAGCCGTGTTCTTCTTCACTGTTTCACAAACCTCAATATATTTAATGAGCAATGTAAGAACAACTATAACCATCGCAATCCACAAGCCAGCCTAATTATTAGCCAACTTTATTATACATTAGACTCACCGGTTCAAACTGTTCTGGGTGACGACGTAATTGATAACCAAATTTTTGACCAAGTTCTTATCAACTCTGTCCTGTTGGTTCGATATTGACTTGTGGTAGCGCTCCTCAGCCGCTGCCACCGTGCTTTGGAGGGCACGGACTGATGAAGGTTACAAAATTATTATACAAATCGTTTTATATACAAAATAACAATCTATATATATAAATAAAATTGTAGTGTCTGTTTGTTACTTTAAAATTAGCTGGTTTTCACTAAATGCCTAGGAAAGTAATAAATTACATTAAAAAAAAAACAAATTTATTTTCTTCTTTTTCTGTTTGTGTCTGCAATTCTAACTGGACTTTCACTAGCGGATAGCTGATATTATAAACATTAACTTAGGAAACTTTTATTTAAGAAAAACATATTCCGCGCCAATAAAATCTTAGGCACAGACAGCCAGTTACTATAAATCATATATAAGAAAAACTTTTTACCTAAATATTTAACATGCCATACTTAAAAACACTCTAATACGATAAATAAAATGCTACAAACTATTCTTACCAGACGTCCGAAGTCACGAGGTCTGGCTCGCACGATCTCAAAGTATTATTCAGTCACTGGGATGAAAACTCATGATACTAGCACTTGATTTAATTTTGGATCACCATTTCATTTTATAACTGAACCAAACCAAACCAAACCAAACATGAATCAAATACGTATTTTTTCGGATAGATACAAAAAAAAAATATCCATGTTGAATTTATTTTATAAATTGTTCGGAACATTTTTTTGATGAACCAAATAAATGTATTTCTAATTTAGAAATATAATAACAAGTCTTAGTAATCAATGCTTTCACTTTTATACCACCAGTACCTGAAGTAATACTCAGAGACAATGCGGCAACTGTCTTCTAATCTTCTACTGAGGGGATCGAGCACAAATATATAATTAGATTCGAAAATGTGACGCGGTGGCCCAAAATAATTTAACACTAAACCTACCAAGTGCCGGTCAAATTGACCGTTCTTAAACTTTTGTAAAACTTACACATTTTTAAACGTTATAATATCGTTGTCAAACTACATGACAATTCTTAAAATATGCATATAATATTTTCTTCACTCTTTACTTTTAGTTAATTCCATTATTAAATGCGTTATATAATAAAATAACTTTTAATTACCGGTCGATCTAACGGCGTGCGGTAGGAAAAGGTATACAAGAATTGTCGGTAGGTTTAGTGTTAAATGCTAACCAAAATGCTTTTGATAACCAAAATCACATTTTCGATTCAGAAACATTCAAACAACATCGAGTGCTACATTTATTGCGTGTGCATTGAACAATTAACAATTATAAAGATTCTGGCTAATACATGATGAAGCATTTTAAAACGGTGAAAGACGACACGTTGTGATACCACAGCCCTCGATCAAACCCCATATGATAATCTGAGTTGAGGCGACGTCAATATCAGATGTCAAAAAGTCTCACAGTTACCAAATGAGATTAGAACGAAGTGGGTGTAAGCTTTTCTCTTGGAACTGTTAAGCTTTGCCCATAGATTTTGAAATATTTCTTATATCAATTTTGATATATAATAACAAATATTTCAATAACATGGGACAAACAAATAAATATATATATAAAAAAAACGATAATAGCAAACAAAACAAACAACGCTTCAGACAAAACACAATGACATCGTCTATATATACAAAATCAACTTACGTGTGTCTGTCTTTGTTTCATTAAATAGAAGTTGATCGGACTCTGACTTCATACCAACTGATAACCTGGGGGTAAAAACCCCAGAATTACCAGCTGATATTTAGCCATTTACCGGACACTCGATATTTCATAGGTACTTGGTTAAACTCACGAACAACATCGATACAAAATAAAAAATATGCAGTGTCCGAATTTTAGTTAAGTATAAAATTATATTATAAAACGACGTGCTACATACAATTAATATATAAAAACTACTTTTCTAACAATCATTTAACAACATTCTCTATTTTTTTTTTCTACGTACATCGCATTAGATACTATAAACTATATAATATTATTACATTTAAACTATCAAAGATCTAACTACTAATATATAATTTATTTAAATCCATACCTTGTTCCTTTAAATCATTAATCTGAGCTGTTTTAGTCTCAACCTGGTCCCCAAGTCTTGTAGCAGCTTTCAGACCCGCACTAGATTCTTCTAACTTTTTATTTAATCTTGAAATTTCGTGTTGCAAAGTATCGTTTTCACGTCTGATATCTTCCATTTTATTTCTCAATTTCTCTGTGGCCGCATGGATGTCTCTATCTTTATCTGAAATATTAAAAATATATATTTATCTGGAACTAATTACAATTAATAATCGAAATAAATTGATCTAAATAATTTGAATTCATACGATTCTTACCTAATTGGAACTGTTCTAATACAACTTGTAAGTTAGTTAACGCAGCCTCACTTCTGTTACGAGCGTCTTCTGCTTCACTAAATCTAACTTGAACATCTTCTCTTTGCTTTTCTAACAGTTTAATTTGGTTCCTAAGTGTTTCCACTTCTTGATTAGCACGGATGCTGTTTGAATAACAAATACTATATATTTTAAATACTGTACTAAAATTAACCGGTTAAGTGAAAACTATTTTAGGTTTAAATATAAATGTATATAAGTTACATTTTAAAACTTGAAATCTTAAGATTGTAAATGTATTATTTATTAAGTATTAATTTATATAATCTTAGCTACTATGAAAAACGTATGTGTAAAGAAATGTTGAAGTATACCTATTACTAGTATAAACAGTGGTTGTCTGCTTAGCCCGTTCTTCCACTTGATGCAGTCTAGTCTGACACTCGTTTAACTTTTGCTCCGATGTCATCAACTCTTGTGTATAACCTTCCTCAGTTTCTACTAAATGATGACGCAACCGTACAAGTTCTCGGGCTGAATTCTGCTCTTGTTCTGACAACTAAAAACAAAGAATTATACGATAAGACAATTACTTTTCAACGCAAAACAAAAATGTATCGTTTTTTAATAATTATTTTATTGTTTAAGTAAGCGACTAACCTGTGCATTTTCTGCTGTCAATTTTTTCACCATCTCCAAATGTATGGTCAGATTTTTGTCCAAATCTTCACACCGTTTTGTCAATCTGCTAACAGTCTCGCTAGTATTTGAAAGTTCCGATTTAACTCTCTCATAATCGCTCATATTTAGATTTAAAGCGATAATGATTTCATCTTTTTCCTTAAGACTCGTTCGTAATATCTCACAGTTTGAGCAGACATCGGGATTACTTTTTAATAAAACATCTTTTTCCTCTATAATCCTCTTATACTCATTTGTCTGTTCCATCAAAACGTGATTCAATCTTTGAATCTCATTATGATACTGAATACTTTCATTATGTTTCAAATTAACCAAGTTTATTAAGTCGTTTTTCTCAATAGTTGCATTATTAATAACAATTTTTAATTCTTCACATGACTTTTCTAGAAGAATATAGTTTTGTTTTGCATCGAATAATTCTTTTTCTTTTACTTCTATACTATTTTTCAAATCATCTACTTTTTTATCTACAGTTACCTTTTCCTCCAACAATTTCGCATATTCATCATTTGGCTGAGTAGTGTTTTCTGATGCTTTAATTTTATCCCTTATTTCTACTAAGGATTGATTTAATTCTTTTATTTCCTTATCTTTGCTCTCTATAATTAGATTATTATTAGAACAGCTTTTTTCTAACTCTTGAAGAATACTAGTTAGTCGGGATATTTCTCCATTTTTAAGGTTAACTTCATCATGCATACTATACAACTGTTTATTAATTTCTTCGTTTTCAGTTTGTAACCTTGTTAATTCTTCATGACTCTGGTGGGAACTAACATTTGTATTATTAAATTTTTGGGTGATTTCTTGTAACGAATTCTGAAGACTTTCGATTTCCTTATTTTTTATTTGTACACTATTTTCAAGATCCAACATATTCTGATTATAATTAATAAGTTCATTATTATTTTTGTTCACAGTGGAATTTAAATTATCAATGATAGAATCCTTTTCATTAAGATCTGTTATTAGTTTTTCAAATTCTTCTTCTAATTGTACAATTTTACCGTCAGTGGAAGATAGTTCTATCTCGAGCTGTAATTTCTTTTGTAGAAGATTTTTATTCTCTTCTTTAAGTGACAATATTTCACGGCCTAATTCATTGAACTCTACTTCTTTGCTTTTCAGATCAGCGATAGTTTTATTAAGCTCCAAAATATTGTTATTTGCAACTTTTTCTTTATCCTTAAGAAAATCATTTTCTTCTGATAAACATTTACTCAGATATGTTAGATGGCTGATTTGATTGTTAAATGGTTCAATACCGTCCTTTAGTGTTGAGTTTTCTTTACTAATTTCTTCTAACTTTTCTAATAACTGTTGATTTTCTAAGGCCATTTTATCTGAATCTGTTGTAGATGCAGCATTATGATTCGATTTCAATTGTTCTTTTAAAGTAGTGTTTAGATTTTCAAGTTCATGGTTCTTAATTAATATTTCATCTAGCTTACTTTGAAGGTCTTTTGTTTTTTGTTCTAGTGTAATGCGTAGAGTATCTATTTCTTTGTTAGATTTAATCTGTATTTCATTCTTTATCTCATCCAACTGTTTAGTAAGTAAAACTTTATCATTTTCTAATATATGGATATCTATTAAAAGTTGTTCATTTTTGGATGTTGCGGCATTTAACCGTTTTTTCAAATCATCGGCCTCATCCATAACTTTTTGAAACTTCAGGTTATTTTTTACACTTGCCTCACTTTCCAACTTCTGTATGGCTTGCGTTTGAGTTTTACACACTCTGAGTTCCTGCAACATTGATGTATATTTATTTTTCATGTCACTGAGACTGTCTTGTAGAATTTTTTTTTCGTTTTGCACCTCTTTTAATTCAGTCTCTATTCTTTGAATTTCTGACTCGAATGTTTTATTAATTCTATTACAATCTGCTAGTTCTGTTTCTAATTTAGCTAGATTATCTTCGTGTGTTTCAATAATAGGTTCTAACTTTGAGGTATTCTTCAAAGCAGCAATTTCAGATATAAGAAAATCATTATTTTTCTTCATTTCTTCCAATTCACCTTCTAAGTGTTGTATGTCAGATGTAAGATATTCGTTTTCAGTTTGATAATCATCGATTTGCGACTGAAGATGGTTTGTATTTAAATTTTTCTCGGAAAGTTTATGTTCCAACATGTCAATATCTTTTTTAAAGGCGTTTAAAGTTTTAAAGGATGTTTCTATTTTATGTAACAAAATATTGTCGGTCCCAGAAGGAATTTCTCCTAAATAATCAACAGGTAGATCGAAATTGACATATCGATTGTACAGTTGCATTATCTTATCTATTTTCACTACTTTACTGTCTGCGGTACCTTCACATTCAGATTCGCGTTGAGCTAATTTTCGCTTCAGATCGCTTATATCTCTTTTCAATGTTTCTATAACACCTTTAGCATTATCGTCTATATTAATTTCATCTAAATGCCTTTGATTTGATCCACGAAGGTGTTTAAGATCGTTAACTTCTTGTAACAAATTTTCATATTTTTCTTTTGAAACCATATTTGACGATTCACTTTGTTTCGTCACAACCTCCATATCATGTTCTAACTTCGTCACTTGTTCCTGTAATTTAAAAATTTCTTCATGTAGCTCCTGATTTTCTTCTTGAAACTTTTCAGCGTTTTCTTTTAACAAACTGTGTACTCTTTCCAGATTTTGATATTTATGAAGCAAAGTTTCGTAATCAGGATGCATGGATTTTAGACTTTCTACTTCTGTATCTCTCTCTCCGATCTTGTGAAGTAAAAGTTTGATTTCCGACGCATATTCATCGTTTGAGTTTTTAAGATCTTCGTGTTCTTCTTTTAAGATTTCAAAATTCTTTTGTAACTCTTTCTTTAAAGCCAGCAACTTTTCCATTGCCAACTGGTGTTGATTGTCCAAATCATCAAGACTGCAAGTCAAATTTTTATTTTCTTCTCTAAGTCTTATCAATTCTTCATCATTTTCGTCCCTTGGATCCACAGCATCACGGTCTTTTAAGGTGGATAATTCACTTTGTAATGCTTGAATTTGTAATTTATATTGTTTTTCGATATCGTGGTAGACATTTTTAGTTGCTTGTGGCGGCGGATCCCAGTACCAACTGGATTCCTCTTCTTTAAGGCCATTTTTTTTGGAGAGTTTCTGTAAATCAAATCAAATCATAAATAATCTTCATTTTATTTAATTAATTTATTAAACTAAACACGTGTTGTAGTAATATAAAGTTTTCTAAATTTCAAATGGCCAATAATACTTTAATAAACCGACTCCGCTTTCTCGAACCGATAACAAAACTAAAGCGTTTTAAAGAACTAAAACAACGAAACGTTAGTGTAACCGAGTAATAAAACTTAACTCGTAGGTTAGAAGCACAACTTAGTTAATAATACCACTCTGCACTCAATTAAAGCCCCTATGTTTAAAAACTTGGAGTCCATAATTGAAAATCGATTAAACGACATATGTTCTTACGTTTGTTCAAACACGATATGTTATCTAGGCTTTATGGCTCATTGCTTGACTCATGTACATAGTTAATGTGTTACAGATATACATACACACATACAGGTTTTGCCCTTCTTTTATTCATTAGAACGATAACCATTGTCGTCAACTGGTTTCGCAATTTATTTTACTTAAAAAAAAATACATTGAATTTTTGTATCAAGTTTGACTTCCAGTGTCAAGCATTTACTTTTAGTATGCATAGTATAGCAAAAAATAAAAAGCCTCTATTGCAATGTGTATATAAGTACATTATATAATAGTAAAATATAATTAAAATATTAATCAGATAATCATAGATCCAGTTATGTTGGTTTTAGTCAGTCATTTATAGTCAAGACTCAAAGTACTTAATACATTGATTGATTGATTGATCTTTCACCCTAACTCTGATAATCATAAGTTGTCAATTATGTTTCTATGTAAAGTATACTTTTTTATCGAATATTTTATTAATGAATTAACAAGAAAAGGTTTTAAAAAATTTTAATACACACATTAATGCAATTATTTCGTATTTAACCTTCAAAAACTTTAACTAACAATAATTTAAAATATTTAACTTATATACATACATTATTAAACAGTTAATTAGAATACGATTAATTAATTGAAGCGTGAATGATAACGTTATTAATTATATAAATTATACTTTTAAATGTTTAATTTCAATTCCATACGTGTATTAAGATAAGTAACATACTTTACTTTTAATGAAAACTAATTCTAGAATTATCAATAGTGATATTTTTTTTAACACTAAACCTATCGACAATTCTTGTATACCTGTTCCTACCGCACGCCGTCAAATTGACCGGTAATTAAAAGTTATTTTATTATATAACGCAGGTTATAATGGAAATAACTAAAAGTAAAGAGTGAAGAAAATATTATATGCATATTCTAAGAATTGTCATGTAGTTTGATAACGATAATATAACGTTTAAAAATGTGTAAGTTTTACAAAAGTTTAAGAGCAGTCAATTTGACCGGTACTTGGTAGGTTTAGTGTTAAATAACAATAGAAATATGCCGAAATGAGAATTATTATATTTCAATTTCACAGAATATCACACCATGACTATACTAACGGTCACCACTCTGTTTGGACTGTGTTATCTTATCTCTTATCACGTTATCAATATGACCGCTGAGCTTAGGTGTAGCAAGGAGGTTTTATGTTTAGTTTTAGATTAGAAACCTTTATTGGAGTGGGGTATGAGTTACACTGGGGGGATATTGTTATAACACGAAATTAGCACTTGAATAAAAAAGTATATTAAATAATTTATTCATCAAAATCACTTGAAAGTTAATATGTATCTAATTTATTAATGGCAACAAATCATATTTAAAAATAATCTATGAAATAAAAATAGACATAAACACAAGAATCGATAGAACAGAGAGAAAGAGTCTCCAAAAGATTACTGATGATGACGACTGATGGTAGAAACATGAACTTGGTGTTGGCTTGTACAGCGTAGGTTCCCGGTCGTTTGCCCCAGGAACTGAAGCCTGATCCATGAACAGTTATACAATTTTATGGGCCATTGTCAACGCACGGACTGATTTATTGTTGAACTAAGCTTAGGCTTGGAAGAATAGGAAAATTACCAATCTTCAACCATAAAGTAGGTGTGTGTGCGATATAGGATATATGAAAATTCATGGAATTTCGTGAGACTTATTTTTTGTACACACACTTAGGTTATGACAAATGCATTTTTATACTTATTTCTGGTAAATAAATGAATTTTCGTTATACGTTTGTGCATCTATAATTTAAGTTAATATTTTTTAAATACGCAAATTCTTGCATTCCATTCGGATACTATATAATAAGTGTCCCAGATTTCATCTTACTCAATCATATGTTCGAACCAAAGGAGTTATAATAGTTAAAAACAGTAGCGTATAGTGAAAAGCGTTTGACAATATGGTTGTGTAACTACAAACGCTTGTCAATTATGTAGATTCTAACTGGGAACCCGGTCAAGGCATCTCTAGATAATCCGTCAAAAGTATTATTTTTGTCATTTGTTATTTCTAATGGCATAACGTATTCATTCACCCACGGTAGGTACAAGGTTGATTTTTCAAATCACACTTATATTTATAATGTAATATTATTGTGAGAGAGAAATTTAAGAGTAGGATGAAATGGACCGTTAGTTGTGATTAATATTGATGAAAAAGAAACTATTACTATAGTATTATATAAGTTTAATCCGGTATACGTTATATTTAACACTAAACCTACCAAGTACAGGTCAAATTGACCGTTCTTAAACTTTTGCAAAACTTACACATTTTTAAACGTTATAATATCGTTATCAAACTACATGACAATTCTAAGAAGATGCATATAATATTGTCTTCAGTCTTTACTTTCAGTTATTTCCATTATTACCTGCGTTATATAATAAAATAACTTTTAATTACCGGTCAATTTGACGGCGTGCGGTAGGAACAGATATACAAGAATTGTCGGTAGGTTTAGTGTTAATCATACTTCCAAAAAACCAAAAGTTCAAACATATGATTTAAAATTTATACTAATTTCTTACCAGTTTAGTTAAGAAAAAAAAAATCTAAAACTACACTATTTACCTTGTAATCCCTGAATTGCCAAGCGGGGACCAAGAGCTGATAAATATGAAACATTCCAAGTAATATTTTCGAGATATTCATTATAACAACGTAATATTATTGATAACACAAATTATTTTTAGTTTTTTCACATGTAATTCATGATTCACCAGCACCAGATATCAAATATTATACAAAACACACACAACGAATATTAACTGCATTTATGTAAACCATTTTGAATATTACTTCCATGAGACAATATGTAGACTCTTTTATACATATATATAATTAATCTTGCACTTATTTTTCAAATATCAACCGCTTAAACAATAGCTGATCGCTCTGTCCACTGGCAGCTGTGCCTCTCAAGTTTTCATAACAATCCTTTGTATAAACCTAGCACACTGTTGTGACTAGTCTAAAATCTAATACATATGAACAATACTATTGTATTAATATGTCGTAATCATTTATTATATCATTATTGTCGTTATAATTAAACACGAAATAGTATCAACTTTTCTGGTATACTTAAGGGACATCTATTTGGACCCAAAATATACATTTTTCATAGTGTTAACTGATGAGGCATTTCGAATATATTTATTTAGAATAAACGTATAGAATAATTTTCATATAACTCAACGTCCTTCCAGATGCAACAGCGGAACGAGTCGCGTGCGAGATGACCATCAACCAAATTACATTTCAAATTACAGTAGCATCAATATAAGGGTATTTCGATAATCTATTATGAGCTTAAACATTAAAATTATAAAATATATATTCGATTGTCAGATTATAACAAAGTGCAGTTAGTTGCTCGTTGTAATTTAAACGCAGAAGAAATACTAAAAACTTCTAATGACACGTTTGAAGGATTTTCCTTTACGTAATATCGTATGTCGTGTGGCGTTGAAGGATTATAAATCTTATGTATATATATTTAAGGTTAATATTGGATAATTATTATTTGTTAAGCAGTATGCAGATGATTTTACGCTCGGTCCTTGGTCACTTTGTCGGCGTGTGATTGACGTTCGTTTGTTAGCAAAGGATGAATGTACAAAATAATCAGGTACTAACCGAAGAGGTTTAAAAACCTTTTCGTGTTTGACTTTTTCACATATATATAATATAAATGTCTGAACATTTTTATACATAATATAAAAAAGTATATATTGTATAATTTATACGTAATTAGAACTGTGACCACAATAAAAACTCCGGTTGAGTTTGTTGTGTGGTTCTTCTCGGTCCAGGGCGCGTTTGGAACCCTCGTAGCCTTATTTTAAGTTGGAGAGCGTCTCTATAGAAGGGTTAATTTCGATAAGTATGGTATCAAAATAGGCCCTTTTAACACCCCCATTTGATACACAAAAGATAACTGATATTGATTCAAAATGGATCAGATATAAATAAATAAATATAATAAGATATACTTGGTTTAGTAACAACTCTCTGCCAATCCAGGAGAGCTGGTAGAATTTCTTTGAAGATTTAAACCATCTTCTGTATTTATATAGGAATTCTTTTGACAATTAATTTTGTAACCAAAACTTTAAATTCAAGATTTCTTTGCTCAATTCGAACTTAAAATTTCTGAAGATAGAGACATAAAACTTCAGAATCATGCTCTCATCTAAGATTTGATAATAAAATAAACAATACGAGTAAACTAAATTTTCACAAAGGAAAATAAAGAGCTATAGGTAAACAATAAAAAAACAATAATGAACGACAGTCAGACGGTACATCACGTAAACTAAAATGGCGTTAGCGTGCACGGCGGAACACTAAGTCGGTCATGGTGAAACGCATTTTATGATAGCTTCGAATTATTATCGACCTTGGTGTCACCATAAAAAAAACCATAGATGCACAATGCACAATCGTGATAGATTTAATAATTACAATAAAAATAATGTACACTGCATGGTAAATATTAGAGATATAATTGATTTATATCTAGAACTCTCAATTCTTGTTTTCTGTATAGATTGAAAGGTTCTAAATGTGGTGGTAACCAAAACCAGTGATCAGTTGTGTATCAAATGGGAGTTTCAGGACTATTTTGATACCATACTGTTCGAAGTAACACCTTCTGTGAAGACACTCTCCAACTTAAAACAAGGCTACGAGGGTTGCTAACACGACCTGCGCTTATAACAAAATAAACTGTAAAATTATCACGTTAAAGTTTAAATAACATAATAAGATTTTAAATATTATATGAAATTAAACCATCTAAGGTTAAGTTAACAAAAACATTTATAAAGGTGGAGATACATTAAAATGTAACAATGACAAAAAAAAAAACAAATATTAAAAAAAAAAATTAAAAGTGATAAAAAAAACTTTTAAAAGAAACAAAATAACAAGACCATTCATACATTTCTGAATGGGTAAATATAAAAATTTCCTTCATACTGACATTATTTGAGATCAAATCCAATTTTTTTTTAATTATTTTGAGATAACACTTTAAATAGATGAATATAAAGATAATATTTTACTATGAGTTATTAATAAACCTCAAACGACCGCTAACACATTGTGGTGTATTAAGCGTTAGTGCTGACTGTTCAAGGATTTGGGTTACGATTATAACAAATATTCTATTGAATTATACATAATAAATTATATTTAAAGGAATATATCATAAAATTTATATTTTAGTTCTTTATTACCCAATTTAGACGCGTTTCAGCGCCATTAAAAAAATACTAAGCAATACTACATAGCTCAGTATGCAGAGTACACTTGCGGTATACAAAAGTCTCAAGTTCGTATCTCGTTCATTTGGACAATTTGTTTAATCGTAATATAACTTATAGTTAATTGGAAAATAAATTCAAAATTCTTGAAGCTGAAATACTATTACAACAAATATTTAATATATTTTTAACGTCACCTTTGCTAAATTTAATCAAAAGCATGCGGTCGTCTGGCGGTCTGTCGTGTCCGTCTATGTGAAGGGACATTTCATACCTCAACTGATAAAGTTACACCAAGTGACCCGTGCAGAAACCACATAAAAATTACGGAGAAAATAACATTTGGGATAGATGAGGATATACCAGTGCGTAATAACGGATAGGTTTACTATAACTTTAATTAAAATTAAATATATCTCGAATATTCGAATCGACATGAACCAATCAAGGTATTTAAATATAAACTAATTTTTTTTTAAAGTTCAACAACCTCACATAAACACCTGAACAAAGTTAACAACAATTAGTAAACACGACCATTATTAATTTAATATGAATTAATGTTATACATTCGCATACAATATCGATCATTCAACTTCGTCTGTGTAAACAAAGCGTTGCCGGGCAACGGAGCCAAGATGGCGGAAAAGTGAAATGGGGTACGGGTGCGAGCGGGACGGAGTACAGTTTGTTGAACGATAAAGCCTGCGCGGGCGCATAGTTCACGGTTTATTTGGTGTAAGGTTTTATTGAAGAAATTATTGCTTCCTACTACATTGCATTGTAGTCGTAAAACTATACATATAATTTATTTAATACAAACACACATGAATATCGTCCAACTTTTATCAAAGTCGATGACAAAATACTCCCAAAAATCGCATCCATATACGGACAATCAAAAACAAACGGACTCAAACTAACAAACAAACAAAAAAAAGCCAGCCCGGCCCACCCGCGTTTAAGAATCAGTTATTCGTAAGACAAATAGAACCTTTGCGAAACTGTACCAACCGCCAATAAAAAAATTAAGGTCGTATAAATACTTTCTGTGTGGGATATATTTAATGAGGATATTTTTTTATCATTTACCGGAATTTACACGATTATATGTATATATATTTTAACAAAATTCATCAAGGCGAACATAGATCCGATAGCTCAGTTTGCAGTACACAGTATCGGTAGCAAAAGTCTCAAGTTCGAAGCTCATTCGTTTAATTTTGTCTTTATATATTTAATCAGAATGTAAATGCGGATAATAATAATTTGATAGTAAATTCAAAATGACTGAAACTGTTACAAAATCATTAAAATAATACCAACATACAAATAACTTGGAAAACAGATCGAAATTAAACAAAGAGGTTACATAACAGAATATACAGTCCGAACTTGCAACATCTCGCATTTAAATATATTATAATGACAATAACTATGCGTTTACTTTGTAATGCACCGGGTTAGCGCGGGTTACGTTACGAAATATAACATCACCATTTTAAATATTAAAGACAGTGTAAGCGGATTTTCTATACCTAAATGTCATTTATATTAATTACACCGGAGCTTACTTACGTTCAAAAATATTCATAATAATTTCCTAATGAATTTAAATGTGGAATGCGTTCGCGAAGAGATTCGAAAATCAAATAGAAACTGGCAGGAAAAAATATATATATAACTGGTATGTTGTATACAGACTCTTTGGAGTGTAATACTAAAATAAATGGCCAAAAAAAAAGTTTGAAAATGAAATTAAAAACACTGACCGCTTAAAAAAAAAACAAAAAAAAAACCTCCACCAGTTGACACTTGACAGGTGTAGAGGCAACCCGCATTCTTTTTTTAAATTACCATCAATGGCGTCGCATGCTAGTCACGTTCGGGCGGTAACACCCGTTTTAACGTGACCCGTAACAGTTACACGAATTTCCATGTTTTCCTAAAGCAGAATAAATGAATGACGGCTCATTTTACACCGGCCGCGTTTGTGAAATGCTTCATGTGGACAAATTATCTGGTCGAGATGCGGGTGAGTTGTAACACAATGGTTTTCTAGTATTATTTAGATCTTAGATTGTAAATCTTAAGTTCACGAGGATTGAATTTAAACTACCGTTTATGTAACTCATTAAAACTGTGTTTAAACGAAAGTTAATTAATTTCTTTCAGCAGTCATCGTCAAAGACAAAGACCTAAAACATTCAGTTACATCCAAATAGGTTATATATAAATAATAATAAAAATAATAATGATACGAATGCCACAGTTTAAATAAATAGATAATTATATCGAATTGAAGAAAGCCATATGTAAAGATACTCTACATACAGAAAAACAAAAGAAGATGATTGTCTAAAGAATTCAAGCCCTCGTTGACTCAACTGTGTCAACACTCGAGGATCGTATATGGATTATAAAGTTAAGTCTGACTGACTGACTGACTCATATTATTATATGTAACAATCATAACAAAATATTCTATACTCAACTATAAGTTAATTTGTTAAGTTACATCAAAATCGGGTCAGTCTTTTATAAAATTTTAAACAATAACAAAATAACAAATAATTTATTAAAATTGTTACTATTAATTTTTATTAGTTGATTTATTCACAATAAATCGAACTCGGGACTTTACCGACAACTCGTATATTCATAATATGTATAGAAATATTTTCATCCAGCCGAGAATCGATCCCGAGACCTGTGATTTTACTAACTAGTATTAACACATTCATTTAAAATTCAATTATTAAACTATAAAATTTTTAAACTGACGCAAAATGAAAAAAAAATGGCGGTCATGGTAATACAGATCGGAAAATGATTTCTTTGTTTTTATTATTGTTAATTTTATATTACAAACTTATATTTTACATAATTTTTATAACACTAGTTATTGCCGGCGACTTTACTTCTTCCTGTGCAAAGTTTTCAAAGAATATTTATTTAAAGTGTTCCAATGATGATGATATGAATAATTAAGTTTAACATTGATATAATATCATTAATATAACAAACAATATACAAATATCATTAAAATGTTAATATAAAACTATAATAATTTCTTAAACCATAGTTAATTGTGATTGTAACTTGTTCCAACCGGTCGTTACCAGGCAGAGAACCGATCGACGGTTACGGCGTATAAATAATATAATATATATTAAATAAAACAATGAATAAATATTATTATATTATATTATATTAGGAATTTGTACAATTCCATCAAACAGCAAAAAACTTGTGAGAAATAGAAACACAACACCGCTTGCTCAGCTGTACGGTGGTCGACACGGGTACAACATAATATTGGACCTTAACACTATATTATAAGGATACAACAAAGTTGCCGACTGTACGCTATAAGGATGCCGCTGGTTTTCTTAGAATGTCCGCATGATCCCTTGCTGCGCAAACTTATAGACAGGGTATAACACTAAGTTCTTAATTGCTCACTTAGTATATATTATTATTATTGAGAATTTATCATATTTAGATAAAGGATTTGTGTGTGGCGTTTGTCAATGCGCACGCGCATCTTTCAACGGATTGCTACGAAATCTAAATGTCTGAAAGATATCAAACAATTTGACGAAATCCGGTCATAAATATATATTATTTATGTGTCCGTGTATCTCCTAAACTAATTCACAGATGACGGCCATTTTAACAACGCCGTTTTGTCAAGACGAGAAAGGAGGCAGCAGTATACTTATCAAAAGATCCTTTTTCAAACCATATTTTTATAACTACATAAAGCAATCAAACAGACAAAAACACCAGCTATTATTTTAATATATAAAATTTGTTAACTTGTACCAATTCTGTGACTTATTCACAAAATGTTATCTACCCTCCAAAAAAGTCGATAAGTACCAAACGAAACAAAATGGCGCATGTAAATTGCCTATTGGCAAAATGTTAAAATGATAGCTAATCGTTGAGTATAATTTATTATATAATTAAATATTTAATTACAAAAGAAATACATATATTATTTATTTGGAGTCACTTTAAGTAATCTATCTCTCTCTTTACGTCTCTCTCTCTCTCTTATCTTTCGTCACGGTGACGAATTACACTTAAGATTTTAGTTTCGAGTGCTTTGGGACACTTCTTAATACGTCAAGTAGTCTACTGTATAGGTATTTGGTTTATTCTTTGGGGCGGTACTATTGAATTTATATGACTAGCCCATGCTCCTGACTTCGTTCGCTCAAAGAAGCACATGTTACTCCGTATATCATTAGCTATGTACTAGTGAAAGTTATGTTAAATTCGGTCCAGACGTTTCAGCTATTAACAGTACAAACAAACGGACAGAAAAAAATAAAAAAATGACAGTTTTATGTAAGTATCGTATATACTTTCATATAGTGAAGTGTTAACACTAAACCTACCGACAATTCTTGTATACCTGTTCCTACCGCGCGCCGTCAAATTGACTGGTAATTAAAAGCTATTTTATTATATAACGCAGGTAATAATGGCAATAACTAAAAGTAAAGAGCGAAGACAATATTATATGCATATTCTAAGAATTGTCATGTAGTTTGATAACGATATTATAACGCTTAAAAATGTGTAAGTTTTACAAAAGTTTAAGAACGGTCAATATGACCGGTACTTGGTAGGTTTAGTGTTAATATGGAATTACAAACAGACACTTGAATATTATTTATATGTATAGATAGACCGAAATTGCATGTATTCATATATCGTTATTACTAAGGAGAAATTAATATTAACAAAATTTTTATATTTTAATTTATTATAATAATAATATCCTATGAATAAATAAATCTAGCTCATCCCTAAATCGTATGTTTAATTTAACATTTATAAAGCGTTTACCTAAAATTATAGTACAGGAGATAACAAAAAAAAAAAGATAAGAAAATAACGGTGTTAGTTTCCCGCCTTTTTTAATGTCACGTTCGTTTCGTTATCTGTGGTTAGATGTTAAAACTCTATGCTCTATTTGCTCTGTCTAATTACACATGGAATTCGTGAAGCGTGAGTCGGTGATAACCAATAATGTGTCCCCTGTAACCTTTTTAAAACCACGACAAGGAGTTTGTACATAACAAAATTAAATTTTGTTTTTTTTATAAGTCTGCAAACGACAATGTCTGAATATCTGAATATCTGAATGTAAGTGACCATCATTGCCCTTAATCTATCTCTTTCCCTCTCTCTCTCTCTCTCTCTCTCTCTTACAACACCAGAGAAGTCACAAAAGCTGAAATGACATTTTTTTTTTAATTTATTTAATGAATTTCATTGCACATATAAGACCGTACAGAAATACAAGCAAAGGGCAGCCTTTTCCGTGTTAAATATTACAATATCATAAAAATTGGAAAAATATTTTATTTCTTTTACAAAAAAATACAAGCAACAAAAGAGCAGCGTTTAAAAAGTTTATTAAATAATAAAATACCTATATAAAATGTAAATTGAAACTTTCACTTCGTAAAGGTAAAACCTCTTACATACTAGCTGTTCGACCCGACTTCGAACGTTCACTTAAACATTTTGGTAAAGACTCTGGCTGCCTTTGTAAAATTTGTTATAGCGACATAAGTACATTATTGACATATACTATTGCGATTTTTTTGTAGATATTTAAGTTCTTTAATATTGTAGATTTTTTTTTTGTCCTATCATCAATAGTTTTTGATTTTTTTTTTACATCTTGAGTATTTTTTCTAAGGTTCCTTACTTTTTAATAATTTATATAGCCTTCATTGACAAGTAATAAAGTAACATTCGAACGTTGACAGAATTCAAATCGTTCCAATAGTTTTTGAGCTCGAGTTACAAACATACATACATACAAAAAAATAAATTTTTCCTCTTTACATACATAATATATATAAAAGAAAAATCAATGCATTTTAAGGATATTTCGTTATTAAAGTACATTTTATATTGGACCTTCAGAGGGCTATAAATCGAGTTATAATACGCCATAAAATACATAGTTATTAATAGTTTCGACGTAGCAACTAATAATGATTAATTGGATATTGTGTTTTAATATCTAATGAATAAGAGTCACAATCCTGTAACACAATTAATTTGATCAGCTGTGCAATTGAATATTCCATCTGATACAACATTACCATAGATAATGAAATAATTCTATTCTATTTTATATATAAAAAAATATTCTATTTCTATATATATATATATATATATATATATATATATATATATATATATATATATAAAATTGAAGTGTCCGTTTGTAATTTCAAATTAACAGCTTCACTAATACATAAGGTAATTACATAAAAAAAAAAATATTTCTCTGTCTGTTTGTTTGTTCCTCTATCTCTGAAACGGATGGACTAATTTTAACAGGTCTCACTTGAGGATAGCTGATGTTATAAGAAATAACTTATAAAAAAAAAAACATTCCGCGCGTGCGAAGTCGTGGACGCAGCTAGTATATATATATATATATATATATACATAATGAAATATAAATTTCGTTATACATACAAAATAAAAAAAAAAACCTCATTTGTATATAAATATATATATATATATATTTATGCATAGACAATTAGAATCTTTTTTTTGTTTTTTTTGATATCATAGACAATGGAACAGCGCGTCGCGTGCATAGAGGTAGTTGAGATGTATAATTTTATACAGGCGATTGTAATTGAAATGAGGTTCTAGTTTTACCGCATTCAATGTCACCGTGCATCCTTATTCACATCTTATATAAAGGCTTTCCTTTATATAAGACGTATGTATGACAACCGTCTAAAAAAATGTTTTTTTTAATTAAATTTATTCACATAACCATACCTAGTAATATCCTTGCCAAGTTTGTTGATAATTCGACATGCCTTTTTTTCGGTGAGTACTAAGTTTCTTTAAAAATTCCAAATCTTATAGAGAATGGTAATGAAAAGACTTGAAATTGGAATTGGAATAAAAACAGTCTTGAAGCAGCCATTTTGGTTTTTTCGTTTCTATATATATATATATATATATATATATATATATATATATATATATATAGCGACTGCTTTTAAAGTCTTACAAGTACATATTATTTAATAGCTGTAAATAAAATGAGAAATCGTGATTCATAAACCTTACATTTATCGATTATTTGATAGTTTCAGCGTGATTTGCGATATACAAAACAGTATTGCGACAGAGGGACGTGTGTAAAAAAGTGTATACTGAAAAAGACAAAATTAATACGAATCCATCAAATAAATTGCCAAAAAGGAATCTTTTAATATATAATAATGAAGTAATTAAAAAAACCATTTATATAATACGCTAACTTAGCTCCGGATGAGACGTTCAAACAAAACTTGTTACTCGAGGTGACACGGAATAATGACGCTCTACTCGGAAAGAGCTTAGCTTATTTTTTTTTTTATTACATTTTACTTGTTGAAATATTTGTTACATTTCTACAAACCTCACATTTCGCATAATAATATTATATTCCTTTTAATTTATATGCTACAGTTAGAGTTATTCCATTAGCATGTGAAAAAACTATCACTGAAAGAAAACTTTTATATATATTTTAGGTTTTATTTGACTAAATTTAATTTGGAAATTTCAATTTACATCTTTTCCAACATCCAAATAATCGAACATACCACGATATAATACATATTTTTGATGAATGCCATTAACATATACGATATAGAGAAGGGGTCCCAAAACCGAACCTTGCGGGACGCTTAATAATTAGCAGATTTAAATACGTACTAAACGTTAAATTAACAATACAATGCAATATTTACTTGCATCTTTGCTCCTTGACCCGATTGTAAAACCCACAAGCGGTGTATATAAAGTTAAAAGTACGTCTGTCGCTTCGCTTGGTCATTGTATTCTATAATTGTAAAGAATATGATGCTGAACATATCTGAAGAAAACTTTAAATATTGAAGATATTCAGGAATATTTTTATCAAATCGTACTGACTCTATGGTATGTTAAGACTATGTCAATTTAGGATCAATTTACTTTATTACTTTCTATTTGACTTTGCTTGTAGATAAGAAAAGGTGATAAGGTTTTTTGGGTTTAAAGTTTGGGTGGGGAAATCTTGTCATTTTAATGTTTTGACACCAAAAATAATTTTAATATCTATTTCTTTCATATCATGTGAATGTAAAATTCTATATAATTGTAATAAAAGTCATGTAACCCTTTTTTTCACACCTACTTTTTCAAGTGTAGTAAAAATGTAACAGTTTCTAATGTGTTAATTCAGTACAGAGGAAGCGGGGTGATGTCATGAGTTCAAACAACGTGACTCAAGAAAATAAGTGAAAAATAAATAAAAATCAAACATTCATAACCTGCGCAACCGCAGTGCTAATCAGTGACAAACGTGCTAAACTAACAAAAAAAAAAAAATAAAGAACAAATAAAAAAACTCACCAAATTTCGGAGGATATCCTACCCCGAAAACAGAAATCGATAACCTTGTTTGAACTAACACTAACTAAATATACGCTACAGTTCCGGAGTCGAGACGTCCGCCCGCGGTGACGTCTGCAACGCAACTGAGTGTTGAGGCGGCGCCTGCGCTTACAGAATTACACGCCTACACTCACACAGGCGCATCGCGTGCATGTGTGTTACGGAGCCTTCATGAAAATGCACAATATACGACTAACAATGATGCAAGATATTATCGCCTGTCAAAGTTCAAAATCGCATCCTGGCCGATCCGTAAAAATTTGAATTCCATTAATTCATCGCTATTTATTTGATATTTAAAAAGATAAGGTGGGACATTGATATTTAAAATATTTAAGGCACGGAATAAATAAATATATTTAAATTTCAAAACAGTATTCATTTTTAAATAATAAAAAAAAGGAAACTAAGTATGCCTTTTAAGAAATCAAATTAAAATGAAAAAAAATATATAGTCTTAAAAAAATAATTAGATCGATTTAACAAGAGAATAATATAAATAATCATATTTAATTATAAAAATGTATTGCTATAAGAAATATATATATATATATATAATAAAATACGCACATCATTTCCGCGCACGGGCATCACACAACTATACACGGGCGATTTACAATGCCTCACTATATTTACATATATACATAACTATATGATACAATAATTATACAGGCGGTATTTAAGTGCATGCGAAATAAAAATAATTCTACATAAATAATATAATATATATTGTATAATAACATCAATGGATTTATAATCACGTATGATGAAAGTGTGAATTAACTATTACGTTAGTTTTGTATAGTGACTTATGGATGCCTAATCCCCCCCCTCCCCTCTTTTTCGTATATCCTAGACCTGCATCGATCAGTCCACAGTGCAACGAATGTGAAGCTACCTACATTTTGCACATGTTTATGAACATTGTTTCTATCTAACAATATCTTAATCAAATTCAACCAACAGCTGACAGACATACAGTCTTAATCCAGGAACAATAATATATAAAATATATATATTAATTTAAAAAAATCCCTACATCCAAAAAAATTTCTTGAGATATCAGTAAGTAATATTGTCTGTCTGCAGAAAGACATATATTACATAGTATTCAACAAGGACAGTATTGACACAATAGCTCAGTTGTTAGATCGACGATCACGGAGTCCTTGAGGACACAGGTTAGAATCCTTGTATCAAATTTTAAGAATATACTTATATTTGGATTTTTTTAAGTTTTTACAATTTAACCATTCTACAAGTGAGTATAAATTAAGTAAAATGAAGCAAAAATGCTACTAATTTACTTTAAAATGTATATTTATGAACAGACCGACGATCATTACTGTATATATATATAAATATAAGTCGTCTAGTTCAATAGCAGGGTGCATTCCATTAACATAACAAACACATATTAAACTCGACCCCAACTCTGAACTTATATAATTTAAATTAAATTTGAATAAGCAATAAACATTTACTTGTTACATACGGACGGAGGAGAGAATAAGAGGGGGTGTTATAAGAGGGGGGGGATATACATATATATAATATCATTGGCATGTTTGTTTGTTACCACATTACTTCTGAATAGTTATTAGTTTAATTGTATATAACGATGAAAATAGCTAGCGCCATCTTTAAATGATAAATAATAGTTTATCGACAAGCAAATACACGAGCTAAACATATATCATATGAAAATTTAACAACAAAAAAAGTTAATATTTAATAAATGTCTGTATGTACGTACACATCTACCATTTATATATATATATATATATATATATATATATATATATATATATATATATATATATATAATATTAAAAGTACTCACCGCCAACCGAAGCACATAACAAAGCTCCGGGGTCGTTATCAATCTCTTTTATACCCGTTATCAGTTATCAAAAGCGATCAATAGTTTTATCATTCTCCTAACAAACGGAGCTTGTTAGCGGATATTTTGATAATATATAATAAAATATACTTAATGTTGAACACAAGGTACGTACGTTTGTTCGCTTACATCTCTATAACTACTAGTGCTATTATTAATAATTTTTTTTACATATAAATTAATATTTATAAGTTATTTTTGTGATTCATATAAAACGAAAATAATAAAAAATGTATTTTTAATTGTTTATAAATAATTTGTATATATTTAATCATTACTTATATATATATATATATATATATATATATATATATATATATATATATATATATATACATAAAAATAAAATTGAAGTGTCCGTTTGTAAATCCAAATTAACAGCTTTTCACTACATGAATATTAAAGTATATACTTACTACTATACTTACTTATATAAAAAAAATCTCCGTCTGTCTGTCTATCTGTTCCTGCCAATCTCTGAAACGACTGGACCAATTTTGACAGGACTTTCACTGGCGGATAGCTGACGTTATGTGTTGGCAACTTTATTTTAAAAATAACATTCAGCACGGACGGAGTCGTGGGCACAGCTAGTATATATACATGTTGAGTTTCAATGAGTATTTCAATATATATATATATATATATATATATACATATATATATATATGTGTGTGTGTGTGTGTGTGTGTGCGTGTGTGTGTGTGTGCGTGTGTGTGTGTGTGTGTGTGTAATAGCACATTTAACTCCTAAAAGGTACAGGAAGCAGTTACTTTTAATGTTTTAAGTTAACTAACTAACTATAACATTAACATAACTCTATTATACATTCTCTAAAACTAAGTTATTTTATTTATTTTTATCGCGTATCCATACTGTAATAATAGTTGTTATACCGGAGTTATATTTATGACTAGCTCTGCCTGCGACTTGGTTCGCAAGGATGTTTTTTTTTAAATATAGATAAGTTACTCCATATAACATATATCCACCTTTGAAAGTCGCTACAGACAGACGGACAGAGATTTTTTTATATAAGTACCGTATATAATTTCAAATGCAGTTAGAAAATAGCAGTTAATTTGGAATTACAAACAGACATTTCGATTTTATATATATGTATAGATATATATAAAAAATATGTACTAAGAAAATAAATATTAGAATTAAACTGAGTGACTGTATTTGTATTGAATAAATGAAATTAATATGTACGTATGTTAATAATCAGTAACTCCTAAACCAGTGGTAATATGAACATTCGTACAATTAATAGTAGTATCGAGATATGTCAGTTTGTAGATTACTAAAAGACTAAGTTCTATTGTTTGTAAAACGGGCAAAGCTGCGAGCAAAAGCTAGCATTGTATAAAACAAAAAAATTGTTGCTAGATAATGAAGATTTAAAATTATCATTACTAACAACTACTTCTTTTCTCAGAGCAGGGAATGTTAGGAATCCTCGTAGTCTTTATTTTAAGTAGGAATGTGTCTTTCAGAAGCTTATTTTGATAAGTATGGTATCATACTCCTGACACTCCCATTTGATACACAAATGATCACTGGCATAGATTCAAAGTGGAAGAGATATAAATAAATAAATAAAAATAAACATATATTTAGAAGAGAAGAGAGAGAAGAGAGAAGTGTTACAAGAGTTGGTAAAACAAAGTTAAAATGTCTTCCCTTCTTACCTCAGATTGCAGCGACTGCTGCAGCTCCTCGTTTATTTTCTTCAATGATGCAATCTGTGAACAAAAATAATTTAAATATATAAACTCAAACTAATATATAATTAAAAATAATTATTTATTTAAAAAAAAAACCTGTTAATGCCCTACAAATTAACGAATAACTGATAACATTATTTCACGAAACATAAATTTTACACGATTCAAAAAAAGAACAAAACAAAGGCGCGAAAGCGTTTTGAATTTTAAATTTATAACGATTTAAATTCGAACCGTCAATAGGTCAGAGTGGAATGTATTCGCATGGTAAGTGGTTGTGAGCTTGTTTTTTTGTTCGATACTTTGTCTTTCAGGGTTGTACACACACACTTTCAGCACTAGTATATTATTTTAGTATTAATAATATATCATTTCATTAAATATTAGTATAATGTATATTAAATATATAACTATTTTGATGAAAATATATATCTTATAATATAAATATCATATAAATTGTCTTTACCATGCCTTTGCCTTTTGATTGTAGCATGTTTTTTTTTACTCTACTTCCAAAACTCAATTTCTCCCTAAAAACAAACGAGTTCCAACCCTAATAATATGCACATAGCTTTATGACGCTCTTCCTGTGTACTCAATACCTATTATTATCAATCGACGCAATATCTGTTTCCTACTGATATATGGATTTTAGTTAATTGTCACATACGTTTTTTTTTTTTTTTAAAACGTAACAAAAAAACATGGCCTAAAAACTATGCATCCACGCCCGTGTGTAAGATTCACTCTCTCTTTTTGTCTTTGTCCATAGACAAATGAGTAATTGCCGTCATTATTTCAGTATGTCACATCGCTGTCAGGTAGCGGGGAAATGGCGCCAAAACTTATTTAACATAAACTGTCAATTTACTTTGCATTCAGATCCACAGATTAGAATCACAGATTGATCTTGTGTTGCTGTCAATTTTTTAGGGCGTTGTACTACTATAAATCTGCGAAATTTTGGAGATCCGTTTTCGGATGCCGAAATAGTTTAATAGCAAAAAAAAATTACAATAAATACGATTGAAAGAATAAATTTTATTAATAATTTTATTATAGTAATTATTTTTTATAAAACACTAATGTTTACAAGCTTTACTGAAAAGATTACAATATAATGCCAAGAAGAAAAAAATATAAATCCTCTTTAAATGGCGCCTCCATGCAAATATTATAACTCATTAAGTTTGGGAGATTATAATTTTACTTTAGACACGTATTGGAGATCTTAAATTCTTAAATAGGATTCTATAGTTAACACTAAACCTACCGACAATTCTTGTATACCTGTTCCTACCGCACGCGATCGAATTGAACGGTAATTAAAAGTTATTTTATTATATAACGCAGGTAATAATGGAATTAACTAAAAGTAAAGAGTGAAGACAATATTATATGCATATTCTAAGAATTGTCATGTTGATAACGATATTATAACGTTTAAAAATGTGTAAGTTTTACAAAAGTATAAGAACGGTCAATTTGACCGGTACTTGGTAGGTTTAGTGTTAAAGTAAATGACCATCTTATTACTTAATAATTAATATAAAAGATAGTTGAATGGATGTGGAAAGGCGTATTGCTGCCGGTAACAGAGTCAATGGTGCTTTGGCTGCATTGTTGAGACGACGAAACGTTAGCATAGCTGCACGTTTGGCTGTACACAATGCAGTTTTGCTACCAACGCTGTTATACGGCAGCCAAACGTGGGTAACACAGAAGAAGAATGTAAGAAAAATGAGTGCTGTGGAGATGCGATCTCTTCGCAGAATATGCGGAGTCAGTCTAGCTGATCGAATTCGCAATTCGCAAACGTGCTCAGGTGATTTGGGCACGTCGAACGAATGAGTGATGAAAGAATGGTAAAAAAGAATTATATAGGAAAAGTGAGCGATAAGGGAGACGGGGGAGGCCTCGAGTGACCTTCGAAAACACAGATCTATGATACTGGAGGAAGATCACGTAAAAAGCATGAGGACCCCCCGGAGGGCATGTATGAAGAGGTTGATGTCTGTGGCCGAGGCGAAAGAGGTATGCAGGGACCGTAGCGTTTGGCGCTCCGTCGTCTCTGGCTACTCCAAGGGATATGGCGTGAAGATAAATAATAAATAAATAAATAGTTTAATGGATGAGTGAATAAACTAATAAAGAGCTTCTGTCACCCACAGCAGGTTCGAACCGAAACCAAGTTCCGTTATCAGTTATCAGTGTACATTGCTTATCATTATCTACCCCAGCCATGGTTGACGCTTCATATTGATCCGGTCTTGTGTTAAACTAAAATTATTGGAGACAATTATTAATATGAGTAACATTGTTTTTTTTTATTTGATATTACTTTTATATCACGGACGTATATGTCATCTAGAACTCATATACGAGTATACTATTTGTTTTAGTAATATGGTAATCAAATAATTTTTATGGAATACTAAATAAAATAATATTTGTTTCAGTGCCTGTAATTAAATAATAATAAAGCTGAAGATTTTTTTAGTTTTTGTTCGAACACAATAACCTATAGTACTACCAGTGAAATATGTAAAAAAAATGGCCCATAGAGAAAAGTTAAGAGCATAGAACACACACACACACACACCTAAACAACAATAAGAAATAGAATTTTAAAAAATGCCAAGTATTAGAAATATTGTATTGATAACTATTTCTTTCTGAAACGTACCTTTCCCAGCGGACTGAGTGGCGTGCAAAATATAATCAACAAAGAACGCTCCTTACTATTTATAATAAACAAATATAACCGTCAAATAGACGAACTTCAAACAAAAAAAAAATTAAACCTATTATAGAGTAAATAAAGCTACAATCAATTGACATTATGAAATATTATTCTTTAAAATAACATTATTTTTTTTAATTTAATTCAACATAGGTCTAGTAATTTATTTTTTATTATATATTTATTACCGTAGGTACATAAGTTATTGTGTATAATAGCTGATTGAGGCACGTAAACATAACCTTCAAGATTATTATTACGAAATACTTCACGTCTATTAAATGACGTCTGAACTCCACAGATAACATCTAGTTTCTCAATTATAAACAATTCAAAGCAAGGGATTAATTATTAAAAGTATTTATTATTAACTGCATGATAATTTTGATTAATATTGTTCAAAATTAAACATATTAATATACATTTATGTCAATCGTTTAAATAAAGAAACGTTGCGTGAAACGAAACGCTAATGTCATGCGAATTTGATATTAGCATTTAACATGAGCTGCAAGAGAAAATTGTTATGATTAATAATTATGAAGGTTCAAACACGGGGCAGGCTCAGCAGTAAATAATATTAGTCTTCTAGTTGGATTGGATTGGATTTTCAAGATCCAACAAAACCAAAGAGATTTGCTATAGTAGTCTGACTTACAAACATGGTACTGACACAAAAAATATATACATATATGATTATAATATGTAATAATAAAGGGCAAAAAATTATTAGCTGAACTAATCACAGACATGAGTCATCCAAAAAACCAAAAACTGGTGAACCGAAGAGAAGCAAATTTTAATTTTATTACATATTATATAATATGTAGCTTCTTATGTATGTAGGATCTTTATTATATTATACATTTACATTTGACAATGTTAAATATTTGTTTGTAAACTAGCTATTTTCACCGACTTCGTCTGCCCTTTTCAAACCCGCCCACCTCATTTTATCTACATGACATAAAATTTATTATATGAATCTTGTGTATTTGGTCTTATTATAATTACTACCAATTATAAAATACTTTTTAATACTAACTAAAATAATACTTTTATAAGCAATTTTTGTGTTTTTTTGTAAAATAATAAATATATATATATGAATAAAATATAACTCATATGTAACATATATAATAAATATAACTGTAAAATTTCATAAAAGTTTGTCAAAATATTATTTGTGATACATAGACAAACAAACAGTTTTGACACCTGTACACACTTAACATGTAGCAATTATTAATTTACCAAAAATTCTCTATCTACAGGCTTAATACTATTATTTAAAATTAAATTAAACTTAATTCTATTATATGTTTCAACAATAAAAAGATTATTTATTTATTTAGTTTCACGCCATATCCCTTGCGGGTTAGCCAGAGACGACAGAGCACCAAACGCTATGATCCCTGCATATCTCTTTCGCCTCGGCCACAGACATAAAAAAAGATTGAAATCAAGAAATATCAATCTCTAGACTCAAAACACGCTAAAACTGGATACTTCAAACGTAATCACAAATGATGAAACTACTCGACTTATATTACATAGAACAGTCACTAGTGTCATTTTGTTTAAAAAATTTGGTAATGATTATTTGACAATAGTTTTTTCGTAACAGCAATGATTTGTTCGCGATTAGCGTTCCAGATCATCAAACTGCACTGATGTTATATCTATTAGATAGTATCCATTTACTGCACTTTAACACTAAACTTACCGACAATTCTTGTATACCTGTTCCTACACATGCAGTCAAATTGACCGGTAATTAAAAGTTATTTTATTATATAACGCAGGTAATAATGGAAATAACTAAAAGTAAAGAGTGAAGAAAATAATATATGCATATTCTAAGAATTGTCATGTAGTCTGATAACGATATTATAACGTTTAAAAATGTGTAAGTTTTACAAAAGTTTAAGAACAGTCAATTTGACCGGTACTTGGCCTACCAAGTACTGGTCTAAACTAATCCTATTTAGTGTTAATAAAATTAAAATTATCTACAAAAACTTCAAACTTATATTCATTTATGAACCTAATTTAGTTAACATGAATAATAATAATCCAATTTTTATTTAACTATGTTAATTTGACAACAGATACACCATTCATGACATAAATATTTACATATGACGTCCCTAACATCACACTATCAAAGATTTATAAAAAGCTATTTTAGACATATTCAAAAATACAGCTTATGTGAGAAAACTGTTTGTGTGTGTGTGTGTGTGTGTGTGTGTGTGTGAAACCCATTAGTTTATTATTATTTTATATATTATGATTTAATGTTATAAAATTTATAAGATGATTAAGGAAATGAAATTGTTTTTAAAACGAATGAGTGTGTAATTTATCCCTAGACATAATGTAATCCAGATTGCAATCAAGACGATATATATACATATATATTTTCTAAAAAAAGTTTGTCCGCTTTAGTTATATCTTCTTTTTCTTTTTCTTTTCCTTTTTCTTTTAGACCCCAAAGAACAAGTTCTTTTATCACAATATGCTTTTAAGAGTTCCATCATATTATTTACAATACATTAATTGGACTATATTATATTTTGTGGATAAAGTACATCAACAAACTAACTATTTTTTAACTAATAATTGTAACTATATAAAAGATAAATAAATGTTTATGGTAATATAATTTGTTTTATTAAAAGTAACCCTATAGATGATGGTTAATGTAATGGGTAAGAAAAACAAACTATTTCATTATCTCTTCACCAGAAAGTATCAACTTACTCGGGACAAAAGTAATGGAAATAAATTTTCAATTAATAATGATTGTTATTCTGATAAAAAAGATCTCTGTAAATATACCATTATCTTTTAATAACCTTATCATTAAAACACGTAATTAATATGTTTCAAAACTTAATTTAAATAAAAAAAATAAGTGTTAGAAAATCATAATTGAAATTACTTATGGTATGAATTGTTTGTTTTAAGGTTGTAATGTATGGTGTAATAGTCTCACACTGACCGATTGACGGAAAACCCAACTGCGGTATTTATATTTAACGATAACATAACCTTCTCAACATCTGTCAAAGTTTGTAATCATAATTAGATCGTATAAAATACCTCAAGCTCTTGGTTAAGACATTTTGCTTCAAGGTCCTTTGTCGAAGACACACTTGAGGAGGGTTCTTCATTGCTAATCTGGGAGCCACCTTCAGATAATACTTCTGTTGCAAAGTTAGTAATCTGTCCTTTAAGACTGTTTAAACTTTGATTTAGATTAAGCCACGACATTTTAAGCACTTAATAACCTTGTCACATATCACAGGCTTGTGTTGGCGCAAAAATATTGTGAAAACACCGATGTAAACAATAAATAAATTGCATTATTTTGCCATTGACAATACTTTGTCCAGTTGGCAAAACAAGAAATATTTGACAGTTCAGTTTAATTGACATTTGACACTTCGTATTCTGAATATATGTTCCTCTAACAGCAAATTAAATAATTAATTTCATTATTGGCATGAATTCATATTTGCTATAGTAGAATGGTGTCCTGGAAAGTACATAGAAAGATAGCTCTTTAAAAACGTTTGCCATATAAGATTGAACTCGATTTCTCTGACAATATGTAGCTGAACTGACAAACTTCCCATATCATAAATTGGAAGGAATCAATGTGTTATACTGCCTGTCAATACGGCTATCAATTGGCAAGCATGTGGTTTTAATACCCTCCGTTATCGTGCAGAATAATAAAGGATTAGCCTTGTACTGCCTTATGTAGTAATAGGGATGTGTTGACAGAAAAGTTACTTTTAAAATTAAACAATACTATATATATATGTGTGAATTTAAAAGTCAATATATTGATACTAGTTAGTTAGCTCTTATTCTGTTCCTGTCTCAAGAATAAAATATCGTCAATGAAACAAACCTACATTATAAATAATAATTTTCTTATTCCAGTAGTTTGGACTGAACGTCCACAAATTAATTAAAAACAGTGTTCTTTATTTATCGAAGCGAGCGGACCGCTCTATGTAAGACTTTTTACATCCCATGTCCGAGGTTGGCATGAAAACGGCTTTACCGATCTTCATGAAATTTTACACATTTATTGCGTTGGTTTATAAAAAAAAGTGAAAAAAAAAACTCACCAAAAAATGACAGTCCCATAGACGTCAATGTAAAAAAAATCGCTATATGATATTTGATTATTCTATATATTTTGTTAATTATTATTCAATACTCAAATCAAATCAGGAGTATATTGTTCATTAACACTTTTGTTCATCATTCGATAAAGAGAACTAATCTTGTCTATGAATTTATTTATAGGATTTTTTAACCATATCTTGTAACACTTCAACGATTAAATGAAAAAAAAACAGAAATTGATGAATATGGCCAAGATTCGTAATTGCAATTCCTGAGATACAAACTCCACATTTCAGACGGATAAAGCACTCGTAAGTTGGTTTTGAACTAAAATAACTAAATTAATAAAAAACTTTAAATCAGCAATCTTTATTTAAAATTAGCATCTAAAAATATGGTTGTGTTTCTACTTTCTTGGGACATCACTGGTTGGAATAACGCAGTAATAACATTCTCTGTGGTTGGCATTTGGCGGTCTTTTGTTGGTCGTTTCATTAATTATCTGTGCTAGCGGTATGATGAAGTTGTCATCAAGCGTTTATGTTCATTTCATTATAAATTAAATATATCGCTATTTTGTATAATTGACGGCTATTTTATGATAAATTTAAACTTTATAATTACTGCGGTCGTGTAACGTATACCAAAGGTTTTGGCTGGTAAAAGTATAACATAAGCCTATCGAAATGGAGGCAACTTTCGACAAATTTAAAGGTATAAAAACTTATTCAAGATTTAATACGACGAAATTGAGTAATGGTAGTATCTCCGTGAAATCAACCAGTAAAAGAGAACCTCTGACAACCAAAAATGCTGTTAAATTTCTTCTCGAAGGATCTTTAAGATTAAAAGTTTGTAGATATTGCCTTAGCGTCACTAGCTCCTTATCTGAGCTGGATGAAATTCTGGTGCTAGCACTCAATGGTGCACTTCACGAAGTCACCATTATAGACATGATAGCAAGTTTTCACCCATTTAAGGTTGGTAAATTTGTAATTTTAACTTTTTATTAATAATAACTGTTGTATAATACTTCTTAATAAATTAAAGGCAGTGAAGCTATAACCTATTATAAATTTAAACCTTGATTGCAAGCAGTTACTAATTATTAGACAAAATTATTATGGTGTTTGGTTGCAAATAATGAATATAAATGACCTTATTTTATATATAAATAATTTTTTACTAAATAAAGATTTTAATTAAAGTCACCTGAAATATTTTATTCTTAGATTATAAGATATTCTTTAATTATAAGATAGGATACACTACTTTGATATTTTTCACAATTCAGATGAAAATTGTGAGTTTTCGGGTCAAAAAAAGATTCTTGTGTTATTTGCTTAAGACATATAAAAATTAATAAATTAATAGTAAAAACTTTTTAAATATCCCATTTTAAGAACCTTTCAATATTATCCTACCATTTTATCAACCTCCACACCATTTATTATTATTTGTATACATTAGAGTACTTATTTTAGGTATTTGCTTTTATTTTAACAAAAACAAAATGATTCTTTATTTCAGGTTTCCGAGGATGGAAACTTTCCAAATAAAATATGTAAAGACTGTCTTAACCGTACTATGGGATGTTATTTATTTGCACAACAGTGTGAGAGAGCTGAGCGAGCCTTACGTAACTGTTTCGAAGATATGTACGACAAATTTGAAAAACTAGATCCAGTGGAACCGGTCAAAAGACGAGGCAAACCAAAACTGAATCCAAACTCAAATATTCTATTCACCGAACACAACGAAGTGATAGATTACGCGGAGCCAATTATTAATATCATAAACACAGATTCATTAGCTCAAGACGATACCAATATAAGTGAACTGGAATGCCAAAAGTGCTGGCAGGTGTTGCCAACAACCGAATTGCTTCTAAACCATGAGAAAATTCACCCAAAAACTATGTGGTACAATTGTAGATTATGTGGAAAGTCGTTTGTTAAACGATGTCACTTACGGAAACATTTAAAACAGTCCCATGTAATGGATGCAAGTAACGATATGGATTACAATACAATATTCAAATGTAACGATTGCGGGCACACCACCAAACTGTTGGGTGATCACTTACAACACATAGAGAAGCATAAATTCAAAGATATGTTTGAGAATTTAATAGAAAGAAATATTGAAAGTTTTTGTTCCCTGTGTATGGATAAAGGTTTGAGGATGGTTGGTTTGGATGAAATTATCCATCTCCATGGCGGATATCCCGCTCTCACCGGGGATATGACCATACAAAATATATTAACTGCTGCGATTCCGGGAGTAAGTATTGTTATTATTACTTTGTTATAATACTATATTGTTACAATACTATACCCTTACAATACTACATCTTTACAATACTTACATTGAAGTCTATGGGACTGTTATTTTTTGGTGATTTTTCCTCAACAACATGAGTTTTTTTTTCACTTTTTTTTTTATAAACTATCGCAATAACCACCGCTATAAATGTGCAAAATTTCATGAAGATCGATGAAAGTCGTTTTCATGCCAACCTTGGACATGGGATGCAAAAATCTCACATCTGCTTGCTCGCTCAATAATGATGAAAAAAGAAAGTTATTTTTGATAAATATGAAGTAACAATACACTAGCAACACCAATATATAGTAATTACACCACATATTGGTGATGGAAGTGGTATGAACTGAAATATCTAAATTTAACTTAAATTAACTTATATAACAAACAAATTATTAACAAAAATAAATAAAAAAAATTAAGAATATCAAAGAAAATTGTTTTTTATAGTTTTGTATAATTTAATTCCGCTTTTTAATTTATTTATTTAATTTAATTTGTGGAAAGCGCATGAGGAACCCCCGGAGGGCATGTATGTATGCATGTAGGGAAGAGGTTGATGTCTGGCCGAGGCGAAAGAGGTATGCAGGGACCGTAGCGTTTGGCGCTCCGTCGTCTCTGGTTACTCCAAGGGATATGGCGTGAAGATAAATAAATAAATTTGTTTTTTGTTGCAGATCGATAGCACGGGCACCAAAATATGCACCACCTGTCTGAACCACGCGATCACCTCATATATATTCATAAACAAAATACAATACAACAGAAACAGACTGAACACGTGCGTCACTATGATGTTGGATAATCTGTCCACTAATAACCCGAAAACTAACATAATGATTGAAATATCAAAGGAAACCATCCTCCCGATACCGGAAGCTAAAGTGATCGACATCGATGACTCAGACTCGGATTACAACATAGAAGTGCTGGAAGACGAGTTCAGAATAGAATCGTATTCTGAAAGCGATTCTGATTCTGATCTGAACTCCATCGTGGATTATAACCACATCGAGGATCAATTAAAAAACGTAACCAAAACTTACAGCAAAAAAATTATTAATGGTTTCCAAACGAAATTAAACGATGAATTCGATGTTTGCAGCGAATTTTTGACTTTTAAAAAGAAATTACAGAAGCCATCCAAAATTAGATACACTTGTCCGTTCTGTAATAAACATTTCATATCGGACTACTTCCTCAAGAAGCATATCATAAAACACATTAACCACAAAGTGGAGTGCAACTTGTGTTACGATCAGTTCAAATCGAGATTTTATCTATTTGAACACAAGAAAATGGTGCATTATCTCCAAGAGCCGTTTATATCCTGCAAGGTCTGCGGAAGGTCGTTTACTGATACAAAAAGAATGAAAAAACACGAAAAATGCCACAGAATCAAAGAATGCCACCTCTGCAATAAGAATTTCATCTCCCAAAAACATTACGACATCCACATGCAGAGACACGCCTCCAAATTCGTAAGATACAAGAACAGGGACGAACAGACGTGCAGTTTTTGTGAGAAGGCGTGTTCAAACGAAAATGAACTATCCCTACACGTGAATAAAGTTCACCTTCAAATAAAACCGTACAGCTGTGATATGTGTGAAAAGCAATTTTACACAGAATACAATCTGCTCAGCCACAAAAAGCTTCACAGCCTGATCTGCAAAGAGGTATGCGAGTTCTGCAAAAAAGTATTCAAATGCAGAAAGGATTTGGTGATCCACGTGAGGAGGCACATCGGTGTTAAGCCGCACCACTGTCCAGTTTGTAGACAGTCCTTTTACTCCGATTCGAGGATGAAAAATCACATGAAAAACCTCCACGGCGGCAGATTCTGCTGTCGACTTTGCAGAACCGTTCTGCAAAGTCAGTTTGACCTCAAAACGCATATAAATGTGGCTCACAGTTCCATGTAGCGTTTGCTTTTCCTGCTCTGTTAACGAGTTATAACTGAGCGTACAGACTTACTTTGATTGTTTTATACATATTACATAAATATCAAATTGTTTTTAAGTATTCGTTCAAAAATGGAAAGTCATAATATTGTGTGCCTTATAAAGCGGATTTGTGTCTTGGCGTTTTTATACAGGTTATAATGAAACAAAAACAAAAAAAACCTACATACATATATATACGTACATACATAAATACATATGCAAAATGGCGGACATTTTAAAAAATATGAAAATGTCTAAAATATGTTATTTGCTTTAAACGCTCAATGTAAATAATAATAAAAAATAATTTTATTTTATATATACATAGAATATAAGGTAGTATTTTTTATAACCAATATTATATATAGTAGTTAAGCCAAAAGAATGCAATAAAGTCCTGTCTATATATTATATAGTCTGCGGTTTCAGTTTGGAATGAAACAATAATACAGTAGCACAATAAAAAATCTGTAAATGTTAACCAAATTATATTAGACGTAATAAATTATATTATATAAAAAGTTTTTTTTTTTAGATTTAATTTATATCTGGTTGAATGTGTGAATTTTTTTTATTATTCTTATATATTCAAATCACTTAAATTAACTAGGGGCGCGAACCGGACCTCGACTTTGACTCGCTGCTCTCGCAAAATCTCGGTAGAGTTCAGCGAATTGAGCGAAGCGAGTAACCCATCTTCAATCCAGCATTCAAAGCTGAAACCAAGAAGCAAAAAATATAGAATAATCAAATATCAAAGCAAATTTTTTTTACATTAAAGTCTATGGAATTGTAATTTTTTGATGATTATTCCTCAACGACCTGAGTTTTTTTTTCACTTGTTTTTATAAACCATTGCTATAAATGTGCTAAATTTCACGAACATCGGTAAAGCTGTTTTCATGCCCACCCCGGACATGGGATGCAAAAAGTCTCAAGTAGAGCGCTCCGCTCGCTTCTCTCAAAAATGATACTTGAAATTCGCCAAGTTATTCACACTTATCAATTAAACTCTGAAATTAAAACTCACGTCAATTGTTCCATAAACAATGTATAATATAAATAATATTTAGAGGTTTAGCATTAAAAGTTTTATATTATACAAAATAATTAAAAAATAAACAATAAATTTGTAAAATATAAGGAAAATAAAAAGAAAGGAATAATAAAATAGGTTTAAAAAATAAAAAATTGTAAATGCGAAACAGCTACAGCATTTCGTTTTAAGAATATTAATTATTTAGAACAGAAAAACTGCCAATAATATAATACACTATCAGACGTGTGTCAACTAAATTATCGTCATTGTTTTCATAATATTGACATGTTTTTAAAATTTGAATTCCTTAACTTAAGAGTCGACCTTCAATCTTCAGTCTTCACAATTAACAGCTTCAAGCATCAGATGCGCGAAGGTTCACAGTACATACATACATTTCTTTACTTGTTTATATAAACTTGCCTTACAAAATAAACGGGCATACCAATTACCAAGAGTTGTTGAAACTCAAAATGGCCGCCTTAATTATTTTGTTTTCGAAATGTTGGTAAATTACTAGAATAATTATGATGTCTATTTATATATATTAAAATATATATATAAGACAATTCTCAATAATGGTCTGCCTCATACGAGGCATGACGAAATTTTTGATTAGTACGATTGTCGATTGACACTTCTTAAAGAGAAACAATCCATCTATGTTAAGTGTCAAGCGTCATTGTCAGTTTTTTTGTTTATTTTAGACAATATTGTTTATTTATATTTTGTTTGAATACTATATAACAGTGAATCCTACAATGATTAACCTAATTAATTTCTTAATCAACCCAAAGGAAAATCAACCATGTTTGTTATGTTACACTCAAAATGATTCGGCCACAAACATTAATTCGGAATTTGAAATTGAAAACAATTATTTTAGTAGCATTTTAAAATTAGAAGATATGATAAAATATCTGTTTCCTCAATTCGTAAGTAAAACTTAATATTTTTTTGACATTAGAAATTTATAGAAATAAAAATATATTTGATAATTGTGCAAGAAAGACCTACTTAATTTTATTTTCGCTTTTTTTATGATGATATTTTTTAATTAAGAGACCGTCATTTAATACAAAAATACTGTCTAAATACTTACTGTCTCACAAATTTACGCTTTTTTTTATTTTTGCGTTTTTGTTTTGCGATTTTTATTTTTATAATAATTTTTCTTACAGGATATAACTTTATCAAGGGCATGTGAGCTGTGTACAGACCTAATAATCAAAATGTATATAAATATTAGAAAAAATAATATTATGAAGACTGTTCTTCTTAATTTAATAAATAATTTAAGCTTGGAAGTGAATAAACATAAACATATTATGAATATATCAAACCAGTGTTATCTAAATATTAATAAATTAATATTAGAACCGAGACAAGTGACAACTGATATATTAAAAAACATTAATAATAAAGATTATGATGAAATTAAGGATTCTAGTATTAATAAAATACAATGTCAAAAATGTTTAAAAAAATTGGATTCTATTGAAAAACATAAATTAAATGTGAAAACTCATAAACGGAATCGCAAGAAAACTTATTACTTCTGTAATTATTGTGACTATAAAACTCTTAACAAATCATCATTACAAGGTCATATTAATAAAAACCATTTAAAAGTTAGGGAGTTTGTTTGTAAAATATGTTTTAAAAGCTTTTATCATAAGAAGAATCTAACTGAACATGAATTAAGTCACACAAAAGGAAGAAATGAGATTTGTGAGGTGTGTGGTGATACTTTCTTGCACAGAAAGAACCTACTCGAACATTTGAGATTGCACAATGGTGTTAGACCATATGAATGTGATATTTGTGACAAAAAGTTTGTAACATCTGGCCGACGGTTAGATCATATAAGACGTAGTCATACTGAGAAATCTGTTGTGTGTTTGTTGTGCGATAAAAAGTTTAGTTTAAATAAAGAACTCACCCGGCATATGAAGACTGTGCATTCATAGACTAACTGCTTTTATAGTCACCTTGGTTAATAAGGAATTTAATTTCTAATTACTAAAACAATTTACTATATTCACGGGTAAACATTATCAGTATTATTAATAGGTGGCTGTGCCCACGACATCGTTAGTATACTTTTTTTCTAAATAAAAGTAGCCTAAGTTACTCTTTATAACATCAGCTATTCACTGTAACAGCTATAAGACCTGTTAAAATCAGTCCAGCCGAGGCAGAGATTAGCTAGAATAGATAGATAGACAGACAGGCAGGCAACAATTTTTTTTTATATAAGTACTGTATATACTCTCATGACGACTGGATACCTGTTAATTTGGAATTACAAACAGACAACTCAATTTTATTTATATGTATAGATTAAAAGGTTAGTAAAGTTTCTGGATATATAATAATAAGAATAGAGTTATTTTAATTATACATAATCAAAATAAAAACAATTCAATTTCAGTAAAATTTATTTATAAAAAGTAAAGTACAAAAAGTAATTTTGCTCTATTCAGTTTAACTCTAATTGTATAAAGTAATTACTATACAATAAATATACTTAAGGCAGTGGATGAGTATTTTACAATTACTTAAGAGTAAATTTAATAATACAGCTTATATTGTAATTAAATAAACAACATTTGAACGAGTGGCTCTTTCATTTAAGAATATTTTTATATTAACCGTATTTTAGATAGTAATTGTATACTGAATGTATTCTTATCGTAATGGTAACTTCAATTAGGTAACATATTTGTATTTTACTATTAAAAGTAAAATAAACAAAGTCGATAAATAAGCCTTATAGTTTGATCCGTAACACTTGTTTTTATTACAGCGCCATCTATTAGGTCTTTAAATAAGCCATAGCCGAATAGTTTGATCCGTAACGGTGTTTTTATTACAGCGGCATCTATTATACACTCCATGTACAATTGTTCTATTCAGGTTTAGTTTTTAATATTGGTAGCCTTGGTTCGGTGGGACGTATGTCTGGGAGGGTCCTGAGGGGTAGCCATTGGGCTGGTCGGGATACCGGGCTTCTCCTTCGTATGTTACCTGTAATAGAATGGTTAATTAAAAATGCTTAAAACTTAAAAATATGTTGAGTCTTATTAATATTACCTCAGCGTTAAAACCATTCTTCCAATCAGCTGTATATCTAACAATTTGTGTGCGTCCGTCCGGTAACGCGATCCTGTACTCTCCACGAGTGACATCGCCATCAGACTTTGCGTTGTGGCTATAATCGTTGCCATCTTCATTTACGGCGTAGGCGAAGTCAAATGGCATGCCAGGTTCGTGGTGATGGTGGTGATCGTGGCCGTGGTCGTGGTTCTCGTGATGATGGGGATGATCCGGCTGGAAAGATAAGCATTTTATTTAAGAACATTTTCAAGAACGTTTTTTTATCAAATAAAATAAATGTTATTAGATTATAAATTTGAAAATACTTCGTTACATATATATTTTTTAAAGATTCGTAATTCTTGTCTTATTATTGATTAAATAATAATTATTTCATGAATGATTTTCATTACTGTGGAGAGATGGCGCTGTTTGTAATTTACTAACTTTACTAATATGTAATATGTTTGAGTTATACTAAAATGATATCCAACTATTAATTAAGTTTAGTCTCGCACGACAAAAACAACGATTTTATCACATTCACTTTATATAACTGAAAATAATATTTTATGTTCACTTAAGTTTTATTGTAAATGCATAAAATTTGATTCTAACGTTGACCTTGTTGTATTTCGCAACACTTGCATTGGAATGTGAATTTATTTAAGTTTATTGTAAAATGTATTTAAAATGTCGCCATTTTGGTGTTTATTTTCTGGTGACGTATTCAACAATTATTTACTATTTGTTTTTAATTGAAGTTTAAAATTATTTCGTTAAATTGTTCAAGCTTGTAACAAAATTCAAGGAATTTATAATTCTAATTTTGTTATTCAATATTATTGTCGAAATAAGTAATTATAGGATATTATAAAACACAGATTTAATGAAATGTCATGATATTTCGGTTTTAATAACCGAGCGTCGTGACAACCTTTGGCCAACATAAATTAAGAAATGCCGAAGTCGTAATTAAATATACAGTTAATGATTTTAGTTTATTACCAAAAACGAAATTAATCTTAATATGTGTAGTAATTTAAACTCTAACCTTAGTATTTATGAAAGCTTCATAATTTGTTCAGAATTGTAAAACTATTAAGTCGAGGTTGCCTTTTCGTCTTAACAATGCAAAATCGAAAATCAATCCACGATCTTAGATTAGGTAAAGCTATTATACGATAAGGTTATCATAAATTTTTTTTTTTACAAAAATATTGCATGGGCTTAGTACAGTGAATCAGATCAGATCGGCAAAGTGTGAACAATTTTATTATTAATAATACCATAGATTAATATATCGTAAAAACAAGCCCAGATGAAAACACATTCTATGATGGGTAATAAAATGATAATTTTTATTTTTCAGTACGTTATACTAATTCTCCCGTCTTGCCTCTGTTATGTTAACAACGTTGGTAAGTCTGCTACATAAAGTATACTAATGTTATATATATATATATATATATATATATATATATATATATATATATATATATATATAAATATTATATATGTTGTAATCGGCCGCAGACTTGAGAGAATTTGTTAGAACAATAGAATATTATACTTTTATGAATATTTGTGTTTTGTTATAGCTCAGAAAATGAGGGCAGATAATATTGAAGGCTAGTAGTATTTAATTTACTGAATTATTAATTTGGAATGATATATAATAATATTATCGTTTTAGATTATGGAGAGAGGTTATCAAGTAAGTTATATTTTTGTAGTTAAAATCGAAACATCGTAAAATATGTTAAAAAGCTAGTGGGGGAAGGGATGGTCTTTCCATTTTTTATATTTCTTCCTCCCTCCTCCAAAACCGGACAGTATAAGGCCAAAGGAAAAGTTAATATGAAACTCAAAAGAATATTATATGATTTTCCACACTCAAGTGATGATAATATATTTACTACACACATACACACATGCACACACACACATCATCTAAAGCATATATTTAAGGAATATGATAAACGATGACTACTACTAGCATACTAAAACTAAAGTTATATTATAAATACCAAATAAATTAAAAGACCCGTAATACAAATGCATTTATTTTTTTAGGTATTGAACGCGGTAAGTTTGTCTAGTTTCAGTTATTTTAAGAAATTTTAAGTAAAGGAGCGATTATTGAAGATAGTCCTAAATTTACTCTCTTCCAACATATTTAGTCTCAGTAACAGACTGGATGTTTGTTTGTTCATGATATATTGATAGATTACAAATTACAGGGAGACGTGTTTCTAACTCAGAGGCGAAAGATGGTAAGCAAGCGTGTAACCAAGTACTTATATACAAGAATAAAACCATGGAGATTGGATTATATTATATAAGATTGTAGGTAATGGACTGTAGCGTATATGTGACTAAACCAGGTAGCATGATCGTCTCGGTGAAAGAAGATCGATGGGAATTAGTTTATTTCTCCATGTAGTCTAGATATTCCTCCTATATGGAGCGTGACATACTTGTAACATCATCGGTTACCAGTTGGACTATTTGTTAATTTATTACGAATGTTAAAATATAAAAAAAAATTGTGAATATCATCTAAACTTTGTAATAATTTCCTTTCAGACCCCACGGGACGCATGATATTAAGTAAGTTGTATTTTTCATAATATGTAGGATTTTTTTTGAGTTAAAGCTAAGCGATTAATTAAAATTTAACGCAGGCGGAAAAAATGAACCAAGGACCAAAGAAGATTCTCAAGAAGAAGGAATGAGTGTGCAAGAGGATAAGGATAAAAAATTACAAGTGGAGGAACAGTTAAGTCCACAACTACTGTCGAAAGAAGAAGATAATGTTAGTCAAAACGAGAAATTAAAAGGTCAGGAAAAATCTGATGAGAATTCCAAAGAACTAGAGCTTGGAGGAACCTTAAAAGAAAAAGCAAGTCCAGAAGAGAAATCAAAAGAGCATGAAGAAAAAGGTGTAAGCTTGAGTGATAAGGAACAAGACATCGAGATACTAGATCTTACTAAAGAAAGAAGCCATGAAGAGAATGTAAATAAGAGTAATTCGGATGCTGCATCTTCGCCCAAGTGCACCACGGATAGGGAAATTACAAGTTAGTTTGGCGTAACTTTTTTGTTTTAACTACAACTACAAATTAGATTTACAAAAAGGTTAATTCCAAATTTAATCAGAATTGATTATGGCAGTTTATTATTAATATATTTTGATTTTATTTTTATTATCAATTGGAGAAAATTATCTCGTGACGATAAAGTTATAATTTTATATCTTGAGTTATCAAACAAATAATACCAAGTTATTAACTTTAATTAGTGTGGTTTTATCTTCATTTATCAAACAATTAACTTTTATTAGTATGTTGATGTAATTTTTCAATGAACTTATTTATTATTATGAATTAATTAAACATAATTAGTTATAGATATATAATAACTTATCTTGTAAGACATCTTAGTGGGACATAATCCAAAGTTTTTGTTAGAGATTGTAATGTTATTTTGGAGGTTTATCTAAAACATTTTGACATAGTTTGTTTATTTTTCAGTTGGTGATTATATACCTCGTAAGTATCTCGTAGCCCCGTATTATTTATTAATTATAAATGTCACTATTTTATTAAATATTTATAACAAGCTTCAAATTAAATAATAAACTAATAATCACATATTTTAAACAGCTGAAGATTCAAATAAAAAAGGTAAGAACCACAAAAACTACACATCCTGGATTTTGCTGAACAGATTTTAATTGAGCTTAACCAGATTTAGAACAAAACCTCATGAAATCATCTGTGGAGTTTTATACATATAAACGCACATACGTACAGACAGACCTAAAGTGTTAGAGATTTTAGCAGCAAACTAAAGTTACTAAATATTAAATTTTTTATGAATTTTATTAAAATGCTTAATTTTAAGAAATTTTGTTTATAGATAATGGTGATGATTCTGATGATCATGGTGATGGAAAAGGTGAAGGTGATGAGCCCACTAAAGTTTTGGAAGGAGAGCATTCAAATGAAATTAATGGTAAAATACAATAATATAATGTAGTTAATTCACTATTTTGTATTGATACTTAAAGACAGTAATAATTCACTAATATTTTTGTGTAGACACACGGACAAACATACAAATTTAATATTAATGTGAAATGTTTCAGACGAACCAGAGAAAACTGTTAGCAAAGTATACAAAGGGCCCAAGCCAGCGAAGGCGCCGGACCATTATATTGACGATGTATGAAATAAATATATATTTATTTTAAATTATGCTTAGTTATTATTATAATCTTCTCACTAGTTATTACCAGTGTCTTTGTCTGTTTTCTCCCCTCTTTTGGACTTATAATAATAATAAATATGTATATTAAAATCCATACAATTTATATTTTTATTTCAATTATATAAGTAATTTATGTTGAATTAGAGCTTAATCTCCAAATTTAATAAAATAATAAATTAAGATTTTGGTATATATAACAGAAAAATGTTGGTTTATTTCCACGAATAGAAGAAAATGTTTACGATTTATGACAATATGTGTTGGCTCACATAATATTACAACAATTCAACAAATTCTAAAGAATTTTTTGTATTGAAATGTATGCTTTTCACCAATACCTACACTAAATTTAATTTTCAGATTTTTTCAGAACAAACAAATAGACAAATAAATACCAGCTAAATTTATAACTACATTTTTTTAAAATTTTTATTGATATAAAAAAATAATTATATGACATGTCGCTCACCTCATGAGGAGTAGGGATGGACGGCTGAGTCACGGGGGGGAGGTAACCGTTGCGGGGGGTCGTCGTCCTGAACGGAGGGGGGGTTGGCTGGAATGTACATTGTATTAATTAGTATTGATAAATTATCAAGCACTTAGATTCAAAGAAAAACAGCATTAGCGTTTCAATTGTTTCGAAAAATTGGAGGGAAAACTGTAGACAATTGTTAAAATTAATGGGCCGTATTGTGACTGAACAATACCCGGCCTCGAATAAACTATTCAACTTTTAAAATAGTTTCATCTTGTAAAAACAATTAGCCGTGAAAACGTATTGTTGTTTTATACAGTCATATTTGTATATTTTATTCGTTTAATTATACAAAAAGAATTAGAGAATTATATAAAACGTATAACTGATTTCTGGAGGGGTGATCAATCTTAAACTATTTGATATTACTATCAAGATTTCTGATTGGCTGTCTATCACGACATTTTGCTATCAACCAATCAGAAGACATTTGATAGCAATACATCATTTTCATTAATTAGTTTCTAATATAAAATTGTAGGATTAAAAAGTACTTCTATATTAAATGTTAATTTATATAATATAATAAAACAATATATTATTAATTAATTTAATTATTAAATTAATTTAATTATAATGTCAATTTACCTTAGTTATGAATGGTATTTTGGGGGTGGGGTAATTATACCCCTTGTTGGGTGGTAAGTATTCATTCTGTGCTACCACCATCGATATTAAATAGCAGAATAAACACGAGAACAGCATCTGAAATTAAATATTCACTAATTAGTATTTTTGGATTATCTTTTGAAAGAATTCGTATTATTTATTTATAATCCTAACTGAATTATTGGTCAGAAAATTTAACGTATTGTAAATTTTAAATTTATGTGTTTTTATGCTATGAAATATTCAAACTTAATCTATTATTCGTATGTTATCCTAACCAGGTTTTAACTGATTTATCCGGGGAAAGTCGCTTGCAAATGCTAGTGTCTGATATAAAACAACAATTTATTGAACGGAAGAGATATAATGCCCAAAACAATATCTGCACTGCACCATTGTTGCGAATATATTTTTTTTAATAAATATAACCTTTTCCAGTGACTTTGCTTCAAACTATTCCCAGACTCCAATTATCGTCATACTTTAAAAAAGATTCATTGTAATTAGAGTCCAAAAATTTTTTTATTCGCCCTTTATTAAATGTTTAATTACAATCGGTTCAGCAATTTTGTTGTATAATAATTGTAGCTCAAACATATTTGGTTTTATTTACAAATTTAATAGAATTTATAAACTATAATCACAAGATTTTAATCAAAATCGGTTTAGTTAATGAACGAGCAGAGAAACATAAACATAAGTTCATGTTTTACTTAATACGTGAGAATATTTAAATATTTATATCTCATTATATGTTAATATATATATAAATATCAAGTAAACGTAATACATAGTTCTCGACCTTGCTCTATCCGTGGTTCATTGTTCGGAATGCGTCGATGTACGGACGGAATACAAATTAACAATTTATGTATATATAATATTAAATTATGTTTATTTTATGCTTTATTATTTATTAGTACATTGTTTGTTTATCAAAGTATGTATTAATGTTGAATATATTATTATAAATTGAAGCATTTATTTATAAGTGATTTTAATAGTATTTGTAAGGAATGCTTTATTAACACTAAACCTACCGACAATTCTTGTATATCTGTTTCTACCGCACGCCGTCAAATTGAGCGGTAATTAAAAGTTATTTTATTATATAACGCAGGTAATAATGGAAATAACTAAAAGTAAAGAGTGTAGAAAATATTATATGCATATTCTAAGAATTGTCATGTAGTTTGATAACGATATTATAACGTTTAAGAATGTGTAAGTTTTACAAAAGTTTAAGAACGATCAATTTGACCGGTACTTGGTAGGTTTAGTGTTAAAGGAATAAAATAATTTAAATAAGGTAACACGTCACATATTAATATTATATATATATATATATATATATATATATATATATATATATATTATTTAATTTACATTGCTGTCTGTACATTTTCCCATCGTGTATTGTTCATTCAAGAACTCCAATATGGCGTCGTAATTACAAACAAAAGAATCACATGTTTTATACGCGGGTGTAATATTTAAAGATATGAATAAAGTTTATTTTATCTTTCATTATTATTAATTGTAATATCTTTCTTTTAAGATAAAGATTATGTAATAGATATCTTTTATTACATGTACTTAACGGTAACTTTACAAAGACTAACTTAACCTAGATGGTTTAAGTTAGTCTTTGTATATATTTCGTGAGTCGGTTAATGTAAGAACTATTGTTTACAGTTTCTTAACTATTTGAGATGGATCGGTTCAACTCACAGACAGACAATGGGTTTTGTAAGCAATACAAAGTGGAGCACTGAACTTATTTAAAAATATATTGCACTTTTAAACAATTAATATTAATTATAATAAAAAAATTAAAAATGTTTTGCGTACAATAATCTATGGAAGAGCGTAAAAGAGATTCATATACCCGTATCCCAAAAAAAATCGGGATAAAAGTGAATGATGCAGCTCAAGTGATCCCTATTATCTTTAATTGACTGTTTTCTTTCAAAAATATTATTTCTATTATTTATGGAAATGTAAATTTTAATTTTTTATTCAAATTATTAGCTCTCTTTATGAGAAACTATATATTGATCACAGGTTATGTTAGGAGTTGTCTCTTATTTTGTCTTATTCCGTGTGAAAATAATAATATAATTGAATAAGTATTTATACATTATGAAAATGTATTTTTTTGGTATTCAGTTGAGATTATTGAACTTGTTTGTCTAATCTAATCACTAGTCATCAGTCCTAGTCAGTCCTAGGACTATGATACGATACAGTAATACCCCGCTTTACGCGACCCCGCTATAAGCGGTTTCACTATAACGCGGATGCAAATTTCGCGCTCAAATGCCTCGAATTACGCGAAAGAGGCGTGTATAAATATAATGTAGTCATCAACAATAGATGTATTTTTCCGTAAAAAATAAGAGTATGTATTGCATAAAGTGTTCCTAGAATTAAAGTGATTGATTAAAATGATTTGTATTTTTTTGTAATAATTTTTGACTATGTTTAATCATAAACCTCGTTATACGAATTTCAGTTAACGCGATTTTTTTTGGAACGTATCCCTCGCATAAAGCGGGGTCGAAATAAGCCCTTCTGTAAGACACTCCAACTTAGAATAAGGCTACCTTCCAAACGCGTTGGTCTGAGAAGAACCACAACCAACTCACTACTCATTATTTTATAAAATAAAGTAATAGTTTTATTAATAACAGTGTAGTCAAATTCCTCGTGACCCACCACGCCCCTAAGTTGCATCGTGATTCAATTCTGCGGTCGTAATATCTAAATGTCCTAAACTTTAATTTAGATTGGTACATAAAGATGACTTTTGTAATGTGAAAGGAAGCCGTGTTGAAATTTGGTGGATCATGGAATTTAATAAAAATAATACTTATTTCTGATCCTGAAGAAACAGCCACAGCCGTCTTGTGACAAAAAAATACGCACAAACAAACATACTTCCATATTGGTATTTATTATATATTTTTAAGTCTTAAGTAACGTAAATAATTTATTGAAAACATTTTAAAGCTTTGACATTAGATCATCCATCTTTTTCCCCTTTTGGAGGTTTTTTTAACAAAGTTTAAGCTTAACTATTATAATAATTCTTTGAGATGTTTGTAAATTATCAATTGGATCCAGTGATTTTATATATCCGCTGTCTGTTAATCACGGTAGCCTTTTATATATATAAACAACTTTATGTAAAATCGTAAAATGCTCTTAATACCGCCATATTAATATAGAAATACTTGTCTATCTGTAAATGTATGAATTAACTATTCAATTAATAATTATAGTTTGGTTTAAATCAAACAACCTTGATTGAAGTGCATATTACAAAACATATTTCATTGCATCACATAAAATTTTTACATAACACCATTTTCTAAGACAAACAGATCATTTAAAATGTCGGATCGTTTCTGTTTTGACAAGATAATTATTAGAAGCAAAAAGGTTAGAATAATTTTTAACGTTTCGTTAAATATGATTAATACTTTAAATATTTCGTAAGTATTTTAATTTTGTTTTATTTTATAATTCTTACATAAATTGTATTTTTAATCTGTAACACTAAAAAGGTTTTATTGTACCGTCAAGTTTGGTAACAAACGAATTTAAATTCCAGCATCGCGTTTATCGCAATAATTTATCTTATTTATTATAATATTTAATAAAATTATGATGTACAAAAAAAATATTATTTTTATTACAATATTATACATAAACGTCAACCATTATATTGTAGTAATAAAAGAAAGTTATTTAAATTTTAATCTGTGTCACAAAATCCCGCCAAAATTAATCCGACATACTCAAACAAAATGGCCGCCACAGATGCAACACCTACAATTAAATAATCATTATTTTAAGATCAGCGCAACAGTCTCACGGTTAATGATATAGAAAATAATGTTACGCTGACCTTTCGTGATTTTTATCTAAGTATAAATTATATCTATTATGTGACATTATTAAATAAAATGGCGAATGTCTGAACGGAAATATGATGAGCGGAATATGAGTCAATTTTGCAAATATATAATTACTAATTGAATTCAAATGTACATTATTTTAATTTTCAATATATGTATAAATGATAAAATAATCGTTAAGAACTTGAACCAGCGACCCGTAATGGCTTAAATATCAGTAAAAAACTATTATTATAAATAATATTGCGTAATAAATTATATAACCTAACCTAAATACCATAGACAATGAGTAACAAAAAGTGTGTGGGGTAGGTCAAGGTGACAGCGCATCTATGTGGGTATGGAGTATAGACCATTTATGTAAGTACTCATTATTAAAATGTAGAACTCATAGACTATACTATACTTGGTACAATATTTTTCTTGCTACACATTAACATATAGAACTCATAGTCTCTACGTGTTACTGTCATTTTTAGAGACCCAAAAATATTAATGATTAGGTCTTTCATAAATGATATTAAGGAGGACACGTTAAGAAGGATTTACTATATGAACTTGTATTTCGTTTTACTTTTACAGTTTCGTTATAAAAAAATCGGTAGTCATTTTAATATTGAAATAAAAATCCTACTGTAAACTTATTCAGATCTATTAGCGTGTAATGATCGCAAAAAAATATATTCAAAGATATTTATCTTCATTAAATTAATATAAAATTAAAAATTTTTTTGTGTATTGTAAAAGTTTGAAAATTGAGTAATCTTAATTTTAAAGATCGCACATTTTATCATTAAATATATATTTATATAATAGAAAAGTTTTTTTTGCTGTCGGTCCGTAATTATCTGTTGCAATAATGACCGACAGACTGACATTCGTCTAATCATTATGTAACGAATTTATATAACACATTAGAATAATAAAATAAAAATACAAAAAAATAATAAAATTCGGTTAATAGTGTTGATAGTGATGATAGTGATCAGTTTAGTGATAGTGTAGAATATATAAAATATTACGTAAACCTTTTCAAAAGACCGAAATATCAAAAACATTCATAATATTAATTTCCATAATCTGCAATAATAAAAAACTTTCACTCTACAAAAGATCGTTAAAATAAAATATAAATTAAGATAAACGTAAAAGATAAATAAAAGGAAAATAAAACGTTTGATAACCGACCGACAATAAAGGATAAGCGTATTTTACTAGGGATAGTTTAATATTGTCTTTTTTAATCTTAGGGAAAAATTTCAAAATGGCGTCTTACCGAGTTTTTTCATTATAGTTCCTATTTCATGTTTCATGAGAAATAATGCTTTGATAAAGATATTTTTTCCAAGCCCATTCCAATAGACACATGTTTTCCGTTTACATTTAGAGATGTTCGAGTTTGAAATAAAATTATTTAAATCGAACTTTATTTATTTAGCGAAGCGAGCGTAGCGAGCGGAGCGTTCTACTGGAGACTTTTTCACATTCTTTGTCACGAATAGGCTCGAAAACTACTTGACGGAAAATTATGTAATTTTGCAATCAAAAAGACACCCATTAGGTGATGGTTTTAAAAAAAATTAAATCAAAAAACTGATATTCCATCGAAGTCGATGGGAAACGATGAGTCATTACACTGGGCTCGCTTCGCTCAACATGCAAACGGCACCCGAGATTTCGCGAGCGGAGTGAGTCGAGATTGAGGGTCAGTTGGCGCCTCTAGTATAAATTTAACGATATAAGAATCATATACAATACAAAAATAAATTTACATGTAAATAATTATAATACTTCATAATAAAAGCAACAAGAAACACGAAAAAAGACAAAAAACGTTCAGATCTTTTTTAAATGGCTTAAAATAGAGTCATTTTATTAAAAAAAGTCATCAAGTAGTTACAATTTATGCATTATTATTAATTTAATCAAATATTGTTAAATAAATGTATGTATGTATGTACAAAAGTATAATTCATATGAAACTTGTGAAACGTATTCAAACATATTTAAAAGATTATTTTTTCCAAAAACATCTGTTTAAATGTTATAATATATTTCTTCCTCGTGTATTTTAATGTTAGTGATGTAGTAAATTTATCGATAATACAAATTTACGTTTTATTTTATCATCATATACATATATAGTAAAGTAAACGTTCTGTTTGTGTGTACAACTCAAAGTCACTGCACTGATTGATCTCAAATTTTGATACGGTATACTAATATATGTTATATATTCTTAATAATTTTATACACATTACTCTTACATGAGGCGTTTATAATTTAAAAATGGAACGTTTTTTCAATGTAGGATATTTTTGGAATTCGAACGTTTTGAACACTTAACGATTTTGTTTTATTTTTCGAAACAGGCGCCTTTCTAACTAACTATAACTAACAACTATTTCATTGTACAGCTACCAACAATTACAGTAATTAATACAATTTGATATATTACATGTATTTTTAATGGATTTTATATAAATCAACATACATGACGAAGTATTTTCTATTATAGTATCATTCTATAAAATATGATACAATATTACTATTCAAACCTAATCAATTATATTCCATCTTGACAGATCAAATGATATCATATCATTATAATTCATTATAATCATTACCAAACGTCATTTTTATACTTTTATACAATTTGGTTATAATTATATAATATTAACACTATTTCACAGTTTATTATTTAACACTTAACCTATCGACTATTCTTGTACACCTGTTCCTACCGCACGCCGTCAAATTGACCGGTAATTAAAAGTTATTTTATTATATAACGCAGGTAATAATGGAAATAACTAAAAGTAAAGAGTGTAGAAAATATTATATGCATATTCTAAGAATTGTCATGTAGTTTGATAACGATATTATAACGTTTAAGAATGTTTACAAAAGTTTAAAAACGGTCAATTTGACCGGTACTTGGTAGGTTTAGTGTTAAATTAATAATATAAAGTATCGATAATTTATTGTATATGTACATCACTACTTCATATCTCTTTGTATTATTTATATTGGATAATTTTTAATACTTTCTTATGATTATTTAACTTTTTAATATAGTGTTATAATAAATTATATTTTATTGGAATCTCATAAAGGGCAAGATAAATATGGCGTTATATTGTTACGTGTGTGTGTGTGTGTTTGTGTTTGTTTGTGTGTGTGTGTGTGTTTGTTTGTGTTTGTTTGTTTGTGTGTGTGTTTCAAGATATAAAATAATTAATATATACTTATTAAATGTAGTACTGGTTAAGTGGTTAATGTTATTTTGAGATGTATACCGTGTTCGTTCCCGGGCTATGTCTTTGTCCTTAATTCGATTTTTTCTCTGTACCAATATTATTTTAATGTTAATAAAAAGAAGAGAATGTGGATATTACCTTTTGAACCACAGGAATCATATTTACAGATTGGATCTGAAAATAAAATAAACAATTAAATAAAATGTTCTTAAATATAATAGAACAAAAAAAAATGCTAAATATAGAATCAAAAATACATTTTTTGTAAATAAATAAAAAAATCAATCAAGTGTTTTGGATATCACATATTTAACAGAATAATATTATGAAAAAAGATATATGTATATATGAAGATAAGGATATTATGTATATAAAGATATTAAGTATATAAAATTATATATATTAAAGTAGCAAAGCACGGTAGCTCAATTGTTGACATTCTAAAGATCACAAATTCGAGTCCTGTGTTAAAGATTTCTTAATTTTTATATTTACAATATAATGACATTTTTATATCTTTACAATTGAGCTATAAATATATATATAATAATATATTAATAATTATTTAACAATGTTTCCAGTATAATATATAGAAAAGACAAAAATATTGTATAAGAATATAAGTTTTAATTTTAAGGTAATAAATCACAAGCCACCACTTAAATAACTCGTAAAATATGATTCATAACTGAATCAATTAGAATTGATAATCGTATTTTTAATATTGATGGTGTTAACGTGAAAGTTATGAAAATATAAACGGAATTGCTTTTTGCAACTAAATATACATATGTTCTAATTGCATTAAGAAAATCGCATTAAAATTGGTATTGGTGCACACGTCTGCCAATATTGGGCCAACGTTGGATCAATATGGCAAAGACGATTATGAAGTTCATATTTACGATTATAAAGTACAAAATAACGATCATGAAGTTAAAACTTGCGATTATAAAGTACAAAATTGCGATTATGAAGTTAAAAATTGCGATTATGAAGTTAAAAATTGCGATTATGAAGTTAAAAATTGCGATTATGAAGTTAAAAATTGCGATTATGAAGTACAAAATGGCAGTTACAAATTCAAAATTGCGATTATATAGTTCAAAAATGCGATTATGAAGTTAAAAATTGCGATTATAAAGTACAAAATGGCAGTTACAAAGTTCGAAATTGCGATTATGAAGTCCAAAATTACGGTTACGAAGTACAAAATGGCAGTTACAAAGTTCAAAATTGCGATTATATAGTTCAAAAATGCGATTATGAAGTTAAAAATTGCGATTATAAAGTACAAAATGGCAGTTACAAAGTTCGAAATTGCGATTATAAAGTCCAAAATTACGGTTACGAAGTACAAAATGGCAGTTACAAAGTTCAAAATTGCGATTATGTAGTTCAAAAATGCAATTATGAAGTTCTGTTCTATGCCTAAGTTATTCGCATTAGTTGTGTATAACACTAGTGACTGGTGATATGCCAAAATCGTGATGAACAACTCCGGTAAGGTCACGTGAGGAATGCAGCTTGTTTAATTGGTCTAGCTTCTCTTAGACTCAACTTTGAACCCAACATTCAATGGATATCAATATATTTATAATTATCTTTCGTTTTTTGTTTAATTACCACGTAATTATGTTAATAGATGAATTACTATAGTTCATTTGTTACAAACATTACAATATTGTAAATTTTATTGTTGGTAACATATGGCGTGAGCTTTCTTTATTAAATCTATTCATATATATATATATATTTAGGTTTTCTTGTAAATTTTCACTGTTTAGTTTATTTTAAGTTCTATTTAGTCTGGATTTCAGTTTTTAAATTAAAGAACTAATGCTTATCGCTTAAAGTTTAATTCTAGGACAAGGATAATCCTAAAATAAAATATTTTAGATGCTATATATAGTACTAACAAACAAAACACAGATTTTTATTTATTTCAAACCGAAACTAACTAACACCAACGAATGTTCCATAAAATTATAAAACAATAAACAAAACTAAGAAACACTTAAAAACTAATTAGTTTTCCACATTCATATATTATTTTGTATGAAACAAAGAACTATTATTATATAAATATAAAAAAAACTAACAAACTAATACAAAAACTAACTAATAATTCTTGTGTATCCTTGTCAATCATGTATTGTTGTGCATTAGCAAAAACGTACAAACGACCTTAATATGATAATAATTATATATATAATAAAGAAGCTATTGAAGCTTTTACTTAAGTGCTCTTCAGAGATTTAGTCTGAGATATCCGATTTAGTAAGCTTAAACAGTGTACTGTTTTTAGAATTGTATTTTTTTGTTATGAATTTGAAAATTATATTAAATCTATTTTATTAATATTATTAATAATTAATCACGAAGTTGGAGTTATTTTGATTGTATAGTTGTTGAGACTTATTTTATTTATAAAAAAGAGCAAAAAAGTAAAGTTTCATGAAAATCGGTTCACTTGCGCATGTTATATATTTGAACGCACAAACAAATAGAAAACTTATTTATTTTAAGGTAATATATATATATGTCTGTTAGTTCTAATTTTTGACATGAAGAATTATTAATGAATAAAACAAATATTTATATATTTATAATAAAATAAATAAATATACTACTATAATCAGCTTTAAATACTTTTATCTTTATGATATTCAAATTTCAGCTAACGTGTGCCTTATTTAAAAGTTAATATTATTTAAATTTAAATTTAAATTCATATTTGTATTTAATTTTCAATAAATTCTATATTTATATTTTTTGATAGCCATTTAACGCATTTTATCTGCAGTGTTACCAACCTTACAAATAAACATCTCATTTGAATATGGCAACGTTCAATAATTAACATACATACATTGAAGACAATTCTCAAATACACACGTAAATATTGCATAAATTAGCATATATAAAAACCAATTTTATTAAATTAAAATAAATTTCAACATTATTTTTAATGACAGTTAAAAATATTAAAATATAAAGAGGCTGTATGATAAAGGTCTTTGCCTTTTAACTGAAGATGAATTAAAAAATAGCAGACATTAAAATAAGGCGGCAAAAATTTTTTGACTTACGATATTATAACCTTAACCACAACACAACACACAACGAGTACGCGCAATACTGCGATGTGAAAGGTTCTATCTATATATATAGTGAAGTCCTGTATTCAAGGATGTATAGGGGGGACGCTTCCGGGTATTTTTTGATCTTATTCCGTTCAATTGTTACGGATTACGTGAATAATGGCGGTAATGGGTATGATTTTTATTAAAATATTGTTTCTTATCTAAATATGTTATTAATTGTTTCAGATTTGAATAATCTAATGACGTTGAAAGGTAGGTTTTTTTAATATTTTTTTCTTAATGTTTCGTTTAGTTTTACAAAGTTTTTTAATTGAGTAAATGAAAGATGGCTGCGGTAAAATATTTCTAAGTTTATTTATACAACTTGTTACCAATTAACAGGTCTAACTACAGGTTGCTACTACTACTACTACAATTAAGTGTATATTTTTATTTATACTAAAAATTTTAATAAGTTTGTAATTTTTTTATTATGACAGAATATTAGAATGAGCGAATGAACAAAATACGAAATTTTCATTTTTTATCTATGTACATAATAATTTATAATAATAATAACAAAGATATTGAAGATAAAATATAAAAGAAGTTTATAAAGTTAATATATATATATATATATATATATATATATATATATATATATATATATATATATATATATATATATAATGTCAACTTCGTCCGCGCGGAATACTTTTTTTTTAAAGTTGCCTTTAATAGACTTACTCCCTATAACATCAGCTATCCGCCAGTGAAAGTTCTATTAAAATTGAACCAGCCGTTTCAGAGATTAGCGGACACAAACAGACAGACGAAAAAAATTATGTATATACTTTCAAAATTTAGTAAAAAGCCGTTAATTTGGAACAAACATATTTCAAATTTATATATATATATATATATAATGAACAACAGCACGATAAAAAACTACACAACCATATTGATGACAGCCATCTTGTAACCTTTAATATATTGACATCAAGTTATAATTAAATAGCTCAATGGATCCTTTTTTATAATATCCAAGATCGGAATGGCAGAAGGAATCTTTATATTATTTCCTTAGTAATTATAAAAACCATAATGTTCACATACTATTATATTCCTTCGACTTTTCTTTGTTTAATAAATATTTATTGAGCGAAGCGAACGAAGTGAGCGAAGCGAACGAAGTGAGCGGAGCGTTTTACTGGAGACTTTGTACATTCTTTTTCACGAATTGGCTCGAAAACTACTTAACGGAAAATTATGAAACTTTGCAATCAAAAATACACACATTAGGAGGGTTTTAAAAAAAAAATTGAAAAATGTTCTTAAAAAAACATTTTTTTTTACTATCATGTCAAAAAACTGATATCCCATTGAAGTCAATGGGAAACGATGAGTCAATACACTCGGCTCGCTTCGCTCAATATGCAAACGGCACCCGAGATTTCGCGAGCGCAGCGAGTCGAGATTGCGGGTTTGTTGGTGCCCCTAGTAGTATTGACTGCATCTCGTATTCGGGCTGGCTCGACCAGTATCACATAAGAGCTAATTATTAAGAGTGAGAGAGCAATACAAGTATCTCTTTCACACATTACCCTAAGCTGACCTTGACCAGTTTAAGATGAACTGCCTGTAGGTATAATTCATTAAGTATTTAAGATATTATAATTTGGATTAACCCGGAAGTCATAATGATGTATTCGTATGATACAAAAAGGAAACCGGAAGGTTAATTTATTTTAAACCATCAAAAATTATACCAATTATAGTACAATTAACTTTTAAGTTAAGTTTCTGAGATCTGGTGTTATATATTATATTATTTCCTATTGGTATTATAAAAAATAATAATAATAATTTCATTTAACATAGAATTAAATACATTAAGTGAACGAAGTATTAAAAATATTTTCGATTCATGCCAAATCAAATATAATTTGCTTAAAAATACTATAGCAAGTGCCAAAGTTTAAGAATTTTTTTATATCATATAAATGTAAATACATTTACACTGAAGAAACAAAAAATATTGGTATATATAAAAAAATATAATATTTTTCCATTTATGTTAGAATTTTTAATTTAATAATTTATTTAATATAAATAATAACATTTTAATATATTACAATTTTTGTAAAATTAAAATAAAATTTTAATGATATGAATAAACGAGAGATGTCGCGGCAAAAAATTAGTTTTAAAAACAAATAATAACGTAATAGTAAAATTCGCCCGCCGCATTAAACGTCTAAATAATAACTTTCATAAAATAACAATAACTAATTGCATGATTGTCTTCGTGTTTGTCATCTATTTTATATATATATATATATATATATATATATATATATATATATATATATATATAAATAAAATTTAAGTGTCTGTTTGTACTTCCAAATTATAATATAATATAAACTACATAAAAGTTATATTTAAAAATTATTTTGCTGTTCGTCTGTTAGTTTGTTCCGGCTAATTTCAGACATGGCTGAACCGATTTTAATAAGACTCACTGGTGGATAGCTGATGTTATTTAGTAACATACGCCACTTAAAAAAAACATTCCACGCGAAGTCGTGGGCACAGCTAGTATATAAGCTATAGATTTTAATATATTTATTTATCTTCACGCCATATCCCTTGGAGTAGCCAGAGACGACGGATCACCAAACGCTACGGTCCCTGCATACCTCTTTCGCCTCGACCACAGACACAACCTCTTCATACATGCCCTCGGGGGGTCCCATGCTTTTTACGTGACCTTCCTCCAGTATCATATGTGTTTTCGAAGATCACTCGAGGCCTCCCCCTGTCTCTCTTAACTTAATAATATTCACATTAAAATTATTTTAATCCTCGACTTTATATATATATATATAATCCTTCACTATATATTTAATCTGATTTACAACGTCCAGTACACGTTCTACTATCAAAGGTTATCTGTTTGTTCGTTTTAATCTCAGAAACCTTTGACTTATAGCTGTTTATTGTTATTAATTAAGTTTATTATAAATCAACTTATAGATTTCGCTTCCTATAAATTATTATTAGTAGATATTTTTTTATTTGTTATAATAAGGTAACTGTGTGTGTGGTCGTGTGTGTGTGTGTGTGTGTGTGTGTGTGTGTTAATTATATATCTTAAGTAACGCAGGATATATTTATTATATAAATAAATAATATTAATAATATAATTACAGTAATTGTGAGTATCCGATATGAAGATAATTAATATGATTATCTCATAATAATATTAAAATTAATATTATTTATTCACTAGCATTTCCCGTGACTTCGTTCGCGAGGAATGTTTTTAAAATAATAGACTAACTTACTCCTTATAACTTCAGCTATCCAGTTAAAGTTCTGTTAAAATAGGTTAAGCCGTTTCGGAGATTAGCCGGAACAATCAGGCAGATAGAGACAAATATATATTTTTTTTATGTAAATAGTAATACTTTCATATGAATTTAGTTAAAAGCTATAAATTATAAATTACAAACAGACACAACAATTTTATTTATATATAGATATTATATATATAAATACTTTGTTCTAGTAATCTTAAAACCTTATCATAGATAGACATAAAACTATGACTCTTCCCCTTCATGTATCCCGTTTTCCATCACAATACATGGCAATTGATTACAATAGCCATTAATAAACAGAAATTAATCCGTGTTTTATTAGAAAACTATTTATATAAAAAAAATATATACAAATTAATTTTCTAATTAAATATTTATACCAGATTCTCGCGTTTAGAATAGATAGGATAGACCTTTAAAAAACAGAGTGTCTATGATACTGGAGGAAGGTCACGTAAAAAGCATGAGGACCCCCGGAGGGCATATATGGGATATGGCGTCAAGATTAATAATAAATAAATATTATTGCAATAATATTTCAATTTATTTCTATAAACTATGAGTATTGCTTTGCTTATCAGTTATTTTTCTATAATCAATAATTTTCTTATTTTCTATTCCCGTCGCAATTCTTTTTATTATAAACGATACAATTTGATTTCAACTGAAGATACTTCTGATAATTATTTTGATATTTATAAGAGCCGCATCATTTTGTAGTAAGTTTTTTTTTCTTCAAATATGCTTAAAATCTACATAAAAAGTTTAAATTTCCGGACTTATTTATTTGGCTATTAATAAAAAAAAATTGACAAACTCCTATTTTCTTATTTTGAAACATTCTAACTTCCCAACTGTAATTTTAAAGTGCTAACTCTTTTCACTTCAGGTTGCCAAAATTTATTTAAAAGTATTAAAGAACTATTAAAAATTATTTCATTCATCTATTTCAATGTTACAATTCATCAAAATCGGTTTCGCAGTTTTGATGTTAAAACGTAACATACAAATTACCACACTTATTTTTATTAGAGATATTGCAATGAAAGATTATTTAATTTATCTTTTGAAATCAAAGTAGAAATAAAAGATAAAGATAGCGTTATCTTTTAAAGGTAATATATATGTTAATAAAGTGATTATGAATGATCGCTAAACATCTGGGTTATTACAATGGATGGTACGTTTATGAAATATTTTAACATACCGACTTTATTTACTATATGACTTTACTCACTATATGAAAAAATATAAAGTATTTACATAAAAAAAATCTCTGTCTGTCTGTTCCGACTGATCCCTGAAACGGCTGGACCGATTTTAACAGTACTTTCATGTTGGATAGCTGATGTTATAAGTGATATAGGCTACTTTTATTAAAAAAAAAACATATAATACGAACGAAGTTGTAGACACGGCTAGTATGTAATAAAATTGTTATTTTTGATACAATTTATATTTTTTTATCGTCTGTAAGAGCCTTATTTTTAGTATTTCATACCATTACGAAAAGTCACTGTAATAGCATATTACCAGATGTGAAAAAATGTTTTGTAAAAATATTGAAATATCAAACGCAAATGCACAAAATAGTTAAAAATAAACCTATTCAGATAACAAACGCAAAATACGTAAATCAAAATAAGTTTTTAAATTAAATACTTTATTACTTTAATACAAGAACTCATCTTTTACATTCTTAACAAATTGTAACAAAATTTCTTAAATTATCTATGCTAGTATCTTTGAAGTAGATCTTATGTTATATGAATTCCAATGTCCCAATGACAACAAAAGTTTCGGATCACGATCAGTGTTAATATGGATTTAAGCATGGGAAATTTTTTTTCAATCTGTCTTCGCTATAACATCCGCATTCAGCTCAAACATACATGAGGTAATTATCTGGTCGCATTCTGGAGACAACTAAACACAAAAAAGGTCTTCCAAACGGTTAAGAGCTTAACTTACGCTCAGCTCAATTATCTATCCTAGTATCTTCAAAGTAGATCTTATGTTAGACAAAATATTCGGATCACGATTAGATTGGATTAAAAAAAATAAGAAATTATATTTTACAAATACATACTTATATATAGCATTTCGTATTTCTTACGTTTATCAGAGTATTAATTAAAATAACATTATAAATGTTGGTTTGTTTGAAACATTTAATCATCTATAATCACGGACAAAGTCACGTGCAAAGCTATATAACATAACGTAATCGCATTAATTGCGAACCAAATAAAGAATATAATTTCTATTTGCATAAAAAATATGCGTATATAATTTTTAATTGCAGTCCCTTTTGAAATAACACATGCCCTTCACCTGTATATACTCGTATATTGGGGCATTGGGCATTGTATTGTGCTTAACACTAAACCTACCAAGTACCGGTCAAATTGACCGTTCTTAAACTTTTGTAAAACTTACACATTTTCAAACGTTATAATATATTTATCAAACTACATCACAATTCTTAGAATATGCATATAATATTGTCTACACTCTTTACTTTTAGTTATTCCCATTATTACCTGCGTTGTATAATAAAATAACTTTTAATTACCGGTCAATTTGACCGCGTGCGGTAGGAACAGGTATACAAGAATTGTCGGTAGGTTTAGTGTTAAATATTACAATTATATAATTATAATTGTCTGTGCTATTATAAATATTATTTTAAAATTATTCATTTCTTATAACAATCTAAAAACAATTTGATTTTATTTCTAAGTATTAACATTAATATTTTTTTATCTTATTTTGTAATTGTATGTGTGTCATCTATTACTTTTTTATCTTTTATCTTTATTTGTATCTTTTCAAGTTGACAATAACAATAGAGTCGTTTCAGTCCCCTGAAAACGAGGATTGTCTCTCTTCTTCTTCTTCTTGAGGAGAGTGTCTCCAAGTCCACACTCTTGGAAGATAGTGTTTATATATATATATATATATATATATATATATATATATATATATATATATATATATATATATATATAGATGGTTTTGTGTCTAGCTAAACCATAATCTATAGATCAAGTTAAATCCCTGCTATGAATAGAATACCAAGAATACATGTGGGAGAACTGTATTGTAATCTCGTGTAACGTTGTGTTCTAGACTAGTTATTGTCTGACTTCACCTGTCCCATGACCCCCACTCGTTATTAATATTCCCATAATAAATATATACAATTTTTGTTTATCGTTACTATATCTGAGACTATTTTTTGTTTTCTCGTGTGAATATTTTATTAATTAAATGTCCTAAACACTGTCGTGGAGGAACTGTAACGAATTTTATTATGTTTGTTTTTTATTAACACTAAACCTACCGACAATTCTTGTATACCTATTACTACCGCACGCCGTCAAATTGACCGGAAATTAAAAGTTATTTTATTATATAACGCAGGTAATAAGGGAAATAACTAAAAGTAAAAAGTGAAGACAATATTATATGCATATTCTAAGAATTGTCATGTAGTTTGTGTCATAACGATATTATAACGTTTAAAAATGTGCAAGTTTTACAAAAGTTTAAGAACGGTCAATTTGACCGGTACTTGGTAGGTTTAGTATTAATATTATATAAATACAACCTATATAAAAAAATTACATCAACCTATACTATTTCTTTCATTAATATATTTCTGTTTTTGTATTTGACGAACTAATTAAAGGTATTATTGAGTGTCAATATATTATTTAATACGTTGAAAACAACCGAAGCATGGAGTTTTGATATGTTTTATAATGAAATTAGCAAACATTAATGTTTAATAGATTCATAGATTAGCAATCTGGTTAAACTTAACCTCTGTCAGTCAGCATTTTTTTATATTTAAATATTTAAATAATATTTTCAACACGATCTCATATACAATGTTTCAATTATGCACTAACCTTAGCCTTTAACCTTGCTTGGAATGACCTTTTACGGGCGTAGGTATTTCTAGTTTTTGTCCTAGATGGAGTTCTGGGACACGATACAAGGTTAGGCTAATTGAGGACCTAAGCGAGGATGACTGGAGAAAGACCTGGAAAGTATAAACAAAACACGAAATGATAAGAAAAAATATTTTTATCATCAAAGTAATTAATACTACGAGTACATATTAAAAAAATATGTTTTTTTTTGTATTGGTTACTTATCGCATATATTTTTTTTGTGTCTGGTCACTTTTGCATAACACTGTCCTAATGATACAGATAATATTAAAAAGCAATTTGACACAATTATTCATGATATAAAAAATTTTGTACTACATAAAATATAAATATATGAATCATATATAGATATAAATATAAAACAAAGATGAATCAATACATAGTAATAGCAAACAGACTGACAAGATCACATTGAATCCAAATCCGACTAATAACAATAGATTTAAATACCTTATTGATTGACACATTGAGGTCGCAGGTTCGTTCCCAGGCGGTGAAGGACGAGGCGCTAAGTGATGAGTGAGCGTCTGCTTGGAATTATTATCCATTGAGTTCCGTATATTTTATTATAATTAATATTTTTATATGCACATTATAAAATATTTTTTTTTATTATCTTATCTTATTAAAGCGGCAAAACTATAAAATTTAAATGAAAAATATTAAATTATGTATAAAAAATAATAAGATAATAAAAATGGCGTCCGTTTATTGATCATTTAGAGGTTTTACGAGTTTACTTATATCGACTCTCTTAATGTCTGAGTTGTTTTGGAAAAATACCAATTTTTGATCGCCTCATTGACTATCAACTTATAATAAACTAAAAAAAATAGTTTAGAAATTACTTAAAACTTATTATAATATTCTTCCCTTTCCGTAAGTACATAGTCATTTTTGTGACGATATATGCAACGTTCTGCAGCGCCATCTGGTGCTCAAAAACAAAAAGTGGATAAAGCGAATGTATGGTCTATACTTATCCATTAAATTCTTTACATTTTTTTGTTACCTTAACAGGATTTAATGAACAAATTTCGTTAATTTCCTTTCAATCACTGCAGTGAATGAATGAACGAGATTGCTACAGATAATAAATAGATTTCAAATGAAAATGTATGAATCCTAGAATGCGATAGCAGCGCCACTTACGGAGTAAAATTGACAGTTTTTACACTACTCAAAAATGTACTGCTTCCAAGAATATGGCGTTCGCTAGCTACATGGTAGGGCCAGTCCTGTTTATGAACCATACTAAGACAGACTATCTAACATAATATATATAGTGTGATCACTAAAATCCTTTTCAAGATGCCAAATCACAAGCGAATTCTGATCAATTATTTCGCTGCAAAATTTTAAATTGCAAATGATGCCTTCAAACAACATAAATAACATAATAACATGACATTAAGTCGTCGGGGTGATTTAGTTTCTAAATGCTTAAAAAGGAATCACTTAAACGATTTTAACATTTTAATAAATCTTCATAAGACGTCCCTCGAGGCTTCATATCAACTTTCTCTTGATATTTTGTTAATGTTTATTTAATACACACTTCGTTATAACATACGAGAACGTTATATTATAATATTATTAGCTTATTCCAACCCGCTTCACTGGGTACACTATTAATTTGGATGTGAACTTTGGTTGCTATGGTAACCTTTGTCATATTATCCGTTGTCATCGTAACCGTTGCTATGGTAACCGTTGCTATAGTAACTCTTACACCCGTTTTAAGTGTATAGCTGCTACAGGTTTAAAACTTGTCGAAATGCAAAAAGTTAAAATCCGTTGGGATAGGAATTTCGTAAAATCCGTTCTTAGTGGACGTCTACGTCACAAAAGAAGTAACTATGTAAAATTTTAAGTTAATCGGACAGATAGTTTCGGAGATTTCGTGATGAGTCAGTGAGCATCGCTTATATGTAGATTAAATGAATTTTGATGAATTTAACATGTGTGTCTTTTTTGGGAAATGAAATAAAAAATAACAGATCTCGAGCGTAAAAATAATATTAATATTTTAGTGAATCACAAATTATTTCACAATACATGTGGGTTATTTGATGTTTGTTTCAGAACGCGCGTGCATCTAGTGTCCGCCCCCGACTTGCCTTCATATAACAAATGGTACAAATATTTAATTACGTATGATATCATAATTATTTGAGTGTTGAATCCAAATTCAGTTTACAATGTGGGTGTAATTAAAGTATATATTTCCGTTGAAATTGCGCTTAATTGCTACTTAATTGCTAATTTGTTTTATTATATTAGTCAGTTTGATATTTATTTATTTATTATTTATTTATTTATCCTTCACGCCATATCCCTTGCGGGGTAACCAGAGACGACGGACAACCAAACGCTACGGTCCCTGCATACTTCTTTCGCCTCGGCCAGATATCAACCTCTTCATACATGCATCATCATCTCTCATCATCTCATCATTTTACGTGACCTTCCTCCAGTATCATAGACACTGTGTTTTCGAAGGTCACTCGAGGCCTTCCCCTGTCTCTGTCAATTTAATCAAATTATTCATTAAATTTATTTTTAGTGTACTGATAAGAATGCTTGTACATTTGGCGACGAAGATACCTTTGTGGAACTAAATAATAATTATATTAATACGGGAATAAAAAAGCTTACGTCTTGGTTACTGAACATAATTTAAACTTTAATATCTTGTAAAATAATAAAATTTTTAAGTATTGTGGTATAAAAGGCACGTTTGTATTTAAGAATATTACAGTACTCTCAAATTACTAAATATAATGTAATAGCCTTTAAGAATGACTTTGAAATAATAGTCAGAAAAGTGACTTAGTTATTATCCTCAGTTCTACTTAGGACTCTACCTACTTCGTAATAGGAAGAAAGTTTGACGATAAAAAATGTATAAAAAAAATATTGCTAAATTAAGAATTATTTGATGTTTCATATGTTATTAAAATAATTATAATTATTAATTTCAACACAGCGCCACCTATCGGGTAATTTCAAGCATTACATCACTTACAATCTTTGGCACGTTCTAGGAAAGATAATCGTAAAGAGATAGTTGATAATAATATATATATATATATGTGCGTGTGTCTGTGTGTGTGTGTGTGTGTGTGTGTGTGTGTGAATATATTTATATATATATATGTATCTTTACAAATCAATACTTTTCTTATACTATTACAAAATTAATATAAAAATCCTTACAGTAGGTATATGTATATTTATTTATTTATTTTATTTATTTATATCTTTTCCACTTTGAATCATTATCAGTGATCACTTGTGTACGTCAAAATGGAAGTGTCAGGAGGGATTACTTCGATACCAGATTTATCGTAATAAGCCCTTCTGTAAAAGCACTTTCCAACTTAATGTTAAAGCTATGAGGGTTCCAAACGCGTTCAGGTCTGAGAAGAACCACACAACAAACTCAGCCGGATATATATATTGTATGTTAAATCGATCTCATATTAAATCTATACATATAAATCAGTAAGTGATCGCTGTCTGTAGAAGATATTTGGACGAAATAATTGTTGTCTGTTTAATGCGTTTGTGGACGCTAATCTCTAGAACGACTTATCCTATTTGAATGCGGTTTTCGTTATTACTATAACCTTCATTTAGTGTTTGTTTTATGTAAATCTATCAATAAATTAAAAAGTTTTCAAATAAAAAAGCCATACTACGTTTGTTTTACGTTCTATAAAGATGTTGTTACGTTTTTTCTTGACTTTACTTGACTCAAACTTTAACATTTCTTTAGCATACCGAAGAAATCGGCGCAAACGGAGTCGTGGGCAGAGCTAGTTTAAAATAAATATAGAATGACAAATTCATCGATTAATTGTTTTAACATTTATAAACAATTTTAAACATGTTATACAAAAAAAATAAAAAATAAAAAAAAAAACTAAATAGTTTTTAATCTCTATAACTAAAATTATAAAAATGACCAAAATATAAAAAATAATTTCATAATTAATGATTGCAACGTAATTTAATGTTTTACTTCAAATTGATCTTTTTATGGTAAAATGTGATAAGAAGTTGTAATTTAAATTATTAACAATTATATTAACCAATGGTTCACAAAAAAACAATTTTATATATTACGGTGAGGTACAGCCAGCAGCGGCGTTTACTGAATCATTAATTTTAATGATCATTATAAAATTAATGATTAATATCGTTACAAAAGTTCCGTCGTTCCGTGAGAAGCTGTTATTTATTGGCCATTTATTTACTAATGTATCATTATTTCCAAAGATTCATTATATATATACTATGAACATATATATACTTTTAAATTATCAAAAATAGATAGCACCGACTCGTTCTTGACCATTTTATTCATATCAAATTAGTTAGACTGTCCGTCAGTACAGGACGTAAATAGGTGTTGTAAGTTGGAAGCTAATTATATATTTCAATACCCATATGATTTACTGCCACCAAAGGTCGTATTAACTTGTAAAAGAAGATCATAAATCTTGGTTCACCCGCGTTCCTATACATGAAACATTATGCTAAATTACTTGAGTTTGCTATAGATCATGGTACAGGGCTATGAAACTTTAGACACGGATAAAATATTAGTCGTGAGGTAAAATAAAAAAAATATACCCAGTGAACGGTAAGAGAGTCAGGGGGAGGCCCCGAGTGACCTTCGAAAACACAGTATCTATGATACTGGAGGAAGGTTACGTAAAAGCATGAGGACCCCCTGGAGGACATGTATAAAGAGGTTGATGTCTGTGGCCGAGGCGAAAGAGGTATGCAGGGACCGTAGCGTTTGGCGCTCCGTCGTCTCTGGCTACCCCGCAAGGGATATGGCGTGAAATTAAGTAACTAATATGTGTACTATTTTAATGTTATTATCGAAAATAATAATTCTGTAATACAATAAAAAGTTTAATAAAAACTATTGTTTGTTATATAAATGTTTATCAAAATTTGTAGACATTTCTTTTTGAACGAATCTATAGTGATCATAGGATTATTAATAAAAAAATTAAAAGTGTTTTAATAGTTTATGATATTTGTGTTATTATTATATAAAGCATGCCAAGTCTATATCTTCCAAGGTATGATAAGTGCGTCTTGAGCCGTGCGTACTAACACCGTAAAAGGATATAACAGCTACAAAGTATCATCAGGATTTCGTGAGAATTATATTTTACATAAACAATTATATTTTAAATGCCTCAGTAAATACACTAAAGTTTAGACTCAAGCGTGTCAAGGGAAAAAAAGAAATATTCTAATAAAATAATTATATAAATTATTCAGTTATATGAGATTTTCGTATTGTAAATACGAAACTTAAGAATGAAGAATAATTACATGTTTGTCTCTTGCAATCTGAAATCAAACCTCAATGAAGTTAGACGCAATCCCATTAAGCCATACATACTAATTAGGACGAAGATATGAACTTATGAACTTAAAGGTCAATAAACAAAGCATTTATATAATTATATATATCTACTTCCATAAGTTATTAGATAATGAATCATTAATAGTATTATTGTTACGAAATGAGTGTTGTTGTGTGTTGAATTAATTTATATTTTGTTAATCGATATATTTCATATTAGAGGGCACAGAGACGGACTCGAAAGTAAAATATAAAAATATAATTATTTTTAAATTAATTAACTCGCTAATTTAAGTAATAATATCTTCATGAAAGAGGATGCGAAGTTAAACTGGTCAGAAAAGTTGTTGAAAATTTTTGAAAGAAATTTTTACACAGATAAAATAAATATTAACAATAGCGATACAGTAGCGTAATTATATTATAAAAAAAAAGAAAAATATAAGATATTATTTTTGATGTACTTTTCTATAAAAGATGTATGTGAAAGTTTGTGATCATTACATTAGAATCAATATAACAAATCATCAGAAGGTCAGAGGAAACAATGAATCATTGACGACATGTTTATGTTTGTTTGTATCAAGTACGGTAAGTTATTATAACATTATACTAATATATTAATTATAATTATATATAAATAAAGTGAATCCTCACTTTGTTTTTGTTTCAAAGTGGATTTAGAATGTATAAATTCAAGTAAATGATAAAAATTATACATAAGAATAAATTGTCGAATTGTGTTTTCTTTTCTTCTACCATTACTATATAGTAAGATATTATAGAAATATATGATCAAGAAGAATTGCATGATATTGCTAGTAGCTTTTGTAAAGCATACATTTATTATTCTCAACTAGGCTCTCTTTAAAAAGGCTTTTTTTTCTCTCTCTCCCTCTCTTTCTGTCTCAAACCATTTCTAGGGAGGAATATACATCTTAACCGTGGCATGTGATGTACAGTCACTTACAATGAAAAGTCCCTATAGGGACACTTCCCTGTCCTTGGAGTAAGAGATGTAATGTTCTAAAGAGTAGAGTAAAGAGTGAGTTCCGGGAGAGAGAGAATAGGTTATAGCATTTGTAATATTATTCTACAACTTCAAGATTCGTTTCGAATAGAGCAAAGAATGGACAAAGGTATTGCAATAATTCAAATTATCTATGTACAAATATTATCCTTGAGAAAATCTTCTATTGTTATAAAAAATTGCATTCAGGAAAATCGGTTTGCAGATTAGAAAGTTATGTGCAATTATTTATTTTATCGCACAGACAAACATACATAGATATAGATATAGATAATTAATAATATAACGTTTCTAAAGATTCTTTTGTTTATTCATTGTTTTTTTTATATCTAGATATTACTTATATATGAGGAAGTGAGGTTAAAACATCTATTTCTATTGATTCATCTTTATTGTAAACTTATTTATATTAGTAGTGATTTATATAACAACATTAATAGTTAATTTGATTTAAATCAAAGGTACGCGTTGATTTATTTCTACATAAAGGTTGGTAATCACTGGCGTCAAATTGAAAGTACTGTTGACTTCATATAATGATTAAAACTTCCTTCACTTGCAAGATTCCTTTGAATTGAAGGTTTTGATATGTGCAATAGCAATTAAATGTATTATTCAAAAACATCCCAAAGACTGGCACAAAATAAAGTAAAATAAACAAACTTGACACATTTTGATGAAACCTTCTCAGAGAACCGATTTTTCAGCAGAAAACGCGTAGCCTATAATAGTTTCTAATAAAAGATTACGTAATAGTCTCAGGTTGGAGCCTAAGGGCCAAGCTGGGCCAAGTTCCACATCTACTTTGGCCAACAGAGAGACAAATGTATGTATATAAGCGATTTACCCTTGTAGACATCCACTAACAACGGATTTTACGGAATTCTTATCATAACGGATTTTAACTTTTTGCATTTCGCCAAGTTTTAAACCTATAGAAGATATACACTTAACGCGGGGATAAATGTTACTATAGCAACGGTTACGATGACAACGGATAATATGACAAAGGTTACCATAGCAACCTAATTTTACATCCAAATTAATAGTGTGCCCAGCGAAGCGTGTGGGAATAAGCTAGTTAATTTATATAGACAAATATTCCTAATGTCTCTGTCTGTACAAAGTGCATCCACCGTGACCTCGAGTTCAAAAATGATCATAAAATTTCAGAGCAATAAAAATGTAATTTGAAGTAAATTAGTTATTTAAGTGCGTTAATATAAATTATACATCAAATGACCGCTTGTCCTTGTTTTGAATTATGATTATTTGCTATTTGTAAAGATGTAGTTAATCATTTCCTATTATTTGTTACAATGAAGTGGCAAATCAGAGATACAAAAATTAAAATTATTCTAATTATTATTTTGATTCTGTTCTGTGTAAATAACATTTTAATTGACCAGATATATAGACTCTTATAATTTAATTGTGATCTCATCAAAACATAAGAAATACTAGGTGCATATTACCTTCATATTGCTTTTATTCATGTCTGTCTTTTATTATATATATAGTATTACAATGTTGCAAATATAGTCTTTGTGACATACAAATAGGCTTTAACAGGATACAAATCCTATTTATACCAAATTAACATTATATATAAAAGAGCTATTTACGCCGATGACCGAATTATGTAACAGACCATCTTAAAATACATGACCAAACTAAATAGGCCTTTCTCACGCATTTTAATACACTTGGAAATGAGCTCTATTGTATTATGATAGTGTTGATTTTAACGCGATAGTTATTTAAAAGGCAGGTCAGATATAACTGGGTGATAAGATAAATCGTTGGTAAGATAAGTGAAGGACAGTAATTGATGTTATTTGCACCAATAACGACTCTAAAATTGTGCCTTTGAGCTATAAATTACAAATATATCGAACATAAAGGTTATTTATTTGTACCTTAATATATTTGAATAAGTTCATGAAAATGTTTTTAAGCATCTTCTAGGTTGGGATCTCTCCCAAACTAGGTTTCAGTTCTACTTAACCAGATTAGGTATTACTCTAAACATTGATAGTCTATTTAGTACTCTATTCCTACGCTATATCTTTTCATCCTACTTCCGTCATCCCTAACTCCCTTTAAGGGACAACGCACTGTTTAAATAAAAATATCAATAATTTAAAGGTCTAGTTTGCATTCAGTTTAAAAAATAAAAAAAAATCCCCTTATTTAAATTGGCGTCAACAATATTGTAATATAAAACCTAAAATAAATACCACGTCTTCAAATCAAGTCACGCCCAAATAACAAATAAACAATGATGAATACAATTCAAACATTCAAACAGTGACCCGAGATTTCGACACTGAAGACATCAACTAATGTTTTCCAGCCATTGTTCTACAAAACCTCCTTTCTACAACCTTGCTATATTAACGAATGTAGATTAGTATAACGCGATTTAAATACATTTTTAATTACACTTTACATTACGCATACATTAGTGATTTAAATCAATTTGACAGTTGAAGTTGACGCGAGTGACGCACTGTGACAGGTGCAACTTCAGGTCGGCCATTTTGTTTTGACATATAATTTTCTTTTAAAAATTTATTTGTAATCGCTATTATCAATACAAAAACAGATATTATTGTATTCTATTATTAATACTGGAATTAAAAATCTAAAATTTTTAATTAGAAATTCACAATATTGATCCGTAAAGAAAGAACCGTCAGTCGTAAAACATTCAATTTAAATTAAATTAAAATTCCTATTCAGTTGATATATTTAGTTGAATACATAAAATTTATTTGTCCGTATTTTCATCTATTTGTATATGTTTCTCTTATTTGAATTGTATTGTATTTTTTTATATGATATTTTTAACTTTCACGCTTTTAATTTGATGGGTGAGGAAGAGAAAGAAAGAGAAACCTATTTTACAAAATGTTATTTAAAATTAAATAAAGATTAATATATATATATATACATATATATGTAAAGCCGTGATCAGTCACAAGTATGTAATAAATTCTTCCAAAACATTAAATAATACGTAAAAGTAATAAAGAAAACGAAACGTTTAAATGTTGAACGTTTAATTATTTTTGTAACACATAATAAATTATATTTTTGTTATATTTTAAGTGATTTATGTTGTTGTTATTAATTAATATTACATAATAATAGTGTGTTATATTATGTTATATACAAGCTGTGCCCATGACTTTGCGCGGAAAGTTTTAAAATAAAAGTAAATTAAGTTAAAACTTATAACATCAGTTATTCGCCAGTGAAAGTCCTGTTAAAATCGATTCACCCATTCCGTAGATTAGCCGGACAAAACAGAGAGACAGATTTTTTTTTTAAATCTTTTTTTATGTAAGTACCGTATATACTTTTATATGCATTTAGTGAAAAGCAATTAATTTGAAATTACAAACAGTAACTTTAATTTTATTCATATGTATGCCAAGATATATTCAAAACCGCCCATCGAATTGATTGCGATGGTTCTACTTATTCTAAATTGCTCACTAGATATTGAGGTTTGTGAAACAGTGATTAAAATAAAGAAATACCCGGCTGAGTTTGTTGTGTTGTTCTCAGAGTGGAGCGTTTGGAACACTCACAGCCTTATTTTAAGGTAAAGGGTGTTTTACAGAAGGACTTATTTTTATAAGTATGGTATCATAGTTCTGACTTCACATTACACAAGTCATCACTGATTCAAGGTGGGCAAGTTATAAATAAAAAAATATGGTGATCGTTTTGCTCATTTATACATATTATTTACTATTTGTCAGTGACTTTGTCTGCTCGTCTGTTACAAATTACAACGAACTGAAGAAAATGACTGTTCTATACCACTCGACTATAGACATAACATATACTAAGAAGGTAAAGGGTATATGAATACTATTCTAGGAACGTGACAGTACTTCGATGCATGATACAGAATCCCATCAAAAAAATACTCAATTACAATAATCAACTCTTGGAAGTCTCTGAATCAATTCTGGAAGACTCTGCTAAGTAGAAGAATATATATATATACAATGGATAGAAACTTGAAATTAACATATAATAATAATTATAATATATATAGATATACTAAAACTGCACAATATATGTATTATAATTTAGGGTATAAAAAATAAAAATATCTTACACTCATCCACTAGAATTAAGCTAAAAGATGAATAAAAATTTTAACGTGCTAGAGCTTAGTATAGCAAATCAACAGATCGCTTGATATTTAATAGCTATGGTACTATCATTTACTATTGTATGATTCCTTATAAGTCCTAATCCTTTACCATAAAAATACGTATTTTTCGTAAAAAGCCCTAATCCTCCTCGAGGATTCCCACAAATTACTTAATATCAAAAGCTTTTAGACCATCCAATAACCTTTAACCAATTTGCTTAATATATTATATATAATGTATATAATTAGAGTAATATTAAACACCTTGACCTGAGAGAAGTGATTTTGAAACGATCTCCGCAGCCTCTGATGATCTCAAGGTGGTTTGATGGAATTTTTCACCATCATTATATTTAACACTAAACCTACCAAGTACCGGTCAAATTGACCGTTCTTAAACTTTTGTAAAACTTACACATTTTTAAACGTTATAATATCGTTATCAAACTACATGACAATTCTTTGAATATGTATATAATATTGTCTACACTCTTTACTTTTAATTATTTCCATTATTACCTGCGTTATATAATAAAATAACTTTTAATTACCGGTCAATTTGACGGCGTGCGGTAGCAACAAGTATACAAGAACTGTCGGTAGGTTTAGTGTTAAATTACCTTTTATATACAATATTATATTGTTTATATTTTTTATCACACGCTTAACGACGGATTATTCAATGGATTGTTACATATAAATTAATTATAGTTCGTTTTATGTATTAATATGTATTGTTTTAATTTTTTATTTTGAATTTATGAATTAAGTGTTAATTAGGTATGATATTTTTCGGATTAAGTTATTAAAAAGGGTGTTTTAATAGACTTTCATCTTGGTTATGTATGTAACATTATTCTGAGTTTTGTTTGTAAAATCATTCATTATCATAAAATATAATTATATATATACTAGCTGTGCCCACGATTCCGTTCGCGCAGAATGTTTTCTTCAAATAAGTATCTAAAATTAATTCTTATACCATCAGTGAAATTCCTGTTAAAATTGGTAAAGCCGTTTCAGAGATTAGCCGGGTCAAACAGACACATAGAGACAAATTTTATAAATTGTTTTTTATGTAAGTATCGCATACATACAAACAGACACTAGAATTTTATTTATATTTATAAATCTATGATAGGTCTATAATATCTATTAAACACTAACATTTATGTACCTTCGTCCGTAACTTGGCAAATTGTATCAAAATTGGAGATTAAATCATTTAGCCTTAACAGATCACAACCTTATAATCCGTGTATTAAATACTAAAATATGTACTATATATTAAATAGTAGACAGTGTTGTCTGAATATTGATGTATTTTACCAACAAAACATTAAATCAGAACGAGCTTAAAAGTTTCTGCAAAAGGAAAGTATATCAATCCCAAAAGCGAATTACAAAAACATAAAAAATATTTATTGAATCCGAGCAAAGTCAGAGAACACTACGTGGATAAAGAAGTTGATATATTTTTACAATGTTATATCTATTTAATTCAAGCAAAGTCAGAGAACAACACTATGTGGATATAGAAATTTATTTTATTTAAACGAAGTCACGGTATCATATATGTTTTGATACACATTCCAGATAACATTTTTAACACCATTTTGACATATCACGTCTCAGCGGAGGCGTCAGATTAAATACATTGTTCTTTAACCTCCGGCTTTATAGTCTTGAAATACTTTGAGAATCTTTTATATTCCTACATTGAATCAGTGATAACTGTATCAAATGGGAGTGTCCTTTGATTCAATACTTATCAAAAGCCCTTCTGTATAACACTCTCTAACTTAAAATAAGGTTAGATACCGAACGCGTTGGTCTGAGAAGAACCACAAGACACTTAGCCGGGTTTTATTGTGATTAATGTCTCAAAAAATTCAGTTACAAATATTAATAATACATGTATCTAACACTGACTTTCTTTATTATACACTCCTAAGAAAATATACGAAGTTATGTGCTTAAAATAGCAAATAATAAAAAATGTATTATGTTGCGAATGGAAAGAAATTGTATACAAATAAGTAGTATAGGAAATCTATCTTTTATATCTTTTATGGAAGCAAGCAGTTGGTAGTAAAGATAAAAACTTATTTTCTTTATTTTGTACTCTCATAAAACACAATAACGCACTTAGCTTTTAAATATTATATAATTATATCTATATAAAAATATACTTATAGTTATTGCCTATCTAACTTGTTAATGAACAAGCTGGGCCCGCGACTTCGTCCGGTAAGTAACCTTAGTCATAACATCAGCTATCCAGTGGTTAAAAGCCAGACGTTTCAGAGATTACCCTGAACAAAAAGACAAAGAAAAATTGGAGACAAACAGACACTTAAATTTTATTTATATGTATAGACGTATTTGACTTGTGAATATTGTATATATATATATATATATATATATATATAAGTTAGAGTGTCGCAACAGTTAATGTATTATATATTAACGACCTGCCCGTCTGTCCGTCACGTACGGTAGCGAAATGAACGTGTCAGTACGTTCATCACGCATTCATCTCATAACTGATTGATGCTTTAATTACTACGACCTTTAAAACAAATGAGAGTTACTTAATACACATTGAAGCCATCTTGAAACAATTATTTAATTACCGCTCAATAGTTTCTTAATTCTTATAGTCTTTTTGTTTGTTTGTTCGTTCTGTATTGTGTTCACTTTTCTCGAATGGATGGTTGGATGGATGTGGACAGGAGAAAATTTCATTACTGTCGAGAGATGGCGCTGTTTATAATTTACTGATTTAGTTTATTTTCATATTTAATTATATTACTATTTTGTATTATTAACCACACTTTTTTGTAATTTTTTAGTAATTATAAATAAACACGTATTACACATTTTCTTTTTTTTCAATAAATAATAATCATTTTACTTAAAAATCAATTGTTTTTTTATTAACATTTATAATTTCGCCAAAGTTCGTTAGAGAAATACCCTGGGTATTATTTTAAAATATTGTTCCATTGCCGAGGCCGACTGAAACTAAGTAGTCTAAAGATTTTTTATTTTAACATATAGAATACTTTAAACTGCGAATTATCTTCATCATTATGACAAATACAAAATTAATTGTTAGCGAATAACAAAAAAAATAAATTTCTAAACAAATTTCAGCTACAATTTATATTATTTGATAAACCTTTAGTGGATGTTACATTTCGTCTTTAAAATATTTGAATCATTTCAAATCAAAAGTCAACTTTAAATAAACTAGGGGCGCCAACAGACCCAAAATTTCGATTCGCTGCGCTCGTGAAATTTCAGGTGCCGTTTGTATATTGAGCGAAGCGAGCCCAGGGTTAATGACATCGTTTCCCATTGACTTCAATGGGATATCAGTTTATTGACATAACATTTTTCAATAAACATTTTTTTGCCAACATTTTTCAATTTTTTTTTAAAACCCTCACCTAATGTGTGTCTTTTTGATTGCAAAATTTCATAATTTTTTCCATCAAGTAGTTTTCGAGCCTATTCGTGACAAAAAACGTGAAAAAGTCTCCAGTAGAACGCTCCGCTCGCTTCGCTCAATTAATAAGTAATGTATATAAAACTTATTTATGTGGGATCTTTATTACATGTATGTCAGACTTTAAGCACTCATACAGACAGACAAACAAGAAATAAAATATAGTTTTCAAACTCTGAACTACTTAAACTTAACTTCCTGTTACCTGACCTTTAAATTACCCAAAATATGTTCAGTTATGAATCTTTAGAATGTAACGTAACTATCAATACAAGTAAGTCACGAACTGGATCAATTATTGCAAGTAATACATTTATTACACCACAGTGAAGGGGGGAGATTAATTTGTAATTATGTTATAAGAGCTAACATTTGAATGACCTGACATCTCATTACGCACCTCTTAGACTGTCATTAAAAGAATTATATATATATATATAATTCTTTTAATGACAGTAATATATATATATATATATATATATATATATATATATATATATATATATACACACCTAAGTCTGTTTTTACACGGAAATTGGTTCCAGAAAAAACCGTGTAAAAAAAGACATTGATCGTATGCAAAAATAGGTGATTTGTTCCTAATCTCTAAAACCTATTAAAATTTGTGAAAAACAAGGTTTTTTTAAGAACAAGTATTCATGTTTATTTAATTAAATCACATATACAATGTTTATTTTTACAAGCATAGTTATTGAAGATTATTCACAAAATATTAACACATTTCAATTGCTCTGACCAGTAAATTTGCTTGTATGCACAAAAAGGGAATTCCCCTAAATTTGTAATATGAACATATTTCGCAGAAATTAAATTTGACAAAAAAAATTAAGCCCAAATTTTTTTTAATCGTGCTAAATGGAATAAAATCGTGTAAAAAAATTAAAAATATTTTATTTTCAAACCGTGTTATTTCACAACCGTGTAAAAACAGACTTAGGTGTATATATATATATAGATTTTAAACACACATATATATATATATATATATATATATACGCGTTTAAAATCTTTCTAGAAATCATAGATATATAACTATTTCGTCTATCTTAGTACATACAAGATTTTTATATCAACTGGTAATACATAAAATAATATATTATTAGATATAAGCAAAGCTCATATAATATTTAATAAGAAAAAACACGACAAGTAGTTTCACAATAGACATGGAGTAAGTAAGTTGTAAAAATTACAGTTATTAATAACCTAAATAAAGTAATTGAAGAATTTGTATCTCGTACAAAGAATTTGGTAACACCTGTTGTAACTATTACACTTTAGAGTTAGTGTTAGACGGACGGTGAATCGGGTGGTATGTGATCACTGTCACTTGTTTACACCAGATTGTTCTCCATTCATATTTCAACCACTTTATTCTCCATTAACATTTTGACAACATTCTTCTCCATTCATATTTCAACCACTTTATTCTCCATTAATATTTTGACAATATTATTCTCCATTCATATTTCAACCACTTTCTTCTCCATTAATATTTTAACCACTTTGTTCTGCATTCATATTTTAATCACTTTATTCTCCATTCTCGAAGTTGTCGACGAATATGTCTACCTGGGACAAAAAGTCCGATTGGGCAGGTCCAACTTCGAGGGAGAGGTCAATCGACGAATCCAACTAGGATGGGCAGCGTTCGGGAACTTAAGGAGCGTATTTTCGTCCGGAATACCGCAGTGCCTTAAGTCGAAAGTCTTCGACCAGTGTGTGTTACCAGCGATGACTTATGGAACCGAGACGTGGCCTCTAACAAAGGGACTCTTAGAGAGGCTTAAAGTCACTCAGCGTGCGATGGAGAGGGCTATGCTGGGCATTTCGCTGCGAGATAGAGTCAGAAACGAAGAGATTCGCAGACGAACAAAAGTAAGCGACATAGCCCAACGGATTTGTAAGCTGAAGTGGCAATGGGCTGGGCATATAGCCCGCTCAAGCGACGGCCGATGGGGAAAAAGGGTCCTTGAGTGGAGGCCACTTACTGGCAAGCGAAGTAGAGGACGCCCACCAACTAGGTGGACAGACGACATAAAAAGAGCAGCTGGAAACCAATGGATGCGGGCCGCTTTGGACCGATCACGGTGGAAGTCAATGGGGAAGGCTTACGTCCAGCAGTGGACGCACGACAGCTGAAAATGATGATTCTCCATTCATATTTTAAACACTTTATTCTCCATTAATATTTTAACCACTTTACTCTTCAGTACCATGGCGTTTGTTGCTGATTCTTTTCTACAAATACCGTGCAAATAGATCCTAATTGAAATGAAATAATACTTGAATATTTTGCTTCTTATACCGACACATAAAAAGCATAAATCTTAATTAGTACTTATACTTAACTAGAGAGAAAAAACAAACTCGTATTTCAATTATATCACCTTTTAATATTATTTATTTGTTTAAGTCCTTTTACGCCATTTATCAAATAAATTTATAAATTTAATAAAACCTGTACATATAAATAAAATTGAAGTGTCTCTTTGTAATTTTAAATTAACAGCATTTCAGTAAAGCATATGAAAGTACAATTTTTTTTTTCTGTCTGTTTCTCTGTTTTGGCTAAACCATAAAAATGACTTTCAATGGCGGATAGCTGATGTTAGGAGTAACTTAAGCTACATCTACTAAAAAAATCTCATGACCGAAGTCACCTTCAGAATTCAGAATTCAGAAGTCCTTCAACTGAAGCTGACTTGTTTTAAACGATATGTACTTGACGTAAAATGTTGACTTTGACTTTTGATTGAATCAATCAATCAATCAACATCATAATCAAAGTTAAAGCTGATCTACAATTATTTAATGTTATTCGTATATACACGTTTTCAAGTAATACACACACACACACATACACGCAAGATGTTTCATTACTGAGTATCATTAAAGAAAATCAGTTCAAGGATGACTTCACGAGAATTTATATATTAATATATAATTTAATGTGAAATTAACATTTATATACATTTATTTATAATGTATTGTTTTGTTATTTATATTTATTGTATATTTTGAGTTTATATTGAGAGTTAGTGAGCGTTTGTGAGAGTTAAAGAGCGATTTGTTTTCTTAAATTAAAATACTTTTTATTTGGACGACATCAAAAGTATTCGTATCAATACTAATGGTGTGAGAAATTTGAATCAATCCTAGTTTTTGTGATTCCTCAACACAAATATACAAAAATACAAAACAATATTAGTGTAAATATTATTAATGTTAATGTTTTTTTTAATTACTAAGTTATTTAAATGGTAATAAAATATAAAAAACTTTAATATATTATCCTCTCAAATCATTCGTTAGTCTTTAAGAATTCGTTGCATGGTCGGGTAACATTTACAAAGGTTATGTATTAGAAACACGATTATCACTTTTATTTATATTACAATAATGTTCAATTTAGAATAACAGATTATCTAATGAAATATCTATCGTAATAGAATCAGTTCAATAATTATTTTATGCGAATATAAACTTTATTGTTATAACATAAAGCGTATTTCAGTATTCTTTTTATTAACTTTGTAATTTACTTAGTTCTTATATTAATTTTGTATTATTAATTTATTGACTAGCGCCCGACGCGGATCCTCGCGATGTTTTCTTCAACTTATTATAGTTGACTAAGTTTTTTTTATCCAAATCTCATCGAAAGTCAAAATATGATAAATACATATTTAATATTTGTACAAAATTTTCAGTCTTTGTACTTTCTATATTTTACTATTACCATAGTCGGTGTGCTTCATTATTTTAAATACAAATAATTATATACTTATATTCATTCTCGAGTAGCGGTAAATCAATTAAATAAAAAATGTATTATTAATAAAGCATTTATTATGAGGAATCACAGAAAACTTTAAAAATAAATAAATAATTTCAGCTATTTTGCTCAGCGTTGTAATGACAACGCTTTTTTGTAAAATATTGGTAACATTTACAATTTTAACTAATTAAAATTACAAACAAGAACAAATATTACAATCATTTTTAAAACACTGTTGTACGTCTTAGAAGCGCCATCTGTTATGGAATAGATGTAACGACGTATAAGTATTTTTAAAATAAAAATGAATATAAAAACTTATCAGCAAAATTAAACAAAATTAAGTACATTAACTAAAAATAGGTTCCATGAGCACAACATTTTAAACATTACTTAATCCTAAAAATAAATTAATTTTATAATAATACATCACTAATTATATATTATAGGAACATCGAAAAAATCATCGGCGGGTTACTCAGTTTATTCTGGCTTCGTTGTTTATTCTGAAATAAATAATTATTTAGTTATTATTATGCGACATTTACATCGTTAATTTTTATATTAATCTACATATTAATTGTTTTATTGCAATTACCTGAAGGTTTCATTGGATATAAGAATGCATCCATTGAATCTTTTCCAAAAGCACTTTTCACGGTGCATGTATAACCGCCCATGTCGTCCCATGTTAAATTCTTAATGTGTAAGTCACCAGAGGGCAGCACCTGGTAGTTCAATAATTGGTTAAGAGATGGCGTTGAAAAAAAAAACCAAGTAATGGGCTCAGAAACTTTATGCAATACGCAGACAAATAAAAATAAATATTCTTACCCGCATCCGGCTATTTCCGTAGACAATATTGTTGTTATTATCAAGCCAAAACACTTGAGCTTTGATAGGACTATACACTCTGCAAGGTAAAGTGAGACTTGAGCCCATGTTTTGAAAGACGTACTGGTAAAAGCCAGTAATAATCGGCTTGGTGGACAACATTTTCGACATCAGCACGGGATGACTTCCTAAAAAATGATAAATATGTTAATAGAAAATTAACTAGTATTTTTAATAATGCGCCTATCAGATAATAATAGCAATAAGTGTGGACGAACTAAGATAATACATGGAATATTCAGGCGTAAATCATTGCTATGTCTTACCTTCAACAACAATAGTGGTAGTAGCACTCGTCTCCTTCATTCCTGCAGTTCCAACACATGTGAAGGTGTCATCCTGGTCTGCGTCATTAACTATCAGACGACTGGTCAAGCGACCGTACCCTGAGGGGTGAGTGGGCAGAATCTCGTTTACTTCTTCTTCAAACTGAAATTATAAAGTTAAAATTGTATATAATACAATAAATCATTAAATTAATGGCTAAATTGAGGTATAAATTTGATGTTGAAGTTATAAAACTCACATCAGATAAAGGTATTCCATTCTTCAGCCAGCCAGCCATTGGCAAGGGATGACCTTGTACTTCACATTGTAACACCAGTGCAGTCCCAGGGACTAATTTAACTTTTTCTGGCGGAGGAGCTGATATTGTCACGTATGTACTGCGTTGCAGAGTCCGTCTGACCGGAGTTATTTCTGTAATAAAATTGTATAATCCTGTCAATTTATACTAGCGCTGAAGCGGCGAGTAGTGGAACTAATAATCAAATTAGAAATATGTAGGGAAGAATACTAAAGTAGCTTAACTTTAAAAAAAAACAAGACATTTTTCGCGAAATACTGGATTACACTTTATAATCAGCAAATCTGTCTGGTCGTTTGTAATTCAATGGCCGATAGGTACCAGATGTTCAATTTATTCTGCATAATCTAAATATATTCGCTTGTTGATGTTTTTTTTGTAATATTGATTTTCGGTGCTACTGCGTTTAAGTGTATTATAATTATTTTTAAAATTATAATATCTTCCTATTCATCTCTAGGCTATTTAGTAAAATATTTCTACATAATCTTGTGGATTTTGAATATACGATAATTTTTCAAAACTTTACAAGATGTCATGTAATTTTTTGATTAGTGATTAGTTAGATTAGTTATTCTCAAAATATAAATGATATTAAATCAATATTTATATTAATGTCGGCGAAGAAGATATATCAATTCAACTGTATTCATAAATTCATGATTCGTCTGTAACGTTGAATCATTTGATATTATATAACTGGAAGAATATTTCACTTACAACAAGCGTTTTAAAGATTTTTATGTTCATGTAAATAAATACAATACTGAAAATAAATTATGTAGAAACATTTTAGTACGAACCAATTCACTAAGTCTGAATTTTTTCAATCACATTTAATTAAAATCAATCTTAAACTCACCATTTGGTAAAAGATTGTTATCAAGTTCGATTTTCCCATTTTCTAGCAGTGCATACGCTTCCGAGCATTGTTGCGACACTAACGCCGCGGCAATGAGTAGCGAGACTATACTAATCATCGTTTTTCTTCACGAGATGGCGTTAGTTGAGTATTATAAGAATCTGAAACAAATATATTATAGAATTAATAATTGTTGCTTTGTCGATATAATATCGGCTACCAATTATCACGATAAGAAGAATAGGTATCTGATCATTTATTTAATATATGAAAACGAGTCACAACTATTATAATTTACGACGAAATTAAATTATGTTCAGACCTTATCAAGCAAGTTATTACTAGAAAAGGGAAGAAATAATCAACAATTTAACTGTGTAAAGTAAAATCTAGTAGTAACCGACTACATTATTGTTTCGTGGACCGTTAATACGATATTTAACTTTAGTTGAATCTCAAAGCATAATTTAGAACATTCTAGCAAATTGCTTTCTTTGTAGCGCCATTAAATATAATAAATAAAAATTTGTTGTTTGAAATAAATGTAATATATAAAATAAATTAATGAATATTTTTAAGATGTATGTTACCAAAAAAGAATAATTATAATAACATATTAAACCTCAGTCGTGAATTAATGATGCGATTCATTTCATTCAAACAGAGACAGATTATTTACACTAGTTTATACATAATTTTCATTTAACAAACAAATATTCGCAATTAATTCTTATAAAACACAGTCGGAGTATAAAACTAATTATTTCTAGTATTCTATCTTAATACTATTTGCATTAGAATTATGTGATCATTCTTTTATCTTTTATCTTTTATCACATTACTATTGTTTTACTTTATTTAAATAATCCATTCACATAAAGAAACTAGAAAGGGACACATTTGGATTTTATATGAATTATTCACTGTTCTGATAACTCCAGAAATAATTTCATTGTCGGAGTTTTCTTTGTAAATGTGAACACGTGTTGAACTGATAAGTTATCAATTTACAGAATAAGACATGAATTCACTTGAAGAATAATATTAATAATTTATTTGATTTTTTGAATATAATAAAAAAAAAACCAAAATATTTTACGATACGATCACAAAATTCTCACAAAAAAAAACTGATAATAACTAAAATAACTTTTGGTCACGATTTAACACAAATAAATTAAAATGTAAAAAAAATACACAAAAAAATATTGGTAACGAAGAAAAGATTGAATATTTTTCACATTACAATATTGGTAGCGAAATAAATATTGGTAACAAGACGTACCTGTATCTAAACACTAGATGTGTGTCTGGATGCTGGTTTCAGAGCAATACGTCCGTCCAAACGATCCCACCCTTATATACCGCGCCGCCGAGACCACACTGCGTCCTTTTCCGCCGGGAAAATGCTTCAATATAACTAATTAATTCGTTTCATCTATGAATATTTGTTGCATTTTTGTCTACGTTGAGTAAAAAAAATGTAATTTTGTCATAATAAAATATTATTGATAAAAATAATTATTTAATAAATTTCTTCTATTTTTATCTGCTTTATATTTATTTAGTAGAAAAATTTATATTTTTGCTTAACAATATTCACGTGATATTATTAACAATTATTAAAGGAAAAATACTAATTAAATTAATTTTAATCCAGATTTATAATTGTGGTTTCTCTACATCTCATGACGCTTACGTCATACACACACACACTCAAGGAAATTAATAATTTTCGGCTAAATATATCAATTTATAGAACATGAAGGATAAATCTCTATATTACGTATGAAGCTTCAATATTACATCACTCTTAACTTACTTCATAGAACTGTCAACGGATTCCGTTACAATGATTCATTATACTATCAGGGGTCCCTGGAGATGTGAAAAAACCACAAACATTGGGTCAAAAACGGTCCATTGTTGTGAGAAATTCAAAGTAAAAGGATACTGGAATTTTATGATGTAATAGTAAGTATTGTTGCATTTATTTGTGACTGTGATAATAACTAGCGCCAACAGACCCTCAATTTCGACTCAGTGCGCTCGTGCGAACTACTAGTACTCGTACTAGTGCAAAATTTCATAATTTTCTGTCAAGTCATTTTCGAGCCTATTCGTGACAAAGAATATGAAAAAATCTACAGTAGAGCGCTCCGCTCGTTCCGCTCGCTTCGCTCAATAAATGTAAGGAACCAATTAATAATTAAATCAGATTGAAAATTAAATTGTACGATTTATTTCATTTTATTTCCAATCACGTATTCTGTATATATTATTTAATTATAATATTATTTTAATTTGGAGATAAAACTTAAAATAATTTTAATATTCATAAGAGCTTTGGAACTCGATGTAGTTGAAGTCAAAAGTCAGACCAGTTCACGTCGACGAGAAATTTTAAAGATAATTCAATTATGAATTCATTTCTCAATTTACTAAGTTTCTGTATTCAATAGAATATAACAGACAAACGGACATTAGTTGTTAGTCATTATTATATAATTAAAATGATTAATTTTTTAATAATGTTTTTAAAGAACTCCTACGTGACTTTTGTAACGTTGTCTTGTCTTATTCTTTAATTAGTATATTTACTATTAAATGTTTATTGTAAGTAAATTAAGTAAATTTACTCTTATAAAATGTTATTTTTACTTTTATTGAACGTTAGTTTATAATAAATCAGATCACGTTCTCTCGAGACGTTTATTTTTTATTTTCGTTTATTTCATAGTTTTATAAAATAGTTTTGCTATTTTAGGAATTTTCTATTAAATTTATTTAAGTGGAGATTAAAATATTATAAGAATATTTTAACAATAATTAATTTGTAGATGAATATTTAAATTTCTAGGAATGTTTTACTCATTGAGTGTAATTTTTATCAATGTAAGTTTTTTATCGACGCACTCGAGTAACACACGTGGTGATGACGCAGTTGGATAATTTAGTGTGATGACAAACCACAAAATATTTCGACGTATATAACTTTTTAGGTAGATTCCATAGATGAATCTACCTATTGCAATCGATGCGATGACGGGACCCAGACTCCAGAGTAGGGGCGCTACGCCGTTTATGAACTGGAGATTGAGAATCCGTCGAAAAAAAATAATTTATATATCCCTCTATATATATATGTATATATGATCCATCAGTCCAAATTCATCGTAGGCAAAATCTGACTTCACAGGTCGATAGGATAAATTAGTAGGACAAACGTAGCATCTCTTTTTTTTGGAAAAAGTGAAAGGGGGTGCTGGGAGGGGGGGTGAAAGTGCAAACCTTTGGGACACGCTACAGGTCGCAAATATTGACGGAGGATTTTCAAACTCAGTATACACATTTTTAAGGACAAAATGAAGGTTAAGTTTTTGAACGGTAGAAATCGGTCGAGGGGGTTGGGGGGCTGGGGGGGTTGAAAGTTAAAAACCAAAAAAAGTCACAGAAGGAGGCAAAATTTTAATGTCGGAAAAATCTTAGAAATTTAACAAATTAAGAGAGGAAACTTTTTTGTTCGAAAAGTTTTTTGATGCGACCCCCCGTTTAGGAGATAGGGGTGGGGGGTGGTTCCCTGCTCACCCAATATATGCAGCGTGACCCGTCATAAGACTCGTAATGACCAGTAGAATACTGCTGGCTAGTTTTTCTTTGTCGATCCGACCGACGGGAATCTACCTAACACGATCGACCCTGTCGAACGAGGTGTTTTTTTAATTTGAACTTGGATATTGTTTCAAAGGAGGTTTACAATTAAATTTTTTTTTTAATAAATACTTTTTGGTTCATCAGTTTATTAAACTTATTAAAGAATTATTGCTTTTAATTGAACGGAAATTCCCACATGGTAACGGACGGTAGAATTGTCCTGAGTTAATGATGGTTCTTGAAACTTAGAGTAGACTTCCTGCTGATGAATTTTGAGGTTAGGTTAGGTTGGATGCTCAGTGGTTTTGTTTTGGAGTTTTATTTTGTTGTTAAGTCGGTATTTCAAAAAAGGTCCTTTTCAGGGCCCCGAAGATTGTGTCGTTTTTACGTTTTTCGGTGTTTTTGTTGTACTTTTCGGGGTTTTCCTTTCTTACTTGTGAGTCATTTCTTTTTGTGTGTTTGTCGCCTTTTTGAAGGCTTTTGTGTGTTCACTGAGACCTCTGTGGTTCGGACATCATGTCCGACCACGAGGTCGAAGGCTCGCGCAAGCGACCCCTTAGCGGGGTTGTCGAGGTGACCAGTGGCGCGTCGGATAGCGACTCCGAGTTCAATTTTTTCCAAAAGAGAATTTTCCAAATGCAACACTGCTCGACGTGGATGCGTCACTTCGAGCACTCGGGGGACTGGCCTCTCTCGGGCGAAGGCCGATTTACGGGCCCTTGCCCTCGAAGCCGAGGATGCGGAAATGGAGAAGGCGCTGGCATCACGGGCATTCCGTAAGCAGGCGCCTTCTTCAGGCAATGTGACGTTCTCCGAGGAGGAGGCTTTGCAGGGAGGTTCGCTTAGGCCTGACCCTGACTCCCTCGGGGCTGAGGAGTTAAGAGCCTTGGCGGGTAAAAGCGCTGCCTCCATCCTGGAAGTCAGCCGCAAGTCCGGCAACCTTAAGGGCTCCATGATTAAGGCCCTTAAGGTAGCCTCGCGGGACTTGCTGGAGGTGGTCGATACGCTCGTCAGCCATACTGAGGCTGACGAGACCCGCCATTTGAGGGCTGCAAACTCCCGCCTGATCAGAGAGGTGGAGGCCCTTAAGGCCGAAATCAAAGCTCACAGGCGGGAGTTTGTGGAGCTGAAAACGGGGGCAGCAAAATCCTCGGCCGCTGCCGCTCCCGCTGCCGTAGCCGCGCCCTCTCTGGACGCGGACTGTATTGAGGAGTTGAGGCGCTCCATTATTTCCTCGGTGGGGGTGTTGGTGAACGCCCGGTTCGCCAACATCGACGAGCGCCTCCTCCCTGAGAGGGTCATGCGTCCGCCCTTGGCAGCGGACCTTAGGGCTAGTAAGACAGCGATTGCACAGTCGCGGCAGCCGAGGTCTGCAGGCGCGACGGCACGACCTGCGTCGGCGAAAGCGCCGACAACTGCTCAGTCTGCCGCCACCACCGAGACCTGGTCCTCGCTGGTGAAGCAGGGACAGAAAAGAGCCAACAAACCAGTTGGCCCTGCTCTTGCCGTCCAAGCTTCGGTGGCTCAGCAAGTCGTAACCGCTGGACCACCGAAGCAGGGAAACAATAAGGGGGGTAATAAGAAGGGCCTAAAGGCCGGTCAATCCGGACCGGTCCAAGGGTCCCTCCCCAAGTTGCCATCTCCTCGGTCACCTGCAGTGGTCATCACACTGCAACCCGAGGCGTCAGCTAAGGGGGTCACCTATGCCCAGCTCCTCGAAGGCGCCTCCGAGAAGGTAAATCTCGGGGAGTTGGGGCTCGAGGACGGGCTAAAGATCCGGAGGTCGGCCACCGGGGCTAGGCTTCTGGCGCTGCCTAAGGCGGCTCGAGAAAAAGCCGAAAAATTGGCGGCCAACCTCCAGACTGTTTTAGACGGAGAGGCAGACATCGTCCGACCCGTGAAGAGGGTCATGGTAAAGGTGAGGGTTCTGGACGACTCTGCCACAAAAGAAAAAGTCGTGGCCGCGATTTGCCGCGTCACCAATTGCCCTAGCGAATTCCTCCGAGTTGGAGATATTCGCTGGGGCAGCGGGGCTATGAGCGTTGCATTCGCCCGTTGCCCCGTTGACGCGGCAAAGTCACTTATTGACGCGGGGAGGCTCCTGGTGGGCTGTAGCTCGGCCAGGCTCGAGCTCCTCGAAGAGCGCCCGATGAGGTGCTTTCGGTGCCAGGAGCCGGGGCACACACGGGCGCTCTGCCCATCAGAGGTGGACCGAAGTGAGGTGTGTTTCTGGTGCGGCTTGTCAGGACATACCCGTGACAGCTGCACCGGAGTTCTTCGGTGTGCCGTCTGCGCAGACCTCGGTCTTCAGGCGGCACACGAACTGGGGAGCCGGGCATGTAAAGCTCCCCGGAAGAGAGGCAAGGCAGCTGGTCCCTCCCCAGCTGCCCCAAGCAGAGGGCGCCTACAGGCGCCAGTTGAAGCCATGTCGTCATGAATAGACGACGACATGGCTTCGTACAGGCGAACCTGAACCACTCCGCCAGGGCCCAGGATTTGTTCATCGAGGCAATGGCGGAGTGGGACATCAGTGTAGCGGTGGCCTGCGAGCCCTACTATGTCCCCCCTATTTCCAACTGGGCGGGGGACACTAACGGTTCCGTGGCTGTGATTGCGGGTTCTGGTCCCGGTCTCTCTTTCTCCACCCTAGAGACTGGCCCGGGTTTGGTCGTGGCGCGATGGGGCGAATACGTCGTCATCGGCGCGTACTTCTCCCCCAATCGCCGACTGGCGGAGTTCGAACTTTCCTCGACTCCATCAGTGCGGCGATTGGAAGACAGGCGTCGGGGAAGCTCATCTTCCTCGGCGACCTGAACGCCAAATCCGTGGCCTGGGGGAACCACACCACGGACGCTAGAGGTAGGGCCGTCCAGGTCTGGTCGCTCCTCTCCAGTCTGTCCCTCCTCAATAGAGGGACCGATGCGACATGCGTGCGACAGCAAGGGACTTCCGTGGTGGACGTTTCGTTCACCACCCCAGCTGTCGCTCGCACGGTCGTCGACTGGAGAGTCGAGACGGCGGTAGAGACTCTATCGGACCATCTTTACTTCCGATTTGACCTCTTCACTGCCTGACCGATCCTGGCCAGGCCACCGCGGGAGGGGAGTCGCTTTCCTTGTTGGGCAATCAAACGTTTGGATCGGGAAATGGCCACGAATGCAGCAATTGTTCGGGGGTGGGCCTTTCCCGATCAACTCCTTCTCGAACGAGACTTCTTCCGCCTCCAGAGTAAGGGCCCGCAGATCGGCTTTCGCCCGTGCGAGCCCACTACCAGGCGAGGTGACGCGTCCACGACGAGCGGTGTTGTATTTAGAAGATGCAACACCAAGCTCAGAGTCGCTTCCGGACGCGTCACGCTGAATTAAAGCAGCCTCAGAAGCAGGCCGCTTTCTTCTGGCGCCAACTTCATGGTCGGACATCTCATCCGCATACAGACAGGCAGACAGCATATCCTTTTCAATTAGAAAACGAGAGTCCTTTCGCACGCAGGTTTCGTTTGCGGGAGAGGCGACCAACGGGGCCGTCTTTACCGCAGCCAAATCGTTGTCCAGTCCAACAGTAAAATCAATATCCAAAGAAGCAAAAGCGTTAGTCGTCGTCACAGTCGAGCGGTCGTTTCCCCCCCCGCAATACGTGGGGAAGACGGAAGCCGAAGCTTCCTTGAGGGATTCCCGGCCTGCAGAGCAGCCACCGGTACCCTCCCGGGGTAGATTCTCTTTTCGATTCGCTTTCATGATTAGTTTGGGGGGCGCCCTAGTCCTTACACAACCCCTCGGCAGGCGCTAGACCTCAGAGTTGACAAAAAGAAAAGGAAATAGAAGAAGAATAGAAAAGGTAACAGAGCGAAAACAAACAAGAAACTTAACAACACCAAAACAAAGGAAGAAACGACAAAACAAAACAAAAAACGAAGACATGACAAAACAAAACAAATAAACGAAGAAATGACAAAACAAAACAAAACAAAAAAAAAACGAAAACCCCTCTATTGTCGGCTATATACCGGGCATAAACCCCATACCCGACGCATACCTACGCTGTCCGTACCACTCCGTACCGTACCGGCCAGTACCGGACACATGTTTCGACTACCTGCTCCGCGTATCTACGCTGTCCGTACCACTACTTACCGTACCGGCCGGTACAGGCCAGTACCATACGGGTCCAAAGAACCCATAGTGATAACAATAAACAAGCGAGAGCGGAACGCGCGTGCGCGCGTGCGTTCGCGTCGGCTGCCGGCTGACGACTCCGCCCTGGAATACCTGGGAGGCAGGCTTCGCGAACTGTTCAACCTTTGTTTGCGCACTGGACAGTTCCCGAAGGCCTGGAAAGAGGGCAGATTGTGCCTGTTGCGGAAGGAGGGTCGTTCTGCCGACTCCCCTTCCGCATACAGGCCAATCATGCTGCTGGACGAGACGGGCAAACTTTTCGAGAGAATTCTCTCTGCCCGTCTCATCCAACACCTCGAGGAGGTGGGGCCGGGTCTCTCGGATGCCCAGTTCGGCTTCAGGGCGGGTCGATCGACGATCGACGCCCTGAAGGCTCTGAGAGACCTGACCCAAGAGGCAACTCGCGAGGTCGCATGGTCCTGGCGGTGTCACTGGACGTCGCCAATGCCTTCAACAGTCTTCCGTTTGAGACTCTGGTTGAGGCACTCCGGTTCCATGGAGTGCCTCCCTATCTTCGGAGACTGTTGGAGGCTTACCTGCAGGACAGAGAGGTCCTGTGGTTTGGCGGCGACCAGCGGATGCACCGGCGTAGCGTATGCCGCGGTGTTCCACAGGGGTCCGTCTTGGGACCGGTCTTGTGGAACCTCGGGTACGACTGGCAGCTCCGCTGTCCTCTCCTGCCGCGGATGAGGGTGTTGTGTTACGAAGATGACATCCTCGTCACATGCAGGGTAGGGACGTATGCGGAGGTGGCCCGACTGGCAACAGTCGGTGCTACGCTGCTTGCGGACCGCATAGGGCTGTTGGGATTGGAGATCTCCGTATCCAAAACGGAGGCCATCCTTTTCCACGGCCCTCGACGGGGTCCCCCTCGCCGGTCGTCCATCTCCGTCCAGGGTGAGGAGGTGGTGGTGAAGGCCCAGCTAAAATATCTGGGTCTCACCCTGGACGGACGATGGAACTTCGGGGCTCATTTCTCCCTTCTGGCTCCGAAGTTACTGTCCACCGCGGCTGCCTTGGGAAGGCTTCTGCCCAACGTCGGTGGGCCGCAGGCTCCGTACCGGCGACTCTATGCCGGCATCGTGAGAAGTATGGCGCTGTACGGTGCCCCCATATGGTCGGGGTCCCTCACCGCCGATTCCAAGACCCTCTTGCGAAGGACGCAGAGGGTCTTAGCGGTGAGGATGATCAGGGGGTACCGTACAGTGTCATACACTGCGGCCACACTCCTGGCGAGCGAATCGCCTTGGGAGCTGCAGGCGGAGGTGCTCGCTGGGGTGTATTGACACCGGGCGGAAGCCAGGACCACGGGCGTAAAGTCCGAGGCAGCTCGAATCAGGGCTTCAGCTCACCGAGCCCTGATTCGATGGTGGACGAGGGACTTAGAGTCCCCTGCCGTCGGTCTGACGACCGTGGGGGCAGTTCGCCCCCACTTGGATCGTTGCATCAACCGGCGACACGGGACTCTGACGTTCCGTCTTGTGCAGGTGCTCACGGGGCACGGATGCTTCGGTAAGTACCTGCACAAGATTGTAAGAAGGGAGGCGGCCCCGTTCTGCCACCACTGTGACGAGTACGTCGACACGGCTTGTCACACCGTGGAGAAGTGCGCAGCCTGGGGTCATCAGCGCGCTGAGTTGGTGGCCGTGGTTGGCAGGGTTCTCTCGCTGCCGCGCCTTGCTGGCGCGATGGTCGGCAGCGAGAGGTGTTGGGCCGCTATGGCCTCCTTCTGCGAGAAAGTCATCGCCGCGAAGGAGGCCGCGGAGTGGGTCAAGGAGCAAGCCTCTCCCTCTGATCCGTTCCGCCGGGGGAGGCTTGGGAGAAGGAGGCGGGAGTACGCCCGCCGCTTCCTCTCCCAGCCGTAGGCCTTGGTGAGAGGGGGGGTGACCCCTCTCACCTGTCGTAGGCCTACGTCGTGGGGGTGCCCTAAGTTGCTCGGGGCACCCTCGCAAACTCGGGGGGTAACCGCCGGGGCGGCATGGTGCCCGTGCCGTCCCATTAAGGCGTTGAGGGCAACCGTTGGTTTTTTAGTGGGTAGCCTTAAAAATGCCGGCGTCCTCTGTGCCGCCGGGTAGTCCCACATAACCCTCCGGCCATCACCTTCCTGGCCGGCGGGTATCCGTAACGGATTTTTCCAAAGCAAAAAAAAAAAAAAAAAACAAAAGGACTTCCTGTTGATATATTCTGAGTAATGAAATGGATAAAATCAACACCAGGAACAACGGGACAGAAAATAGATATACTAAATGATATTTCTATTGAGGTTAATTGTTGTTGAGGTTTGTTAATTTAAATTGTAAAGGCCAGAATTTTGTCAGCTGAAAATACTATTCTATAAATGAAAATAAACGTTAAGATCATTTTCCTTCTATCTCTGTCTTTCTTTCAAAGGCCTATCTCTGTCTATCGAGTATGTAACTGTTTTAACAATTTAACATCAGATGAACCATTAAATTACCTTACCCGGGGAGGGTAAAACTCAGAATTTTTAACCAATTATATATATATATATATATACTCGTTTATATATATATTTTGCTATCCCAAAACCACCCACCGTTTCAATATAATACATCCAGAATCCAGATTGTGTCGGATCAGAGTATTCCTTATGTCAAGGACGTTAAAGACAAACTAACCCATTGATTATTATTTTAGGATTCATATTTATTACACTATTTTGAAAATTTAACAGACTTTAGATCCAAAACTTAGTATCTTAGCCTAGACTGGATTATTACATATATATATACTTACCTTCACACCATATCCCTTGCGGGGTAGCCAGAGACGACGAAGCGCCAAACGCTACGGTCCTTGCATACCTCTTTCGCCTCGGCCACAGACATCAACCCCATCATACATGCCCTCCTGCTTTTTACGTAACCTTCCTCCAGTATCATAGATACTGTTTTTTCGAAGGTCACTCGAGGCAATCACTAACTTCTCGCCAGAAAAGATTCGTGTTTTCCCGGAAGTTGTTCGTCAACCTTTCATTCCTTTCTCTCTCAGAATTTTCACGCTTCATCTTTATAAGTGCTTTCGTTTTGTGCTTTTGCAGCTTGTACTCTCTTTTTCTTATCTCTCTCATACTTTTATCCTTTCCCGAGGCTTTATAATCCAGCCATGCTTTCTTCTTTAACTCTACAGCGTCTTTCACTTCATCGTCCCACCATTCATCGCGCTTTTTACTAAAACCTGTTTTCCTTTTACCACATACCTCTGTCGCTACTTTCACCATACCATTCCTAAGGTTCTGCCAGCATAGTTCAACACTTTCATTTCCAGAATCACAGCTTTCAAGCTTCTTGGAAACCCTTTCATGATATTAATTAATTTATCCTTAAATGATAACATATTTATTGGCTGTCGTCATTAAATTAACGAATTTCATGGAGAATTATAGTAATTAATTTATCCTTAATATTTTTGGATTAGCAACACAAAACCAAAACTGATATAGAAACGAGAAACTTGTGGAGTCAAAACTAGTCTTATCAAATTAATATCATCAAAAAGTTTTAATGATCTATAACAACAGTATCAGCAGGGTGTAATAATTGTTAATAGATAAGTATGAAAACATCATTAAATATTGCTCAGCCAATTGATATCCTCGCGGGGGGTCGTTAGCTCAATGTGTAATTATCTTGTGATTAAATGGGACAGATTTTGGAGGCTTAATAGATTATTTATACCACTTAAAGAAAAAAATACTAAGGGACATATATTTTGTGTTGTATAATGAATAATAAACAAAAACTGCATGTAAATATTGTAATTATTAAATTAAACCATATTGAGCATATTGAGCGAAGCCAGTGTATTGACTCATCGTTTCCCATTGACTCCAATTGGATATCAGTTTTTTGACATGATATTAAAATATTTATTTTTCAAATTTTTTTTTATAACCATCACATTTTTTTGTTTTTTTTTTGGAAGAGGAGGTCAAACGAGCTAGCAGGTCACAGATGACTTGTGGTCACCGCCGCCCATGAACTCTTGAGAGTGTTGCCGGCCCTGTAGGTAGGAGTAGACGCCTTTTTTGAAGGTACCCATGTCGTACCGATCTGGAAATACCGCCGAAGGGAGTTCGTTCCACAAGCGAGTGGAACGTGGAAAAAAGGTCCTTGAGAACCGCACAGTGGAGGATGTCCGCTCGAAATGTCGAGACCCAGTATAGTGATACTTGGCGAGGCAATGAGGTGAGTGCTCTCGAAGAGCGGTGATACGACAAATGGGGTTTTCTTAGTGATAAACGCGCAAACTTGTGTCTTTAGGGGATTAAACTGAACGTGGTTCAGTTCACCCCACTCAGAGACAATCCCCAAGGAAGACCCTACAGAAGACACAAGTTTCTTTCGGCACTCGTCGACATTTTCCCGAGAGAGACCTGCACGGCCGGAATATACCGCATCCCCAGTGCTGTCATCCGCATAACAATGGAGATATCCAACATATCATTGATGTGCAGGAGGAACAGAGTTGAGGATAGCACGCAGCCCTGGGGCACACCAGCGTTCACTGGCTTGGGGTCCGAGCAAAAACCGTCACAACTGGAGAGATACCATCTGGCCCACTCGACTTATGAACTTCCAAGGAAAGGAGGGCTTTTCGGATGAGTTTTTGCCGAAAAACTATTTCCGGCATTAAGCTCGGACACCGCGGGATGATAGGTGGTGCCTTCCCCTAGTCGTCCAAAGTCGAGTTTGAGGCAAAAAAAAAGCCCAAGAGATCGGCTTTCTCTTTTGCCGTGTGGGCCAAAGAGTCGTTCCCAGTGTGCAATGGCGGTAGGGATGACTGACAAAAGTTTCCCAGACTGGCTTTGGAAAGCGCCCAGAACTTGCGCTTGTCAGATGGGTACTTTGCCAGCTGATCCCCAATTTTGACGACATGCTTGAACTTTGCTCTAGCAATTTTCCGTTTGAAAAATCTGGAGGCACGATTATATTTCCTCTTCAGAACTTTAGAGTTCGGATTCTTAGTGACTAACGCATTAGCCCAAGCTTGATAAGCCTGCCGTTTGCCAGCTGCTGCAGCCCTGACAGACGCATCAAACCAAGGCCGCGATCTGCCACCAAGTGGTACCACAGAGCTTGGTACAAATAGTTCCATGCCCTGAAGTATCACATCAGCTACAGCCACAGCGCAGTCACTAGGATCATTGGAAGGGAAACAAAGCGGCCCCCATGGGTAGGATGCCAAAAAGGATAGCATTCCATCCCAATCCGCTGACTTGTAGTGTCAAACGCGTCGAGTCGCAGGTCTTGTGCGAGCTGGGCGTTCAATGGGCACTACATTCCGTACCAAGCAATGATCAGAGGACCCTAAGGGAGCCTCGACAGTGACTTGGTACTTTCCAGGATGTGTAGTCAGCAGAAGATCCAACAAAGAGGGCATATGGCTGTCCACGTCCGGTAGACGAGTGTGCGTCTTGACCAATTAGGACAAACCATTTACCAGAGCAAAGTCAAACACACATCTCCCCGCGTAGTCGGTGGCACGTGACCCTAGCCAATAGGCATGGTGTGCATTGAAGTCCCCGAGGACTACGACTTCGGCGGAGGGAGTCTGTGAAAGCAGATCGTCAATCTTCGCCTGAACATGGCCTAAGAGTTGATCCGTTTCTGCTTTACCACTATGGGACCTGTCGAGGCACGCGTAAACTCTGAAATGGTCGTCCATGTCCACGCGCAGCCAGAGTACAGACAGGTCCCGACCTTCAAAAACCTGAAGGCGACGTTAGCAGATATCGTCGTGGTTTGCCCTCAAAAAAAAACAAAAAGCCATACTTTGCTGGCCCCAGATACGACAGGCTTCATCAAAGCCGGGGGTCCCCGGCTTCATCAAAGCCGGTACCTTCCTGGGGTATTTTTCTTTTAGGCATCGCTTTCATATCTGGCACGGGGGGGGGGGGGGGTTGGGCTTCCGGATTCTCACTCTCACCGACGGAACATAACCAAATGAATTTGGTTACTACACGTCCGCCTTTCCGCCTTCTGTGAGAGGGTGGTCCTTCCCAGGTCGAGCCAGCCCAATACAAGCTGCAGTCAGATAGCTACAGCCAGGCGCTACCACCTACTGGTTGTCTTTTTGATTGAAAAGTTTCATAATTTTCCGTCAAGTAGTTTTCGAGCCAATTCGTGACAAAGAATATAAAAAGGCTCCAGTAAAACGCTCCGCTCACTTAGTTCACTTCGCTCAATAATATAAATTGGAATGAATGTTTCTCTGTCCGTCTGTCTGATTGGTCGGGCTAACTTAAGTGGCTGGACCGATTTTAACAGGACTTTCCCGAGTAAATAGCTGATGTTATAAGAATTAAAACTAGTAATTTCGAAATACGAGTTTTCCGGAGAAAGTCGTGTTAAGTTGTATAATTCTAGAAAATCCTTTCAAAATGTAATATAATAATTATTAATATATTTTTAATCCATTACTATTAATAATATAATAACGGAACGGCAAATAGATTTTAATCTCATCTATATAACTATTTTTATATATTATTATGAGATAAACCCTTCAGGCTGGTCACAGACTTGCGATTACTTCAAGAGGAAAGTCTGTTTTAATAAAGTAAATATATTCTTTAAATAAATTATGTTAATAAATATATATTTCAACATAAAATCAATCCAACATTGACAATTGAATTATTACAAAACAATGTGTATAATGTGATTTTAAGATATTTAATTATTATAAGCGATTTACCGCTCACTGACTCATCACGAAATCTCCGAAACTAGCCGATGTCCGATTAACTTAAAATTTTACATAGTTACTTCTTTTATGACGTAGACGTCCACTAAGAACGGATTTTACGTAATTCTTATGTCAATGGATTTTAACTTTTTGAATTTCATCAAGTTTTAAACCTGTAGGAGCTATACACTTAACGCGATTACCATAGCAACGGTTACGATGACAACGGATACTATGACAACGGATACTATGACAACGGTTACCATAGCAACCTAAGTTGACATGCAAATCAATAGTGTGGCCAGCGAAGCGGGGGAATATATATATACAGGGTGGGCCTAAAACTTGAAGCAACACTTGATTTCTCCAAAACCGTGAGAGCAAGGGGCGCGCGGGTGGCGGGGAATTGTGCGTCGTTTAATGCAATTTTAGTCAAGATGGAGCGCTTCACGGGACAACAGCGTGCTTTTTGCGTTAAACAATTTTACTAAAACAACGATTCCTACGTTACTATACGACGCCTCTTTAGAGTTGAATACGGATAACAACGTGTAAGTGAGTGTCCAAGTGTAAATTTAATTAAAGCTTGGGCTAAAAAGTTTGAGCAAACGGGATCGACAACGAATATTAAACAAACTGGGCGACCACGTTCAAGAAGAAGCGAAGAGAACATTCGGGAGGTTGAAATTACTGTAAGGGACGATCCAGAATCATCTACGCGTAAGCGGTCGGCGGCTCTTGCTATACCAAGAAGTAGTCTGCGGCGAATCTTGCATTTGGACCTTAAACAGCACCCATATAAGGTATACCCAAATTGTATAGGAGATGAAACCAAACGATTACATTCAACGCAAGTTATTTGCTGACACTGTACTGGAGCGATTCTCTAGCCTTGAGAATGTATTGTTTACGGACGAGGCCCATTTTCACATTAATGGTCACGTAAATAAACATAATTGTCGATATTGGAGCACGGAAAACCCTCACTATAAACACCAAAAGCCTCTTCATTCACCAAAAACGACAGTGTGGGCTGCCATATCCGCAAAGGGCATAATCGGTCCATACTTCTTTGAAAATAATCAAGGAAATAACGTAACTGTGTACTCAGTGGAATACGTGAAAATGTTGCGAGAGTTTTTGACACCACAGTTGCATGAATTTGAAGGATACAATAGCCGGACTTGGATGCAACAAGATGGAGCAACATGCCATACATCAAATGTGACTTTACCGGTCGTCAAAGAAATGTTTCCTAACAAATTGATTTCTCGCAGACGTGATATCCCATGGCCTCCCAGAAGCCCGGACCTTACACCTTGCGATTTTTTCTTGTGGGGATATCTGAAGAGTCGAGTATACCTTAATAAACCGACGACCATATCCCAATTAAAAGAAAACATCCACGAGGAGATAGCCGCGATTCCTCACAGCATGTGTCAACGAGTTTTCCAAAGTTTACGTAGTCGATTGCAGGAGTGCCAACGACGAGACGTAGCACATCTCAACGATGTCATTTTTAAAAAATAAATTTTAATAAATGATAATTACGTTAAATAAATCATAAACAAAATAACATTTGTACTTTTATTTCTAGACATGTTTCAAAAGTGCAAAAATTTTTGGTCCATCCTGTATATATGTTAAAGACAATCGCAAACTTTAATTAAAGTCTGTCGCTTGTATAATCCGCCTTAACCAACCCGTGGGTAGATGATAAATACAATAATTACAGCATTACAAACAGACACACAGAAAACCAAAGCCTGTGTTTAGTTTATTAATCAATACAGGATTTAATTGACTAATATCAGATTAAAGATAACTTTGATAGGATATATTAATATAGACTGCTGACTGACGCGGTGGATCAGATGATGTGTGACTCAGAGTTAGTAGGTTCGATTACTGCTCATGTATTTTTATTTAATATTTTATTCTTTTAATTGGCTATGTGTTATAATAATAATTAATTTATGTATTTGAATCTCGCTTATCACTTTTATTTATATTACAATAATGTTCAATTTAGATTAACAGATTATCTAATGAAATATCTATCGTAATAGAATCAGTTCGATAATTATTTTATGCGAAATTAAACTTTATTGTCATAATATAAAGCTCGTATTTCAGTATTCTTTTTATTAACTTTGTAATTTACTTAGTTCTTATGTTAATTTTGTATTATTAATTTATTGACTAGCGCCCGAAGCGGATCCTCGCGATGTTTTCTTCAACTTATTATAGTTGACTAAGTTTTTTTATCCAAATCTCATCAAATGTCAAAATATGATAAATACATATTTAATATTTGTACAAAATTTTCAGTCTTTGTACTTTCTAAATTTTACTATTACTATAGTCAGTAGTCAGTCAGTCAGTCATTATTTTTTTAATATAAATAATTATATACACATATTCATTCTCGAGTAGCGGTAAATCAATTCAATAAAAAATATATTATTAATAAAGCATTTATTATGAGGAATCACAGAAAACTTTAAAATTAAATAAATAAATTCAGCTATTTTGCTCAACGTTGTGTTGACAACGCTTTTTTGTAAAATATTGGTAACATTTACAATTTTAACTAATTAAAATTACAAACAAGAACAAAATATTACAATCATTTTTAAAACACTGTTGTACGTACTAGAAGCGCCATCTGTTATGGAATAGATGTAACGACGTATAAGTATTCTTAAAATAAAAATGAATATAAAAACTTATCAGCAAAATTAAACAAAATTAAGTACATTAACTAAAAATAGGTTCCATGAGCACAACATTTTAAACATTACTTAATCCTAAAAATAAATTAATTTTATAATAATACATCACTAATTATATATTATAGGAACATCGAAAAAATCATCGGCGGGTTACTCAGTTTATTCTGGATTCGTTGTTTATTCTGAAATAAATAATTATTTAGTTATTATTATGCGACATTTACATCGTTAATTTTTATATTAATCTACATATTAATTGTTTTATTGCAATTACCTGAAGGTTTCATTGGATATAAGAATGCATCCATTGAATCTTTTCCAAAAGCACTTTTCACGGTGCAGGTATAACCGCCCATGTCGTCCCATGTTAAATTCTTAATGTGTAAATCACCAGAGGGCAGCACCTGGTAGTTCAATAATTGGTTAAGAGATGGCGTTGAAAAAAAACCTAATAATAGGCTCTGAAACTTTATGCAATACGCAGACAAATAAAAATAAATATTCTTACCCGCATCCGGCTATTTCCGTAGACAATATTGTTGTTATTATCAAGCCAAAACACTTGAGCTTTGATAGGACTATACACTCTGCAAGGTAAAGTGAGACTTGAGCCCATGTTTTGAAAGACGTACTGGTAAAAGCCAGTAATAATCGGCTTAGTGGACAACATTTTCGACATCAGCACGGGATGACTTCCTAAAAAATGATAAATATGTTAATAGAAAATTAACTAGTATTTTTAATAATGCGCCTATCAGATAATAATAGCAATAAGTGTGGACGAACTAAGATAATACATTGAATATTCAGGCGTAAATCATTGCTATGTCTTACCTTCAACAACAATAGTGGTAGTAGCACTCGTCTCCTTCATTCCTGCAGTTCCAACACATGTGAAGGTGTCACCCTGGTCTGCGTCATTAACTATCAGACGACTGGTCAAGCGACCGTACCCTGAGGGGTGAGTGGGCAGAATCTCGTTTACTTCTTCTTCAAACTGAAATTATAAAGTTAAAATTATATATAACACAATAAATCATTAAATTAATGGCTAAATTGAGGTATAAATTTGATGTTGAAGTTATAAAACTCACATCAGATAAAGGTATTCCATTCTTCAGCCAGCCAGCCATTGGCAAGGGATGACCTTGTACTTCACATTGTAACACCAGTGCAGTCCCAGGGACTAATTTAACTTTTTCTGGCGGAGGAGCTGATATTGTCACGTATGTACTGCGTTGTATAGTCTGTCTGACCGGAGTTATTTCTGTAATAAAATTGTATAATCGTGTCAATTTATACTAGCGCTGAAGCGGCGAGTAGTGGAACTAATAATCAAATTAGAAATATGTAGGGAAGAATACTAAAGTAGCTTAAGTTTAAAAAAAACAAGACATTTTTCGCGAAATACTGGATTACACTTTATAATCAGCAAATCTGTCTGGTCGTTTGTAATTCAATGGCCGATAGGTACCAGATGTTCAATTTATTCTGCATAATCTAAATATATTCGCTCGTTGATGTTTTCTTTGTAATATTGATTTTCGGTGCTACTGCGTTTAAGTGTATTATAATTATTTTTAAAATTATAATATCTTCCTATTCATCTCTAGGCTATTTAGTAAAATATTTCTACATAATCTTGTGGATCTAGTGATTAGTTAGATTAGTTACTCTCAAAATATAAATGATATTAAATCAATATTTATATTAATGTCGGCGAAGAAGATATATCAATTCAACTGTATTCATAAATTCATGATTCGTCTGTAACGTTGAATCATTTGATATTATATAACTGGAAGAATATTTCACATACAACAAGCGATTTAAAGATTTTTATGTTCATGTAAATAAATACAATACTGAAAATAAATTATGTAGAAACATTTTAGTATGATTTTAGAATTTTTCCAATCACATTTAATTAAAATCAATCTTAAACTCACCATTTGGTAAAAGATTGTTATCAAGTTCGATTTTCCCATTTTCTAGCAGTGCATACGCTTCCGAGCATTGTTGCGACACTAACGCCGCGGCGATGAGTAGCGAAACTATACTAATCATCTTTTTTCTTCACGAGATGGCGTTAGTTGAGTATTATAAGAATCTGAAACAAATATATTATAGAATTAATAATTGTTGCTTTGTCGGTATAATATCGGCTACCAATTATCACGATAAGAACAATCGGTATCTGATCATTTATTTAATATATGAATATATGACCTTACCAAATCAAGTTACTACTAGAAAAGGGAAGAAATAATCAACAATTTAACTGTGTAAAGTAAAATCTAGTAGTAACCGACTACATTATTGTTTCGTGGACCGTTAATACGATATTTAACTTTAGTTGAATCTCAAAGAATAATTTAGAACATTCTAGCAAATTGCTTTCTTTGTAGCGCCATTAAATATAATAAATAAAAATTTGCTGTTTGAAATAAATGTAATATATAAAATAAATTAACGAATATTATTAAGATGTATGTTACCAAAAACGAATAACTATAATAACATATTAAATCTCAGTCGTGAATGATGCGATTTATTTCATTCAAACAGAGACAGATTATTTACACTAGTTTATACATAATTTTCATTTAACAAACAAATATTCGCATTTAATTCTTATAATTAATAAAACGCAGTCGGAGTATAAAACTAATTATTTCTAGTATTCTATCTTAATACTATTTGCATTAGAATTATGTGATCATTCTTTTATCTTTTATCTTTTATCACGTTAGTATTGTTTTACTTTATTTAAATAATCCATTTACATAAAGAAACTAGAAAGGGACACATTTGGATTTTATATGAATTATTCACTGTTCTGATAACTCCAGAAAGAATTTCATTGTCGGAGTTTTCTTTGTAAATCTGAACACGTGTTGAACTGATAAGTTATCAATTTAGTATTTACAGAATAAGACATGAATTCACTTGAAGAATAATATTGATAATTTAATTGATTTTTTGAATATAATAAAAAAAGACAAAATATTTTACCATACGAACGATCACAAAATTGTTACAAAAAAAAACTGATAATAAATAAAATAACTTTTGGACACGATTTAACACAAAATAAATTAAAATGTAACAAAAAATACACAAAAAAATATTAGTAACGAAGAAAAACTTGAATATTTTTCACATTACAATATTGGTAACGAAATAAATATTGGTAACAAGACGTACCTGTATCTAAACACTAGATGTGTGTCTGGATGCTGGTTTCAGAGCAATACGTCCGTCCAAACGATCCCACCCTTATATACCGCGCCGCCGAGACCACACTGCGTCCTTTTCCGCGCGGAAAATGCTTCAATATAACTAATTAATTCGTTTCATCTATGAATATTTGTTGCAATTTTGTCAACATTTTTTAAATCCATCACATAAGGTGTGTCTTTTTGATTGCAAAATTTCATAATTTTCCGTCAAATAGTTTTCAAGCCTATTCGTGACAAAGAATGTGAAAAAGTTTCCAGTAGAGCGCTCCGCTCGCTCTGCTCTTTTCGCTCAATAAATGTAAGAAACCAATTAATAATTAAATCAGATTGAAAATTAAATTGTATGATTTATTTCATTTTATTTCCAATCACGTATTCTGTATATATTATTTAATTATAATATTATTTTAATTTATAGATAAACCTAAAATAATTCTAATATTCATTAGAGCTTTGGAACTCGATGTAGTTGAAGTCAAACGTCAGACAAATTCACGTCCACGAGAGAGACGAAGCTTCTTAGCATTCCATGGATTCACCGTGCGGTTGCCGGGCCCATCGCGTTCCAAGAAGAGGAGCGCAAACAATGCCTGGGACTTGCGACCCAGGTGTAGGTTTAAGGGGCCCCTTTACTATGCGCATACACGCTCGTCTTCACTGTTCACGCTCCTCTCCCTACCTAACTAAATATCGTAAGAACCTACTAAAGACGCCTTTGAAATACGTTCCAGAAATGAACTGATGATCGTTCTAGAAAGGACTTAAATAAGTTGTAGAGAGATTTTGCTGTTATACCTCTCGCTCCTACTTCTACAGCGTACAAATTAACTATAAATTTATTCCTGATCAGTTCGTTACATAGTACGTAATACTTGTTAAGCTTAAATGTATGATCTTTGGGTATCTTTGTTTCCCAGGGTACAGTAAGCTCCACA